>CM052700.1:138480094-138521269 GCA_028551405.1 Uromys caudimaculatus
CTAGTTCAGACCACTAACCAAAGAATACACATCTATTGACCCACGATTTGGACTACATATGAGGCAGAAGAATCACCTCGATGGCCACCAGGGAGAAAGGAGAGGACTTTGGGCCTGAGGGTGCTAGTGGCCCCAGTAAAAGGGAATGTCAAGGTGGGAATATGGGAATGGGTGGGCGGGTAGGTGGGAGGAGGAATTCACTCACAGAGGCGGGGAGGGGGAGGGGACACGGGGGTTCCAAAGAAAAGGGGAATCATCGGAAATGTAAATAAATATCAAAAAAATAAAATAAAAAAAAATAAAAGATTTAACAAAAAAAAAAATTCAATTAGCAAAAGCAAACATAAGATGCAGTTCTCTGAATCATAGAATAATGATATTGATCATGGAGATTAAGCAACACCTTTGTACTCATATTAATAAAAGCTAAGTGACAAAAAAAAAAAAACCTACAAGCATACACATATAACAATATATGTTACATATATGTACACATATAACATATATGTGATATGTCTATATATAGATATACAACTCAGCAAGTTACATATATAATCTATAAACATTTCTAGTGTTGTGACCACCTGTTGTTTCTGTGGTGTGTTGGCTTCTATGACTATGCATAGATAACTGATAAAAATATATACATGTATGTGTATGTATATGTATGGACCTGTGTATAAGTAATATACAGGACAGGTCTTTCCAAAGAAGCAAAGTGAACAAAACATATATATATACATACATACATACATACACACACACACACACACACACACACACACACATATATGTGTGTATATATGTATATATGTATATATATATGTATATATATGTATGTATATATATATATATACTTGTATACACACTTAACATTTGAGAAGCCTAAAGTCTGTGGCTCAAAGAAAATAAAGTATTTGTCCAAGTTCTTCAAAAAATATTAACTTATAATACGTAGTGTGTTTTATAAGAAAGAAGATGCCAAATTTCTGAAGTCAAAGCCACAAAATTAATATTATGTAAATGTGTCTGTCTTCTGTCAAAACATGCCACCAAATGGGTGGTTTTAACAGCATAAACATATCCTGTTGTGTGTCTTAGGTTAGAAGTATATCTGAGGTGATACAGGCTGTGTTCCCTCACATTGCGTAGAGGCTGCTTGCTTGATAAAATGAGCTAGAGTAACCCCAGTGTTCCCTTGGGTTCTGATAGTCATTTTACTGTTTCTTTCTTCACACAACTTTCTTTTAAATATACCAATCATGCTGCATTAAGCAGCCCACCTATTATCAAATTTAAACTTGATTAAATCTACAAAGATCCAATTTTCCTAGTTAATTCATATCAAAGTATCAAAGGTACTAGGAGTTCAACCTATCTCCTTTTTCCTTCCTTCCTTCCTTCCTTCCTTCCTTCCTTCCTTCCTTCCTTCCTTCCTTCCTTCCTTTCTTTCTTTCTTTCTTTCTTTCTTTCTTTCTTTCTTTCTTTCTCTCTTTCTTTCTTAAGAGGAACTCATTTCATCCCATAAGTTCATTTGGTGAATGCGGGCATCATCCCAAGGGCCATTGAATTCTAGGTTAAGATAATGGGCCATTGGCCTACATGTAGATATCAAGTCTGTACCAGGGCTACATAGTGACAGTCTGTGACCTGTGCCTACTGCTGGATTCCTAATATGTGACTATGAATGGGAGAAAAGGACTGGAGTTCCTAAGCACAGCACTGTGTCGTTCCCATGCTTCTGTCTTGTTTATTTCTTTCCCTGCAGCTCTCTAGTTTATTCAACTCCAGGTTGAGAGGTATGAGGTAGGAAACCCAGCCTGTAAATACTGAGAACTACTTCTTTAAGTCAACAGACGAAAGCAGCCTAAATGCATCTCTACTTAGAAGTAACACAAGTGGGATGCACAGTATTTCCCATTTACCCCAGTTGACATCGTAGGAAACAAACCTTTGACCCTGGAAGGCATCCCCACTTCAACAGCAGGATGAAGGATTTAGCTCAGAGGCAAGGGTGGAGGTAGAAAAGTAAAAGAGGAATGAGACAGTAACTTCCAGAGGAGCTGGCTGTATTTGTGGACAATATATCGAAGAAACACTGGGAAGTGTCTTGTGTGGGGTGTGTGTGTGTGTGTGTGTGTGTGTGTGTGTGTGTGTGTGTGTGTGTGTGTGTGTGTGTTGTGTTAAGCTGCTCTGTAAATTAACAGTTTCAACAAAATTGAGAAAACACTGGGCCTTGAAGAGGATTTTCATGCCTGTAGAAAATAGATTTATACATAAATCTATGGGATATGGGATCTTAATTTTACTGTGGTGAAACTCAGCAAAATAATAAAAATGAACTTTTTTCTAGGCTAAACATAGGAAGACATGTTTGACTGTCACTACAGAGGACATTTGTTTGTTCTTCAAGATACATAACAACTTCAGCAATTTATGAACCAGATGATCTAACGATTGAGATTATAGCTCATTATTCATCCTGCCATTGTTTAGAATGTCACTAATGCCTATTTTCTTTGATAGTAATAATTTCTTGCATTTTAGTTTGAAAACATCTTCCTCATACTTTGGGTATACTCAACTTATTACATTAGATTTAAGGAAAGATTAAGAAGAGAGGAGATGGGTGTACATTTCAAGTCCTGCTAGTGAAAATGAAATAATAAACAAACAATTTGTGTGACTTATACTTATATAAATACCTCAGACATATAAGCCTTCCATATTCCAATATTACATAAGCGTGTGTGTAAAGACAGAAGTCATGAAAGACATATTCCTGGGAGAATGAGCATATTGAGAACAACCACCTTACACAGATACAAGAGACTTAAAGAAAGCAGCAAATGAACAAATGAGATTGTTGTCAGTGCTGAGGTCTGCAGCAATTCAGGATTCTTTCCAGTGGGTTTCGTATGGACACACAGACAAAAGCTAACACTGATAAACTATAAGAGGTTACACAGAGCTATTAAATACTGTGCAGCGACAGTCAAGACTTTGATGTACCTCTGTTGTCACAAAATCACAGTTGATTAATGTTTGTAACCATTTTGATTCTAAAGAAGAAATCTTGTTTAAAGTCTTGAAAATGACATTTCTTTTCCCAAATAAATATGTATATAAGAATTAGAAGGCTGGGATTTTTAAAGCCAAGAGAAAATACTTTTGAAAAGGGAAGCTTTTTAGATAAAATATTACCCCCATGTAGCAATGGAAAGGTGAGAATTCTAGGGTTACAGGTGCACATTTATCTTAAGGGACCAGGAAGGAAAACTCCAACACCAGTATTTGACTCTATAGTAGCAGAACAGTCAGTCTCATCGGGGTTTGCTCTTGTGAGATGACAAGTGGCATGTTTCACACAGTTAAAAAGCACTAATGGTTTCTTTCCTACTTTGTATACATTATCTAAACACAAACACATAAAATACAACACCTCATCTTAAAGAAATACTTTAAGAATGAAAATATTTTAAATTAATCTTTCTATACCTCTTTAGACACACTGGAGAATTCTTTTTAAAGGGTGATTTAAAATCACCGATTATTAATGCATTAGATAATTACACTTTTTATGTGAGTCCTTTTGAGTAACATATATCTATCTAAAAATTAAGTAAAGAAATGAAATGGTGAGTGACCTTTATAATTTATCAATTAAATGTAAACATTAAATTAATAAAATTTTAAGGCTTAAAAATTGTATCTTGCTAAGATTTTAGTAAAAGAATCTAAAATGAAACAAACTTAAGTATGACAATAAATAACAACATATTCAATTTGTAGAATGGATAATCAGTTTCCTTTTTATGTCATATAATTTTCATAAAATATTTTTTAAATTGTAAACTGAGGAATCAAGAATATTTTTAGAATTTTAGCTTTAAAAAATATTTCAGGGAAGAATCTAAAATTAATTCTACTTGTGTTTTTAGTAATTGATCACCAGCAATTAAAGAAGTTCTTGTACAAAACCAATATAAAATTCAAGTATGTTCTAAAGGTGGAAATACAAACTAAATACCTTTGGTGACAAAACTGTGACCCTCAAAAACATGTTACCTAAGATACCTCTCCTAATCTGAATGTGTTGAATTGCCCTAATTTAAAAGACAACAAAATATTTGATTTAGGTCTCAAAAATCCACAAAACATCCTTTAAACAAATGTTTAGTTGAATTTAGCAGCCAGCTACCAAGAGGGAATGTATGCCAAACCTCACTCTGCGGCTGGCTGTAAAATGCCCAAGACTTATAAACCTGCACTGGAGCATTCAGAACTCAAAATGAAGACTCACACCATAGAAACATTAAAAAAAAAAAAAAAAATGGAAGAACAAATGTTAGAGTAATAAGGAATAAAACAAAACTGTTAACATGTTATTGTATTTAATGAACCAATAAACCTAACAATAATTTTAATTCATATTTTCATACTAAGTAAAACTTAGTATCAATCAACTCCCCAACTACATAATTAGTAGGTTAAGAATCAGAAACAAATGGCAAACATATATGACATTGGAACTGATGTAGTTACTATATTATAAATAGCACCAAGTGATTTATTTTGCTGAGGACTGAAAGAAAGGACTGTACAGAGACCCATAGTTGAGGAGATTTGGTCTGCCTGAGGTAGTTTGTGGGTAGAGGAGAGCACATGTGCAGTCACAGAACTGAGAGGAGACATGGAGTAGTCAAAAACTGAACTGAAACTCATGTCATCAAGTACATTTATCTGGAGTTTAAACGTAATAGCAAATGACTGAGTTAGAGACGGCAGGAACCACAGCAGAACAGTGTGAAGGGCTGTGTGAACTTGGAGATTAGATGGACAACCACCTTTCAATCAACACAAGAGTTTTAGGCAATGCAGTTGACAATTTGCAGACTGGGTACATTCTGACTTGTGGTTTTTAAATCAGCCTCGCCCTGATAGTAATGAACTTAGGCTTGCATGGACCATGCAAGCTTGTTTCTTGATTGCAATTAAACCTATCTTCCAAAGCAACAAATTAGATGTTTGAAAGGAATACACTGTATTTATGTAACTATGAATGGACTTGAATGGATGAGGACATCGTTTGTATTCTTTCATACTTGTGTGGTATTTTGCCTGGGAACATCTTACTGATTTTCTTTCCCCTTCTCAACATATTTCTTACATTTCCAGCTTCCTGTTTCCCATGTCTGTTTTAGGTACTCCTAAGAAATCCAAAAGAGAATGAGACTGATTTTTCTCTCATCCTGCATGTTCTTCCATAGCACAGATATATTGTTTGTATTTGTTACTCTAGCTGGAGAGACAATAGGACAAGTATCCAAAATAAACAAAAATCCTCCCAGATCGTAATAAGCTACGAAGAAAGTAAAGGCTTTGAATCTATCTACTGTGCTTCTTTATTAAATACAGACAGCATGAATGCTGAAGGAAGGAAGCATACTGGTATTTTGTACAGCACAACTGAATTTGTCATCTGGGGCCCAGGTAGAGGAAGGTTGCTTAAGCCTTCTTTAAGCCAGATTTCTTACTGCACACCAGATATACTTACATCTTCTTCTTTTTTAATTTTTAAAGTTTATTCTTAAGATTAAAAGAGCTGATCTTTGCACATGTTTATAAAGCTGGTGACTATCACCTGAATTACAGGTGCGTAAGTATTGTGACTAAAAGTAGGTCAATAAGACAGAGTCAATGCTTCAGGTCTTTCAAGCTTCCTGCTCTCCCCAGTCTGTCTAGTGGAAACCCTTGCTAGACAACACAATCAGGTTTGTCATATGCCACTCATTATAAGAGTGTGTCTGCCAGGGTAAAAGTTGTTTATGCAATTTAGTCTTCTTTTCTAGTCAAACATTCAAAGTTCAAGAGGAGTAGGAGCATAGTAAATTCTGAAGATTTCGTGGAAAAGGCTTTGGAACATGTGGAAGGGTTATAGATGGGACCCAACTAGCCCTGACAAACAGTTCAGCATTTACTTCTCCAGCTGCTAGTATACCTCAGTCTCATTCCTCATCTCTGACAACCAGATGCGCTTCCACAGGCCTCCCTTAGCTACTGCAGGGAAATGGATACGGGAAAGGGTGAGGAGAGAGCTTTAACTACAATCATTGCTTTTCTCAAAAGACCAAGGCCCAGAGCATGTGTACATAAGAAACATTATTCATTAAGAATGAAACACCTGTAACTGCAGTTGTATCCACTTAATCCCAGAGACACAGACATCAATCTCACTGGGCTTTTTGCCTGGTAGGTACCATAAAGACAAAGAATTCACATTTCACCCTGTGATGAAAGTGTGGATGATTGAAATTCTTTTACCATTGCTGTCAGACACATAGGACATGTTTGAAAACAAAACAGCACACACACACACACACACACACACACCGACACACACAGTCTTACTACTGTCATTTTTTCATTCTACTGTACAAGCTAAATACTCTAAAACATAAACACTGTAGGCAATAACTCTCCTTGCGCTTTATCTGCATACACTAAATTTTAGGAAGGAAAATGTAAATGAAGAAAATATCCAATGAAAAAAATCAGTACAAGAAAATATTTTGATAATGGGCTTAATGTCATTAAAATAAACACAAGCAAGGTATTTTGTAGAAATATATTCACTCTGCAAATAAAATAAAAAGCATCTAAGATGTTTAATAGTGTTTAAAAATATTAAAACTTAGGCTTGGTAATTTTAGTTAATATTTATTTATTAGCTGTGCTGGAGGATTTTCCAGGGCCTCAGACATATTAGGCAAGTACTGTCCACCGAACTTTCTCCCCTGGACCTATGCTATAAATTCCACATAAACATACATCTTGTTTCAAACTGTAATATCAACAATAAAAGTTTTCTTTTCCTAGAGAAAAATTGCTGTCATTGATGGTAATTCATCTTTTTCTCTTTTCCTTTTCCTCCTCCTTTGTTTCATGTTCTTCTTCTTTCTGCCTCAGATTCTGAAATTAGAAACCCTAGAGTCATAGAGAAAGATTGACATAAGAAAAAAAATGGACAGTCAGGACAGAAGGGAAAATCTCTGCCTTGAAAGACCAAAAGAAAAAAAAAAGAAAAAAAAAAAAGAAACAAGAAGAGAAAAATCAAAATTTCAACAGTCAGGGATAGAGAATGACAGTGAATTGAGAAAGAAGGTGGAGATCCACTCATCCTGTTTAAAACAAAACAAAACAAATCAGGAATGATTTTGATGAAGGACATCCAAAGCCCATCAGATAGCCATTCCACTTAGAGATTTCTAGAACAGATTTGTTTGACTGGCCTGGTCTCAGAGCTTGTTTGTCTCATTGGCTGGCTAAGCCAACAAAACAGAGGGCTGATGTAGACAAGGAAAATATCCATTGGAAGTTCAGACTTCCAAAAGATATGGTGTTCCTTTGTGGTGCTTCAAATTGGGGCTGGTTTTCCCTGAGATATTTTAATGAGAAAACCATTGGAAATTCACTCTCCAAATTCACTTGGGGGTGGCTCCTGCATGTCCACTCTTTGAGTACTTTCTCCACTAGACTTCTAAAATTAGTTAATGCTATTTCCTATGTATAAGGAGAGAGTCACAGACAAGAGCCTAAAAAGCGTGAATCTCACCTGGATCCTGCGTTCCAGGCTCCTGAGCAGTTTGGAGAAAATGTCTGATATACCTAATGTGACTCCACCATTGTACACTATTGCTTCATATTCAGGTAAGCCTGAGCCCCGATTATGTCCTTGGGCTTGAACTTTTCTTGACTAATGCCTATCAGCATTCTATGACTCATTTCGAGGTGTGTCCAAACTGCAAATGTTTTACTGCTGAGTAAATACCATTAAACCCCAGGAGCACATTGAAAACTGTGCACTCGGGCTCGGTAGAGAGGAACTCAGTGCAAGTTTCACAGACTGTGTTTAAATCTAAGCTGTTTGTCACATTCTCCAAAGCTTCCTGAGTAGTCACGAAACACAGAACTAATGCTCTGGGACTTTGTAAACCTAGTTGTGAATTAAAATCCCTGCTAAGTCAACATTTGACACTCATTCACCTTGTGGTTTGTCTTGATCTCCTTGACACTTAAAGATACAATGTGTCAGAAAATTCTATCTTACCTGAGTTTGTTTATTAATTAGTGTCAAATAGCTTCACAGTTTTCAATTGATAGTTTAATCATCTTTCTACTAATTCAATTTGCAAGTACATACACTTGGAGGCACTGATTCAGTTTTTGCTTATATCCATATGACTTGTTGAATTCAACTTCTCAATGCATAAAAAAGTAGAGTTAATTTTATTATACATCATCAAATGACTGTTGTATCTTCTTCAAGTGTAATGGCATGGCATCTGAATTTAATAAGGAACAATTGCTAAATATCATTTAATATCTTCGGTGACAATGTTAGAAACATATTCTCTTACCAATATTAAATGCATACAATTCAATTATTATCCGTACGCACCACATTGTGTCACTGAACTTAAAACCAAAGTCATTTCATCCGATTTGACTCAGCTTCCATCACATCTAAGACTCTGGTAGCCACCTTCCTAATCTCTGTTTCTCTGAGAAAATTGCTTTTATTTTTATAGATAAGTAAAGACATAGAACATTTGCCTGTTTGTTTTAGGCCTATTCCACTCAACCATAGTGCTCTCCATGTTTGTGAAAAAGACAGATGTTTTCTCTTCTGTAAGTCTGGAAAGTATATACAGTGGAAGTTATGGTATAATGTCCCAAATCCATGCAAATTTTCTTGGTTGGTTCATGATGACTATGAATGACACCTAGATGATTGGCTATTATGAATATTGGAGCAAGGAATATGAAAAGACAGAGATGTGGATCTCCTGACCTCACATACTTCATAATGCTTTCCTCAACCTTTGCACTAGTTCGTATCATTTCCCATAGTGTGTGCATCCTCTCGGCAAGTTTTTCCTTCTTTCCTTCTTTCTTTCTTTTCTTTTTTTCTTTTCTTTTTTCTTTTGGATGTTTATTTTATTTACATTTGAAATGCTTTCCCCTTTCTAGGTCTCCCCTTTGGAAACCCCCTATCCCATCCCCCATCCCTCTGCTTCTATGAAAGGGCTCCCCCACCTACCCACCCACTCCCATCTTCCCTCCCTAGCATTCCCCTACACTGGGGCATCTAACAACTTCAGGCCCAAGGGCCTCTCCTCCCACTGATGGCCAACAAGACCCTTCTCTGCCACATACGTGGCCATTACCATGGGTCCCTCCATGTGTATTCTTTGGTTGGTTGTCCAGTCTCTGGGAGCACGGGGGGGGGGGGGGGGTCAGGCCAGTTAACACTGTTGCTCCATACATGGGGCTGCAAACTCCCTTAACTCCTTCAGTTCCTTCTCTAACTCTTCCATCCAGGACCCCAAGCTCAGTCCAATGGTTGGCTTGAGAGCATCAGCCTCTGTATTCGTTAGGCTCTGTCTGAGCCTCTCTGGAGGCCACTTATCATGCTTTATCAGCAAGCACTTCCCAGAATCCACAAGAACTTCCGGGTTTGGTGGCTATATATTCGATGTATCCCCGGGTGGGGCAGTCTCTGGATGACCTTTCTTTGAATCTCTACTCCACACTTTGTCTCAATGTTTCCTCCTGTGAGTATTTTGTTCATCCTTCTAAGAAACACTGAAACATCCACATTTTGGTCTTCCTTCTTCTTAGGCTTCATATGTTCTGTGAATTGAATCTTGGGTATTCCCAACTTTTGGGCTAATATCCACTTGTTAGTGAGTACATACTGTGCTTATTCTTTTGTGACTGAGTTACTTCACTCAGGATGATATTTTCAAGTTCCATCCATTTACTTGAAAATTTCATGAAGTCATTGTTTTTAATAGCTGAGTAGTATTCCACTGTGTAAATGTACCATATTTTCTGTATCTAGCCCTCTGTTGAGGGACATCTGGGTTGTTTCCAGCTTCTGGCTATTATAAATATGGCTTCAATGAACATAGTGGAGCATGTGTCCTTATTACATGTTGGAGCATCTTCTGGGTATATGCCCAGGAGAGGTATAGCTGGGTCCTCAGCTAGTACTATGCTTAATTATCTGAGGATTCACCAAACTGATTTCCAGAGTGGTTGTACCAGCTTCCAATCCTACCAGCAATGAAGGAGTGTTCCTCTTTCTCCATATCCTCGCCAACATTTTCAACAAATGGTGCTGGTTCAACTGGCGGTCAATATGTAGAAAAATGCAAATTAATCCATTCCTATCTCCCTGTACAAAGCTCAAGTCCAAGTGGATCAAGGACCTCCACATAAAACCAGATACACTGAATCTAATAGAAGAAAAACTGGGGAAAAGTCTCAAACACATGGGCACAGGGGAAAGGTTCCTGAACAGAATACCAATGGCTTATGCTCTAAGATCAAGAATCGACAAATGGGATCTCATAAAATTGCAAAGCTTCTGTAAGGCAAAGGACACTGTCAATAGGACAAAACGGCAACCAACAGATTGGGAAAAGATCTTTACCAATCCTACATCCAATAGAGGGCTAATATCCAATATATACAAAGAACTCAAGAAGTTAGATTCCAGAAAACCAAATAATCCCATCAAAAAATGGGGAACGGAGCTAAACAGAGAATTCTCAACTGAGGAAACTCGAAGGGCTGAGAAGCACCTAAAGAAATGTTCAACATCCTTAGTCATCAGGGAAATGCAAATCAAAACAACCCTGAGATTCCACCTCACACCTTCTTTCTTTATGGTATTAACTTTTCAACAGCTTTGAAGTGATATCTCCCTGTGGCTTGCATTTGGATGGTTCAAGTCTTGAGTGATATAGAGCATTTTCCAGCATCTCTTGCCCATCATTCTTTTGACAAAATCTACTCAGGTCCCTAATTCAATATGTCCGTAGGTTAGGAATATACCACAGAGAAAATCCACCTTAAAATGCAGACCCTCACAGTCAGGTGAAACCTGTAACGATTATGAACTTTTTTTGTTACTTGATTTCCATATATCTCAAATATATGGCAAAAATCACACAACCCTGTCTATTGGACATTAGAGGTGATGCTTACATAAACAGAAAGAAGATGCTTTCCTGTAATCACTAGCTCTGGCAACTCTCCGTCTTAAGTCCTACTGAGCAGGGATTCTCTTTTGTAATCTTAGAGGTGTTTTCCGAAACAGCTTTGATAAGAATTTCAAGATTCTACTTCATTTTGTAAGGCAACTGCAGAAGTACACAGGAAATAAATTGCACTCAAGGGTTCCTCACACAGTGACACCTACTGGGCTGAAGCGCAGTGATCTTTTAAAGCAAGCCCTGCTCAGTTTACAGGGACTGAAAGTCTTTTCTTTTGATGTTCAATCATTTAATTCACTCTACTCAGAAGAAGTACTCCCCTTACACACACACACACACACACACACACACACACACACACACACACACACACACACATCAAAGTCAGTTGCACAGCTTAACGAATTTTCCTGAAATTATGGCTGTAAATAACTCGCCTGTGTGTAGATTTATGAGCCCCAAAGTGTTGGGACGATTGGAAACAGGGTTCTTGAAAACAAAACAACAAAGTGAAAATTCTTACAGCTTATGCTTTGGGAGTGTCCCTGAGAGGAAGGTGCTGGATATGAATCAGTGTGGAAAGGTCAGCATAATTACTGATTTCAGGACATTAGGGAAACGCAGCAGGAAACAATACTCAACAGATTACTCTTCTGGGGAAAGGAGGTAGATTTCTCTCCTCTAGCTTTAGAAATTTTGCTGCAGGGTAAAGACAAGATCTGTGTCCTTTTAAAACGGTAACTCTTTGCCTTAAAAGGATGCAGGGATCCTTCCTCTGGCAAAACAACTGCTTTGCACTCGGATATTTACAGCCTAGCCAAGCCTGCATGCTTTCCAAGAGGCGCGCACAGCAAAACGGTCTGAGTGCGCCCAGCGAGTGTTCCCGGAGAAAGGCAGTTGTTACGGAGAAAAGTCTAGCCTGCCCCAGAGCCTTCCCGCGCGGAGGCCAGCCTGTGCTCCGCCCTCCGGCTTGCTGCCACCGGCCGCCAGGCGCTCCCTGGGTGGGGCGGTGGCCCGTGCAGATGCGTCGGGCCACGCGGGGCCGCTGCTGCAGCCGGCTGGGCAGTGCGCCCGGGCAGCCTCAGCCGCGCGCCGCGTCGCTGTAATCGGACACCGAGCGCTCGCCCCCCGGCGCCCGGCCACTTGCCATTCACTCCGAGGTGCGGGGTTGAGCGACGTGGAGAAGGGCTCCGGGTGCCGCGGCTCTGCCGCTGGAGATTCTGCTACAAAGAAACTCTGCATCGGCCGGTCGGGAGGAATCCCACCCTCTGGACTCTCTAAGTCTTTAAAGGTCTTCTGGGGAAAGGACCTGGGGGACTGGGAATCCGAGCTCGGAGCTAGTGGCTAACTTCTGGATCTTTTCCCATGTTGGTAAGCCGGACTCAGATTTTCAGTCTTACTCAGTTAGCGAAATAGAACTTTTCTGGGTCTCTGTACTGACTTTTTTTCCCTTTGGTGTGCTCAAGTGTGGGTATTTTCTTAGGAGTCCACGCGGCTCGTGAGGAAAGCGCTCCGGGAGGAGCTGAGCCTGGCTGGAGGTTGTGGCACCTGCCAACAGTTTAAGTTGCTCCAGTGCCTTCTAAGGGAAAAAAAATCGGTAGAAGCGACATAAAATAATTATATTTTCATTTTTGCTGATAATAGAAGTCCAAGCACCCGCAATCACTTTTAAGTGTGGGAGTTAAAGGGACGAAGTTGTAAAGGACTTGGGTGGGGAGATGGCACTAGGTGGGACTGAAACCAGGGTGTTCTATCTGAACTACCATGTCATCTAGGCAGTATTCTTCGCAATATATGGAGCTTGTCTTCTTTAGGGGAGGCATATCGGATTATGTACTGGTAATAGCAATATGTAAAAATGTACAAATGTTTCTAACTTGGTTAATAAACAGACTAAGGTTGGCCATATTAATAGTATCCCTTCCCCCTGGTTTTCACTACTAAGTCAAGAGATCCCAGGAGTGAAATTCTAAGGGAAAGTCACCCATAAAAATCAATTTTCTTCTAACTTAATTTAGGGATGACAGGGTGAAGAGGTTGTGGAAGCTGGAAGAAAGTGTTTCCTTTGAAAATTACCAACACAAACATCTCTAGGGTTTCCCCCATCTGTGTGGTAGAGGCATAGAGTTTCATGTCAAACCCTTGCAGCATCTGCGCTGTCAATGAAACCAGTTTAGGTTTTTCTTTGAGATTGCATGCTCTGTTTAATTTTCCTTTTCCTTCTGTGTCAGAGAAACAGCCTTTTCAATTTTTAACCGCACTTCCTTATTGAATAGAATCAATAATGTATTTTCAATTTTAAAAGCCGTATAACATAAAATCTGTAAGGATGCATTTCCAGATTAGACTTGCTTGTCATTTTACTGTATAATTACACTACATGAGAAGTGATGGGATTTCTTTCATGGTCCTGAGTTCACTCGGCATGATGTGGCCAGTGGGGCTCATATAGATTTGTTCTAACAGTACCTGGCCTCCCTTTATACTTAGACATTAGTTAATAGCTTATATTAATTTTATAGCTACAATTTTCTAGCAAGAATATTGTCTCTTTGATTCATTGTTTGAAATTTTGATGGCCCACTCTCTGGTTGATTGATGTAAAATATGCCTTGGTGGGGATGAGGCTCCAGTGGATTACTCACCATAAGGTCATTGGTTTAAATTTGGCAGGAGTCCATGGTTACCTCATCAGCATCATTTAACCTCTGCCTGGTCATCTGCATGCATTGGCAGATAACTGATTGAAGGGATTTGCTAATCAGGGATGGAGCACAGGTAGATTTATGTGTGGAAACACTACTTCAGAGGCAATTCATCCAGAAGAGTTAATGAGTATGGAATGAATGGGTACCCGTGAATAGGATTGTGGAATCTACTGTATTTATTAGGGAGAGTATTTTCATTCTTCAATACTCTTTCAGTATAATTGAATGGGTTTAGAGAGATGAAGTATTGGGATTCTTTGGGGGGAATCAATTAAGTTTTTTCACTGAAGCTTTGTTCTGCTTTGATGTCAGCATCGTTTTAATGGGAAGATAAAACCATTGTCTGTTGTAAAGACTTCCAGACACAAATAAATCCAAATGTTTCCATTTAAGAAGTAAAGTCATAGCACCTCCTACTGCTTGCTTTCTGTAGACCTTAAGCTGTATTTCTCAAAGCTGTTATCTCTGGTTTGCTAAAATGTTAAAGGATATTCCACAAATCTCTTATCTTTCCTTTAAAGGTATTTTCCCTTGGATATTAATTTCCAAATCAGAAGAAATGGCATTCCGGGCGATTTTTGTGTTGGTCGGATTACTTGTTTGTTCCATTTGTGTCCAAGGATCTTCCCAGCCCCAAGCAAGAGTTTATTTAACATTCGATGGTAAGAAATTTGATAAAACTTATGAAAAACGTTATTGCAGGTCTTGTTTTTTTCTTTCTTATCCAGATGAAAGCTTAACATATGGAAGAGAATACAATCTCATTATTTAGTTCTCAAAATATGACCAGGCTACTCTTTAAATGCAATGGACATCTAGCATTGGTTAATGTTTGTACTGGAGGAAGTATTTATGAAAATGCCTGGAGTGTTTGCTACCGTCTCCCTTACATCTCATCTGGGTTGAATTTATATTCCAGGGAGATAATAAAGAGCTCAACGTGTAGCATCTTTTGTGTCATCTGGGTGCTGGAATGCAGCCCCTCCTGGCCAAACTTCATGATTAGAGAGGGCTACACGGCTTTAGTCACTGTAATAACTCCAGTAAGTTTCAAGTATTACCTTCAAAACTGGAGTTATTCTACAGTTTGTTGGTCTTTTTTTCTATTCCAAAAGTATTTCCCATGGTTGGTATGGTTTTTTTTTATAGTGAGGTGAAAATTACATAAAAATATTTGGGAAAATACATTGATTATTGTTGTATAAAACATTGTTTTCTTAAGCTTAGAAAAGTAATAATTTTAAATTCTGATTTATATGAAAAGCCATATGGTGCTTTGAGGGTGTGGTTACCAAATGTGTACATGAGGCTAATGTATACGGTTCACATCCATTCTAGATGGGTGGTTGGGTTAGTCTTGTAACCCCTATTAACTGGACAGAAGAAGTATGAACTAGATGAGAAACCTCATCTTGCCTTTAGGACCATTTGTGTTTATGTTTCCAAGTTTAACCTGAACTCTGTCATTGCACTACTTAGCTGCTTTTGATGAGGTACTCTAAGGCCTTCACATAGGGATTGCAGAAAGCACACTGATTGACGCTCACCAACCTTTTCTCCCTTTCTTTTTAAGTTCAGAAGTGCTCCCCCAAGGTCACCATGAGCACTGGAGAAGCCATATTTAGAGCTTATTGAGTGTGAGCTTCTAATTGCACCCTTAACCTTTGTGCTTGACATTTCCCCTTAAAACCATAGGAGCAACAATGACTGCTTTGAAATCCTTCTACTTTTCTTGAAACACAAAAGCATTTTACAGTTGCTTGTATTTTGTCTCTAAAGTTGAGATTATCCATGCAAAATAAGAAAGAAAAAAGAAAAAAAGACAGACAGACAGAAAGAAAGAAAGAAACAAAAAAAGAAAGAAAGAAAATCTTTAGGAAAAGTATAATTACCTATATTTTTCTTACTGTGGAAGGAGTTGATATCATCTGGTAGACCAGATAACTAAGGCTGGTTCCTTTAATGGCATCAAACGCTAATTCAGACTCTGTGTAAATGTATACAACAAGTGATTAGTCACTTAGGATACTTCAGCAAATCTGTCTTTAAAGAAACAAGTACATTTTATGTTTACCACAAGAAGTTCTGTGTTTTAGAACAAAGTGTCAGTACTCTACAGGAGAGTGCTTGCTGGGCCATAGAGAGGGGAAGTTATTCTAGACCTAATATTATTGTATGTCTAGTGCTTTAACGCTTTTAAATCAAAACAGATCCACAGGGAATAGGTTGCCCTAATGTGGGAGTTTCCTCCAAAAAGTTTTTTATTCAGGTATTTTTTGAGACATTGTCTAACACTGTAGCTTATATGGGCTTGGAACACACTGTGTAGTCCAGTCTAGTCTTGAAGTTCTGACAATTCTCCTCATGTAACATTATGAACATTGTAATTTTAGCCTAACTCTACAACCACAAACTTTTCAAAGTTCATTCTTAACATCAAGGTATAAGTTTTATATACAGGGTTGTGGGATATATGATTGCATATTTATTTAAACACAGATCTGGGTCTTATTTTATACTTCAAATCTATGGCACTGTTTTTGAACCTAAAATCTGGAATTTGAAGGCATTTGAGGAAACTATTGTTGCATCAGACAGAGGTTAGTTGTTTCACCTGTCTTATGTCTACAAACCCTCTTTAGTACCTTGCCTGCTTGCTCTTTTGTCTTGTAATCTTCTCTCTCCCTGAACCTGGGTCTCCTGTCTGTCTCTTCTTGTGTAAAACATTATTAAAAACTGTTCAGACTTGTCTTACTTGAAGTCCAAGTAAACACCGCTGTCAATGTAAAGGTGTGTGAAAAAGAACTACTTTCAGCATCCACATTCCGTCCCTTCTTGCAGTGGATTGATGGAGTGATAACGTTTAGAGAACTGTGATTTACAGGCCAGCTTTTCATGTTGATCTAGTGCAAGTCATGGAGATGGCTATCAGTCCTACCTGGAATGTATGTCAGATGATGTTAATTAGTTACATTCCTGCTAGCTGAATCTTTCATATTATAAAATGGAGACTACTATTAGATGCTTTGTAAGTTTTACAATTCTTGTTTTATTCCAAATATCATTGAAACAAATAGAAATGTTCTACCAGTGCTATTTGGGCAGATTTTTTGTTGTCTTAAAATCCAATAGATCCACAGATTCAGATTTCCTTGCTTTATTTATGTTGATCCTTTTTTGTCCACATGGAAAACGTCAGAGTCTGTGAGGATTGTCTAGGAAGAGATAGCTACCTGTGTTCAAGGAGGAAGTCTAGTATATTGGCAAAGCCTCGAGAAAGTTCCATCTTCTCCCCACAGGTATCCTAGCATATATTATTTGAGGAAATTAGTGCTCTGTGACTTGATAAAATGAGTCAGATATCTGTAAATGTTTAAGAAAATGTTTTTGTACTTCAGATAATGTTATCCATACTGAATTTATAAAAGTCCAATTATTGTGATAAATAGTTTAGATACTATTTCTCTTTAAAATGAAATATATTCTTAAAGATAAACGTTATTTATCATATTTCCTTTTTAACTTGCCTTATTCTGTAGGGTCTGTAGTAATGTTCTCTATTTCATTCTTGAGATCAGCATCATGTATCTACACCCATTATGTCTTAGTTGATTTCTTTTTAGGTACTTAGATTTTTTTCATTTTTCTTTGTGTTTTCTGTTAAATAATCATTAATTGAGCCACTAAAATTTACTATGAACTATTTTTATCCTGTTGTTCAATATGTTTTTCCGTTGGGAAATTCCTTGCAAGGAAGTTCAGCTAATGGAATTTAGTTCTTTCTTCTAGTATATTTATTCATGCTATATAGATTTTCCTCAAGTATCTTCCACAAACTTTGTTAAAGTGCATTTATTCAGTCATTTTTTTCTTATTTGCTTAGCTGCTTCTTCATTTTACTTCTACTTTGATGGTTCATCAATATTTGAATTTAAATTTTTTTATAGAGTTCTGGCTTACCTTTCTGAAAGAACATACATTGTGTCTTCACAATTGTGTAAAATTTATTTAAACATTTTATAACAGAATTTAGTCTATATTGAAAATAATGCAAATTCTGCTTTATTTCACAAAGTATGAAGAAACACAAGTAGATTTAGATGGTTAATAATATTTTATATACTTATTTATTTTCTATCTACCTGCTTTTCAATTGCTAGAAGAAGCAGGTGGACTCTTAAACTAAGTATTTGTGTGTTTCTCCTTCATACTCTGTCAGGTTTTCTTTCATGTCTTTTGTTTCCATTTTTACACTGACATATTTTGAAGTACCATATTCCTCAACTGTTGAATACATTTGCATTATGAAATGTCTCTGATTAATTCTGGTAAAAGTGTCACACACATTTTTGATGTATGTGACATTTACCTTTGTATAGAGTAAAAATATTATACGGCATTTATAATTAAGTGAGGGATATTCATTACACATTCTATGATTTAATAATGTGAAAATATTAGGACATATATTAATAGGCATATATATGTGTATATAGATGTCATATATATATCATATATATAAGATATATATGTGTGTGTGTATGTATATACAAGAATATATGTCTATGGATATATGCCTAAAGGCATAATGAGAACTAGATTTACCTGAAATAAAGACTATAAAAGCTTAAACTCTTGATCCATAGCTCTGATTCTTTTTCAGAATTTCAGTTCACCAAATGGTCTCCTTATTGTCTTTAATACCTTGAAATAAAATTAAACTTAGTTGTGTTTTATAAGGTTCAGGGGTTTTTTTTGTTGTTGTTGGTGGTGGTGGTTTTTTAAGAAGTCTTAATAATATCTGACAGCATTTTCAAGAATATTTTGTATAAAGAACCTGGACAATAGAAAGAAAAATAGCAAATGTTCTTAACAATTCCTTTGTTTTGACTGTCTGATACTTTCTAGGTGTGGTATATTGGGGAAGCTGTTTAATCTCCCTAACCCAGATGTTATCACCTGTAAGATAGTATGTACTTTATGAGTGTTTTAATTTTTTAATTCTATTTAATCTTTTTTTTATACTCCAGATTTTATTCTCCTTCAGGTCCACCCTCTGACTGTTCCCCATCCCATACCTCCTCCCTACCTCTTGTCTTCACGAGGATGTCCCCCCTCAACCCCCTCCCCACCAGACTTCTAAACTCCCTGGGGCCTCCAGGAATGAAATATGTTCTTAAGTATGGCCTAAGATATATATCTATTTTAATACTAGAGTGCTTGTGAAAAAATTAGCATTTGTAGATACCACTAATTTTTTAAATGTGGTCTTCGTCTGTGCTCTAGTGGCCTCTTTTCTACTTGCTCTGTGACAGTGCTTCTCAACCTTCCTAATGGTGCCATCCTTTAATACAGTTGCTCAGGTTGTGGTGACCCCTAACCGCCACCCGAGAAACTGACGTTCATGGTAATGAATGAATCTTGAATTAAAATAAGTTTTGATATCTTTCTAGCCTACAATACCTTAGCTATAATAACCTCCTTAAACTACAAGGAATTCCTCTTGCAAGGAATTTGGCTACCTTAAACCTGCGATGGATCCCACACAGAATGCAATAGGTCCCCACTGATCGGCCACTCTAGGAGCTTGTAAGTAGCACAGAGTATTCAGCTACTTGGCATAGGTGCTTCTATGTTCATCCTGTGATGCATATTTAGTGATCAATATTTGAAAAGACTATCAAGCCTGATCTTCTATCTAATACCCTAAGAAGTCTATATGTTCTAAATATTAAGCTTTCATATGACTCCTTCTGAGGTAATCCACAAAAATTCTTTCTAGTTGTTCTATTTCTCTTCATAATAGGCCTTTGACCCTGTAATTTCCACTAATGGAAAATTATTATAAATTCTTGCATCTATCTGAGATTTTGATTGAATTCCATACGTGCCAGTATATCTAGAAGTGTTTAGACTTTTATATATGCATTGCATCCAAAGTATTTACTCTTTTTAAGATTTTTATTAAAACATTTCTTATATTATGATGATCTTGGACTCAATGAGACAGCAACGTCCTTGGTTGACTATTCTGAATGTCATGGCACAGTGTGTGAATTGGAGTGCTCTTGACAGTGACAGGAAGTCTCAGAGAGAAGAGAACTTGGGATTGCTTCTGCTCCCTGACTTCATGAGGATATCATATGTATGAAAATTGTTCATGACAAATGAGTAAATTTCCACATATTTATATGTATATATATAAAACTTTAAAATGTCATATATCTTCTGAAATACATATATATTATATATGGTTTTAAAGTTTTAGATTTTCTTCATATCAAATGTGAATAAATTGAAATTCAGAAATATTCGCCCTTTGGAATGCTACTAGTATAAAAAATTAAAAGTGATCCAGCTGCAGCTAATGAATTTTATGTGAGTTTATGCGGACAGTATTATTGTTATCAAATAAACAAACCTTAAGTAGCTATAGTTTACCACTGAGTGACAGCTGAGATTTTTTTTTTAATTTTTATTTTTTGATACTTTATTTACATTTCAAATATTCCCCCCTTTCCAGGACTCCACTTTGGAAACCCCCTATCCTTTCCCCCCTCCCCCTGCCTCTATGAGGGTATTCCCCCACCCACACACCTACTCCTGTCTTCCCACCTTGGCATTCCCCTATACTGGCCTTTAACACCCTCAGACCCAAGGGTTTCTCCTCCCCCTGATGGCCAACAAGGCCCTCCTTTGCCACATATGTGGTCCGAACCATGGGTCCCTCCATGTGTATTCTTTGGTTGGTGGTCTAGTCTCCAGGAGTAGCTGGAGGTCAGGCCAGTTGACACTGTTGCTCCCTCCATGGGGCTGCAAACTCCCTCAGCTCCTTCAGTCCCTTCTCCTACTCCTCCATCTGGGACCTCACTAGCAGTCCAGTGGCTAATATCCACTTACCAGTGAGTACATACCCTGTTCGTTCTTTTGTGACTGAGTTACCTTTCTCAGGATGATATTTTCAAGTTCCATCCATTTACCTGCGAATTTCATGAAGTCATTGTTTTTAATAGCTGAGTAAAACTCCATTGTGTAAATGTACCACGGTTTCTGTATCCATTCCTCTGCTGAGGGACATCTGGGTTGTTTCCAGCTTCTGACTATTATAAATATGGCTGCTATGAACATAGTGGAGCATGTGTCTTTATTACATGTTGGAGCATCTTCTGGGTATATGCCCAGGAGAGGTATAGCTGGGTCCTCAGGTAGTACTATGTCCATTTTTCTGAGGGTCCGCCACACTGATTTCCAGAGTGGTTGTACCAGCTTGCAATCCCACTAGAAGAGGGAAGTGTTCCTCTTTCTCCACATTCTTGCCAGACAGCTGAGATTATTATGGTGGCTCATTAGAGACAATCTGTTACTAAAGATATTATGCCCCGTGTGACGGCCCATTTCTTTATTCTGAGCACCCTCGAAATAGAAGCTTGTAGATCTGTAGAAATTCAGGACCATCCTGATTCATAGAATGAGTTCTAGGCCAACCAGGACTACATGGCGATACCCTGTCATGAAAAATTTACAAAAGAAAAATAAATAATATACTCAGGTAGAAGTTTTGTCTCCTCTAAGAATATGTAAATTATCAAGTACTTCTTAAAACATAATACTAAGTGCTGAGGAGTCAGTTTTGTTGAATGTTTTCTTATGTCAAGTAAATAATATCATAAACAAAATAGTAGAAGACTGAAGTGGTCTTAATAAGCCATGGAAGTCACTCAGCCTGAGGATTAACTAATTCAACAGGCAGAAGTTCAGCTCTCTCTTCACATTTTCTTTTGACTTAAAATTCATAACTATCAACGTACTCATGAAAAATATGGATGATAGAGAAGTTGACCATATGAGTCTGCAATTCATTGTTGGCCTCAGCTCACTATAATAGCAGAGACATACTACTGGAAGATTGCTTTTTAAACAAGAGCTCCTGATTATGTTACATGGACCTCAGAAAGAAAATGACACTCACGGGACTGAAACTCCCTGAGGATTTCCTGCTTGATATATTTTTCCTTGCTAACCCTGACCAATCCCAGCGCAAGCACAAGTTTCACCAGTAGATATGAATGCAACTGGCTTCAATGCACAGAGGTGATTGAAGGTTAAGTCCAGAGTTTGGAAACAGGAGCATGAAGGGTAGGGACAAACCTTGCCTCGGCCCCTTGATTTACCCTTCACTTTATGTTCCTTTTTGCCTTTTTTCCACAGCTGAATATTCAGTAATAAGCTGTGAAAGTCCTCAGGCCATGAATAGTATGCAAATGAGAGAATTTCATTTTGGATTAAAAAAGACAAAACATCTTTTATCTTATACTATCTGCCTCGTTTGACAAGCACCTTAGTTAATTAAGCAACACATAAAAGAACCCCGGAGAATTAGTGAGCCACATGCAAAGCTCGAAGAATTGTTATTGGATAATAAACTGAAAATAATGAATTAGTTTTTCATGAACTCCGCTAACATTGACATTAGCAGGCACAGTTGTTGAAAGCAGATTGTCTTGTGGTTACTCCAAGAGATGAAAATAAAGCTGGTTGTTCCTGATTTCTCTATTCATTGTGGATGCGATAAACCGTCTGAAGTTTTTAGTTCTCAGGAAAGCAGGGTACTGTGGTGCCTTTGTAGTCTCCTTCCAGTAGCCTAAGATAAGTGCCCTTTAAGGATCTTGCTCACCTGCATTTTTTTAATGAGCCCAAACTCAACAAGGGGGCCAGTATAAATAAACTGTACTTAACTCTTTCTTTCATGAGGATGCTATTGATAAAGGCAAATGTGGGTCAGATGTTACTAAAACAGAACATCAAGGAGGCTAATTCTAGGATATAATGTAAAACAGCATGTTGAAAACAATTAAAACATTAGATGAGGGAAGAAAAGAGGAAACCCAGTTTTTTCTATACACCACTATAGGAGACTGGCAAGCTCACAAAGAACCAAATCTCATTCATAAGCTTGAATTGAAGAGGAGAAATTTTAGTTCAGGTATTGCAAAGAATGACCTGAAAATATTAGAACAGAAATAATTTTTATGATATACTATTTATATATTCTAAGAAATACTTAGAAGAATTGGAAAATTCTTCTCTTTAAATTACTCTTTAAAACATTATTTTTTATTGGATATTTTATTTATTTACATTTCAAATGTTATTCCTTTTCCTGGTTTCCCCTCCGGAAACCCTGTATCCCATCCTCTCTCCCCCTGCTTCTATTTGGGTGGTCCTCCATCCACCCACCTCCCGCCTCCCCGCCCTAGCATTCCCCTACACTGGGGAATGGAGCCTACCCAGGACCAAGGGCTTCTCCTCCCACTGATGTCCGACAAGGCCATCCTCTGCTACATATGTGGCTGGAGCCATAGGTCCCTCCATGTGTTCTCTTTGGTTGGTGGCTTAGTCCCTGGGAGCTCTGGAGGTCTGGTTGGTTGATATTGTTGTTCTTCCTATGGGGTTGCAAACCACTTCAGCTCCTTCTGTCCTTTCTCTAACTCCTCCATTGGCGACTCCGTGCTCAGTCCCATGGTTGGCTGCGAGCATCTGCCTCTGTATTTATTTTTATTCTTGACAATTTCCCTCAGATTCTATTAATTTTTTCTGATATCAGAATCTGAGTTTCTGATATTATGCCAGTATAAAAGTAGACAATGCCTCAAAGGGATGCAGAGGGAATTTCTTAAACCAGAAAGGTAGGGTTTTGTTTTTTCTCCTCTTCTTAGTTGTGATTTTTTTTTTTGTCTTCTATGTTTATAAAAAATGTTTAGTGATTTGTATTTATTTTATAGTAACTATCCTTAACATGGTCTCTATTGCAGAGAATATTCTAAATAGTTTGTGGTACTTCATGTAATGCTAAAAACACTGTAGGTTAAGCAGTATTTCTAGCCTCAAAATGCAGATCAGAAAATTAAGTACCTGGCTTGATATTCTAGGACTACAAAGGGAACGTATTAAAATAGAAGCCGTCATGTCAGACTGGAGAGCTCTGGAGAGCTGGAAGCATTTCTACAAACACTTGTAGAATTAGTTCCAGGATCTACTAAAATCTAAGCTAACGAAGCTGGCATTTCATAAAACTCACTCTCTCATTACATCAGAGAATAACACAGTTAACTCTAGAGTCTAAGAGGTCGAAGTGGGACTGAGAACTTCTGGATAGAAAGAAACAAAATATCATGCAGTGAGAACAAACTGCCCCAGTAATCTACACAGCACAGAGGGTAGCTGTAGGTCACAATAACCTATTATGTGATTCCTAAACAACTAGATAGGAGGTATTTTAAGTATTCCAATAAAAAGACCTGATGGGCCAGTAGTATATTTCAGTGAAAAGCATGTGCCAAAGGCCCTGAGTTTAATTTGTAGCACCAGGTCAAATGACCCTGCACTCAGAAACTACCGATATATCTAGAACTCATTGCTGCTTGGAGGAATGGAGACATTTCTCTTCATTGCATATTATAAGCATAAGCATGCACTGAATTATCACTCATAATATGCCTGCACCCATACAATCATTTTTGTAGATCCAAAAAGGGAATTTAAAAGTAAAATGGAAGGCAGAAAAGAAGGGAGCAAAAGTCTTTTTCTGTTCCTTGAAATGGCAAACCACTCTGAGGAATCTGAGAATCCTTGCCCAGAACATAGATGTTTGTTTGCTGCAGATAAGACCTGGTATTGTGACTGGGAGAGGGAGCAGAGCTCAGGTGAAAGTCCTCTATGGGAAAGCATATCCTTTACTCTCATCCTTTGTCTTGCAGAGTGATCAAGGTGCATTCCATAGGCTCGTGCATCCTACACTTTCTCTTAAAGAAATAGTGATTCACATGTCCTTCTTCACAGCCTTGCCCAAAGATAGCACTGGAACTCACTCCGTTTTCCTACTTCCTCAACATCTTTTATTTGAGCTCTAAGAACACTCTCTTTTTGGTTTTCATTCCATTACTATGAACAAAAACAATACATAAAAGCATTGCGAGAGGATGCGTCACGTCTCAGAAGATTCCAACAGTCCTTTGCTTTCTGCATTTCCGTATTTAGATTATGGTTGATTCAATTGACAAAGAGAACACATGACAAAGTAAAGAAAAGAAAGGTGAGACTGTTGCTAACACAGAGGACCAGCTGGCAAGAAAGGTCCAGGACAGGCAGAGCCCAGTGCTTAGCTCTGTGCTATTTTAGGCCAGGAAGCAATGTGCTGAGCTGTAAAAGTGGCAAGTCCTCTCTTCTCATCCAAGGGGCAGGCCTCTCCTCAGCCATCATTTCAAGCCTCCCTTCTTATCCAGTAGGAATTTACAGCCTTGGAGAACTCAAGGTTAACACAATAATTCTGCAGAGTGCATTCTCCTTTTTGAAGAATTCTGTGTTATCTCTTCTGTTACAGAATTTCTCTGCACAGACGCCCTAAGAGACTGAGTCATTGCTCGCCTCCCACAGCTTGATGTAGCTCTGAGTGCACTAGAGGATAGGAAAGCATAAGAAGAAGATTAATCAGAAGCAGAACATGTGTCAAACAAGAGACACTCTACAAATCAAAGCACTAAACCCAAAGAAATATCAGGCCATGAATATGAATATTAACAAACTTAATTCATGATATTTCCTCTAAAGTATACACAGCACTTGGCTTTAACATACTTTAATTTTTAAATTAGCTTTAATTATCTTAACATTTTAATTAGATCTTGGTTTTTACAGTATTTTAAGGCAACTACAGAACAGATTTTTATCTTACTTATCTAATTAATTTATTTACAGTACTGAAATCAAAGTCCAGAGTCTCAGTTGCCTGGCCAAGCACTCCACAGCTGACATATATACCCATATACCCAGACCAGTAACAGACTGCAAATAATCTTGTATTACAAATATATTTCTCCGAAAGAGGGATCAAAACCTGAGACAGATCAACTATCATATTCATTACTTTTAAAAAAGAATAATCATTCTTTTAAATCATATGTGTTTAATTTTTTTTATTTTTGAGATAATAATATAATTGCATCTTTTTTCTATTTCCTTCCCTCCCAGTCTCTCCCATATCGCTCTCCTTGCTCTTTTTCACATTCACGTTCTCCTTTTTTGTTAACTATTGTGACACCCCCCAACACTTATATATATACATAGTCCTAAATTCCTAAGTACAATATGTTCAGTCTGTGTAAGGTCATGTAGGCTGCAACCTCATACATGCTAATTATTTATATTTGTATCCTTTAATTCATGGAAATTAATTAGAATGCTTCTCTTGACTTTTCCATGTTGCTGCTCTTGTAATCAGGTTAATTTGATATGCTCCATGCATTAGAATTCAGGTTTCCCATCAGCAGTGTGTAGATGATTCTTCCTACATATTAAATGTGTCTTTCAAACTGTTTTGAAGTGATGCCAGTAAAAATGCTAAATATTACAGACTAGCAGTTGAAATGCTTCATAATAAAAATATAAAAATGAGTACCTCATTAGTCACTTCAGTATTTGTCAGTTTTGTATAATACAGTGCCCAGGGTCTTTCTGATAGAGAAAGATCAAAGAAATTAACGGGATATGACTTTATAGAACTCAATATCTATTATCTAAGAGGAAGTGCAGAATGTTGACCTATCGAAATAAAATTTTGATTCAGTGTCAGATTAATCATGATAACAAATCTTCTATCAGATAATTTCATAAAACATCTTTCTTAAGATCAAATCTTTACTGTCTAAAAAAGCAAATGGATCTTGGAGAATGGATCTGTATCTGAACATAAATGATACAGTGAAGAGTCTTGGGAAAACACATTTTAGTTTAACACCCAGGAACAGATCTGGGAGCTGGCTTACCAGGTAATGACACTTGCTGTCAAGCCTGATACTCAGTCTCTTGAACCTACATGATGGAAGGAGAGAAGTGACTCCCACAAGATATCATTTTACCTCCACACCTAATGCTCTCCCAGTGACACATGTGTGCCTTTGTGTGGTTGCTCTCTCTCTCTCTCTCACACACACACACACACACAGATTTTATATATGTAATATAAAATCTTTATAGAAAAATAATACTCTGTTGAAAATACGTAGAACCAATATCAGCAACTAAAACACTAATTACAGTAAGCCCAAGGAAGGAAAAGAATGTAAATTATTCTTTAATTTGAAAGAATTATTGGAAGATTTAATTTCTGTCATTGGGCAACTAGACATATCACCATTCTCCGAACACCATCGTGATGTATCTGTATCTAAAAGTTGTAGAATAAGAATGGGAGAAATTGGAGTCTCATTGCCATTTTACAGGAATGGAGTTTGAAAATAACCATTCTTTATAGAACTGGTCTCTCTGGCCTCAAGAGCTTCCAATTTCGTTGATCCTTCTAGCCAGATTGTCACTCTGTAAATAGAAGCATATGGGCTCCTTTCCCTTTCCCTGAACAGTAATACTGGGAACATTTCAGGAGACCAGAACGTTGAACTGGAATAAAACAATGAGTGTATTATCATCACCAAAAGAGCATTTTGAATTTTATTAGAAGAAACCAATTAAGATGTTATTTTCAAGCAAAGAGCTTGGCATGGCTTCAGAAAATTACTTTCCAGAGTCAGGCAGGGGCTTAGCTGGCACAGAGAGCCAATCTTGCTTAGAGTTTTGACAGCATTAATGCACATGCCACTGGGCTTTTCTTCTTTAAGCTGATTCTCCTAAAAGCCATGCTTCCTGCCACTGTTCTACATAATTGCCTCAATTCCAATTTCCATTAGTCCAGCAAACCTGCTGCTACTAAAGTTGCGAGGTCTCTGTGTGAAAATCTAATTATACAAAACCTTTTTCAAGGCAGTCTGCTAATGCCCATTATATAGCTATATTTTAAATTTTGATATATTAAACAGGATAAAAAATAATTATTTATGCCATTTTGTATCCCTTGTTATTTATTTAATCATGTGACAGAAGTAGTGTAAGGTCTTGTGTATTATAGAATAAAAATGCATGTGGTTGCTTTATTTGGACCCATAAAAATGGTAGATATGGATTAGCTGCAGGGTATTGAAACCTTTGAATTAGAGGCTAAAGTAAATGATTACCTTCTTTTTGATGATGTCCATAAGGTCTGCGTCTTCTTTAGTTCTGCTTATTTTCAAGTTTGCTTCCTAGAAACTTTGTCGTAATCCACATTTGTTTGGCACAGTGGGTGGAGAGCTTATCATGTGAGCATCAGGAATTTAGTTAGTCCCCTAACATCCATGAGAATGATGGGTAGGTAGAAGGACCAGTTGGCAATACCAGCATTCAGGAGACAAGGACAGGGGATGCCCATGCTGAGCTAGCTAGACAGACTAGAAAACCAATTCTGCTGGATACCCACGCTTATTACATAAAGTGGAAAGGGATGAAGGACAACAGGACACATCAACCTCTGGCCTCACAAACGCACACATACATAGACATGTACAATTCGATATACATGTGTATTCATATACACGAGAACATGTATACATATATATGTGCACACATGCCTACAAATGTTGTAAAATTTAAAAGCAATGTATACTTACGTGGGTAATGACGGATGCTTGCTTTGCCATGGCCTTTTGTTTACGTGTGTATAAGTGTTTACCTGATGGGAGAAAAAGATGATCATGCTGACCATGACATTATTTTTAGGATCACAAACATCCCAGCCTCCATTCTTTTAGCAGGAATGGAGTTAGAGGAAGCTGTGTGTTAAGATGTGCTATTTAGTCACACTTGGAAATCAAAATCAGTGCCAAGTGGCATTTCAGTGAAATTTCCTCTAAAATGACTGGTTTCCAAATTTCACAGTCAATATATGCAACTAAGACAGAATTTAAAACACTTTCTAATACTGCTTCGGGGGGGGGGGGATATAAGGAAAACAGGGATATTAGAGTTTTAGCACCTGAAGGTAACTTTGCTGAAGTTCATTGCACAGACATTTCCAAGGTATATATTAGTGTTCAGGCGCAGCCATGAAGACCTCGTTCGCTTCAAATTGGAAGCTAGAAAATACAATTAGAGTAGATTGTCAGAAACTTAAAGATCAGTCTGAGAACAGAAGCTGTCCTCTTTCATGATGAACTGTATGTCTTCCTGTCTCATTCTTTTCTGTACCATTCATTCTCCTACCAGTTTTATGTGGGGACACAGTCTAGTAATTACTTAGAAGGAAGAGCAGATGAACTGCCTTTAGTTCTGCAGGAATTTTAGAACCTACTCTGCCCAATGTTATATTTTGCATCTGTATATACAAAGAAGCAATGCAGCATATGCCCTGTATTTCGGGAGACCTTATATTAGAGTAAACAGAATGAGTCAACCACACAAATACCTATTACATGAGCCAAAGCTTTGTGTGTACCATAAAAGAGGCAAAGAGACTATACAGAGAAGGTTATTTATGAAAAATGTACATCTTAAATGAATTTAGAATTTTAGCTTCAATTCCCTGTATATATTAGTCACTCCTGTATTTGTAGACAGAAACAGAAGTGAATAAGGTAGAACACCAAAGATAAAGTTACTGCTTAGCTCAAGGTCTCCAAAAGTCTGAGTCAGAGTGCTCCTATTGGGCTTTGTTTTAATTTTATCTTCAAATTCTTACCAGTGTTTGTAACTCTGTAGTCATTATGGCTGCATGATTTATCCTTGACAAGGTTGACTCCCGGATTCAAAATTGACTGTAAATGCCCAGATCATTTATAATCTTACCACCGCCAGTGGTGATAGCCATAGTTTTGAGTGTCCTTTTTGTTCATCAATTTTAAGACCTCAGTCTTCCTTCCACCTTCTCCTATAACAGCCATGTTTAAGGATTGAATCAAAAAGAGCATTTGCTCATTGGATTGTTGTTTTTGCCTTTTTCTTTGCTTTCCCTCTTCATAGCAGATATCGGATTCAGGACCCTGTCCTTGCTAGGCAAGCTCTCTACCACTGGGCTGAATAACGAGCTCCTGGCTGCCTATTTTAATATAGAGTGTTGCACAAACTTACACCGCCCTGCCTCTGCCTCCTTCAGAGTGTGGGGATTACATGAGGGGACTTATTTTGAATATCAAGTACCCAAAATGAATTTGTCAAGATGAATTGAAGTATCTTTCATGCTTGATGACAAATTCTGTGCCCAGAGTTTAGAGATTTCTTTTCTGTGAGCTTTATTCTCATTGGTTCTTTGCCAATCACTGTAAGAATATAAGATTTGGACTTAGAAGAAAATTAGACCATAAATCCTGTAAAAATCCTTAATTGTGAATTTTGAAAATGACAGGTAGGTTTGGACTGTAACTGCAGAGCTGTGACTCCCAACTATGGCTACTGACTGCTGTCTCCTAAAGGCTGTTAAAAATCCTAATGCCAAGATCCACCTCAGACTAATTGAAAATGTGTTCTTATTGTATAAAGTCCTGCAGTTCTGAGCTCCATCTTTTTCTCTCTGTCTCCTCACTCATTTTTCATCCTTTTCCAGCACCCCTTTCCTTCCACTTTCTTCCAGGGAAGGAGACAGTATATTTCTCCTATTTTAGAATGACTGAGTCTTAGCTATTGTGCTATGACAGCATGAAATTGTTAAGCATGTTATGAAGGAAGAAAGTAGTACATCCTATCCTGGCTTTTCCTATAGGTCATAAAATGCCAGGGATTCCAGTCTGCTCTAATGTGTTCTCATCCTTTGTAGTAAACTATCTTGACTTAGATCTTAAAACGTAATCATTTTACCAATGCTTCTACTGCCATAGGTCACTCCTTGGGTGCTACTACTGCTGTGGACGCAGTAAGAGCTTCCTGTGGTTATGGACCAGCTTTCTGCCTTAGTAGATTCTGTACCCTGGAGTAAAGAATAAGTGTTCATAGATCTGTGGGAGTTTAGTCCAGGGTTCCATTAAAAAGTATCAAAAGTTTTATTGGAAAGAAAGATGACCCTTGCTATTATAATTATATATAATTTTTCTATGACAGTATGATGTCATTACTACATGTTCTTTGTGAAGAATCAACAGTGTTGAAAGTGAGCATGGTGCGGTGTGAAAACAGTTTAGAATAAAGAGACTTACAGTTGTTTTGACTGATCAGTTGGTTATGTAGACTTTTAAAACTATATTGCATACAATTTGATGAGAAATTAATTCATTATATTATAGACAAATTTAGGTGTTTTCCTCAGCTTATGAAACTTAGTTGTATGCTTACTTCTGGAAAAGAGAGTTATGAAGTAGAAATTACTTAAGCAGTATGATAGGCAGATTAAAGTTTATTTAAAGTAGCCTAATGGATAGCTCCTTGCAAGTTGAGTGTTTGAGCCTATGAAAATGTCAGTATTCACTAGGGCAGACTTGTCATCTTGAAATTTTGAACATGCATTAAAATTTGTATATATTTTCTCAAAAGCTTATATCATTCTGAATATCATATCAACAAAATGAACACATTGATACATTTTTAGTAGATGAAATAAACATAATTTTTTATAATCTTCAACATCCCTGTATTAGTCAGGGTTCTCTAGAGTCACAGAACTTACGGAATGTCCCTCTATATTGAAGGAATTTATTGTGATGACTTACAGTCTGTAGTCCAACTAACCCAACAACAGTCAGCTGTGAATGGGAAGTCCAAGAATCTAGTAGTTGCTCAGTCCCAAGAGTCTAGTTGTTTCAACTGGTCTTCTGTAGAAATAGTTTCCAACAGATGTGCTGGCAAGTAAGTACAAGCAGACAGAGAAGAGCAAATCTTCCTTCTTCCAATGTCATTATGTAGGTTTCCAGCAGAAGGTGTGACTCAGATTAAACATGTGTACCACTACGCCTGGATCTTGGACTTGCTTTCTCCCAGGATGACCTTGAACTCAGAAATCTCCTTGCCTCAGTCTCCTGGCATTAGAGCCGTGTACTACCTTGCCTAGACCTAAGCTTTTCTTGGCCCTATGCCTCAAGATCTCTATGCCAATATCCAGATCAGAAGCTTGTGTCTTCCAGGCTCAAGATCTGGATCACAGGTGAGCCCTCCAATGCTGGATTGTAGTTCATTAGATATACAGTCAAGTTGACAACTAAGACTAGCCATTACAATCCCAAACACAGAGAATGTGATCAGAAGCTTATTTTGCTAGTTGTATACAGTGTAGGTGGGAGAAGAAAAGAAGATAGCAATTTTATTAAATTTACAACAGGTGATATCCTAGGACACTATATTTTTGAGACTGTATCACATAAAATAATCTTGTTTCCAAGATTCCATTCATGAATTCATTGCTTTGATATTTAATAAAAAGATGTATGCCTTGCCTTCAAAAGACATATGCTTTTCTGGAGACCTTACACAGACCATAGACAAAGAGAAGCAATATAAGAAAGACATATCTAGGATTAAAATGTCAATATCCAGCTTGCTAAACTCTATTAAAGACTGTAAAACTCAAAATGTGAATTGAATAACCATCTCTTAATGGTGTCTCTTAATGGAACACAGGGAAATGGCCTTTCTTAGCAGAAGGTACTCTGCCCAAATAGAAATATTAGTATACAATAATGTAGGTAAAGAGAGTTATACTATTTGACACAATAGTTGACTTATTTGCTGATTGGAACATTGCTGACCAACCTAAATAAGCTTTAATTATGAGTTGGCAGTTTGGAAATTTGTGTGGATTTCTTATAATCTCCATTTTCTCCTTTTATTTCTGGAGTTATCCATCTAAATTAGATGTGGTAATTCACTGTACCACTCTCTAAGGAGGCAATTCTATGACTCACTTTCCCCCACCCAATGACAACAGAACTGTTAAAGGCAGTGTACAAATGAGGTGTTGCTGCAGTGTTTCCCAGTTTATCTTTAAGTCACTCAGCCAACTATTTATACAACATCTTCTGTCCTAGGCAACATACCCTGAAACATAAATTACACAAGGATGAATACTTCATTTTTTTCCTCCATGTCATGTCAGCAATAAGGAACAGAAACTAATTAACAAACCAAAACCAAAACCAAAACCAAACCAAGCCAATCCAAAACAGAAAAAACACCAAGAAACCCAATGGAGTGTTAATAGTGCAATGCCAAGAGCTAATCATGAAATGATTTCACTCGTGTCTTCATTTATTACACAAAGAAACTTTTCTTTCTTGTATTTAATAGATGGTTTATAAGGCAAAAGGAAATGGTGCTCATAGCATTAACTTGCTTTAACTGATCCAAAACACAAACAATTGAATCTATTTTGCACAAGCTTTGCTAGCTAAGGCAAGTATAGAGACACTGTACAAGGCTCAGATTTCTTCACCACTTAAAACCATGTAACTCTTGTAAGTTTCATTGACTAGGCTAAAAAATGAAAATTATATTAATTTATTCCAGTCAGATAATGTCTTTGTGACTATTAAAGGGTGTAGTATTTATGAAGCAAACTACATACAATGACAAATGCTGAAAAGAATTATTTGATATAAAGTAAGATAGTGAAAAGAAGTACTAACTTAGGGAAGACTTAATGATTGCTGGTCTACAGAGAGTGTTCTTGGCTTCTATACTACTTGAAATCAAGTTAAACACTGACACTGACAGGGCTGGAGATGTTAATGGACAATCTTGGTTTCTTATTTTCTTGAAGAGCCAGTAGATAGTGGTGCTGATAAGATGAAGCATAGTTTCTATCCCAGATTTCTTTCTCCCTTTCTCTGATCTCTCTAAAATCCTGCAGCATGCAGTTTCTATTCTTTGTAGTGATACACAATAACAGAAAGTTAGTATCCAAATTATAAATGGTAGTTCTAATAAGAATGCCAGCTTCCTGCTTGTATGGAGACACAGAAGAACCCACACGACACAACGGCACACCGGTTTTTATCATCATTTTCCCTCAGCCAGTTATGTCTATTTGAATCTCATTGTTTATATCCTTATCTTCTTTCACATGAACAAATCTTTTCTATGTCCTTGATTATCGTTGCAACCTTCCCTTGAATTATCATGGGTCTTTCTGGGCTCCATGAAGGAGGCTAAAAGTGACTGGGGTTGTCAGTTGCAAGGCGACTGGTTAAAGCTTACATCAGTAGCTCTTTTAATACTACATCGTTCCTGCCACTTCCATCCTCAGAAAGAGATACGAAGTGCCCATGGATATCCATGTTACACATGCACACACATACACACACACACACACACACACACACACACACACACACACACAGAGAGAGAGAGAGAGAGAGAGAGAGAGAGAGAGAGAGAGAGAGAGAGAGAGCTTGGTTTGTATTGTTTCTTATTTGTCTTACATTTTACAGTGCTGGTAGCAATCCTCCATTTATGGTTTTCACACAATGCCTACAACCAATATTAAATGTAATCATTTTATCTATCTGACATAGAGTTAGACTGCTATTTTTCTAATAGTTACTATAGGGGACTCAGGTGGAAAAATAAAAATAGTATTTTCTATTTCAGACGTGTGGTTTAGGGGAGCAGCCTAGAATTGAAGACTGTGATTTCTGAGTGAATGGGGGAGGGGCTTAGCATAGCCTTACAATAGGATTTTGGTCAGTCTCAGTGCTCCAGCAACACTGAGGGGTTTGCATATCCTTCCCAACTATAGTCACACCCCACAGAGCCTTCCCATTCGCCACACAGATTCTTTGGGTTTTCTTTTGCTTTTCCTCTCTTTTTTAAGTTGTAGCATGAGCACTGGTAAGGATGAAGAGATCCACATACTTTCGGAGAAAAGTAAATACCAGAGCAAATTCTCAGAGCAAGGGAACGTTCCTTTTGAGAAGAATTAGAAAGTCATCAGACAGGCTAAAGTGTAGGCTAGGTGTATTGCAAGATGCCATAGGCTAATGCCTGGCGATACATTCTGTAGCAGCCACTTCTGAAGACTAACAAGTAGCGTGGAGAGAGAGAGTCACAACATACCCTTTGCCCCTACAAGAGCTTAGTCTAGCTGAGTGCCAGCTGGTCCAAGAAGCTGAGGGAATGGCTTTGTGATTTTCTTTTTCCTTCATAAATGCATGCATGCATACATACAAACACACACGCACACATTCATGCACATGCAGATATAACTTTGACCAAGCATGATCTGAGATGTGCCTATCCTTGACAGTAGTTGATTGAGGCAGCAACCTAGCAAAATGACACTGAACATGAGGAGTGAAATAACTGTGATTTTGTGGCTTCAGTAATGGATGTGAGTAGACTTCAAAGCCTTTCCTACTACCTTGACTTGACACAAATGCTTATATAAAGTGGCACCCATAGTCATTAGTTTATGACCTTTTCTTTGAGGTTCAAAACCTTGTAAATTTTCTATGACTGGATCATGTTATTAAAGAATAATAAAGTATATCTCATACTAAGAATTGGAGACATATTTCAAAGAATAAGATCTATTCTCCCGGGGGACTTGAGAGTTAAAGTACATAAAAACCATTATGGTGTGAATTTTAGCACTGAGACCATACCAGCTGTAGTCTAGGGATGCTACTTTCTACAGTAAACACAAAAAATAAACCAGAATCTACCATTTCTATTCTTGTGCTCTGTAATTTCCATTTATGCCATATTGTTTTAGAAAATAGTATGACATCTTAGAAGTTCCTCAATTTGTGCTTATATGCCTAGAGATAAATGAAATACTATGGTAGAGTGTAGAAGGTTTCACAATGAGAGTCATAGGCATATTTTCTATGCAACATATTGTTTTGGGCTTTATCGAGCTTTAAATTGAAACATCACCATGACTTTTGCATATTCCAGAGTTATATTTGAGATTAAGACAAGTGTTAGAAAGTCCAGCAAGAGCTTATTTTTTGGCACTGTCTATGTGTTTTCCAGGAAAGTCCATTCTTCTTGTCATAGACTACATTTATTAAGGCCATTTATTTCCTTACAGCTTATAATCTCTAAAATTTGGTGATGTTTTTCTGTATTAGTCACATAGTTTGATGTTCATGTTTAAGAACCTGAATGTTTTGTGTATCAGAGGTTTGAATTTCAGTAGAATTTTAGCACTTTTATGAAAGTTTTCCACTTATTGAAATAAGGGCCTGGTGCCACCATGTGTTATAAAAATTGAAACCTCACTGTGCAAGGTCATGGGATACAATTCATAGGCCCTATGTTGTCCATATAAATACAGGGAGCTAACGAGGCAATGAGCAAAGACATTTTGTTATCTTTGCCAATTTAACTGCAAAAAAACAAACAAACAAAACAAAAACCATACCAAAACAAACAACAGCCACCACAAAAAAAAAAAAAAAAAAATCACACAGTTGGCTTCTACTTTTCATTGCTTTCTGCTTTTCAAATTTAGATTTCCTTTTATTCATGACCACAAGTGCACCACACACACCCCCTTAGTGTGTTACTTTAAACCACATGGAGGTTAAGCTTTATTTGTAAAGAATGGGGTAGGAAAAATTTTAACTGAAATAAATGGCACTTTCAAAGAGAATGTGGATTTCTGGGATCCAAGTCTGTTTGTGTACTATTCAGGCAAATAATGACGTGCTGTTAGGTGGGTGCCAGCAGCGACTGCACGTTTTATGCTGCAACCTTGTTTCTAACAGTTTGTATGAGGTGAAATGCTAAACAATATCGGAGTACCCAAAAAGAATATTACCACGTTCCGATATTTGGAACCATAATTTTGTTGCTGAGAGAAATACTGGATTCCAGCTAATCCAGTCCCTTCACGTTAGAGCTGAATGGCAGCCAATGAGATTAAGAAACTTGGTCCGTGGGCAAGAGGAGTAAAAGTGGTCTTATTTGTTAGTTGTCCATCTGAGGGGCCCTACATCACTATCTACTGTTTTATTTAACTAGTGAAGAAGTAAAAGGAAGGATTGGGAAGATATAGTATGCAGGACAAGAGGGCCAAAGAGCGAAATGGTGAGGCTAGAAGGCAAGGATTTTACCCTGTGGGTCTCAGCCCCTTTGGGAGGTCACACATCTGATATGCTGCATCTTAGATGTTTACATTATGATTCCTAACAGTAGCACAATCACAGCTGTGAAGTAGCAGCAAAGCGATTTTATGGTTGGGAGTCACCACAACACGAGGAACTGTGTTAAAGGGTCGCATCATTGAGAAGATTGAGAGCCACTGCATGAGGATACTGGTATAGCGCTGGTGGACTTGCAACTAAAATTAAGCAAAGCTCATCACTGAAAACTCCAACTAGCTGCAGTTAGTATATAAAGCAGAAGAAAGAAAACCTATCTAGGTCATATTTGCTCAAAATCACCAACTGCTTTCTATGGATATCAGAGAGGGCCCTCATTCCTCTACTTTGAGGATATTCTACTCAGAAAAAAATTGTGGTTTTTAAATTGAGCCATAAAAGCACATTTTATGACATCTACATTTTAAATTTTTCTTTCATCATTGGGTGAAAAAAAAGATGAAGATCTTAAAATGTGAAGTTTAATTTTAATAAACAACTTAATAAAATGAAATGTTAAACAATTAAGCAACCAATAGAAAAAAATATTTTCTGCTTGATAAGGGAAGTACAAACTATCAAGAAACAAATTGAATTTAGTGTTGTTTCATAATAGTCTATATGAAACATTGTCAAAATATTTAAGAAACAGAACAGTATATTCTAAATATATCCCCTGATTCCTGTGATAATTAAAATTATTCCCAAGCATTCAGAAATTTATCTTTTGTAATTTGTGTTGCCTTTAAGGAGGTAGATATTGTAAGTGTTATTCTTTCAAAATAATGACAAAAGTAAATTTTCTTTGGAGAGCTGACCAGGTTTTTCATTATTCATTTGTGGCAAAGTTTAAAATTCAAGTGATTTACACTGATAGTATTTAAAATATACAACAATTTTCAGTTACCTTCCAGTTATGTTATAATATACATTATGCATATAATATATATGATATAATATTATATATATATATAAAACTGTTAAAAGTTCATTGTGTTTTTAAACAATTTTTTGAATGATAAATTGCTCTTTTTCTGTTTTCAAGTAACTTTTTATAGTATTTGGAATATACTTAATGTATGATCTGAATTATTTTGTAACATCAGAATCTTCATAATCCTATTATGACTTAATATAACTCAATTTTCCTTAAAATAATTGTAAGTTAGGCTGAACCCCTAACAGTGTGGTTGAGGCTTTGGATTAGGTAGAACATTTGTTTATTGTCCGTTTCTTGCTTCTATGACATAAATAATCCTATAAGGGGACATGGGTACAACAAATGACACTCTTACCATTTAGTGGTGAAGGCAAGAGAGATATTGGGAAAATATAAGGGAGAATATAATATCTGAATTATACTGCAGAAAGATAGAGTCTAGGAAAACACATCCAAGTAAGAAGAAACAGAAGATCTTTTGTCAAAAAGAAAAAAGTATAGACTATATCTTAATTTACTCTGTCAAGGCTTGAAAACAAACGTGATGAATTTGATGCTGTAGAAATGAAGATGAAATGGGATTGGAAAGACTCTCTTCCTAGCACAATTTTCCAAATGATGTGCAAGCTGTCAGAGAAAAGGAGCTCGTTGATGTCTAAGGTATATACAGAAGTCAGGGAGAGGGGGTAGCCATCATGCTTCTCTCTAGAGGAACATTACTCTCAATAGAATGAACAAATATTAAAAGGTTTATTAGCTTGGCTCAAACAGCCTGCTCAGAGCATTCCAGGCATGGGTGTCTAACATGAAAGACTCTAAGAATCACATCGCTATTAAGTCCATTTGGCTAGATGTCTGGCAGGCCCAATCTGGAACTGAAGGCCCAGAGCGTTCCAGGAGTGTCACAGGTCTTCAGTATACATTGGAAACCAACCAATACTGAATTCTGCTATGAGGGAAGGAATACAGTGTCACCAGGGTAGATGGATGCGCCCGCAAAGCAAAGGCAAGTGGACTCAAAACAAAGCTTCCTCTTTCATCTCCCTTACCTGGGCTACCACTGGAGGGTACCTTAAGTTGTCCTACCGCAAATATTCTTATCATTAAAATCCCTCACAAGAGTACCAAGAGGCTATGCTTTTAGCTCATTTCAGATCAAGTCAAAATGACAGCCATGATCAACAGACACAGAAAGCTACCAGAAGATGATTACAGTACAAGCAGATGTTCTTCATGCCACACCTTGTGACTTCTCACCTAGGTCATCAAAGAATCCCATAACAAGAGATTTCCCATGATTAAAGCACAATATTAAGGACCCCGGTCTTTAGATATTGGCTCTCCCTAGCTGCTGTCTTTCTTTCTTTTTTTTTTTTTTTCAAGAAAAAACTTGGAAAATATTCTGAGGAATATCAAAAGAAACATAATTTTTTTAGAGCAATGAATACTTGAGGTAAAACCATCATAAAAATAACCATAAGAAGAGTTTTATGCCCACAGCGAGAGTTTAGTTAGAAACATATGTATCTGGAAAGCAAGGCAGCCATGCTTGGATCTTCCTGCAGTCTTGGGTCTGGTTCTGGGATGTCTCTGAGCAAAATCTCTGCCAAGCTATATACCCTAGTTTGATACTCTTTTTAAACAATCTATATATAAGGATATTTTGCCTGTGTTTGTGTCTGTGTACCATATGTGTGCAGTGACCTTGGAGGCCAGAAAAGGCATCAGATTCCTTGGAACTGGAAAGAAAGATTGTGTGAGCCACTGTGTAGGTACTAGGACTCAAATATGGGTCCTTTGAAAGAGTAACTCCACAATAGTGTTGGGGTTTGGTGTCTGTATATGGGATGAATCCCCAGGTAGGACATATAGAAATGCTTGCTAAAAGGAGCCTGATATAGCTGTCTTCTTGGAGGCCCTGCCAGAACCCTACAAATAGAGGCAGATGCTTGTAGCTAATCATTGATCTAAGCGCGGGGTCCCCAATGGAGGAGTTAGAGAAAGGACTGAAGGAGCTAAAGGGGGTTTGCAACCCCATAGGAAGAACAACAATATCAACCAAACAGACCCTCCAGAGCTCCCAGAAACTAAGCCTCCAACCAAGAAGTACATATGGCTCCAGCTGCATATAAAACAGAGGATGGCCTTGTCAGGCATCAATGGGAGGAGAGGTCCTTGGTCCTATGAAGGCTCGATAGATGCCCTAGTGTAGTGGAATTGAGGGCAAGGAGGCAGGAATGGGTGGGGGAAAACCCTCATAGAAGCAAGGGGAGGGTGGATTGGATGGGGGTTTCCGAGAGGGGGGAATCCAAGAAAGGGGATAGCATTTGAAATGTAAATAAAGAAAATAAAAAATGTATGTTGAGGAAAAAAGAAATAAAAGTAAAGAAATACCACAGCACACCACACAACAAAACTCAATAAGAAAAAAAAAAAAAGATAAGAAAAGAAAGAGTAATTCCTGCTCAAAACCAGTGACCCGTTTCTCCAGCCCCAAGAAGCTATCATGAAACTCACAATCCATGTCTTACTGGATACTAAGATTATACACTTGTGCCAACCACCCTCATATATATATTTATAAATGGTTGTAAATACAAATGTCAAAATGGTGTACTGAACTTGTAAGTAATAGTATATTATATCCTATTTTACATGTGATTTCTCATTTTTATGAGATCCTCAATTTCTAACACTGATAAAATATTATTCCATGACTGATCTTTCAAATGAATCAATCTAATTTCACAATCTCTGAGGATTGCAATTCATTCCCCCAAGTTTGCTTCTAGCTATCCAATTCTTCAAGAAGATCAGAATGTTCTCTATTATGTCAAAAAGTCTCTATTTCGCTTTCTACTTTAAAGCTCACAGTTACCTTTAAAATAGTTTTTAAACCAACAATCTTCCTATATTCATAGGGTTTTTTTTTTTTTTTTTTTTGTATTTTCTGATAGGATCTCACTATACAGTATAGGCTTATCTTGAGGTTGCTCTGTATTCTGAGCTAGTTAAGATCTGTGATTTCTATCCTATGTCAGATTCCTGAGGGCTGGGATTGCAAGCGTGGACCACCACATTCAATGTCTCCTGTGTATTTTATTACATAATGTGAGAAAATAATAATGTCAATGAAGGATATACATGTTCCCTTCCTCCCTCCCTTCCTTCCTTCCTTCCTTCCTTCCTTCCTTCCTTCCTCCCTCTCTTCCTCCCTTCCTCCCTTCTTCCCTTCCTCCCTCTCTTCCTCCCTTCCTCCCTCCCTTCCTCCTTTCCTCCATCCCTTCCTTCCTTCCTTCCTCCCTCCCTTCCTCCTTTCCTCCATCCCTTCCTTCCTTCCTTCCTTCCTTCCTTCCTTCCTTCCTTCCTTCCTTCCTTCCTCCCTCCCTTCCTCCTTTCCTCCCTCCCTTCCTTCCTTCCTTCCTCCCTCTCTCCCTCCCTTCCTTCCTTCCTCCCTCCCTTCCTCCTTTCCTCCCTCCCTTCCTTCCTTCCTTCCTCCCTCTCTCCCTCCCTCTCTCCCTCCCTCCCTCCCT
>CM052700.1:138521769-138653836 GCA_028551405.1 Uromys caudimaculatus
ACATGGTATGTACTCACTGATAGGCGGATATTAGCCCAAAAGTTCAAAATGCCCAAGTTTCACTTAACAGTAACCGCTGGACTGAGAGTGAGGTCCCAGATGGAGGAGTTGGAGAAAGGTCTGAAGGAGCTGAGGGAGTCTGCAGCCCCATGGAGGGAGCAACAGCGTCAATGGGCCTGACACCCCCCCCCCCCAGTCATCCTGGAGTTTGGACCACCAACCAAAGAATACACATCTATGGACCCATGGTTCGGACCACATATGTGGCAGAAGACGACCTCGATGGCCATCAGGGAGAGAGGAGAGGCCCTTGGGCCTGAGTGTGTTAGAGGCCCCAGTAAAGGGGAATGTCAAGGTGGGAATATGGGGATGGGTGGGTGGGTGGGTGGGACGTGGAATTCCCTCATAGAGGGGGAGATGGGGAGGGGATAGGGGGCTTCCAAAGAGGAGACCCAGAAAAGGGGAAACATTGGAAATGTAAATAAAGTATCAAAAAAAAAAAACAAAACAAAACAAAAAAAAAAAACAACAAAAAAAAAAAAACCAAAAAGAGCATTTGTATTTATTTCTATAATGAAGTGAGTGCTATACCTCCATCCATTATAGTTTTGAGGATTCTTTTTTCCACACATTTTTAAGGATTTTGATGTTAATCATTCTAAGGGGTGCAATGGAGTCTCAAAGTATTTGTAATTTTCATTTCATTAATAGGTAAAAATGTTGAATGCTTTTATAAACTAAAAAACAACATCAAAAAAACAAAAAGAGAAAATGATCAATTTCTATCATCTGGAAGCAAGAAAAATGGGCACACCAAGGCGGAAAAAAGAAAAAAAAAAAGATTCTTTTTTTCTGCTTTAGATTTATTCATGAAAATGTTTCATCAAGGAGTCAAGACAACCAATGTTAAAGATTTCTCTATTAAAAATATAATACCTTAAATGGGTGGAGGGCATAGCTATCAGATGATAGACGTTAGCACTAAGGTTATTTCCTCGCTGTGTATGGGAATTCTGAAAACCAATGTTTCTGTTGAAGAGTATCTACTTTGATTCATCTCATCATAGTTTAATTTTGTTTTTTCAGTTATAATAATAGACCACACCTCAGAAAATGATAATTTTAAAACTGAATTATTTAATCAAAAATGTGCCTACAAGTTTCAAAGATACAATTTACATGGATACTCAGCTCAACTCTAATACTTGGCTTGGTTAGTTACATGTAAATCTATTATTAAAAATTATTTGGGTGAACATTTGTTATTATTGGATATTTCTACAAATGAATTTTTGTCCATTTTTTACAATATTTGATTTATTGTTAGGTTTACCATTATAATGGTGTGTAGATGAGCTACATATCAATTTCTAAAATACAGCATTCTTTGTCAAAATGTGTACTCATGCTGGCTTGAGTTTATCATAGACAAAATAGTATAGACTGCTAAAACAATGTAGTAGCCACACTTCTTTGCAAAATATATTTTAAAAATTAAAATGCAAGTTAGAACCTCTACTATGCATGATTTGAACATTCTGTCACAGAATCAAATGCAAAAAGGAAGACATGGATATAATAACATGCAAATACCAGTAATTTGTAGTTTTTAAAAATAACATTAAAAGGCAATGCTATATAATAAAAACTCTACAGGATTCAAAAACAGATACCTGGATTGCAGAAGATCCAAGTTGATTTCTAGCACTCACATGGTTGCTCACAAATCTCTGTAACTGCAGTTTCAGGGGATACAGCACCCTCTTCTCTCCTCCACAAGGTCTCATACACATATGGTACAAATGAACACACACACACACACACACACACACACACACACACACACACACACACACAGCTGGGGAGATGACACAGTGATTACATTGCTTGCTGTGTAACGCTGAAGTCTTGTGTTCAGATTTCAGACCCAGGTAACAAGCTGGACAGGGCACTGTATGCCTGTCATCCGAGCATTGTGTATAGCAGCAGCAGTACATCACTGTTGCTTGAGAGCTGCCTGCATAGCCATCAAAACACGAGATGCAGGTTAAAAGGAAAAACTTGCCTCAAGGAAATCGGACCTAGAATGATAGAGAACACTTGAGTCCTTTAATTGTCTAATGTACACAAGCATACATGTGTAGGCCTATACCAGGCACACATACATCACTCATATTGTTCCAAACCCTACTAGACCCTGCTTAACACCAGACTAGTGTTTAATATATTTAGAGGCTTTTAGATTTTTTTTCTGTAACATGTAATGGCTAGTAAATATCCACTTTGACATGAACTTTGTATTTAAGGTAAGCAGGTCTTTCAAGTAACTCAATATATTCTTGATGTCATTACCTCTAAGACAAGCAAAACCCGTAACTAACATCTTACTAAGGAGATTGACAGATTAAAGGCATTAGTGTTTAAACTTTGCCTCAGGTTACTGTATCACTTAATACTATAATTTGTTAGTTGCCTTACAGTGTTTTGATGGAGGGGTTTGATTCATCCACTTAATCTCCAGTTTAATCTTTCTGCCTTATTTTAGATTCAGTTTCTGAAGGTAGAGTCATGATGAAACACACGTTCTCGCATTTGTCATTTATCCTTATGGTCTCTGCTTCTGTCATTGTATTGACATGGTTTCAAATGAGATCTTATCATTGATGATAAATTTTTTGGTAGAAATTTTACAAGATTAGAAGTACTGGATTTTTAAATCCATGTTTAACCTAAGATATTTTAGATTAATTTGATATATCATACCTTAAAATTTGGATATGCTCTGTGGAATTACAATGCATTAAAGTATAATTTTTATCCTGGAGTGCTTTCATTTAACTTATTGATAGCTATATGTGTAAGTCCTAAAGAAATACGTGGCTTATTTAATTAATATAACCTGCTGATGATTTTACACCTGCATGTGTACTTCTGGAGGCCCATGTAGTCAATATTAGAATAAAAGAACAACTAATCATATTATTACTCAACAACACAAGATTTCCTGCCTTACAGACTTTGCTATTGAAAAATATTTATTTAGTGAAATTACTGATTCCATTAAGTTGTGGAATTAATTAATTAGTGGAATTACTAATTCCACTAAATAAATTCAATTTTTTTTTTAGTTCCACATTCAAACTCTATTTCCACTTTTATTTTTAGGGACTGAATACACCTTGACAGATTTTAATAGAAGAAAAATTTTATGAGCCTCATGGCATTGCCTGTGACTAGTTGAACTTTAGCTATCTGAGCCCTAAGTTACCAAGCTTATAAGTCATTTGGCATAATAAGACTAGTGGATGGCAGAGTTCTTTAAGGAATCTAATTTGAAGGGGCTGTTGAGATGAATCACTGGGTAAAGGCACTTGTCACCAAATCTGATGATCTTAGCTTCATTCTCAGAACCTAAGTGGTGGGGGGTATTCCTCACCTCCGCATGCACGCTGTGACACCACACACACATACACATACATGTATTCACACACACACATACACACAATGTAACACATTTTTTGTAAAAAAAATTGAAACTTAATTAAAGATGTAAAACACCCAATCAAACTTTTAATTCCCATTAATTTGTGGATATGTAAAAACATACATTGTGTGCATATTTGTTGACCATCATTGTATAGTAAACATATCAAATACTAGAAATAAATCCATAAAAGTAAACAAAATATGTTTTATATTCAAATTAGTTAGTTTTTTTGCTTGGTCTTTACTGTTCATATCTTCACTAACATGAGCACTCCCTAATGATGCTGAACACCTCCGTCTGAAGGAGTCTGATAATCTGAGTATGTTACAGACTTGGTAGAATCTTATAAACACACAGCTGCTCAGTCTCAAGGGAGACAACGGGGTCAGAAAAAGCAATCCATTCTCAGCAGGTTTGTGGGAGTAGATGTTTAGCTCAGCAGGTTTGTGCAAACTAGCAGCACACTGGGCAAAGACATGACAGATTAGAGAACTGAGTAAGGAGACTCCCTGATTTGGGGCAAAGGAACAAATATGTCCTCTTCTGAGTGAATTAGGCTGGGGTGGAGGTCCAGGATAGAGTGCACAAATGCCTCTACTCAAGATAATATTCATAATGGATTTTAACATAGCAAGTATACCTGGATGGAACAATCACTTTGAATCAATATACTTCATATGTCAACAAGACTTCATTTTTCACTCTTAACAGTAATTGTTATTTGAACACCCTAATATTTAGAGACTTAAAAGCGGCTGATATAGCCCTCTTTCTTGTCTAGGCAGTAGGTATGGATATAGAGAAAATGGGAGATGAGGTATATAGCAATGCCTCAAATTAAAAAAAAAAAAGACATTATGTATCTTTTCCAGACACCAGGTATAATTCTCTTACAGAAATAATACAGGAAAGAATTCTACAAAGATATAAGCCAGTTAACAGACCTAATCTTGAGAATTGTTGATGGTCTTATTGCAAAGGCAATGCTTTCCTGGAAATACAGTTTATGGAAACGTTGCATGGGAAGGATTTCGTACAAAGGATAACTTCAGTTCAACACAAAACATTCAGTTTACACTTCCTGGGAACACAGATTTTCTTAAAGCTTTTTCAAAGGTTTGCTTCTGTGTGTCGCTACATTGTTGCTACATGTGCTGGTCTTGATGTTTATTATTCTCCAGTGTCTCAGACAGTTTTCCTGTATTATCAACATATACAACCTGGGTTCTGATTGTGTCATCGCAATCTGGTGACCTTTAAGCAGATGTTTATGGTGGACATCAAAGCAGTCATAAACACATAAAAACATTCCTCCACCCAGAAAAGCTCTCACTTCACTGTTGTTTGGAACATGTGGCCAGGGTTTACATCTGCAGTACCTCCTTCTAGTTTATTTGGAAAACAGTGCTTCCATTTGTAAGGGGTTCACTACTTGTATTCTCGCATCAACACTTTTCCCCCCAGAAGTTTCACTGTGCCTGGTCTTCCTGTTTACATGGATGGAAAATACTGTCTGCTTATCTTCATCATAGACTTGTCAGACAGAAGTCTGAGACACATGCAAGTCATTTATTTATTTTCCATGCTACCACACAGTAGTCTCTTTTGTGCATCGTCTTTCATTAGATATTCTTCTTTTATTTTATTAGTGTATATTTGCACAAACTAATGAGTTTCATTATATTTTGATCGTCTTCAGTCACCTGTTATCAAATCCTCTTCTGCTGTTTCCTTTCCTGTACCTCCAGTCTCTCCTTCTGCCTTAGTATCTGTGTCCATTTCTTTTAGGCTTTAATTATTATTGTAACATATATACTTGGTTATCCAAAGCTTGAGGTCCCAAATAGGAGCAACACAAAATGGATATATCAGATATCCTAGAGTGTCTTATTTTGAAAACTAAGCTGATAAGGTTTAAATTTTTATAGCAATTAAGGACTAATTTTGCAGGTACAGAGTCTGCTAGAATAAGAGATGAAATTAACATTATCTTAGGGTTCTAGATTAATCTAAATGTTATCTGTAAATTAAAGCACTTCAAATGTAGAGTTATAACTGAAATATTTCATACACTTAACAGTGAAACTTTACTTGTGTTTGCTTATACATAAAATTGCCAATAAATTTCTTTGGCATAAGTTCTAGTGATAAAATGAATATGAAAATACTTTTAGATTTGTTTTAGTTTTATTTTGATATATTATTCAATTTAATAAAATTCAAGCTAAATGTACTAAGCTAAGAACATTTGCTGGAATAAAATTTCTTCTCCCAATGTGACCTTCAAAATTTGTGGCAGTGATAGAAACCTAAGTTCAAGGAGGTAATGCCCTGGGTTTAGTTATGATAGTAACTCTGATACTGGGGACATCAGAAACTTTTCTTCAAGGTAATAATGATGCCTAAGTGAAAAAAATTGGTCATTCTTTGGTATTAAGGATCACTGATGGCATAAAGGATGAGTAGATACCTTGTACTATTTCCTCATGACTAAAAGTTGTGTTTTGATGTTAAGAAAGACTCCAGAGCAGAAGTGCCTGCAAATGTCCTGCTTAGCAGTCCGGAGGGCACCCTGACCCTGCACACGTGTCCACTGTGAGCAAAACAAGAATGTGTGAGCTAAGACAGAAACACAACTGTCATTCTAAATGACATGTTGCTCTTATGTCTGAATATTGAAAGCTGTCTTGAGTGAGTGAGAGACTGTCAAAGGTGCATGTAGTAAGGACTAAAGCAAAGCTGCATGGAATAAGAAGAACTGACTCCAAAGTGCGTGCATCAAAAGGAATGCATCAAAATTTCCCCCGAGAAGCCTATTCTGAATGATTATAAAATTAACTTCACTTGACTATTCAAATGACTTGCCTCTGATTTAGGTTTTAATTGTTCCAGTCTGGTAGAGACCAAGCACAGCTCTTCCTGGAGCTGGGCTTTGCCATGTGTGTGCTTATGTGTTCTGCAACCTGCCAGAGAGTATAAACTCCATGTTCATGTACTGGGTACTAAGAATCAACTATTTTAATTTTTATTAATTTAGGGTTTACTTTGTTTATAATTACGTGCATACATCTGTCTGTGTAGGGATATGTGCATGTGAAAGCAGGTGCCCCAGGAATCCAGAAACAGTTATTATGTCCCCTGGAATCAGAACTGTGCATGGTTGTAAGTTGTGTGAGAGAAGAGCAAGAAGCACTTTTAATACTGAGCCATCTGTATCACCCCAGAACAAACAACTAAGGCCTCTTTTCTTTACCTTTGGAAAGAGGATGATGTATTAGAAATGATATTTGTCCATTTGTGCATTTTGGATTCATTACTAAAAAAAAAGAATGAACTTATAAGGTGATAAGAGGCATCTAACCTAGTGTAATAGAAGAAAGTGCCTCATTCAGTTCACACCTGAGAAGAGAATCCCATTTCACTGGACCGCCCTGTTTGTGCCATGTGTCCTTATCCCATTCCTGTAGCTGTATCTATCTTCTGTCTTTCTTTGTTGCATAAAAGGGTTAGGTGAACATCACTTGTTGGTCTGTCTTTCCTTTATAGCCTTTTCTTTTCAAAGAAATTTGATATGTGTATATCCATTTTTATGTGGAATGCATCCAAATTAAACATGGATGTATAAAACTTTCCCAGATAACACTCAGTTTTCTATTAGAAATCTTTATCCTATTCTATGGTTTAGACAAGAAAAGAATAAAGAATATATCCAATTAAAACAAGAAAAGAACTCTTGAACCTAACCATGCATGCAAGAAAAATAAATTGTTTGAAGTGAGACATGAAGTAATTGTGACTCCTTTAGGGGAACACTGATTCTAATCTGCCCTAGCATAGCTCCTGAGATGAAATTGTTCATTGACATTGTGCTTAGCTGGTAACCGTATCTCCAACGAACACTTCTATCTACCAAGAGCTCTATTATGTGGATTTTTATGATTGTATCTTAACAAACATGGAAACTATATGAGGTATAGGTTACCCCATGTGAAATACCAGAAAATATACATTTTAAAAGTTCTAGAAAGTAGCACCAACATATCTATTTCTATGACCACAATTGCATGCCTGGTACCTCTGTTCCATTGAACACTACATCAACACTAGACTAAATCTCCACATCCATGTTTTGTGCTCAGGCTTTTGAATCACCACACTTGCACTCTGAGATCATTATCAAGTAGAACTAGGATTACCTGAACAGAAAATTGGGATAGAATAAAAGATAACTGTTTTAGCGTTACTGTTACTGAGATGAAACACCATGGCCAAAAGCAAGTTGGGAAGGAAATGGTTTATTTGGGTACATTTCCACAACATAGTCCATCATTGAAGGAAATCAGGGTAGAAACTCAAACATGGCAGAAGCCTGGAGGTAGACACTGATGAAGAGGCAGGCCATTTAGGGTTGCTGCTTACTGGCTTGCTCTCCATAACATGTTCAGCCAGCTTTCTTATAGAACCCAGGACTACCTCCTAAGGGGTGTCTCTACCCACAATGGCCTGATCCTTCCAACATGAATCAGTAATTAAGAATGCCTTACAGGTTTGTCTATAGCTCAGTCTTTTTGAAGCATTTTTTTCAATGCAGGCTCCATATTCTCCCATGACTCTAGCTTGTGTCAAGTTTACACAAAAGTAGCCAGTACAATAACTCATTCGGCTATTTAATAACTAAAATTAAGGTAGCATATACATGAAATATGGATAGTTTGGTCAAAAGAATCATTCATATTTTAGGAAAGATGAAATAGGTATAATGAGAGATTTCATCATGCTGCTTAGAACAGCATAAAATTTAATGAATATTGTTTTGATAGAAGTGGTTAATACAGAACATTTCTCCAATGGAGACTATTGAAGGCTTGGAGAGAAACATTTCAGTCATGCAATGCACACACTAGCCTCAGTACCATTTAGGAACATGAAAATATAGTATTATCAGCTGAACTGATCAAAGTCAGCATTTATTACGGTTCTCCCATGAATGATCATGGGAAATTCTGCATTGCATACATAGAATTGAATAGAACGTGGCTACTTTTCCATTTGTGTAACATATAATTTATTCAGAATATGTGCTATTAAATAGCAAAATTATTTTAATGAATAGCTTCATTCATTACTATTAATTTTCTTTTAAAATGATTTTATTTTATGTATATTGCTGTTATACCTACATGTAAGTCTGTGTGTGGGTGTCAGATCCTCTGGTACTGAAATCCCAGACAATTGTGAGCTGATATGTGGGTGCTAGGAATTGAACCCAAGCTTTTAGGAAGAATGGCCAGTGAGCCATCTCTCCAGCCTCTGTTTTTTTTTAATTCATATTTGTACACGCATGTGGAATAAGATCCACACATAAGTAGACACCCTGAGGGTGTTAAGATACTTGGAAACCATTCTTTCCACGACAAATGGTTCGTGGCGTGACATCTTGTTCCTCACGCTGTCTTCATTTTCATGCACTGGTGGATTAGAGAGTTTTAGCCCTACTAACTGGTTATCTGCACAAGAGACAATATGAATACAATTCTGTAGCCTTATTTCAACTCATTTCTGCTGCTATGCAGCCAACTGCAAATGCAGTTAATTGTTCCCATGATTGTTAAGATAAACATCACATGTAGGAGAAAAAGAGGCTTAGTTTTTTCCACACTACAAATGATAAGCTCAGGCTGAATGTAGCAATCCTGGCATTCACTTTCTTAATCAATTACACATGTAAAGCCTTTAGCAGTGCCAAAAATTGTCCATTATTTTTTGTAGGGATTGTACAAATCACAGAGTGCACTCAGAGGATGTATCAATTAGATTTTCTTGGAAGCTAGTCGTGCAATGCTAGTAGTAAAAATGACTTCAACTTAATGTGCAGTCAAACCTCCCCCTCTCTTACAATTAGCTTCACATATAATGATAGAAGAGTACCTAGGAAACTGCAGGCAAAGCCACACTTGGAGCTCATTTGTAAAATATATTCACAGCATTCTTGTCAATTCTTGCCTGAAACAGCTAAAAACTTGCATGGTGTGTGTGTGTGTGTGTGTGTGTGTATGAGAGAGAGAGAGAGAGAGAGAGAGAGAGAGAGAGAGAGAGAGAGAGAGAGAGAGAGAGAGAGAACGCTATGGGACTCCACTTGTCTCTGCCTTCCTGTCCTTGGGATTATAAACCATTCCTATCACCTATCACTTTTCACAAGAAATACAGAGGCATCTAAATTCAGGTTCCCATGCTCGCATGGCAAGCCCACTACCTATTGAGCCATCTTCTCAGACCCATAGTGCATTATTTATTGTAAATGATGTGGTACTTCTGGGAACCAAGTTATATTCAATTAAATGCCACCAGTAATAAGTCTGCGAGATGATTACTACAGAGAAATTTGAGTACAGAGAACACCACCTAAAAAATATAATGGAGTACTTCTTTCTGTCATAGAACAATGTATAAGTCCAGAGAAGTGTGAGGTTGCAGTTTTGGTCTAATGAAAAAAACTACGGAAAAGCTTAGACATGTTGAACAGTTTGCAGATAATGTAGCATGAATTTCTAACCTAATCAACTGCTATGATATTAAGCATAGCACTTCACCACAGTGTCACTGTGGTGATTTTACACTTAGTGTTTAGCACCATGTCCCAGTGGTGTTTATACAGATGTGAAGAACACTGATGCACAGAAGTATTCTTACGTTCTCATGAAATCAGATGGATATACAACAATAGCGTATAAATTAGCAAATTATTCCATGTGTTAGGTAATTATACACACACACACAGAGAAAGAGAGAGAGAGAGAGAGAGAGAGAGAGAGAGAGAGAGAGAGAGAGAGAGAGAGAAACATGGGTACAGTAATAGCATTCAATATGGATGGGGGAAGGAAGTCTATAATATTAAAAGCAAGCCATGAATTGAGTAACTTATGAAGTGTAGTTACTTACTGCCTGTGGTTATGCTAAGGACCTCTTGTAGAGAGACTTCTCTGAGTGCTTTCTGTTGCTTCCTGTGACTGGAATCTAGTCCACCATTCCTCTGTCTCTGCAGCATTTTGGGTAGGACAATCAGATGTCTCGTTTCCCTACTTCCACTTCCTTTTGTCTCTTGCTTTCTTTGTGAGACAGGTATCATATGCTCTCCTTGTTTAAGATGCTTGATTACTTATACCTTGGAAACATGCACATTTTGTCTTAAGGCAAATATGCTCCATCAATCACTTACTGTCTTTTCTAAGAAGCCCTGCTCAAAGGACCATTTTCATTTCTATGTGTTCATATAACAGCTATTCCTTAAAAGGGAGCCCTCCTAGGCTCAGTGTTCCAACTGGTCTGCATTTTGAGTCACACAAATTCTTTGTACACATTCTGGTAGGTGCTGTTTGTCGGCCTCTCTCCTGATCATTGATTTTTCAGTCCTTGGTCATTTCTCTGCACACCTCATTGGAAGGGTCACTACTCTCCTCCTTACTATTCTTCTTCTTATTTTTTTTTTACATTCATCTGATTTGATTTTTTCATCACATTAAAAACTGTGAAGAATATTCTTTAGCGCTATAATAATGGCTTTGCTTCATCTCATTCCTTGCCTTCGTGAATATTTTTAGGGGTTATGGATGTTAAAGTCACATTACGGATCTTACACTGACCTCACATTTGCTGTCCTCTTGCTTCTGCCTCCCAAGTAATGGGATTCCAGGCATGCACCATACCTTGCTTTTAAATGTGCTTGCAAATCTTTTCATCTTTTTGTTCCTTCTATTTGACCTTAGGGCCTGTACGGCAACATCATCCCCTGCCATGGCCGCATAACCTTATTGAAGGTCCTTTCTTGTATTGTTGCCAGTATACGTCTTTGGTGTATGCCTTGCCCTCAGATCGATCCCTATGTTCGTGACTAATATGAACCTGGACACTACATACTGTCAACCTCACCATCTGAATGCCTGCCTTTGTTCCTCTCCCCCACCGCACTCTGTCCTTTAGAACTCACAACTCAAAGCTTCCTCAGTCATCGATTTGGGGAAATTATATTTATATTCATTTTATATACTTCAAAACAAAATAAACTCCATTATTCAATTCAATCTCATCTGAATAGAAGAAGCCCAGAGCAGAAAAGGAAGTTAAACTAAAATCAAGAAGAAACATTTTAAAGTTTTCATTACATATGAAAAATTACAGAAAAGGTGTGACTTAGGTAAGAAAATGGTGTCACCTTGTGTGTGACTTCAGGATATGCGATGTTTTGAGGAAAAATTTTCCTTTCTTGTTTTATTGCTTCCACTGTACTATATCCAGTCTTACATATAAATTATTTCTTACATTTCAGACACACATTTGGAGGAAATTTTTAAACTAGTGTGGCATAAAGGCATAAAGTATCAATGTAGAATAATCAAGATAGGAAAATAATTATCTAATTATTAAATATGGGTAAATGTACTGTTTATGAACAGAGAATAACAGTGTAAATATATTGTTTTTGTTGCATCTGCCAACTAATATTTGCATTTAGTAAGAGTGTAAATACTGTTCAAAACACCAATACTCACTATAGACAAATATGGGCATGAAGACCCATATTTAAGTTGATTATTTTTTCTAAACTGTGTTGTAAATATTCTTGAAGATAATTTAAATAACCACACAACCAAATTAACCTGTCCCAAAGTCTACACATCCCAGTGATCGTTTTATACAGTTAGAATAGCCATTCAGAATAGAAGCTGTGGAGCCTAACATTATATATCTTATGCATTTATCCACCACAAAATAAAAAATCAAGGTAGAATTAGAACTAGAAAGGCAATGAACTTTTATTTCCTTTTTCGTAACTTCTTCCCATTACCTGCACTCAGTTCTTTCTCCTCTCCTTATATTTAGCTCTTCTTGTTCTCAATTCTTCATATTATACTTCACCTAAATTCTCATTAATTTACATATATGTGTAAATATGTATGCTATATCATGCATGTATGAGATGACACAAGATCAGAGGAGGACTATTGATAATTAAAATTTTACCTTATACTCTATGTTATAAGGGTGAAAATACCGTCTTTCCATATGAAGTCCTTCTGTCAACACTGGAGAACCTTACATCCCAAAGAGTTTGGAAACTTTAGTTAAATATTCAAATATGAGAAAAACGTTATTAGGCATAGCTCACACATATCCAATGCTGACAAACGTAATAAATTAGGAGTCTTGTTAAAAATACACGGTCCCTATTGTAGAGAAGGTTTGTATGTAATTAAGTGTTCCAGCATATTTTTTTTCTTGTGCTCTTCTGTTCAGGCTCACTCAGAAGCCAACTGTGGAATAACTGGAAATAGTCTGTGCACTGACACTATTTACAGCTAAGTGGTTGCCATCTGACCTGACAGATGGCACCCTGCCTGTCCTCAATGGCTCCAGGGATGAAGCTGACCACCAGCAACAGTGGGATAAAATAATTGTAGTCTGTTGGGTCCAGTTTTACATGACCCCAAAGCACCGTCTCAGATTGCTGGCAGAAGGCAAGGATGCAGAGAGTTGTAAAAAAATTGATTTAGAAGAGGGGAGCATGCGCAGTGTACTGAGAAGAGTTTTCACACTTCAGGAATGCGGATTTTCCAAATGGCAGACCAAATTGGTCAAGGGAACTGAAAAACGCGTGTGACGTTGTGTAGCCTAATTATTATCAAAGTGTTTTAATTTATACTGTAAAGGAACCCATTTTATGATCAACATAAGTTTTAACATGTATTTCAGTGATTACAAAGCACCATCAATTATGTTTTAATAATTACTAAATAAGTGATACATTTTATAGTTCACAACAAAAATTAGAATGCAACTCTAGGATTCCGTAATTTAAAAAAGTCATAAGTTAGACATTCTTATGACTTCCCATGTGCAGATGAATGAAGCTGCGAGGTAAACCCCAAGGAGGTTGGGCAGAGTTTGTTACACAAAACAAATGGGAGATGTTTCAGGGCTCAAAACAAACATTTGTCTCCAGACACTCCATTCTCAGTCCTGTCTCTTTTCCACATGCTGTCCTGCATATGGCTCAGCCTACCTGCTCATCATGATAGCACAAGGACAGGTTATGTGCCCTGCAACCTGATAGATGGAATTCAAATTTATAAAGTTACTAAGCTAGTGATCACCAGAAAAAATACTATATAGAATGCATTTCTAATATATGAGTTAATAGCTTATGCTTCCTCCACATGTATTTGTGTATACATAGTCTTGACAGGAATGTTAGAAACACTTAACCAATGAAAAAAATATATAAAAAAAGATATAGATCCATGTGACCTTTAAAGAGAAGATATTTGTGAAAATCGATCTCATAGTAATATTTTACTGGTTTTGAATAATATAGATGACTTATCACTAGTATTGTGTGCAGGAGAAATACCCACGAGGCTGCTGATGGCTGCCCAGTCAACAAGAACTTTGTAGTTTCTATGGATGATTTCACTTATTCTGTACAGCATCTAGTAATGAATGATATTTACACTGACAGCACTACACGTGGTGAAAGAAAAAGACAGTTGCATGTGAGGGGTTTAACAACACGTAGAACAAGACAGTGTCTGTGTGATGGATGATATTGCTCATGATGTCAGATCACTGTTAGTTCCCATGAATCTCTTCTGTTCCTGTGTCATACAACTGGTAGTCCTGAAAACACAACAGAGTGTTTAATGCTCTGTGAAACACCATAATTCAAAGACTTTGAATTGGAACGAAAATTCAAATGCTACAACACTCCCCTACCCATGCTCACAGACTTTCTGCTGGCCAGGAAGGTCTCCAGGGAGAATGGCTATGTAGAGAGAGCTTGAACTTTAACTAGGCAATGGGGTGTGGTGGAGACCATTCCTTTCTCCCATGCAGTAGGTGCTCAGCAATTCTCTTGCTGCATATAAAAGTGGGACTACTATTGCCTGATGCTCTAATTTGTTTAAGAGGATCCAGATTTTTGTGTAAAAACAGTTTAGAAGTTGACTCACATCATCATTATAAAAATAGTAGCAAAGGGATCGTGTAGACTCAGCACCCAACATGTGTGACAGATGTCAGATGAGAACTCAGGCTGCTGACTGAGGCCTCTGTCCTGTGCAGCCTGGCTCTGTTAGCCCTCCATCTGACATGGCCCCTGCCCTGTACATTTTCACCACAGGATCCTCTTTTCAGGTTTTCGAATGTCTCAAGCCCCTGGCCACTTTAGGTCCTGATTGCTGCCTGGTTTTGTGGTTAGATTTGGGGCCTTTGCATTTCTCAAACCTCAGTTCATCCTTAAGTCTTTCCGAGTGATGCCTCATGGACCCGCATATTAGCTCGAAATAATTTCTGTCCCTTGCTTTCAATCTCTTTATTACCTGCTTGTGGATGCAAATTTTGCTTCTGGGCACTCTGAATCCTTAGAGGTGGGAAATACCAACACAGATTTCATGAGCTGTGAGATACAGCTTTCTTCTGTTTCCAATCCTTCTGCTGTGAATACAGAATTGTGCAGAAAAGATACATAGTTGACCTTGAGACAGGCTGAATAAAGATCTGATGAGGATTTCAGACTTCTATTAAGCCAGACGTTAAAGAGATTGATGAAGACATGAAACAGTGCCAGCCTTCTCGATAACTGCATTTAAAAGTCAGTTTTCATAAAATTTTATTTTTCATTAAAAAGTAATTATTATAGGTCGTTTCACCTCTCAAGTTTAATTTTATTATGCTTAAAAATGTTCACCATGTGTAGTTGTTCAAAATTTTTCTTTACCACATTTAGTCTATAAACAGGCTTGAGAATAGAATATTTGAAAATTACCTTATGGAAAGAAATGGGATCCTAAAATCATTTTACTTCTATACCCATTTTAGTCTCCAGAATGTAAGCATTATGAGGGAAGGGTCTGTGGGGTGATCGCTACCTTCTTAGCAACTATGAGCACCCAGAAGAGCACCTGAAGCACAAAGCCACCGTGAGGATAAGGGAGTGACCATATCAAGACGTTCCGCTTGGAGCTTTAATGAGCAACATGACTTTGAGCTGGCTGTGTAGACAGCATTGAATTCACAACAGCAAACATGAAACTGTGAAATCAATACAGAAAAGTTAAAGATCTCCAAAAACGGCAAGTTGCAGAATTAAATGGTATATAAGAAATATTACTCTAGAGTGAAAGGCAGATGACATAAAGTTCCCATTTTCACCCTTTTTCCACTCCCTGTCACAGTCGTCACCACATTTCTCCATAGATGTTCTGAGAAGATGGATGTTTCTGAAATGTTAATGCTTTTTTTCCCTCTAACTATAAATACATTATGTGCTAAAGACTGAGGTCACATTAATTAAGTGGAACACTGACAGAAAACACAATTTAGCTCATTAGTTGAGCACAAATTTATAGGCAGAGAAGGGGATTGACTTTTACAGGAGAACATAAATTCAAGGTGGCCAAGTCTTATTCAGACATCCAATATTAAACTCTGAGCTCACTGAGGCAAAAATTACACATATCCTTTCAAGGCAAGCCCTAACTGTAAAGCCAGGAGGTGAGGTGCCTGGGCTCTGGAGTGAATTGCTCTGTGGAGGTCTTTCTCCTTCCCACCCAGGGGCAGGAGTGACTAAAGTAACTAGAAAGTTTAGAATGTTGTTAGTGAGCCATTCTTCAAAGCTCTTCTGTTTCTCTCTCTCTCTCTCCCTCTCCCTCTCTCCCTCCCTTTCTTTCTCTCTCTCTTCTGCTTTTGAAATACAAATCGTATAGTAGAGGGTATTAAGAATTTGGAATCTGGTGCCAAGAGACTATATTTAACTGGCTCCATTATCTTGGGTAATGTCTATAGGTCTTTGTGCTTTGCTCTTTTACATTTGTAACACTGGACTTCCTATAGAGTTGTGAGAAATAAATAACATATAGAAATATAATAATCCATCCTGGATACATAGGAAATATGTCCCCTTCGGTGTTAGTGGTTCCCCTTGAGACAGGATGAGGAATCAGGGGTTGTTTGGTGCCATGGATAGTTAGCCAAAGGACCCTGAATAACTCATTGGTAGTGTCTGAAATTTGGTATCGTTGTATAAAAAATAGAGCAGAAAATAGATGTATAGGTTTTGTGCTTAAAAAGAGAAAAATACCTTTATCAAAGGTATTTTATAATCGGGTTCCTGGTTTTAGGCAGTTCCTACAGAGAAGGAATTAGTACAGCCTAAGAAAGTGTACTCGCTCTTCAGAGTCCTCAAAGAAGCACTATAAGATGCCATGGTAGAGTAAACAATGATTTCCATTGGTGGAAACGGACAAAACATGGAAGAGAAACCACATTTAAGCTGTATTTTGGGCACAAAAGAAGAGCACTGCCACTGCCCTTGGCAGGGGAGGCCATTTCAAACAGGACAGCAAAGAATGACTGAGTCTTTTGCATAAACCCTAGGAGCTTACAGTAAGTCCTGGTACAGAGAAGACTCAGGGGAGAATGTATCAGAACTTCTGACACTATACATATATGTTTGGCTTTTATTCTGCAAGAAAAAGGAAGATACAAATTGTTTTGAGTGTGCTAGTTTTTTATCCTTTGTCCTATAGGAAAATAAAGGCAGAGCTACGAAGAAGAGAATGTAATACCTGGGAAGTAGGTGGTACAGGTGCCTGCAGTGGCCATTAGAAACCGAGCGGCAGGTTCAAGACCATATATGGTATGAAAAACAAAAGAATAAAAAAGTATTAAAGATGAGACTAAGGTCTGAACTCCAGAAACTGGAACATGCTTTAAGGAAAGGAAAGGCTGCCTGAGAAAGGAAACAACACACATATTGACATAGTTCTTTCATGTTATCCCATCTTAAATACCATCTGACTCAGCCAGGGTTTCCATTGCTGAGAAGAGACACCATGACCAAGGCAGCTCCTATAAGGGACAACACTTAATTGAGGCTTGTTGACAGATCCAGAGGTTCAGTCCATTCTCATCATGGCAGGGAGCATGGCAGCATCCAGGCAGACATGGAGGTGGAGAAGAAGTCAAGAATTCTATGTCTTGATCTGAAGGCAGTCAGGAGACTCACATCCTCGGGCAGCTAGAAGGAAGCTTCCTTCCATAATGGGTAGACCCTGAGGGTAGGAGGAGACCCCCAAACACAGACCACCCCCAAGCAACAACACATTTCCTCCAACAGAGCCACACATAACAGTACCACTCCATATGGGCCAAGCATATTCAAACCGCCACACCATCTGAAGAAAACCCTCTGTCAAGAGATACTTGGTTGCCTAAGGCTCTTCTGGTTCACTTATAGTACTTAGTGTGGAGAAGGCCACTAACCAAGAATTATTTTACCTTTAATGCTGATTGTTTTGGTGTGGAGTCTGCAAAGGTCCAGAATGTAGAGAAGGAAATGAAGCTTTGAAAGAAAATACCTTCAACTCCACATTCCTCTCCTTCTCTGAAAATTTGTGTGGCCATAAATCTGTGCAAAGACATAGCCGCTCATATGTAAGAACTGAGCTGTGAACTCCTATGGATGCATATCAAGCTATTCTTGTAATGAAATGCTGATTGTGTCATATTAACATTTGCTAGCTAATTTCAGTTAATTGTGAACATTAAATTCATATGTGATTGCTTGTAGTGCTGCCAAATTGGTATGTGTGGAAAAGGAGGAAGGAGCTATACAAATTCACTCATGCCTGTTAGTGAGCACTATGATAATTTGGAACACTAGAGTTTTGCATATATGTGTGTGTGTGTGTGTGTGTGTGTGTGTGTGTGTGTGTGTGTGTGTGTGTAAAAGCACACTTTTGAAAAATTGCCATTATCTCATTGTAGTTAATTTGTAGATATTTGTAATTTATTTCATTAAAATGTATAAGATATGTTCCAATTGTAAATAGGAATTTAACTTGGCTTTTGGGAGTAGTCAGCCACCTTTTCAATATCTCTATTTTTAAAAGTGCATATTAGCACTTATATTTAGTACTATTAATATTTACTATTAATATGTTAAATATAGTAGTATAATATTTAAAAATATTACACAGATGATCTTGTTTGATGAAAGAACTTACTATGAATTTAATAAGGCAAATTTCTGATTTATAGATATGTGGTTTCCAGAATGTCATTGGCTATTTGCTTCAGTACTTTATGATACCTGGTGTTTTCACAGTAGCAAGGACTGAAACCACCCAGCTCTTGGCTGTGGAGTCCTGTGGCTACTCCTTAGGGTATTCCCTGAGACTCTCAGTGCCTCCCTTTCTCATGACCTAAACAATGGGGTTTGTTTACATTTTATGAACAGTCTTTACTTTCAGAGAATGCACATGGTCATCATCAGGTTATAAACATATGATTAATGGATATATTAATAAATCAAACTACATTTTGCAATACAGGAAAGAATATCTTCTGCTCTGCTGCTCTTCTAAGTCTTTATTTCTTTTGCTGTTACTGAGAGAGAGAATATGCAGCAGCCTCTAGCATGGAAACTCAAAGTTGGTCAGATTGATTCATAGATGTCTACATGGCCTATATAGGATAAAGCCAATGGTTTGGTTTTTAGTAGTTTTAAGTGATAAAAGATTTCAGAGTGAAAAATACATTGTATATTTTCCCTGAAAGTCTAGCAACCAAGAAGTGATTAGTCTTCTTTGAAAAAGTATGCTTTCTAAGTTCTATTGTGTTCTCATTGGCATTCTCTGCCATTTTCTAAATAGTAAGATGCCCCTTATTTAATATCAGTTGTACCCTCCTTTGACTTGCATAACTCGTGTCAATGAAACTACTCACCTAGTAGTGAATCAGAGAATCCTGTAGCAGCAACAGTTGATGTCTATAGGGTACAGGCTGAAATGGGAGCAATAGCAGTCTAGCACATGCACTGATAAGTATATTCTAAAGTGATGGCAAATCTGGACAGAGATGTGGATTTGGGAAAATAGAAATATTTTGTTCCCTTCCAAAAAGAGTATATTGCTTGACAGAGCAGCAGAGGAGTGAGCCTGTTGCTAATTACACTGGAGGTCAGGCAGGAGGAAAGGAAAACCAAAGGTTGGCAAGGAACCAACAAGAGGAAACAGGAACAGAAATGGTGGCATTTTCAAATCCAAGGAAAAGAAGTTTTTTTTTAAAAAGTGGTAAAAGGAAATAAAGTAGAGAAAACTAAAACTGAAAACCAGATTTTTTTTTTGACTCCGCCTGGAGGAGGTTCTGAGGAATATGATGAGCAGAATGAGATTTTCCTAAAACCTATCACATGCTCTCCAGAATCTGAATGTGCTGTGAGACATGGCAAGGTCTCTGTGTGGTTTAATGGTTTCAGTAAAATTAAAATTGCTAACCAGGCTCAGAAAACTGTGACATCCTGGACTATCTGAGTGTCCCCAAGTAATCACAAGGTTCTTAAGACGGGAGAAAAATGGGGAGAGTTTCCGAATGGTGTGGTGTGAGAAAGCCGTAATCAGCTATTGTTGACTCTGAAGACAGAAGAGAGGCTGTTTTACCTTTCTTGTCACTGTAACAAAATATCTGACAAGAAGAACAAAAGGAGCAAGGGTTTATTCTGGCTCACATTTGAGAGAGCACAGCCCATTCTGGTTATACGGGCATGGGAGGAGAAGGGCCATGAATCACCTCATTCACACCCAAGGAAGCCGGGGCCAGAAACAGGACTGAGGTGACAAGATCTGTGAACTAGAGATCATTTCTTCCATATGGCTGGGGACTGGATTATTTCTGGCCTTTGATAGACTGGTTCTGTATCTGAAGCTATACGGAAATAATAAGAAGAGGATAGTGGTGAACAGATAAACTACCCACATTGAGTATCAGTCCAGTTGCTACTATAGCAACACACAATGGAAAGTATTAATAGCGAAAGCCTTGTTATATGTCACTTACCGTTGTACTTTCCTATGTATTCCATATAAGGATTAGATGAATCTAATTCTCATCACTGTTTTCTGGTGCAGACAAACTGTTCTACAGATGGAGACTGTAAGGAACAACCAGTCTATTTGTCCAAGGTTACATCGGGGCAGAGTAGAACAGTGTCAACTATGAGTATTTTGTATCCTTTTAGAGAAACCACAAATTTAAAGAACATTTAAAGAAATAGTGCAAAAATATTGTATTTCACTTAGATTCAAAGGTTGTTTCCTAACTTAGAAACTCTTTGAAAATGATACCTCCTCAGAAAGAGACCAGTTTCCTCCAAAATGACATTAGCCATACTCTGGGGCAGGCTGCACAAAACAATAGTCCACGGTTTTGGTGTGGTTTTTGTCTTCCTATTTTTTTGGTATTTTTTATATTATTGAGCTTTTTGTTGTTGTTTTGTTTGGATTTCAGTGTGTTTTGATTTTATTTGGAGAAATAGCATGAAGTTAGATGGGTAGGGTGTTGGGAGGATCTGGGAGCAGTCGGAGGGAGGGTAAAGATTATAACCAATATATATTGCAGGAAAATTTTTAAATAATAAAAAATTGTCAACATTAAAGAAAAGAAGGTAACAAATGTTTCCTTTTCATGAGTTTTTATCAAGGAACAGGCAACCTGTATGTGCATTTGTATGCATATGGTATTATTTATGTATGTGTGTGTGTGTGTGTGTGTGTGTGTGTGTGTGTATAATGATATATATATAAATGGCTTTTGTTATTATATCACTATTCTGTAGCTTAATTCCCTTTCAGCATTCACCAGTATGACTACTGTCTAAATTTACAGAACCCTTGAGACAACAAGACAGAAGGGTCACAGATTCAACATTATAGTAAGATGTGAAGACATGGTTAGCCTCATAATGTTTCTCTTGGTGACTTCTGCACTCTCATGTTTTAAATATTTTTTTAGTGGCTGGGTCTCAGTAGGATTAAGAAATCTACCTTATGTGTACTTCAATAAAATGTGACTTATGACAGTTATTAAAGGCATATTTTATTTAAACTATTGTATAGTGCATTAATTATAATGTATTACTGAATCCCATAATAACACAGTAAATTTGTGATTTAGTTATATGTTGTATAAAGAAAGAAAATTCCAAATATGAAATTGCCCCAATGAGTGTACCAGTTTGTCCCCTTCCAAAAGTTCTGTCTTGTTTTTCTCTGTGATCTGAAAGTCACCCAAATTTCTTTCTAGCATTTCAGTCTCTAGAATTGCAGCCTTCCTGCAAACATGGGGATCAGCTGTATAGAGCCAGCATTCACTTCTGTGGAAAGTTCGGGTCTTTGTTAACTTCCATCCCAGAAGTAGCTGCTCTAATGAATAAGCAGGGGTAATACATGTAAAATGAATGCCTCCCGTTAGTGCTATGACTGATGATACACATAAGAATTAAGGCTCACTTAAGAGCAGAGATGTGGGCCTGGAGAGATGACTCGGATGTTAAAGGCTAGGCTCACAAGCAAAATTATAAGAATAGAGATATGAGTGATTAAGATAATGTGATCTGGCCACTCTACTCCAATTAGAAGTTAAATGTATAAAAGTCAAGAAAAAATTTCTTAGTAGGCATTGGGAGAGCAGAAACTAAATAGCTCAGGAGAGAAGGACACCCTGGAGCACCAAATCGATGTAAATCAATGAGAATGAAAGCAGTTTGGTGTGCGTGTTTGGTGGATGCTGTCAAAGGTGCTAGGACACTTTGGTGTTTACTTCTCTCCTTTACTGTGTCTCACCTTCCCCAGTATATTTTTCTAATCCCTGGATAATTGAAGATTATGTTAGCAGTACCATTATATTCCTGCATCATTGAACTAAGCTCGGAGTAGAAATTCACTAAAGAAAGGACACTGCTAAATTCAATACAGTAATATCAGAGCCGAGTCCAGTAGTTAACACATAATATATCCAAGAGTAATCTTTTAAACAATGACTTCTGCTGTGTCAATAATAGTTCAGTTTTATGTCTTTGTAGATCTTCTTTTTAAAGTATTTTATTATTTAAATTTATAGCTATTTAGTATGTGAGGAAAGAGCAAGGTTTTGCTCTAAAGTTGGCTTGTTATATGTTTAACTTGATAATTTTCCATAAATATGTCTTGTAAAACATTATGGAAACATAAAATTAAGCAACCTTTAAGATTTGGGTGGTGTAATGTGTGTTCAAATCATGACCTAGAAAACTGAAAGTGAGTATAGAAAATCATGATTTTGAATGGCAAGCTTAACAAAACTTACGTTATTATATTCTGTACAGCTAACAATGTTTCAAAACTCACTAATTTTGAAGCATTAACTGTTGAAAGAATTTGACAGACAGATTGATACCTTTCAAGGACAGGCATTCTAATAACATAGAGATAATGGTTCTGTTAATAGATTTTAAAAATAAAGTTTTGCTATACACAAAAGAAAAGAACTTTGGTTTTTTTCTGTTACTGTTTTTTTTTTTTTTTTTTTTTTTGCAAATTATATTAAATATCAGTTCTGTAGTGTTGACTTTCAGAATTCAAATGTCCAAATAACATTCTTATTTGTATGTTTTCATGTGCTCATGAAGTCATTTAGTCAACTGGATAAAGACATTGTGAATTAAGTGAAAATCTGTCAGACATTCAGTGTGTCTTTGATTTAAAGTTACATGTAAAGGTATGTCAATGTGACAAATATCTCTTAAGGAAGAAATAAAATCATGCTCCTGAAGTACACCCCAACAGTCACCAAAGCTGTAGATCTCCCCAACAGAATTTTCCACACCACACAACACCTGACTTCATTGTATCTCATGAAAAGGAGCAAATAAGCAAAGCAGTGTTTGCATGGGTGGCCTGGTCTTTGCTCGTCGTCTACTTTGATTGAGCTCACTGGCTTTTTTTGTTGTTGTCACTGCAGAAGAATAATAGACAGGGACCCTTGACCTCTGAGATTTGAGATGTGAAACATCTAGTCAGGATTTTTGCAAGTTAAACTGGGAGCCCTCCCCCTCTCTCCTCTTCTTTTTTTTTTTTTTTTTTTTTTTTTTTTTTTTTTTTTTTTTGACTGTGATTATTTCGAACCCCTCTAATGGACACAGGGCAATGCCTCAGTAGCTACAGCAGCTGAACCTAGTGCTATAAGCTTCATCATTTTACTCTGACATCTTTCCTAGTCACGTCAACTTTTTCCTGGTCATGGCTACATCTATTGTACGCACAGGAATTTAGCCTTGTTATCAAATACATAGTGTTGTACTTCCCTTGAAAGGAGATATAATCTGAAGATGATATATATGGGGAGGAAATTAAAGTATATTATACATTCTCAAAATTATAATGAAGTAATCAGAAATACCTCTTCAGAAAAAATTCATAATCCTGTATGTGTGTCTGGGGGCTGGGGGGGTGCTCAATACAGTGACTTCAGAATGACAGACAAGTGTTGTACTATTGAACTATATTGAAAACACAAATAATCCATTTTATTAAAAACTGGTTTAGAGATATAAATTTATATAGTCAGACAATAGCCATGATTTCTGAGGTAAACATTAAACAATAGTTAATATGTCCTAGGAAATGGAATGATTAGTAACAATTGCTTTGAAACATTAAAATTTATACTCACATGGTAATGCAAGGTTGTGTGAGTAGAATTGAGATATTCAACTGGAAACTTGGTGTGAGCCCCATAAATAGAGCCTTGTTTTTTATACTTATGAATGTTGTTTACCAAGGTTAAATATGGATTTGTAGCCCAATGGATGAAGTGTTCTTGAAACCCAATTATTAAAACAAAATAATAATTTGTGTCTGGCAGACATACAAAGGACTCTTAAACCAAAACAGATGTGAGAGGTGTTACAGATTTCCCGTCGAGGTCTCATGCAGGAACATTAGCTGCCAGCCATGGAGCTGAGACTGAGCTCTCATCACCAAATAAGGGGCTCAGCTCTTGCCCTGTCAGGGCAGCCCAGTGAAAGCTAAGTGAAGGCTGTTAACACAGGTGCCAGGAGCAGAGGCTGTGCTTGGAAATATGAATGCTCCCATAAGCAGCCACACGAACTTCGTGGTTGATGTAACTTCCTTTGGTTTCCTCATTTACTACATACAGAACTTAGTTCTCAAAGATATTTGAATGATACAAAGCCCTGCCTGAGCTGCTGAGCTGCTCCCCTGTCTCAGACAGGCTCTCTAGAGCATCCCTAGAGTCATTTGCCCCATAGCCTCAGTCCTTTGAAGCAAATCTCCTCCAGAAAAATTTAGAAATAATAGAACAGATATGATGTGGGGTACTTTCCTAAAAGAATCCTAAATTCTGAGACAGGTATTACCAAACTTAGTCACTTCAGGAAATGATTGCTCTGACTCGAAACACTAAGATTAATGTGCCTGAATATGTATGCTGAAGACATGCAAAGCCGCCATTACATCTAATTTCACAGTTAAAATCAATATTCTTCTTTTCACATACAAAATTTCCCTTTTGCTTTTATCCATTTCTTTTTTATTATGCATCTAAAAATTAAAGTCCAGTGAATAAACGGCATTCTTCCTTGGAGTCATTCATCACTTCTGGTTCTTCCAATTTCTATCTCCACTTCTGCATATAAGTCTTGGGAGGTGAGGTTGATGACGACATTCTCCTTAGGACTGAGTCTTCCGAAGTCTCTGTCTCTCTGCCTCATGTCTAGTTGTGGGTCTCTGTGATCATTCTTTTTTAGTTCAAGGATAAATTATACCTACTTATAGTTTCAAATATCACATTTAATAAATGCATACTTATGTACATAAGGCACTACAATTCACTTTTGAGTTAGGGAAAAATCTTGGTGCAATTAATAATGAATTTTGAGTTCCTTATTATTTTCTTGACTCATATATATATAATAAAAACATTTCCTTCAAGTATTGGTAAATATCAAGAATTTACACCTACATTCTCTAAAACTATTTTCTAATAGATATGAATGTTTATAAATATATTATATCAAGTTTTAAGAACATTTTTTAAGTAGATATTTATTTATATCAAGAAATGACTACTAATTAAAGCTACCAATGCTGGGGCAGTGTACTGCTCGTTGGCAGAGAGCTAATCTAACATGCACAATGACCCAGGTACAGTTACCAGCTACAAAGCCACAAAGTAAGCCTGACCTTCAATGCCTGATACAATATTTTTTTTTAAATATAGATACTTCTAAGATAGCCTTGATAAATTAGCTAGGAGCCATGGAATTTAGGCCTTGGGTTTCTGGGTTGTGGAGAGGATTTTCCTTAAGCGAAAAAATCACACACACACACACACACACACACACACATACACACATACCAGCAACAGCACAACATTGTCTTTTTTCCTTCTCTTTGTCTAAAAATTCCTTAAGAAATTCTTATCCCAAAGGATTAATAACATATGACTCATGAGGTATTCTGAAATTTAAATCCCCTGTGTCATTAATGTAGCACCCACATTGCTTGAAGCACTTATCAACTTTCCTAAGAGGTCCTGTTTATGGCAAGAATATGACCCTGACAGAGAAATATACATATAGCAAGAAGGAAAATGAATTCATAGTGTCTTCCATTACAAGAGCAATAGGTGGAAAGGTGGACGTGGAGATGAGAGATTTTCTCCTCAAATTGATTGAGAAGTATGTGAGGTGAGGGTCACCACAGTAACAGAGCCTCCCACTTCCTGGTGGCATGTGGTGGCTGGGATGAAATGGGGGAGGCAGAAGGGAAGGACACAGGGTGGAGATGATGTTGACTTTCACTTGGAGCTTGATCCCAAGGGTCGTGATTTTCCATGCTGTGAAGGAGGGAATGGAATGACCATTTAGATTGATAAAACTTTGAACTTCAGCCACGGCTGGTGCTGCAAGGGCTGGATCACCCCTGGTTCCCACCACACTCGGGCCTCAGTCAGATAAAGGGTCAGATGCAAACTCCCTTCAGCAGCACAGTTAGGTTCAGTTGAGTTTTTGCTGGGAACAGAAGTCCCAGGAAGATAATAAGAGAAGGCTGTAACATTTTTACAGAAAAAAAATTACATTCACAATGTCCCTTTGTTTATTAATCCTTTAAACGCTAAGCTTGAAGGACAAAGAGTATTTTCAGTGTAAATTCCTCTTCTTACTGGCTTTCCCCACCACTGGGTTGCTTGTCTTTTGCAAGGCCATCACCATTGCTTTGGTTCTGTGCATCCAGGCAGTGCCACCCTCTCTGCCTTTACTAATCCTCCCTGCCCCAGGGTTATCATGATTATTAATCAATCTTCCCTACCCTTTTTGTTCTTGTGTGGGTGTATTTTCTTGTCTCAAAAGAATGCTTCACCCGCACTTCATAGAAGAAAATGGATAAAAATCATCGAATATCCCCAAATACAGTTTTGAAAAGTCCAGTTTAAGATTCGGTGGTCTGTCTTAGTCATTATAATGCTGACACTTTTATATAATTACAGCAGTTCAGTTTTCTCTGAATATTCATGGTGAGCTTATTAAGAAATAATAAAAATGAGCTTCTTAAGAACTGATAAATAATTTTAAAAAACAACTTAAATTTAATTAATTACGCTCGATGGGAATGTCTTTTGATAACTAATAGGCCATAAAAGCTGTCTTATCTGATTTTGTATAGTCCAGACATCCCTCTACAGTTGCCCTCTCTTAAGAAGTAAAGACCAGATTAATAAACTTATCTTGTACATACATGCATGACAATAACACTACTAAGTACACACCAAACTTAATTAAAACTTAACATGATTGAAGGTTTGTTTGGTGTTTTATTTTGCTTTGTTTTTTCAAGACTTTTATGTTGAAGTGAAATTTAACACAAGCCAAAACTGCTGTAGTCCTGGCTCAAAGTCGTACTTAGCATCTCACAGAAGGTAAACTGTCAAACTGTTGCCTTCTGTTTCCATTGTGGTGACTCTCCTTGGGTCTTTCTGCCTTATAGTGAAGAACAAAGGATAGGCCAGTGAGGTTTCTTAGACATCAGGCCTGCCTTTCTTTGAATATGGACACACTATTGAAATTCCTGTGCTCCAGCCTTCTTCATCTGTATCAGGAGAAATGTACCACTCACCTGAGAGTAACCAGTTATCATAGTTTAGGAAGAAGAGCCACACCCAGTTGTGCTAATTGTTGAGAAGTCCTTATTCCCAACTCTGTCTCCCAATACACTTGAAAATGATCCATGCAATATATTCTATAGAGGATAAAGTATGCACTTTTTACATGCATGCTAATGTAATGGATAAATGACACGATTAGTAAGCAGGGAGATACAGAAATACTGTTAATAAATTGTGTTGATTACATGGTATGTTTATTATAATTCCAGTGCAAAGAAATAGAAGTTACGCAGGAAGTTCTAGAGTCACAAGCCGCTGCAGCAGACATAACAGACAGTGGGAAAGCACGCACATCTGGGGGCATTCAAAGTGTCTACAGAACATCTGATAATGTCTCATATTTATCTACATTTAAAACCTCTGTGCTCTATCAGTGAGCCCACATTCCAAACATTGCAAGCACTGTAGTAATAAAATGTGAAAATAGGAAATGATATGATTGTTAGAAAATATGCACTCTGCTTGTCTTGGTCTTTTAAGTAGATATTTTAGGCAGACACTGTGTTATGTATTGGGGATTACTTACCTGGTTTTAATTGGTGGGCAAAGTATTTTTTGTCTGGATGAATTTTAATAATTTTTTATCAGTGAAAAAGAGAATAACTGGCCAGCAATCTATGTAATGGATGTCCACCTTCTCTCCAGCTGATAAGTATGAATATAACTCACCAGACTTTACAATAACAATGCTAGTGTACTTACAGACTGGGGGCATATGAAACTTCACTGGCAGTTGAGAGTATCCTGTCCCAATGTGCTGAAAATACTCAACCCAATGGACACGATTGCTCATAGCCTAACTTCACTTAAACATACTCAGAACACTCAAACTTTAATTTGGAAAAGTATATGGCTCAAAACCTACTCTCCAGCTATGTGCAGGGTTGGCCACTTAAACTCGTGATCACGTGACAGACCAGGAGCTGCACTACTATCCCATATATCTATAGCCAGAATTCAAAACAGAGAGCACTCTTTCTACTAAATCTTCATGGCTTTCATACCATTAAAATGCTGAAGAAATGTATGAACTACCAGATATGTTGAAACACACTAGGTTGCCCTTTCCACACTGGTACTCCGAGCCATAGCCAAGAACTTTGGGCTAACCCAGAATTGACACTTAAGAGGTTCACTTCTAGCTCAGTACAGAGTCAGTTACAAACCTGGGCTACAGGCTTTCTCAGAAGAGAACCTACCCCATTTTTGAACATCATCCGTGAAAGTGACCAAGGGAAATGAGGGCTCTGTAAAGGATGGCCATTGAAAGGAATATAAGCTCTGCCTTTTTATGCACACTAATAATCTACTTTTTTTTTTTCAAGTTCATTCCAGGTCTGTTCCAATAGTCACCTCAGCCAAAGACAGATCGATGGCAAGTCTTGAAGGCTTTTTGTTGTTTTAGTACAGAGCATTTTGTTTGGGCTGATACAATGTTGCATAGTAATGAGAGAGCCAAGAGTATATACTTTTAAATCTCAAAAAAAGCTTTCTAAAGGCACAAATGAGTTCCTTCAGGATTTTTCTTTATAATTTCTAAGTTATTATCAGACCATATGAGGGAGAACAAAACAATTTCTTCAAAGTACATTTGAGTTTTTATTATAGACAATACAGCATTATTTTTCACTGACAGGACACCAGAAACAAGTTTACGCTCTCGTATTTTATTTTAATCTCTTTTATTGACCTGAATATATTTGTGAATAGCAAATGGCAGAAGATATTTTACAGAAGGATAAGACAAAGCATTTCAAACAAGTACCAGGAATAAGGTCAGGAGTAAACTCTCCAGTATAACAATGCTGTGGTGAACTGGTGCAGGAGAGGGTCTTGCCTCTCCATGGGAACTTCTGGCAGACATCCAGGCAGGGGCTCTGATGAAGGAGCTGATCTATTGCCAAAACAATGTGTGTGGGGGGGGTCTGTTAGTGGCTTTGCAAAGAAATGCTTCATTCTGGCAACACAATCCATTGTGCTTCCTTTAGCTGGTCTGGAGCTCTACAGGAGAGTGGTAAACAGGCGTTCTGGGCTTCAAAGGTGTGGAAAAGTAAGCTACGCCAAACAAAAGTGGGCAGAAGTCCCCTTCTATCTCATGTTTTCTCTATGTACTGTGTTTTCACCCATCTAAGACTGTGACAAAGGTCTTCTGTATAATGGTTTAGATACTTTGTTGGATGAATTTTCATATTTCATTCTTTATCATACATATCTCCCAGAAACAAAATCTAATCTGTATTTTCGCCAGCTCATCTTATTTTACCTGTATCCTCACATCTGTTTATCTTTCTTCTCTTGAGCATCTCTCCTGGAAAGGTGGAAAGATTTCTACAACAGATAGTAGCACCCACCATTACAAAAAAATTATTCATGAAGGAGAGGTTGTAATAAAATATTATACAGTTTACTCATTTAAAAAGGAAATATTAAGACTTGAAAAGCAAGGAAAATATTTTTTCAGTTATGGTAATTTTTATATATCTTCCAGGCAAAAGCATCAAATGTAATTAATTTTAGCAGTTATGAAAAGCTGAGTTTATAACTTCTGTGGTGTGAAATACTAAGTGGAAAAAATCTCCTTGTAAGTGGTATACAATGAAGGTCAAGTAAATAATCTCGGATATTTTCCCTAAAGAACAGGAAAAAAATTAGTGTAGATTCTTCCACAGTGTGGAAGATTGAGCAATTATCCACTCACGATAGAATTAAGTAGACACTGAAGGCTAAATTTAGAAGTTTAGCTGCAAAATGATGTTGCAAATGACATTCAAATGCTGGATTAAAAGGCCATAGTATCTGCCGCATTAGGAAACGTGTTGCTGTAAAACGTGATGAAGGGAGGGTGTGCAAGTGAGTTCTGAGTGCACTTATCGACTCCTGTGTGAAAGGCTGCTTTTCGATGCAAGGAAGAACTTCCAGATTAAAAAAACAAAACAAAACAAACAAACAAACAAACAATAAAACAGATATCCTTGTCTACATTCTACTCCAAAAGCTGTTGTCATCAGGCACACCTTACATTGAAAAATGAATGCAAAGATGGCATGTAAAATGACAGTTTTCTATGGCATATATGATGGCATAAATTATGAAAAAGGGAAGAAATACTAACTAAAGAAATGAATTTGAGAAAAGGGTGGAGAAAAGAAAGCTACCTTGGAGGGAATATGGACTTTGCTGTATCGTGTCTCTTTCTAAAGCTATTTCAGAGAAATAAAAATCTTAATACTTTGGAGAATAGAAACACTGTTAACTATAAAAGCAGGGGATTGAGGATTTGTTTTAGTCTAATTTAAAGGAGGAACTTAATGTTTCCACAGACATGCTAAAGGCATGAATTATTTGGCAGAGTAGAACAAGGTGCCTGCCACTGACGTGACTGAGCTTGCTTTTATTTGTTGTCTATTTAGTCCTGATGGCAAAAGAATTATCATGTAAAATCAACTTTTAAATGAATAGGCTTTCTGTATTGCTATAGAGTAAATAAGGGAGTAACTTAGGAAACTTCACATTCTTTGTATATAAAACAATTTAGTCAAGGATACATAATTTTGTCAATAGTAACTCCTACTTAGAGCTACTATGTCAATTTTACAATTAGTAGAGAGCCCATAGTCATGGACAAATTATAGAAGGCAGGTGGCTTGAAATGTTATATATTTATCATTGCATGATTTAGTTATTTGGATTAATTCTTATACTGAATACCAAATAAAGTAAGCTAGAAATATTTATTTAGATTTAGCTTCATTTACATAACTAATCATAACTTAAACTCAAGTGACTATGGTTTAGATACTAAAGTGTGTAAAGAAAGAATACTAGATATTCCATGTATAAGAGAGAATAATATAAGAAACAAAGAAGTACAATATAAGTAAGTTTATAACAAAGAACTTAAAGTTTACCTTGTAGTTGGATTTAAATGCACTTTTAGGGATTCTTAACATCAAAGAAAAATGAAACAGTAAAACTTTGATACTCACATTATTTTGTAGGTTGTTATTTACGTCAGGCCCTTTCACTTTCATATGAGGGTTAGGCAGCATGACCAGAGTTTAAAAGCTGGCTAGCACATTTAGGGGGGTACTAATACCTGCGATGCATTCACCTTGTATAGGGTATGTGCAGTATTTAGCAGGGTAGATCATGGCGTCTGAAGATATGATCAGCCTTAGACATGATGCATGTGTGTGTCCATTTAGTTCACACGGGCTGAGTGTCTCTCCTGTTGGCTCTATAGGGGTTACTGGAGACGTCTCAGTATGAGATATTTTTTGACAGATTACAGACCTGAATTGTGATATGTTCTAAATTCTTGAAAAGTGAAGAAAAGAGAATTCTAAGTGAAGTTGTTGTTAAAATTTTTGGAAAGAGAAGGACAAACCCAAAACCTATCTATAAGTGACTGAGCACATACCTGTCAGCAGTCTGTAGACAGCAAGTATAGGTAAGGGGAGCATATCTTTAGAAAATGGATAGTAGTTTGACAAAATTACCAACTGCAAACTGTAGAAATTCTGGCTTGTATTTGGATGGCTGAATTTTAAGTTTTTTATTGCCTTAAAATTGTATTTTCACTGTATGCTGTAGAATTGAAACAAAGGCCCTTCACCAGAGACTATCTGAGAGCAGTCTATACTGCATTGACCTTAAATTTCCTGCCTGGTAAATGAAAAATGCCACATAGCACTGAGGCTTGTGATAAATAGCTCTTTCTGTTCTCTTTTGCTTTCCTATCTCCCAAATAGAACAGAGAATTAAAGACTTTACCAAGGTCAGTTTAAGTAATTTTCATTAAACACACATAGTCAGTCAGTCTCTTAAAGTATTTGAGACTTTCTAAAATAAGTACGATAACATTTTAAGCTACACACAAGTATGAATAAGTGAATCTATATTGCCTAATATAGACCCAATGTGTGACACTCAGGGTATAGGAGTTCTATAGCATTGTGTTGCAATGTTGAGAGCTCAGAATGCACAGTCCTTCTAGAATATTCGAGTCATATGTTCTAGTACTACAAAAACATCCTTTCCATTTCTCCCTCAGCAGTGTTTTGATATTAGCTGACTTTGAAAATGTATGACTAGTTTGAGGATGATTACCCCACTGGCCAGAATATGATGATGATGTCAGTAGTTACAGTACTCAGAACTATGCAATACAAATGCACTTATTCTGCTGTAATCTGTTGCCTTTAGCCTAAGAGGCCAAACATAAAAGATGGATAATGTCAGTATTCTTAGTTTATCAGTAAGCAAATTAGGCTCCAGAGACCAGAGTAACTACTAGTTACACAAGTTTCTGGGCATCTTTACAACAGGGCCCACATTGTAGACGCTTCTATACCGTATAAGATGATAATAAAGTAAATGTTATTTCATGTGGAGTCTTCCACAGAAATATGGGGGAAACATTTTGTCCATTAGTGTTCTTGGTAACTTTTAGGGGAAAATTTGCCAGATGGGCCTTTGGAAACAGAGCTGAGGGTCTTAGGATAATATAAACATGAGATACTGTGTAGGAAAACACTTTTGAAGCTCAATGAATTGATCATATCATAAACTTTTCAATGACTGTTCTATGTGGAGTTTCCTGAACAACCCTAGGGAATAAGCTTGTCAGCGCAGGAGTTTGCAGTGTCTACAGGGCTTCTGGAACTGCCCTGTTTCCATCTCACACATCGTCAAGACCCTTGCTAGCCTCCTTAGGGAACAAGGAAAATTGGTAGCTGTAAATTATCACTGACCTTCATGAGTTTTAATGGATCTTGGTTTCAAATATGCTGCACTGTTAGCACTATTCACAAATGTATACTTCTCATGCACATTCTGCTAGTTAGGCACTGACACCAGTTCTGCCTCAAATCATATATGTAAAAGGAATTTTAGCCAAAGTCCAGAAATAATTGAAGATCATCAGATATGACTTTGTTAGAGATTATTATCAGCATGGCTTCTTTACATGAAACACTAGGTGGTTCTCCTCAAGAAGATAGCCCTGATTTCTGAATCTCATAAAGAAAACAATCTTGGGAGAACCTAGGCCAACTTCAGAAGTGGCCTTGATCCTCAGCTAGATTGATAAGTCAACAAATAGCTCTGAAAAGATCCTGTAAGTAACTCCTTTTGAAAAGAGCCATTCTCCCCCCAAAAATATTATATGCAATTTGTATATTTCATTTGCATTGAAAATGAAAAATCAAAGTTACCTCAGGGACAGTGAAGGAAGCCAAGCCCTTGGCACTTTGTAAGACCAAGTTAGGATTGTTGTGCTGTTAGACAAGACACTGCTTATCAAATATTAATAGAATAAATAGGCATTTTGTATGAATAGATTGCAGGTATAAGCTTTGTTGTGTGAGTGGTAGATTTAAAAGTCAAATTGGATAAAATCAAGGGAATTATTTCTATTTTTATCATTTACTTTTATATTGATAGTAGGAATTATTTTTATTAAAACTTTGAGGGGTTAAACTCATTTGTATTATAAACTACACCGTAATAAAGATAAGACACTATTATACTAGTTTTTATTAAGTACAATTAGTACTTAAACAACTCAGGATTAATATTTTAAAGTCCAAACAGTGCAGCAGTACTTTATTTAAAACGGAAACTCCCATCTTGATGTGAGGACCCCCACTACAAGCCTGTGGTCCTTTACACTTACTTCCTTACTCAATTAGCTCCACAGTCCCAGAAGACAGGTATTATTATAACCATGTTTCAGCTAGGGATGCTAAAGCACCCACGATTTAAATAATTTGCTAAAAGCAGCATTGCTAGCCAAATGCAGAGCCAAGATCTGAGGATAGATCTGTCTTCCAAAGCCAGACGTTGTTCCAGAAATATGGATTAGATTAGCAACAATATCCATTTATCTGTATGCTTTTTTGAGTAAGTTTATTTTAAACTTGGATTGCCTAGAATGTAATTTTCTGTGATGTTTTTTTTAAAAATAAACCCTTCGTTATTTTTCACATTAATTGCTGCTGAAGTAACAAAAGCTTGCAGTGTATTTTCATTTGGGGAAGTACAATGTGTTCGTCTGAGATGACAACAAACAGAGGCAAATACCTGACTGGAACGCTCTCTGCTTGTTCTTCAGCCTGCACAGCAAGATGGCTGTCTAGACTTAATTGCATTAAATCACCTAGACGGTTGAGAAAACAGTCCTTTACCTCATCTCAGCTATTAAAACCTGCTATTTTGATCGATAAAATTGATTTTCCTTTTAAGGCTCACGGATTGAAATGGCTATAAGTAAGTGGAATAAAACATTTCCATACATTAAATGTATGACCCTGGTTCATTAATATTCAGATTACATTTAATATTTCTGCCACTTGCCATATCTTCTTTTATGTATAGTTATTTCCACCACTTTTGAATGTACTTTATTCCCTTTTGTATGTTGAAAATTAAAGGGACAGTCATGGCTAATGTTTACAACATGAAGGCAGCAGCATTTTGTAAAATAAACTTTGAGTCCTGTTTTCTGACTCTTTCCCTGAAGCACATGAAAAAATGATAAATATTATGTTTTCATAGCAAAATCAAAGAAGTGTAACACTGAAGTCTTCTTGGGAGGCACTGGGCGATATATTCTCAGATAGCATCTCAAGAAAGGGGAAAATAAAATCATTTCCCAGTGCGCATGAAGGTAAGGGAATATGTGTGATTTAAAGCCACAGGGAACATAGGTGAATCCCTTGTTAGTCTCTTGAAAATAATGAAAAGGCAGTGAAGCACACTCCCCACAGCTGAGCCATGGACCCTGCTGCAGTGACTGATTTCATGTTTTAGACTGTGTCAGGAGATACAAAGATGGCATGGAAAAGAGAACGGGGCTCTGCATTGAAGACTGACCAATGTATTTAAAACAAAATGAACTTGTTCTCCGCAGCTCTCCAAATTTGTGTCTTGTTTTAAAGCCAAGTGCAATAACTTGGCTAAACAATGAGTCACATTGAACAAAATAATATTTAGATAAAATGACTGTCACTTTAGGGCAAATATCTCCATATCTCTTTGTTCATAATGTCTGACACTTTAAATTTTAGATGGTGCAATACGCAGTTTATTACATTTTTTCCTGTACTAAATTTAAAAATGGACTTTAAAGGCATCAAATGAAACAGTAGTTCAAGTACTCAGTGGTTGGGGGAGCCGGGTTGTTCAGTCCTGATTAATGTAACTTACTCAAAAACTGAGGGGCCTTATTTTGAAGGAGTTAGAGATAGAGAACTTCTGGCAGTGTGTAGCTTCTTTCCAGTTAGCAATTTGCCTTTCCCTCTTCATGTACTTCAATCATTTGTTAGGTACCATACAAGAGAAGCCTGCTTGAGCTTGTATGTGTATCACAGTGGTTTGTTCAGAAAGCTCACAACACCCTGAGCATTAACAAGGGAGTAATTACACTTCTATTAACCTACAGAACCCTGAGACACCTCTCAGTACTCCTCATTTCCAGGGGAATGAATCATTAAGAAAATTATTCATAGGTCAATATTTCCCAGATATTTTCTATGTGTATTCTATCTCTGGAGACATGCAATAATTCTGGCATACATGCACTCGCACTCTCTTCTTTATGCTCTTAATATTTCATAGAAAACAATCTCATCCAATGTCATCACTAGCTAAGACTGCCATTCCAAAACTTCAACCATGGTTATCTTACACCTTCTCAGGCTATTTGCTGTTGTTGCTATCTCTAGTGATGTGGGAACAACCTAGCAATGCGCACTTGGCATTTAAGAATTTTAAAGGCTGTTTGTGAGTCAAGGAACTTGTAGATTTCCTTTGCACATTGACGGATCCATGCTTCTGTCCAGAACATCCAATCCAAATTGCCTTTAATCCTAAACACGCCAAGCCATCAGTTGACTCTTCCTCAGCCAGTCTAGTTTTCTTTGCAAGCTCTGTGTGTTCTCTGGGAAATGCCTTTTACTTCATTGACTTTATTTGTCTTCAGGCACTGTTGGCTAGACACGTCCTGAGCCCTGATAAAAGGCAGCTATCCTTGGCGTTAACCACTTTTGTCCTTTACTTCATTCATGCATTTAATACAGTGAGCTTTAGTATTGAGAATGGCTCAGCTAATATTTGTTGAATAAAGAAAAGAACAAGTATTTCCTTCTGTCTAATTAGAAAGTCATAGTCTTTGTTCTCTAGTATTACAGGGTTATCTTGTTTATAGTGTGTGTGTGTGTGTGTGTGTGTGTGTGTGTGTGTGTGTATCCCTCCAAGATGACCTTCTTTGAGGATACCAAGATTTTCTTTCTCTTTGTTTTGCTTGGGGTGTTTGTTTGCCTGTTTGTTTTGTACTAATCCATTGACTGAAATATCATCTGTTGAAAGGTGGAAATGAATATGCTTCAAATAATAATTTATTAAGTAGAGCCAAATTCATTATACATAAATGTAGGCTTTGTGTGTAGAGAGACCATGGCTAGAAGTACTGAAGATGTTCATAAAAGTTAACTGGGGAGACCTCCTCCAACATGTGAGACCGTTTACTTTCATTGCTATGAATTCTGCTGCCTAGAAGTTCCACTCAAAAGTTATCACGTGTCCTACGAGGTTCAACTTAAAGGAAAACAACCAAATATGGGGAAATTCGGACTAGACAAATGATAAATGTCGCTGTAAGAACCATTGATAATGCTGTTCCAGTGGGAGAGGGAGGGAATAGATTCATGCTTCTTTTCTAGGGATTTGGTCACCAGAAGACTCAGAGTCCTCATTCCTGCCTAATGCACACACATTGCATGAAGTATTTTCCTTTGTCACTAAGTTTGTCCAACCACTCAAGGACTTTGAATATTCATGTTTTACACCATTCTCTTCCCAGTTATTTGTAATTGTTAATTAATTTCCTTAAAAACAACATCAAGAAAAAATATTCTACAAATCTTTAAGACTGTGTGTAATCAGATATGATAAGAAAGTAGTATATTTAGTAGATATCTACTCATTAAAGCAGTTTCTAGTCATCTTTCTGTCTTTGTAATCTTGCTTCTTCTGCTATGCTGAGCACCTTGGGACCACTGTTGCTGACCACTTTGCTCCAGGGCGTCTTTACCAGAGGTGTCCAGAACACTAGAAAGCAGCTGGGAGAAAGTGCTTACTGTTTTGCAAGTTTGTTTCTGTATTCACATCTCAAATGGGATGGAATAAGAAGCTATATTTCTTATTCCTGTAAGATTCATAAAAGAATATAAAAAGTATATCAGACTTAGGGATATACCATAATCATATAAATGAATATTTGCAATGGGTGACAGTTGCAATCAATGTAGAATTGTTTTCACAGGTGTTTTACTCCTGTAAGGAACATAAGAGCTCATTCTAGTTTTTAATTTTTTTAGTTTCTTTTATCCCTCTTATGACAAAAAAATAAAATAAAATAAAATAAAATAAAATAAAATAAAGAAGAGCTTGTTGTCTCCTCATTCAGTAGGGACGCTGGGCCCTAGTGAGCTACTGCCACATTGTTGTGGATTTAGTTCATTGCTCATATTATGTTATTCAGGTTCCCAAATTACATGGGAATTCGCACATCTACATGTAAGACACCATGGGTCCCTGACCCCAGTTGGCTCTAATTGGTAAACAAAGTTGCTGGCAGCCAATGTCTGGGCAGGGAGACACAGTGCCCCTGACAGACTTTAGATTTCCTGGGCAAGGGAACCCAGGAAAGAAGAAGGATTGAGTACCGCCATGCCCGGAAGTAGGAGGATCAGACGGGATAGCTGCAGAAGACTGAGCAAGAGCTCTGTAGGAGTTGAGGAAGAGCGGCCTCAAAGGGCCCCTCCCCAATTGGGACTGGGGTAGCAAAGATGAAATATAGATTTTAGTAAATAATAATTCAGGAGAATGGGAGGGGAAGTGTTAGCAACATGGAAGTTTGGGAGTAAGTGACCCAGCCGTTGAGCTTCTTAGGGCATATTAAAAATAAGGCTGCATGTGTGTGTCTAGAGCATTTTGACCGGTGGCGAGGAATACACGTCACCACCGGTGGGGTGACTTGAATAGCGATATTAATTAATACAACACCATATGTACTGCAAGTGGGCCCACCTCAATGAACATAATCTAGATAATCCCTCCTAGAAATAGTCTGTAGAAGTCCTCACAGTCATCTAAGAGACTTGTCTTCTAGAAAACTCTAGATTATGGCCAGGAGAAAACATCAGCCATCCCACTAAATGACAACATCCTCTCTTAAATTTTCTAGATGCTGCTTTGAAGGCACAGATGGTGTGTGTGTGTGTGTGTGTGTGTGTGTGTGTGTGTGTGTGTGTGTGTGTGTGTGAGGGATCTGTGAAAGCCATGCACAGACATAATGTGAGTTAAAAATTCAGCAACTGACTGACTGAAACATTGTCACTTCTCATATTCTGTTCCACAAACTCTTCATAATAACGTCTTTAATAAAATCCTTAATTTTCTAAAACTTGATGGTACTTTCTCATTTTTACAGATTCATGAGCAAAGTTTTAGATTACAGAAAATAAAATACCTTAAACTGATTAGCAGAAAAATATATCATGAATGGGTAAACACTTTTGTCTCATATTTGGAATCTTGAATTAAAAAAACACAGTATATTTTAGCAATCAGGGCTGTGTCATCTTCTGACTTTCACACATGGTATTCTGAACCTTTGCAAAACTTTTACAAGAGGGAAAAGCCCAAAGGGAAATAAGGAATACCAGCAACTGAAGACCTGTCTGAATCTGAAAACGCAAGCCATTTTTAACAACTCGGCCCCATTTAAATTATGTTCAAATTCTTATTTGAGTTATGCATATAGGTAGAAAATAACAGGAAGAATCTTGTGATCCAGAAAAATAATGTATTTCCTGGCCTTGAGGCACAAAAAAGTGAGGCAAGATTGAAGATGGAAAATAAATAAATTAATTAAAAAAAAAAAAAAAAAAAAAAAAGGCCAGAAATTACACTAGCAGCCATGACTGGGTTTTTTGCTGAAGTAATCTACCTAACTCATAGCAGGCATTGAAGGTCAGGTTAAAATGTTGGACTTGTTTCCAAATGTAATAGGATGCTATTTGAGAAAGTTATTAAGTGGGAGCTTTAAAGTACAGTGAGCATATAACTTGCCATCTAGACCATGAGTGTTTTGAGAATCAAAGGGGCATTATTGGCAATTACGCTGGAAAAACAGGCACAGACTGGGTCTGTCTGTGGCAAACTGGAGTGAGACTTGTTCTTCATAAAGGCCCCTGTATGTTTGTTAATCTTCTCCCTTATGCAATGCCTGGGAAATCCATTTTGCGTCACAGTTGCCTTTCCCTGCAGACACACTGAATAGAGCTGTTTCCCTTGGTCCTTTTCTCATCCATGTGCTACTTTAGTTCCTTTGCTGTAATCTCATTCATCCATCAATAAGCAGAAGAAAGACCCTTTTATCTTCTGCATGAACGATGCACGATCATACTCGCTGCATCAAGCCTCCAGGCCTTGGCATAGGTTAAGAATGCCACCACTAAGCTGTGACAGACTTGGGTGCCAGTTGCTTGCATTGTGGTTTTTTCGTCTTCCAAAGGGGCAAAGAAAACTCGAGACACTGAAGCATTTACATTGCTTCTTTAATTCTGCAGACTCATGTGCAGGGCAAGAACATGCCAGAACTCCAAGGGTGCTGTGTCTTTATGTTTAGAAAAATGGGGGTGGGGCTATTTGGTTCTGCTCACAACTTAAAACCTATCTTTGCTTTGCAAATATTCCAGTCTTGTGACCTGGTTTAAGAGGGCCAAAGAAATTCACTGAATTTCAAGGGTTTGAGGGAGGTCCCAGGGCTGGCTACAGAAGCTTTGAATAGAAATTGAGTGAGGTGATGAGCCCACATGTGGCTGCTATTTGGGGCTGTTAATTCTGAGCAAATGTGATTTTAACAACCTGCCTGCTGCTCTCTGTTTACATTAGGAATTAAGAACTATAATTTTACTGAGCTGCCCTTGAACTCCTTATCTACTGTTTTTTCCTGAAGGGACAGGTACAATTCAGTTTCTAACCCAGTTTCAAAACAGTGAACCTCAAGGAGCCTTCTCTATTTAAAAATCTTTCTAAGACAGGACATCCAGAAGAGGAAATTATTCTGTCAAAATCACTCTCTCTGAGGTGAAAAGCACCAAAAGCTTTGAAATTTGTTGTGTTCCTTCTGCCTGAGGCTTGGTAGAAGTTTCTCCCAAGACGTTCTGCAGGCTAACTCCATAAAAGTAAAAGAAGAAAGGGCGGCAGGGTTAAACTGTCACAAGAGCTTATCTTCTCACCTGCATCACTTATTTGAGCAAAGCACGTAGCCTACAGCGCTAAAGAGGCCATAAATATGTGCTGAATAAATAAACTGATAGCATAGCCTGAGCTCTAAATATAATTAATGAGTAACCATTCTATCTGCCTTGAACGGAGAGAGACCTGGGAATTGATTTTCACTGCAGCAATTCTTAACCTAATCAGGACGTTCATAAAAAAGACAGAAGACAGTGTAGTATTCTTAGTAAATGATTTCCCTTAGTAGGAAGCAAGAGTAATATTTATCATTCATAAAAGGATCTCTATGCGTTCTACCACGATCACATATCTGAACATATGAATACGTATTTAATGAGAACACTCTGAAATATTATTGCATATCCTCCACACTAAATGATTACTATTGCTGGTCTAAATTACTTCTCATGTGGTTAGGAATATTGCATTACTGACAGACATAATGCGTTACCTACCGACCTATGTTCTCATTGCTGGAATGATATTTTAACTACTGCAGACTGGGGAGCTTATCTTGCTACGGACCCTGATGTTCTCCAGTATAGTTACATTCTCAAGGCTCACAGTGATTTCTATTATGTAGAAACGTCCTTCTGAGCATGCAGATGTGAGGTAAACTTACTATTCTGGAAAATTTCCCTGAAACAACTTTGGCACATACTACATTATGGGAATTTTCCAATCACAGACATACTATAATGTGGGTATCAGGGTAGAACTATGTATTGTTAGTGCTCTTTCCCAGGAGATTTTCTCAGGAACTTGGAGACCTACGCTGCTCTTGGTGGAGCCATTGAGTTTTCTAACTTTTCTAGCACTATAAACTGTGTCCTCAGCCAAGCTCAGTCTCAAACATGTCAGCATGGCCTGAAAAACAATGCCATGTCCATGATGCTGTGCAAAGGCTGTCATCATTATTGGCATTTAAAAGATGTTCAGGTCAGCCTCTTTTGTGGCCTTGCTTGACAGTTCTTACTAAAAAAGAGCAATGTCTTCCCTTCCCTGTAGTCCAATAATCAGATCAGTCATTTCCTGTATGACAAAGCCACGGAGCTATGGCTCCTCGCGTTGGATCCATATAGAAGGAAAAGATAGACTCTTGGGTTGTTCTTTATATGAATGAAATTCTCATTGCTTTGAACTCTCTCCTTTTTCTTGCCCAGAGTTGCAAAGCTCAGTTATCACTAAAGAGCACTTTAACAAAATCCCTGAGCTTCGATCACAGAAGTGACAGTTGTGAAGTAAATCTTCCAGGATAACAGCTGTCAACTGCCAATGCGCTGCAGATAATTAAATCTGAAGATGCTTTATGGTCAGAAAAGACAGACAAAACTCTCAGACCAGAAAGGTCTTTAAGTTGTTGTGGTTACTAACCACCCTCTGGCACCAACATTGTTTTAGATGAAACACCTAGAGAAGACCTGCAAATTGCATTCAGTATTTATTTCCTAGCGAGGACCACGTGCTTGGTTTTATTTCAATGCACATTTGGCAACAAAATGGTGAAAGAACCTAAGGAGGGAGGCAAAGTGGGGGAAGGAAGGAGAAAAGGGAGGTATTTGAGAAGCTAGCCACACTGTTATATGTAAACAGTATTAGGCAGGTGAGAAGGTAACTGGGGCTGACAATACAAAAGGAAGAACTGTTAGTACAACACCCTAGTCAAGGTTGCTAAAAACATACAGAGGTTTTGGTTGTGAATTAGCCCAGCAACTGTGCTAGTCTATGTTTTCCTTGTAACTATTCATCCAAAATTAATATTACTAATCTAACAATAACTGAAACTTTAATAACAGTTTTTTACTCATTTTGAATCTCTCCATATGTTAATTCATTTTGTTTCCGTGGGAACATTCATTAAAAGTTGCTATTGCAATATGTGTTTGTGTGTGTGTGTGTGTATGTATTTATATATTCACATATATACATATTTAACAATAATAATAAAAAATAGAGGCTATTATTTGAATGTGAATGGGAGAGGTTAGAGGGGGACATCCGAGGAGACAGAGAGAAGAAAGGACAGTGATGTAATTATATTTAATTAAAACACAACAATGTTTAAAAAATTATAAAGAAAGGTTGCTAAGCAATCCATAAGCAAGCCTTGGAGAGTCCCTTAGGGAACAGTGCGTCTTCATGGTCTATGCCTCAGTTCTTGGCTTACATTTCCTGCTTTGGCTTCCCTTAATGCTGGACTGTCATATTGAAATGTAAGAGAAATAATAATCTTACACACATACATACACACACAGAGAGAGAGAGAAAGAGAGAGAGAGAGAGAGCATAAAAACTAAATTCTTACTCATTTACTGGAGAAAAATGGAAACACAGAAATATATCCTGTTTTGTTATCATTCCCCATTATTGGCTAACGCTGTGTGAACCATATTACGGCACCATTCTGAAGTGGTTAGCTGAACAATCTGGCTAACCCTGAGTCGGCTTGCCCTTCCCAGGAGGTGTGTCTGATGTTCAAGATGGGATCTTTTACTTCCTATAACAATCTTTATTGTGCTTTATTTTGCTGCAGGTCAAACTGTTGCCATTAACAATTGTTCTAGAAAAATGACTTGTGGTCTATACCTACAAGTGTAAAATCAATATGTCATGAAATCAGAAACCTTAGAAAGCACCTACTTTCTAAGCTCGCCACTGTTTAAAATCAACACCAGAGCAAAGTAATTTAGGAAGGGCTGAAAAGAGTCTTAGGTTTTGTATCTGAACCTCTTGTCTACAGAAAAAGCCGCCTGCATCATAAATGTTGATTTCCTTATTGTCCGGGTGCCTTCCTGGCTTTAAATGTTCAGCTTACAGACAGAGAGTCAATGTGAAAAGGAACAGATTAATGGACCTGAGTCACTGATCATTGGGAGGTTATAAATCTGAGGATGTAAATATCTGAATCCATTCTTTCCTTTCGACATATTCATAAACATTGTCATTCAAACGGCATTGCCTCTTGAAGAGGAAACAGGAAAATAATCATTAACAAGTAAAATATATTAAGGCAATGGAAAACGCTTTGAGGAAATGTGTCAGTTATTCAGTTATTTGGAAATGATGCTAAAACAGTAAATGTGCTGTATTTGAGAATAAAACATAAATAAGAGATAACACATTCTTCGTGCCATGGATTTCTCTTCCTACTCACTGTAGATATTTAACTATATTTTAACTGGCTGATGACTTTTGCTAATAAATTCGAGATTCTTGTTAATGAGAATAATTTTTAGGTCTTATAGAGTCAGCATGAACTTTAACTTGCTGATTTCTTACAGCAGAAAGTCAAGAATTAAAAATATGTGTTAACAAACATTACTTTAAAATTGATTTTTAAATTTAATATTTAAGAACTTTGTATATGGATATTCCATCTAGATCACTTGTTTTCCTCCCTCATCACTCTCCAACTTCCCCATGTCCTCCACATTTTTATGTTCTTTAATTGTATACACACACACACGCACACACACACACACACACACACACACACACACACACACACACACACACACACTTAATGTTGCCTGTATGTATATGTCCACAGATGACCACTTTATGTTGGACAACCTATGTGCTGCTTGTCGCTAGAGGAGATTGAGTCTTCCTTTCTTGGCAGCCGCTGACCACCAGTAGCTGTTTATCTAGCAGGAGGGCATTGTGGAGTTTCCTCAATTCATGCTGAAATGTCAACCTGTGCTGCCCTTATGTACCTATATTGTTGTTCAGACACCTGTATTGTTGAGAGTCTATGGGTACATTTTCCTTGTCTAGAGGGCACTTTCTAGCAACAGGCATCCTGATACTATGGTCTTCCAATGTTTCTTCCTCCCCTTTTATAACGTTATCTGTGCTTTAGGCGAAGTTGCACTGGCGATGTATTAAGTGGTATCAGACACCACATGGACACTTATTCTCAGCATTTTGACCAATTGTGAAGCTCTGTAGTAGTCTCCATCAGTTGCAGAAAGCTTATTTGAAATGGAGTGAAAGCTACACAAAGTATTTACAATGCAGTTAGAAATCAGTTTAGTTTAGGGAAATGACTAGGCTCTCCTATTTAATTCATGTTTTCTCCAGCCACATGTAGGTAGCAAAGTTTACAGTACCAGGTATGAATTCCCATTTCCTTAGTGGTCCTTAAGTCTAGTTTGACAGCTGTTGGTTATCTTAAAGTTATAAATGGAAATGTTAGTATCATAGAAGATAAGTTTATGCTTATTTTTCTTTTTTTGTAAATGTTTCTCTAAGAATTTTCAGTAAAATCATAGAATTACAGAGCCAACACACCATGTTTAACATTCCTTGTTCTCTATTTCAGAGCTTCGAGAAACCAAAACCTCTGAATACTTTAGTCTGTCCCACCAGCAGTTAGACTACAGAATATTATTGATGGATGAAGATCAAGACCGGATATATGTGGGGAGCAAAGACCACATCCTGTCCTTGAGTATCAACAATATCAGTCAAGAACCTTTGAGTGTACGTGTATCGTTTTCTGGAAGATCTTTTCATTATAGTTATTTAAAAGAATTCAATATATTGAATCTAGTATATAATGGATTAGAAAGCCAGAAACTACTAAACACATGGAGAAGCACACACATACCCCTCATACACACACACACACCTATGTTATTTTTACTTCACAACTAAAACATATACTTAGTTCAATTCCTCCCATTTGGCTCAAAAAGCTTAAAAAATTAATTTAAACTGCAAATGACTGGAAAAACTTGACTTGTATATTCATGTATTTAGAAGAAAAAGGAGAGGGTTGAGGGTAGTTTCCCATGAAAAGTCTGGTTAGGGTAAAGGAAGAAGTACCCTATCATCTATATGTAACCCACTGGGTGTAAGGAATAACACTATCAGCTGCATGGATGTTTGAATAATCATAACATACATTTATCATTTTATTTTTATAGTAAGAAAGCAAATTTAAGCATCAGTGGAGTAAGATCAAAACTATGTTAACTCTATTAAAAGAGTAAAACTATCTAAATTTATTATAGACAGGACACTTCACATTTATTATATTAAAGGCTGACAACTCAAAAAGTATTTTTCTTTGCCACACATGACACAAGACAACAGTGATTTAGAATGCTAGCACAGAGATTCAGCGAGACTCTGTGGTTACATGTTACATTCGTGTGTTACATTGCTAAGGTGCCTGGAGGCCTACTTTAAGTAAATCTGTCAATCTGGCTGTGTACTTTACCAAAGGTAGCATTAAACTAAGACAGCCACATAAACATGATCTATAATGATATAAGCAGTTGGTAGAACTATAAGTCCAAAGAGGAAATGGACATTGCTTTTTGCACATTTATCTTTAAAATAACTTCTTTAAATACACAATTACAAATTTTCATGTGTTACTGAAAAGGTTTTGTTAAAGAAAAACAGATTGCATAAGCAAAACATAAATGGTATAATAACATAATAGCCCAATGACCTGAATTCAGAAGATATAGGAAAATAGTAACACTTTATAGAAATCAGATAGTCCAAAGCAACCAAAGAATACAGTGTTAGTATGTACCTGAATGGGATTATACAAACTGGATTTTTCTTTCTGAGCAGGTTTTCTGGCCAGCATCAACAATCAAAGTTGAAGAGTGCAAAATGGCTGGCAAAGATCCTACAGTAAGTAGTTGAAGCACAGACACACACACACACACACACACACACACACTACATATACACACAGAACCCTTGGTATGCATCATATTCATACAGCTCTCCCCACCTACACATACAATCATGCTACACACCACACACGCACATGTGCACATGCACACTCACACACAGGAAGACCAACTACTTAGTCTTCAGATGTATGTAGTTTGAGAACAACTGAATCTGAGATTGGTGGTGTTGGGGAACATTGGCAGGACTAATGTCGAAGGTGTAAATGTGGTGGGACTGGAATTCTCACACCATCTGTAACTTTAGAATTTCCGACTGGTTAAACTTTCCTGCCTTGCTTCATTATTTAATGCAGACACTTTTCATGATTGATTTCACCAATAAATCTTGTACCAAGTGGCTCCAAACTACAGAATTCTCCGCAGGCTCTTGAAATGATGATACTGTGAGTGTCTGCAGTAACTCTCAGATACCGTGGGAACTATTCTTAAGATTCTTGGAGAAAAAATAGTCATGAACCTGCACATTCCAGATAAATAAGTCAACAATGATGAATACTACATTTGTTAATTAAAACAATTACAAACCACAATCAAAGCAGATATACATATTGACAGATGTGCAGTACAACACTTGTGCAAATTGGATTCCCTTAAGTGGACTTAAGTATTTAAGTAAGGAACGTACATTGATTTTTGTGAATGATTTACTCTCATTGACACTAAATTATTCTTGAATATTACATAAGAATTGTATGGAGCTAATCTTTGATGAACACAGTCATACACACACACACACACACACACACACACACACACATACATACATACATTTGCTTCAAATCATGAAAAATACCATGATGAAATTACTATCAAAAATATGCAGGCCCCCTCTCACAAATAATTTGGTAAAAGTTTTCTCTTTTCATTTAGCCTTACTCTCAATTATTCATTTGATAAAGAATACTAAACACCAATTGTATATCTAGCATAATTCTAGTTATGAAAGACATAATTTGTGTAAACACAGACTTAGTTTTGCTTTCCTTCACTGTATCTAGTTGGAAAAGGTTGACCTGTTTTAAATGAGCAAGGAAATACATGCAAATTAAAGAATACAATAGAAATAAAATTATTGTGTAAAAAAATCTAGTATAATTACACTTATGCATCTGGGTTTGAGATCATATTAAGTATTAGCACAAAATTTTAGTCTAGAAAAGTCTGACTGAGCACATTACAGTAGACACAAAATGTGCTAAAAGGATTGATGTCTGTATGGAGCCTTGAAAGTAAGTGCTCCAGAGAGGTATCAGGACAGGCCAGGCACCAGGGAGAATAATCCATAATGAAATGAAAATTTTCAGTGGGAATGACTCAAGACAGTCCAGATAGAAACTTCTGTAAAGACTGAAAAAAGTCAAGACAACCAAAGACTCTAGGGCAATGATTCTCAGTCTGTGGGTCCTGACCTCGTAGGCAGGGAGTCAGACTTCACAGGGATCCTAAGGCCATTGGAAGACACAGACATTTACATTATGATTCATAATGGGAGCAAAGTCACAGTGGTGAAGTAGCAACAATGACAGCTTTAAGGTGGGGGGGTCACTACAACATGAGGAACTGTTTTAAAGGGTGGCAGCATTGGGAAGGTTGAGAACTACGGCTCTAGAGTGAAAGATCTGTCAGTAGTATTCCACAAGAGTTCTTGCAAACCATTCCTAGGCATGGCCCAGGCCTAGGTCTTACATTTTCAATTTTATATTTCATCAAGAGAACAGAAATAGAAAAGAGGTAGAAGAAATCTGACTATACATAGTTACAATGTATTGAAAACCTAGTGGGTGAAAATTCAGGAAAAAAAAAAGTTGTGTATTTTGTTGGCTATCCAGGGAAGCAACAGAATTCAGGGCAGTGCTGTGGGGCAAGGTGCTCTCCTGCGGTGTTCTTTCAATAACTGCACATGAGCTGAACAATTTTTCTTCACTGCCTGATGAAAACAGTTTCTCACTGTTGCATGTCTGAACACGTCGTGTCTTTCACCACAATGATATCCCATGGCAACGTTACTGAATTTCCTGGTGCTTTATTCAAGAAGGCTTGCATTTCTAATTCACAGCAATTGCTACAGAGAGACTATGTAGACTATAGATAATGCTGAATATTCAATTCCAAATAGTAATTTTGATGTTTTTTCTAAAGTGTCTTAGCCAAGTGTCTTGGCCACTTTCTTGCTTTGATGAAATAGAAACCTATTGTTTTATGTTTCATGATGATTAAAAGTTATTTGGTAAAATCTTCAATACACACCTACATTTCCCATAATTTTATTGTGATGTAATATCAAGCATGGGTATTGTTAATTCTTCTGTATGGCCAATAGCTCTACACTTGGGAAGCCATCCATGGAGAGCTCTGTTCTATGAACTTTGATGACTAACCTGAACAGGTTCTGTTTTTGCAAATAAAAGTATTGAGTCCTGGGAAACAATACTCTATGAAATTCTTTCAACTACCTACTCTATCTGTGTAGGAGAAGAGAGAATCCAAAAAATACATCTCATGTCCTATGAGTGCAGCCCTTACAGAGACCTATTGTTAATTTGACTTCATGAGAAAAGTCTAGAGAGAACAAAACAACCAGCAATAGATAAAACGAATGTTCTAAGACAATGTATTGTGTTTTCCTTCTCAATGACACCAAGCGTTTGCAAGTGTATTTGCACCGTTGAGGTATTTGTCATCTAATTACAAACTATTTCACTTTTAAAATGTAGAAATTGACTATTTTTATTAGTTATTTAAGAGTTACACATGTTTTGGTTGTATTCATTCTCCTTCTTCAACTTTTTCTCAGTTGACCCTTATTGATTACACACACACACACACACACACACACACACACACACACACACACGGGTGCGCACACACACATGGGTACAGTACTGGAATTGGCCAGCATGGATAATGGAATTCTCATCAGCCAAGCCTTGAAGTGACACATGCCATTACCTGGTAAGAACCAGGGCAAACAGATACCAAGTGTTATGGTCTGGTTCTAAAATGCCCCTTACAGGCTTACATTTTGATGGCTCAGTCTTCATTTTGTGACACTATTTTGAAGGTTACAGTACATTTAGGAGGTGAGCACACCTGGCACAGTAGATACTAGCTTTAGAAGATTATACGCAGCTTTGCTTCTGGATTTCTCAGTCAGCTTCTTGGTCCTTGCTGTGTGAACACTTGCTATTACAAGCTTCCACCTCCACAGTGCCATTTTGCCATGCTTTCATATCACAACAGACTAAAATCCCCATATATATGAATAGCCCATAATGTTGTGGGAATCTATTGGACATCACTGCCCAACAACTCATGTGGAGAGGGAAATGCTTTTGAGACAAACTCTCTAGTCAAAAAGCACACCAAGTGATTTTCAAATACCAAAGAGACAGCCCTGAAATCATGTAACACACATAAACATCCCACACACACACATGCATGCACACATGGGTGCACACACAGGCATACACACACACACACACACACACACACACACACACACACACACACAAGTAACAACAAATGAAAAAAGACAGTGATTTTTAAAGGGAACATAGGCAGAGGTATATAGGAAGTATTAGAGAGAGGAAAAGGAGGGAGGAAATGATGTTATTATATTAATCTCAAAAGACAGAAAAAATTAAAACAGCATCTTTGGTATTTATTTCTACTAAAGTCTTCAATACCAAATTGTTTCCATATTAGTATTATGAGCAGGACTAGTATTAATCTGTGATGAACACATGGCCTACCCAAATGAAAATGTCCCTACTACTTTATTTATATATTGCTCAAAACAAACATTATTAGTGTCATTTTACTGCTGCAAAATTTGAACCATAGAAAACCTATGTAACTGACTTAACAACATCTAGAAAAAGTTGAAGCCACGGTTTGAATCCAGGTCATGTTTTGTAAACTGCATGTTTGATTATTATTTAATCCTATCAGTATCTCTCCTTTGTATGTGACACAGTGACAGACTAACTCCCATGGCCTCCCTGTTTCATGACATGGGATTCTGTATCCAGTGTAATCCTAGGACATTCACTCCAAAACAAAGAAAATCCCACCAATGCATGTACTTGTCTTTCTTGTTATCCTTTATTTATTTTTGATTATTGGTATGTATATAAGTCAGTGTGTGGTTGGCTATGTGAATGAGTGCCTCCCTGCTGAGGCCAAAAGTTGATTTTCAATTCACTGGAGTTGGAGCTACACCTGGTTGTGAGCTGTTTAATGTCAGTGCTGGAAACCAAACTCGAATCTTCTGGACGAGCAAGCAAGCTATCTCCCCATCCCCATGACTTTGTTGGTTGATTGTACTGTTTTCATTTGGAAAACTCTCTCATTATGTATCTTAACTGTCAAGATTATTATGCAAAGCAAGATGAAATTATATTTCTTCTAAAGCTGAGTTCATTTACGAATTTATTAATGTATGTATGTATTAGTATAGAACCCTATGATGACTTCATGGATCTTACCATGGGTTTGATACATATGCTCCTCTTTGTTTGAAGGCAGAAAGGGTTCCTAACCCTAGATACAGTGTCTTAATCAATATTTGCCGAAAGGAATTTATGCAGCAGTTTGGGTCAGAACTGATAAGGTCAGAAAATGGTGCCGTGCAAGGAAAGAGCTCAAAGATAATGAGTATCAGTGATCAGCTCGACTGTGCAGCATCACTTGTCTCTAGAGGAGGTCGGAGGAGCGCTGAGTATCACCGGATAGAAATCCGTCTGCTAACAGTGACATTGCGACAGAAAATATGGACAACAGTAGTGGCCAAAGTCCCAGTCTGAGGCGAAGACTCTATTTAATTTCTTTTAGAGATGAACTTCCATATTAGTGAATTGAAATTCAGCCACTTAATTGAAGCATTGCTGGGAGACTAAATGCAATCAAAGAATATGGATAGAGGGGTCCGAAAGTGTTAATAATATAAAAATGCTAAAGTGACATAAGTATTAGTAACTGTGAAATCAGAATATTGATTCTTAATCTATGATGTGTGATAAAATGAGAAAAGGTATGTATTAATTATTATACATGTGTTTGAAACCTTCCTTCCTATAGCTACCGATATGAATGAAGGTATATTTTTCTAAAATGAATGAAGGTTTATTTTTCTAAAGGAAACTGAGATGCAAAAAGAAAAAAATAATGATTCATGGAAACTCATTAAGAAAAATATACTGAATGTTCAATACATATCTGTTATAAAATGAAACATTGAGTGTCCTGGGAAATAATAATCGTAAAATATAGCAAACAATTACTTCCATGTCCTCTATTACATAGGAAAGAAAATATTATCGATAATAAATAGACATGCATACAGTGAAAAAAGTATAGTTCAAAATATGAAAAGATATTGTTGACTATAGCAACAATTTATCCAAGTCAGTTGCCAACAAAGTCCAAGATGAAGCAAATGGAAACTTCCCTTTGGAAGTTTTCACTGAATTATGTCTTACTGGAAGTTAATCTATAGAGAATTCCTGAGCGACTGAACATGAGTGTGTAAAAGATAAGCACATGTCTCTCTGCTCACAAATCTTACCAAAGCCATGCTACATACACATCACTCTTCAGCTTTGCAGTTTATTCCGGGTATTACGTTATCACCTCTGGTTATAGAATTAACCTCAGGTACCTCTAAAAACAGGTGTCAAGGCATAACACTGTGTATTTAACACAGACTATTACTGTGTTAACTTTAAAATAAAGTGTATAGTCTGAATTTTAAGAATTAATTTCTTTGACATTAGAATTAAAGATTTATTAATAATTCATAGCAGAAACACCTGCTTAGACTTCCCATGCACAAAAAGGAATATATACTTGCTGACAAGTAAAAATGAATATAAAATTGATGGAATATTTAAGATAATATAAATCTTTAATCAAGTTTAATTTTTATTTTAGCGCTTTGCTTTGTTGTACTGTGTAGTAACATAAAAACTAGATATTCGATGGACTCAGAAACAGTTAAAAAGAAACACATATTATAGACTATACAAGGAGACAATACCATTAAATTTGATATGTATAGCCTTTATTAAACAATAAATACTCACCTCAGATGATAAAATTATTTTCAATAAAGTTCTCAGAGAGAAAAATGACCTTGTAAAGGGTACATCATTCTGTCTCAGGCTTGATTAATTTATAATCAGCAAAGGTAATAAGCTTATCAACTGTGGAGTTTAGAGTGATTAATTTGGCCATGGAGGACTTACAGACTCCTGAGAGGTCACAGATAATTTGAAAGTACAGCGATGACACACTTGCCCATTTAGTTAAACTGGAACCAGGTGAGAAACAGGAAATGAAAAGTGTATTTTGTGGGGACTCTGGGTAGAGAGAATGATTCCAACTTCCTTCATAGAGAGCTGTAGCTATGTATGTATTCTAAGATGGCTTTCATGTATTAAATAGATAAGGTGCCCATGGTTACCATGGTGAACTCATGATGGAATAGGAATGAACACAACTTCACTTCAAACATGTATGGTGTGTGTGTGTGTGTGTGTGTGTGTGTGTGTGTGTGTGTGTGTGTATGTGTGTATGTGTGTTTGTTAGTTGTATGTCTGCATTACTCTTTTGCATTTATCTGTCTGTCTGTCTAGTTAGTTAGTTGTGCATGATTTCTATAAGTAAGTGCAAACACAAGTGGAAGTCTGAGAATATATTTTCAAAGTTATTTTTCTTGTTTAACACTAGTTTCTGGGGATACCTGCATTTCTGAACTTGATCATATAAAAGAATGAGCTTGTAAAACTGTAGAGCATAAAACCCCACATAGGATCAGCTTAGGTGACAGCTGAATTGTTAAAGCATTTAGCTTGCAAGCAGCAAGTGTGAGGACCAAGGTTCAAGTCCAGAGAAGCCATGTAAATGCTATGTTGGGTGGACTTGGCAGCCCAGCCACCTGTCATTCCATGCTCAGATGGTGACCATGAACATCCTGGATTAAACCATCTGGCCAGTTTATCCTTATCAGTGAATTCTGGATTCAACTCAGGCTCTGCCTCTGTGAATACGGTGAAGAGTGATTGAGAAAGACTCCTGACATCAATATCAAGTCTCCATACACAAGCACACATGTGATTGTGCATAAACAACCATATGTGTGATATAACCTCACACAGCACGTGAATCATTACAGTAAAAAATGAATTACTTTAATTGATACTGCTTATTCACAAGATAGATAAATATAATAAACCAGGATGTTCTCTTATTTTTGTTGTTGTTTTTGTTTTTTTATTGGATATTTTATTTATTTACATTTCAAATGTTATCTGCTTTCCCAGTTTCCCCTCCAGAACCCCCATCCCCTCCCCTCGCCCTGCTGCTATGAGGGTGCTCCAACACCCACACAGCCACTCCTGCCTCTCCACCCTGGCATCAAGCCTTCACAGGACCAAGGGCCTCTCCTCCTTGATTTTTTTCTTTATGGTGTCTCCTAATGATAGCATTGAAAAGTTAGAAAATATGCAGATGAACATGTCTAAGTTAGAGTCATTAATGTGTTATGGGCAATAAACTTGAGAGCATTTTCATTAATTTTTCAAATTAGTGTTAGAAACAGCAAAGTTCAATGGACTTCCACTTTGTCCAACTGAGCTCTGTCGGAGTAAAAGGCTTTGTGTGTTCTATTCACTGAAAATGCCTGGAGTTCTGAGATCACCATCTTCAGTTCGGTAAATTTAGTTGAAGTATTCTTCTGTAATAGTGTTGGAGCCATCTACAAGCAGTGGATTTTTCAGGATGCCAAATTTCAACATCTGATTTCTTACTCTGTAAGGTAGATGGATGTTTTCAGATGGCCATTACAAGTTGTATAGTTTCTCCAGGGTATAGATAACAGCACAGGTCACCTTCCACATCAAATCTCAGGTTAGCACAGCTGTTGTAGGTGGTAGGAAGATGTGTCCTTGCTAAATGCCTTTCTTTTGCCAGCATGGATGCGGGAACTTCGTCCGGGTTATTCAGACCTTCAACCGTACTCACCTGTATGTCTGTGGGAGTGGAGCGTTCAGTCCAGTGTGCACCTACCTGAACCGGGGAAGGAGGTCAGAGGTAAACCTGACAGTTTCTACTTACCAATTTTGGTGTTACTGACAGAAACTTGATGGGATTTTAGAGTTAAAGATTCAGGAATATCAGTGACAGTAAAATAGTTTCATATTTTTAAACACATGAATATATTTTATTTTGATTTTGTCTGTCAAGGGAAGTGAAATTGTGCTCATTGGGCCCTCAAGTTAAATATGTTTACTTGTTTCTAAACATACAAGCTTTAAAATAAAGGAAAACTGTAATTTCATATTGTTTTAAATATAAAGTATTAAAGTACACAAGTAAGAAATACCATGCTTTCACTTACTTTTATAAATATATATTCACTTATATTTTAATTTCAGTACACCTTTATGGATATGTACTTTAAGATATTTTGAAACAGGATATCACATATTTTGTTGAAAAATAACTTTATAAATTGTTAAACCATGCTTTCATTTAAAGCAAATATTACCCTATGTTCGTTCATTCTCACCTTACACTTTTATTGCTTAAAATGATATGAGTTATTATGGTATGGTGTTTGCTGAATACTAGTCAAACAGTCAGTTAATGTACAGTCAAACAGAAGACTGGCTGCATTGGAACGGTGCTATCAGAGACTGGACTTGTTTGCCCAATACAGCTGCTTACTGTAGAAGCCATGCAGAAAACCCATGGAGCCTTCCCCAGTTTTGATTCTTTATTTCACCTAACATGGTTATTTTAGAAACTGGATTACTTAAAATGATACTTAGTTTGTTATTTAACTTAAATTTCAAAAATCCAGATATTAATATTCATGTTCTTTTGAAGTTATTTTTCTTTAGTAAATAGCAATGCTCTTTACTGCTAATGTACGTGGACAAAGATTCCTTTCTATCCCATTTTATTATGTAGTTAGATGGATAAAAGTCATACGGTCCTCCCTTTTTCTCTCCATTTAACCTGATTTGCATTTTCAGACAGAATTGTTTCCTTTTGTTAAAGCTATCTCGGTTCTGTAACTTCTCATGTTTCTCCTCCTCTAACTGTAGAAAAGCTTCTCAGTCACATAGCTTCTCCTAACACCTTTTATTCCAGTTATCCAAGACCTTGGCAAACATTTTAAACAGAACTTTTCTTCCACACAATAACAAACCCTGATGAACGGCCATGTTGATGTGCACCTGCTCTTTCTGTAGCTATTACTACATGTCAGCAGTTGTGTGCCTGCAGGGCTGTTCATTCTGCTCTTTGCTTTGGCTACTCAGGGCCTTTTGTTTCTATATGAATTTTAAGTTTGTTTTTCCTAATTCTGAAAAACGCATCATTGAAATTTTGATTTTGTTGAATTTGCAGACCACTTTCAGATGTAAAACCTTTTAAACAATGTTAATTTTGTGGATTGGTAAGCATAGGAGGGCTTTCCATTTTTTAGTGTTTTTGAAAAATTCTCTCTTCAGTATCCTAGTCTTTATTGTAGAGGTGTTACCCTTCAAGGTTAAGCTTCTTCTCTAGAAATTTTGTAAGGTTTTATGAATTGGATATTTTTCCTAACTTCTTTCTCAGCAACTTTGCTGTTTGTGTATAGAAAAATGCTGTTGAGAACATGATAAAAATGGCATTCTGCTCACTGCTGATGGGAGTATAAACTTGCCTAACTGCCTAGGGTCAATATGGGGGTTTCTCAAAAGATGTAAATAGCACTACTAGAATCCAGCCATTCCACTTCTGGGTATATACAGAGGACGCTGCTTTGATTTCTTTTCTGTTGCCGTAATAAAATACTCTGTTCAGCCAAATGCAACTTAATAGAGAAAGGGTTCAGTCAGCTCGTAGTTCCAAGTCACAGGGAAATCACAGCAGCTGCATCTTGAAACAGCTAGTCACAGAAAGTTTGAAATCAAAGACAAAGAGAAAAGTACTTCATATTTTATCTCATGTATACATCATAGCATTTAATCTTTATCTGTGAGGAGACAGTGATTTGTGGGTAGTGATGGAGTACTTCATACATAAAAACAGAGGGGGAAGAGAGTGATGGGTCAGTAAGATGCACAAGGACAGGTGGTTGGAGTTGGTAGAGGGTTAACAAAGTATGAATGGGAACGCCATAGAAAAGCTAATTCAAAAGTATTAAAATGGAAAGTATGGACTCAAATATTACAAAGTCAAACACAAAAGACTAAGAAAAGAAGGACTACTGAGGAACTGGGGAAGAATAGTGCTGAATTCTTAGTAAAGAAGTGAAGAGTTTTATTTCTTCTTGAAGTAGATTATTAATATTTCACCACATGTTTTCCCAGTGCTGACTGAAACTAGATTGTAATCACAATCATGTAGAGAAGATGATGCCTAGTGATGAGGAGTGGGCCACTAGAGAACACCGGTCTATCTTCAGTTCTTCCTCTGGCGTCACTGCTTTATCTAGGGAAATCTGCTCTTGGCTCTAGGACCACAAGCAAAATTATTCAATTTTCCTGTTTTCTTTCATTTTTATAATTATTTTCCTCATAAAGCAGATGTGTTAGGTGCCGGGAGGCTGGATTTGCATTCTGTTTTTATCTTCACTTAGCTATTATTGCCTTGGGATAACTTCTACTACATCAGACTTCATCTAACAAAAACAAACTAATATTTTCTTCAAGTAAACAAAACTTCTGGCTATGTATTTTCTTCTTATTTAATAAAGCCATTTCTAACTAGCCTCTAAACTCTGATTATCATGACATAAATTCTCTTAAATTTTAATTGTTTTCACCACAAACTTTGCGGTCACTGAAGGTCATCTAGTAACCAGACATATTAAAATTAAAATATAGTTACACAATTTTCCTCTTTCTCATCTTCCTGACACTTCTTCCATGTTCCCCTGTGCTACAACCTCTCAATTTTATGGCCTCCTTTTCTTTAACTATTTTTATTTTATATACATATAAATCTTGAAAATGTGTTACACAAAAAATAAGTAGTAACATAGAGCTTTAGGGTTTTCTTTTAATTATTTCATTTATTTATATTCTAGTAGGTTGCCGATTTGTCCTATTGATGGTGTCTTTTGCCTTACAGAAGCTTTCCTACTTCCTGAGGTCCCAGTTGTTAATCCTAGAGACAGAGCTATTGGTGTTCTGTTCAGGAAATTTCCTCATGTGCCAATGAGTTCGAGTCTCTTTCCCTCTTTCTTTTCTATTAGATTCAGTGTACCTGGTTTAGGTTGAGGTCCTTGATCTACTTAGACTTGAGCTTTGTGCAAGGTAATAAATATGGATTGATTTTCATTTTTCTACATACAGACCACAAGTTAGACCAGCTCCTTTTATTGGAGATGCTATCTTTTTTCCACTGTATATTTTTGGATTCTTTGTCAAAGATTAAGTATTCATAGGCATGTGGGTTTACTTCTGGGTCTTCAGTTCTATTCCATTGATTAAACTGTCTGTCTCTATTCCAATAGCATGTGATTTTTATTGCTATTGTTTTGTAGAGCAGTTTAAGGTCAGTGATTTTGATTCCTACAAAAGATTTTTTATTGTGAAAAATTGTTTGGGCTATCTTGGGTTTTTTCATTTTCCACGTGAAGTTGAGAATTGTTCTTTTCATGCCTATGAAAAATTGTGTTAGAGTTTTGATAGGAATAGCATTGAATCTTTAGGTTGCTTTTGCTAAGATGGCAGTTCTCACCATGTTAGTCCTACCATGAGCATGAGAAATCTTTCCGTCTTCTGATGTCTTCCTTGATTTCTTATTTTTTTTTTTTTTCAGGGATTTGAAGTTCTCGTACAGTTCTTTGATTTGCTTGGAAAGAGTTATACTAAGATATTTTATATTTGTGGCTAATGTGAAGGGTATTGTTTCTCTTTTTTCTTTCTCATCCTATTTATCACTTGTATAAAAGAACACTACTAATTTGTTTAAGTTAATTTCTATCCCATCACTTTGCCACTGTGCTGAAGTGGTTTATCGGCTGTAGAGGTTCTATGGTGGAATTCTGAGGGTTTCTTATGTATACTATCCTATCATCTACAAATAGTGATACTTTGACATTTTCCTTTCCAATTTGTATCCCATTAATCTTTTGTTGTCCAGTTGTTCTATCTAGAACTTTGAGTACTATATTGAGTATGTGGGGGAGAGTGGGCAGCCTGACTAGTCCCTGATTTTAGTGGGATTACTTCTAGTTTCTCTCCATTTAATTTGATGTTGGGTGTTGGTTTGCTGCATATTGCATTTATTGTGTGTAGGTATGTGCTATGAATTCTTAATGTATCCAAGACTTCTAACATGAAGTGGTGTTGTATTTGGTCTAAGGATTTTTCAGCATCTAATGAGATAATCAAGTGAGTTTTTCTCTTGAGTTTGTTTACATCATGTATTACACTGATGGGTTTTTGTATGTTGAACCATCCCTGCATCCCTGGGATGGAGCATACTTGATCATGGTGAATGATTGTTTTGGTGTGTTCCTGGATTCAGTTTTCGAGAACTTTATTGAGTATTTTTGCATCAATATTCATAAGTGAATTGGTCTGAAGTTCTTTGTTGGGTTTTTGTGTGTTTTAGGTATCAGAAGTAACTGTAGCTTCATAGAATGAATTAGGTAGTGTTCCTTTTGTTTCTATTGTATGGAATAGTTTGAGGTGTTTTGGTATTAGGTGTTCTTTGAAGGTCTGTTAGAATTCTGCACTAAAGTCATCTGACCCTGGGCTTTTTTTGGTTGGGAGGTTTGTAGTGACTTCTATTTCTTTAGGGGATAGGAGATTGTTTAGATAGTTTGCCTGATCTTGGTTTAACTTTAGTACATGGTATCTGTCTAGAAAAACATCCATCTCATCTAGATTTTCCAGTTTTATAGAGTATAGGCTTTTGTAGTATGTTCTCATGATATTTTGAATTAACCCAGTTTCTGTTCTCAGGTCTCCCTTTTCAGTTCCTGTTTGTTAATTTGTATACTGCCTAAGTGCCCTTTAGTTAGTTTGGCTAAGAGTTTATCTATCTTGTTTATTTTCTCATAGAACCAGCTCTTGGTTGTGTTGATTCTCTCTGTATCTTTTTCTTTGTTTCTAATTGGTTGATTTCCGTCCTGAGTTTGACTACTCGCTTCCTTCTACATCTCTTATGTGTGTTTGCTTCTTTCTGTTCTAGAGGTATCAGGTTTGCTTTAATTTGCTTATATGGAACCTCTCTAATTTCTTTATGAAGGCGCTTAAGGCTATGCATTTCCCACTTAATACTGCTTTCATTAGTCACATAAGTTTGGCTATGATATGTCTTACTTTTCATTGAATTTCAGGAAATCTTTAGTTTATTTTTTTATTTCTTCCATGACCAAGTTATCATTGAGTAGAGTTGTCCGGTTTCCATGGCTATGTGGGTTTTCTGTTGCTTTTGTTGTTATTGAAGACCAGCCTTAGTCCTTGGTGATCTGATAGGATGCATGGGATTATTTCTATCTGCTTATACAATCTCATTTCAATCTATTCGAGGCTTATTTGGATCTTATTTCAATCTGTTGAGGCTTATTTGGTGTCTTCTCTGGTTTTGTTGATGGAGGCAAACAGGTTATAGGGAGTGGGAGAATATGGGGCCCACTGATCTGGCCCATGTGGAGATGTGGACCTGAAGGAAGGTAGAACTCAGTAGAGTGGGTATGTCCTGAGTCAGCTGGGCTCTGTGGGTGTCCAGGCTGGCATGGGTATTTGGACAAGATTCTCACTTTTGTCTTTGGTTACTGTGGATCTTCTGGGAGGCATGCAGGCTGTAGGGTGTGGGAGGGTATCTGCCTGCTGGTCTGCCCTGTGTGGGGAAGCAGACCTGAAGAGAGATTTAGCTTTAAAATATCTTATTTTAGAAACATTGTTTTCATTGCTTAGAATATTTTATTATTGTTCCTTTTCTTCCTTTGGATGGGGCTCTACAAACACATACAATAATTTGTATAATGATTATATATTTTCAAGACAGGTTTAATGATGTTGATTTCAGGAATTTTTGGATCAGTTCTTGGGATTGTAAATTGTGATGAGAGTTAGCCTTGTGGAAGTTAGAGCATTATAATTTATAAATGAATTCTTCCTACAGGGCAATTAAGTCTTAATATAGGACATTGGAAACAGAGATAGAAGGCACTTTTGAAAATGGTTTATTTTATATAAGAACAATCATTTAAAGTAAATGAATTATAATTATGTTTCACTCTACTCGTTGTGCTGTTTCATCTGTATAACATAGTATTATCATCTGATACATTTGTCTACTACACAGGATCAAGTTTTCATGATCGACTCTAAGTGTGAATCTGGAAAAGGACGATGCTCTTTCAACCCCAATGTGAATACCGTGTCTGTTATGATCAGTAAGTAGGAAATGAAGGTGGGAAAGGGGATTAAAGGTAAAAAACACACAACTTATAAATTAGTTAATATGTTTAAAATCTTTATCGATGTATATGAGATTATGAATCTGTGCATTCATTTGCCTTCCCAAAGGGTTATCTCCATAAAATTGTATCTCATTGTTGTGTGGATCTCTCAATATGCTGTAGGATTTGCAATGTCCACTGTATTGAAGTTACAAAATAATACAGATGTTTTAAATACATCTATCAATTAAATGCAAGCAATATTTTGAATTAGAATAACTGTTTTTTACAATACAAAAAGCATCTACTTGACTGTCAAGTCTAATGGTCTTTTGCTATTTAGGATACTTAATGTAGGACATATATATATATATATACACACACATATAGATGTATATATGTGTATTTATATCTATATAGATGGATATATGTGTGTGTGATATATTTATTATTAGAATATATATATGTGTGTGTGTATATATATATATATATATATATATCTTCCTCACTATGATGATTCATTCTAATTTTTATCTACATAAAAATTTAAAACTCTTAAAATTCTTCCCAAACTGTTATTATTTAAACATTGTATTGGTATAAAATGAAGCAGGAATTTTCCTGTCTGCTGTTAGAAGCACTGAGAATATGGAGCAAGACATGAAGTCAGTTTGACAGGCAGGCTTTTGTAAGGTTTGGGGTAGAATTGATAGTGTGGTGTTTGCTAGATAGGGTGCGAAAGCTGTACGCCAACCTCTAATTTCTTTCCCTTCCCTCTTCTGTAAGTATATTTAACCAAGAGCTGTCCTCGTCAATATTATTGAACAGTAGGGATTTACAGTCCATGCTTTTATGACTAATGGGCTGTAACAAAATGAGAAATGACTATGAGTTATATTGACTTAATAGACAAATCTATTTAGACAGCAGTATTCAAACAAATGTTTAAACAGCTGAACTATTCAGAAATGCCCCATTCTTATCTTTGTCGTCACTCTCTATAACATTGTCATGGGCTTTTTGCTCCTCCTGTGAAGAAGACATGGATGTCAAGATACCTATCATTCTAGGTCCATAACTGATAGGGGCTTTGGCTCAAAACCTGATGAGCTCATTTTAGAAACGTTTCATTCTGTAGTCTGTCCTGCGCAACAGCTATTATTGAGGGTGCTGGAAATGCCCCAGTCCTGAGAACAATCTAGAGCAAAGCACAAATACAGGTCAGGTCAATGGGACAAATGTGAGGACTTGCTTCAAATGTTGCCCAGCCGTTTAGTAATAGAGGCTTACCAAGTCGATGTTTACAGCTCCTTATTTAGGATAAAAATTTAAATTAATCTTCAAGTTTCTAATGATATTAATGTATATTTGTATGTATATATATATTTGTCCTAATATATATATATATATATATATATTATTTGTATGTATATATATATTTGTCCTAATAACAAATAGATCATATACATTAGTATACATATGTGTAGACACATCCAATAACATTTGTATGTTAAACTAATTGAATAGGCCACTTATGGCCATTGTTTCTTTCTAGACATAGTTTCTTTCCTATCACTTTAGTTTTTACAACAGAGTTATTGCTGAAAAAGTAAGCTGTGTTAATGTTACTAGTAACCTTGTACTACTGAAGATCAAAATGTAGAATTTAAATGATTAGTTTGCTCATCAATATTTTTTTTTACAATATTATTGTACTTTCTGTGTCATCAGGTAATAAAATTATTATGTCCATCTTTTAGGTAAAATCTTAAGTTTAACATGTGATAAGTACTATTACAATTGTTCATTTCTGATAATTTATGAATAAAAATGTTAAGATTCAGTGTGTTGACTGACATAGCCCTACATCCAAGTTTGTTCCTTAGTTAAAAAACTAGAACAAGCAGTTTTTGGATTTGTTCTAACCATATAGAACCATCACAATAAGAACATATTAAACCAAGTGTTTTGTAAATTATAGGCATCAGAAACTAATTAATAGCTACAAACCTCTACTAATCATTGGAACAATGTATTATGCTAAACCTCCTTGAATATTAAAGTGAGCTCAAAATGCATTAGAATTTCTCCGATAAATTTTCCTTTTTCATAGATGAGGAACTCTTCTCAGGAATGTATATAGATTTCATGGGAACAGATGCTGCTATTTTTCGAAGTTTAACTAAGAGGAATGCAGTCCGAACTGATCAACACAATTCAAAATGGCTGAGTGGTAAAGAAATATTTACTGCATTTTCTCCTTTGATATCTTGCTTTAAACTAATATTTACTTCTATGCTGGTAAGAGGAAAAGTAGTTCAAAACTAAATATCAGGCTTTTACATGAGTAACTGTACTTCTATACACAATGTGATAAATATTTAAGATAAATAAATAGCCATCATCCTTATTCCAATGGATTGATTTATAAATGATACAGTAGTGATAGAGCCTGTTAAGTAAGTACAAATATCATCCGGAATACTTCCACTTGTTAAATAGTAATATGTGCCAGTTAAGTGGTTTTAGTTCTCTTAATTGCTTTTATACATCCATAATTCTAAATCAAAGATTTTTTGTAAATTCACGACTTAAGATATAATGAATGGATCATATAAAGAAAATTTGTGTTTGTTTACACTAAGAATATATAATGATAGAAAATTACTTATTACTTTTAAAAATTTATTTATTCATTTTACATTCTAATATCAGCCCCCCTCCTTCCAGTACCCTCTCACACAAATCCTCACCCCTGTTATCCCCTCCTCTCCTGTTTTGTTTCCTGTCATCATCCACTGTCTTGTCCCATCCCCTATCACTGTCTCCACTCTCCATCATCCCAGTACATCAAGCAAATGCAGGACTAGGTGCATCCTCTCCCCACGAGGCCAGACAAGGTATCCCGGATAGAATGGGATCCACAGGCAGGCAACAGAATCAGAGTCAGCCCCTACTCCAGCTGTTGGGGGACCCACATGAAGACCAACCTGCACATCTGCTACATACATGCAGGAGGAGAGAACACTAGGCCCAGCCCTTGCTCTCTTTGGTTGGTGGTTCAGTCTCTGGGAGACTCCATGGTCCAAGTTAGTTAACTCTTTTGGGTTACATATTACTTCTTAAAAAATTGACTAATATCAAATAGAAATCAAAGGTATAATGATTTTATAATAATACTTGTTTAGTTGTTTCAAATTCTCAGGGTCATAAAGAATTCACACCCTGAAAGGAGAATAATTTGATTTTCCTGTAAGATTCCAATCTGTCTCTGCTATGGAAGGGGGAAGAAACCACTGAGTGCTTGCCATTCTACCCCCAGGAAATCTACAAGCTCATTCAAAATTGCCTCTTTAGTTAATGATGCAGTTTAGCATGAATCACCATAATTAAGCATTTTATTTCACTGATAGGGCAACATAGGAAAGTACTGATTGTCATTTTACTTCTGCAAATTATTCTGCCAGTGTATCTAGAAATAGAATATTCTAAACAGTTGTTCTGTTCCTGAAGTAAGGAAAGCCTATATGTCTGCACTGACCATATTTTTCCCCTTGGGAAGTTTACTCTGCATTTCATTTGCTGTCTTTTAAGGAAAAACAGTGTTAGGTTTCTCCTGCCCCATTCTGCTATGACCTCCACTTTCCTCTCCCCTTCCTTCCCCCCTCCCCATATTCCTCCCCCCCTCATCCTCCCCCTCCTCTTCCTCCACCTCCTCCTTCTCCCTATCCTTCTCCTAATTAAAGTTATATCTTCTCTTTTCCTTAATTGAAAATAGACTTTTTCATACAGTATATTCTGATTACAGTTTTCCCTCCCCCAACTCCTCCAGTTCCTCTCCATCTCTTCTCTCATCCAGATCCGCACGCTTTCTATCTCTTATAAGAAGACAAAAAGGTACTGAAGTTATATTAATAAACTAAAATAAAATACTATAAGATAAAGAAAAACAAATGAATTCAAATAAGAATTCCTGTAAAAATCATGTAAAAGAACCAATGAAAACACAACAAACTCGTGTAGACACAGACACAAACACATCACACACACAGGAGTCCCATAAAAACATGAAACAAGAAGTATATATACACAAAGACCTATAAGGTAAAACTGACACAAAAACAAAATAATTCCCTGACCTAACATTAGGGGACAGAAGCCCTCCAAAAATCCCATTGAATTCATTTTTGTGGACCATCTACTACTAGGCATGGGGCCTGCCTTTGAGAGTGGTTTGCTTCTCCAGGGAGAGTCCCTTGAAGAAAACAAACATCTGACAACCTAGAGCTCTAGTTTGTCATGTTTGATACTGTCCATGAGATAGGTTGATACTATTTTTTTGCAATCTTGCCTATGTACAATGGATTATTTACTGTTGGGAAGGAAATGCATCTGTGTCTATTTCAAAGAATGGTATGTGGGGCTTTTCCATGGGAACGTCATTTTTGTATCTCTTTTGCAGAACCTATGTTCGTGGACGCACATGTGATCCCAGATGGCACTGATCCAAATGATGCCAAGGTCTATTTCTTCTTCAAAGAAAGACTGACTGACAACAATAGGAGCACAAAACAGATCCATTCCATGATTGCAAGAATATGCCCCGTGAGTGCCCTGGAATGTCTATTTTAAAAAAAAGAATTTAAATAAATGTAATATGATTTTCAATATTTATTTGTGTTTTTATTACTTACTGTTATCAGTGAGTAAACTACAGAAAGAAGATTTTTAGTCTACCATGCATTTTACAGTTTATGTGAGACAATTGTACCACATATCAGTAAAAATATTCAGGGCAATGTTTTGATTATTGTTTTAAACATAAAAATAGTTTTGGCTAGTTTTCGCAACTTCATACTGTGTTGCAGTCGCACAAATGGGAAATTGCATATTACCAAAGGAGACAAAACAATTTTTGTAAATGAAATACACTTAAATCTCAGTAAAACATAATTTTGGTAGAGCTGAACATACAAGTAGAAAATTTAAAACTATGATTCTAATTCTAAATAGCAAAGCATCAGCACATTAGCAGTAAAAATGTCTACAATTCATGGTTTAATCTTCTATAGGCTTATTATAAACTTTTGTTGGCTTATTTCTGACAATTTGTCAGATATATTTATTTATTTTTAAATATTACAATATTCTGTGGACTAGAATACAACTGTTTCTTAATAATTTGGGTCAAAATAGCAAAGCTAGCAGAAATGAAAAGGCCATTGGACACAGAGAAAAACAAAAGTCATCATAGACTGTATGAAAGAGCAAACACAGTGCTCTGGATTTGGCCAGGAAAATGTATATAATATACAACCCACTCAGAAATACCAAGGATTAAGTAAAATACTGAGACAAAAGAGATAAAATAGAGCAATGTGATACAGGCTATACCCATTCTCCTGACCATAGTAGGCTCCAACAGCTAAACATAGTCAGCACATTTCATTTATAGTTAAGAAAATGAATGCTCGCCTTGGAAAGAGGCAAATATTTGTTTATTCATTACATATGAAAGTTTATGTCACATACTGTAAAAATTGACTCATATACTTATATCTCCATATAGTTCATTTCATGTTGGCACTATACTATAAAAGATTATAAATCCTAGTTTTTTCTGTATGGTGATTGCCTTTTCTAATTTTCGGATTACAATAAGTCATGAATTAGAGTTTAAGCTGAAAATGTCATACACAATTGTTTCTCCAATCATCTAAATTGTGTTTACAAAATGGTTTCAGAATGACACTGGCGGACAACGTAGTCTTGTCAACAAGTGGACCACATTCTTAAAAGCAAGACTTGTGTGCTCAGTCACAGATGAAGATGGCCCAGAGACTCATTTTGATGAACTAGGTGTGTGGATGTAAGAATGAGAATTGTTTTGAGAAGGACATTAGGAGCATCAAGTGCCTTAACAAAGCCTCAGATGGGCTGCATCTTCCTTGGGTATTTACAGTGTAAAAGGTGTTCCACCTAGAATAGGGAATCTCATAATTCTCACCGTGTCTTTAAATATTTTAACAATTTCTTTCACCATTGAGTGTACTGTTGAATCCTAGGACATGAATGAGTATAGGGTGGAAAGACTTGTATAATTTATGTATAGGTAATATGTTTACTTCTTTATAAATAAATCAATAATATATATATTTATAATATTTGGATCTCAATTTAAATATTTTAAAATCAGATTATTATATGATAACCTCATTTAAATTCTGATATTATTTAAATCATTTCATATACGGACATACATATATATTTATATAACTACTGCATTTAGTATAATATTTAGAGTTTAAGGAAAACGTTCAATTATAAATTACAAGAATTATACTCCCAGTTCAGTTCTTCTTGGTAATCCAGACTAAGTATTCCTCCTATGACAGAAGGCTTATGGTCTCCAGATCAAATAAGGATTAATAATATAGCTATGACTAGCTTTCTGTATTTAATGTGACTTGTTATATATTATAATATTGTGGTAATTAAGCTTCATTAAGAAACAGCTCTTTTTAAACATTGTCCATTGAAATGTATAATACAGTCATTCTCAGATTTTGATTAATATGAGTTGAACTATAAATATCTATTACAAAATACAAAGTGTTATAAGTTCAAAGGAGACTGTTGCTCACCTTAAAAGGGATTTTCTATCAAATAATCTTTGGCTCTTCAGGAATCCAAATTCATGTTTTAATTTATTGTATTATAAATACATATGACTCTGCCTTATAGTTTTCATTAAAGTCTTGTTGTTAGAGGAATTGCTATAGGTAAGGTATTCCTGACAATTTTGATCATAAGTCTAAATAAAGTTTTATTTCTTATGAAGGTCGGTCATATGCAAAGGATTATGTTCAGCATTACAACTTTAAATCATGGGTTGAAAGAAAATTGACAGTTTCATTATTTTAAAATTCAAACTAGTGTTTCATCAGTAAGGGACTTTGAGAAAACACATAAACAAGCAACAGAAGAATATCTGTGCCATTCCTACCATGAACACCATGTTTAAGCTTTGCTTTCTCTTCTGCCTTGCAGAAGTAGCTTTTCAAATTTCTAGTCTATATTATCTACCACTTGGGGTTTTCTACTTAGCATTTATACATTATCATTTTCATAAATGCCCCCAATGCCAGGCTAGCATTTTATTTAAGTTACCAAGCACATATCATCACATTATACCAAATTGTATTGATTTCCAGGAATAGTTTCCAGAGGACGACTTTTCATAGTTGAAATTAGTGTCTTGAGGTCAGGTGGGGTCGGAGGTGGGAGGTGGGGACACCAACGTGGAGGTGGGAGTGGAGAGGAGGTACAAGATGTGGAACAGTCGGAGGGTGGGCAGGTGGGGATAAAATCTGGAGTGTAAAAAAATTAATTAATTAATTAAAAAATAAGCAATTAAAATTTTGGAAACTTTAAAAGAATGTCCTTTTCCTTTGTATAGAGGATGTCTTTTTGCTGGAAACTGACAATCCAAGGACAACACTGGTGTATGGTATCTTCACCACATCAAGGTAATTACTGAAGAGTTACAGCTCTTCTGGTAAACAATTACTAGTTTTTACTCTTGCCAGATTACCACAGTACATTTGATCTTAATGAATTCTTCCAATAAAGTTTGCAAGGAGCTTTAAAAACAATTGCATGTTGCTTCCTAGAAAAAAAAAATGTAATACAAATTGAATTGTAGAAGTAAAATGTTTGAAGTATTTTATTTAAGTAACAAAACTAAAGGCTAATAGTTCTAATAAAATCTGTAGAATCTTAGGTTTTGGTGATGATGGATATGTTTCTTTCCCGAATTTTGGCAGTGGTAACACAAGTATACACAGAAAACCCATAAAAGTTTGCATGTTTATTTAAATTTTTATAATAAATATGCATTAGGAAAACTTTAAAAAGTTTGAATTTTCATTGAAATAATTCAGTTCTTCACTAATCTACAGCAATTATTACAATAATCTAACAAAAGGGAACTAATTTTGTTATTCTATAATATGATAATTTTTTTTGCATTTCAAAATAAGTTTAATAGGAATTCAATGACAACTTTATCGTGGTTTCAGTGCCTTTCTAAAATACCCAAAACTTCCTGTGTGCATTTCCATAGATTAGCTTTGTACTAGGAAATTAATGTGAATTCAGACTCATTCCCCAGACATGTCTATTGGGCCACTAGTCGTATGCATTGGTTTCTTTTTTATTTAATAGAAAACTTCAAAGAGGTTATGGAAAGCATTCTTTTATAAGTGAATTTTAAATGTTGCAAGAGCCTGGAAGATGCCTCAGTGAGAAAGAGATCTTGCTATCCATGAGACCATGGCACCCATGGATATACCAGGCATGACATCACACGTTTAGTCCTGGGTTGTTTGGTGTGTAGAGAGAGAGGTGGGTCCTGGGGAGCTTGCTGGTTAACTAGTTTCACCAAAATGGCAAGCCTGAGGTTCATCGTGAGGCCCTGGAATGATGAAATAAGGCTAACAGTGATAGAGGAAGATACCTGCTGTCCGCCTCTGGCTTTTGCATGTACAAATACAGTTGCACACACCTGTATATAATATGTATACACATATGCACATGTGCATTCATTCATATAACCACACACAAAATAGGTCAAAAAGGAGAATAAAATGTGGTGGTCCAACTGTAAGCTGCTACAAGCTTTTCAAAATAAAAGAGTTGGCAGGAATACCGATGAACAATCACTACATTTGCGCTGCAAGAAATCCACACAGACGTCCGTGAGAGTGTGCTCAGGTACTGTTCTAGCAAATGAGTAGTTATGTCTGCTCATAAAGAACTGAGCAGCAAAATCACCACATTTTCAATAAAATACTGATTTTAATAAAATATTTTCTACTTTTATATTTGTTAGAAGCATGATTTTCAATTATTCTGATGCAATGATAATGGAAGTTATTCTTATTACGAATTTAAACAAATGAATGACTAAATATACCCTAATGAAATGGTCTTGAATCCTTTGGGGAAACAGGTGTACCCACATGCCTGACTTTGCATGCATCTTGTTATGTGGGAGTACTTATGAATCTCTCTCTCTCTCTCTCTCTCTCTCTCTCTCTCTCTCTCTCTCTCTCTCTCTCTCTCTTGTGTGTGTGTGTGTGTGTGTGTGTGTGTGTGTGTGTGTGTGTGTGTGTGTGTAAGCCAGAAGAAATTCTCAGGTGTTCTTCCTCAGAAGACATCATCCAACTTGCTTTTTCAGATAGAGGCTTTCAGAAGCCTGCAGCTCCCCCAGGCTGGGCAGGCTTAGCAGGTTGGGGGTGAAACCCAGTGCCTATGTCTCCCCCTCAATGGGGTTATTACCACACTTCACTAATGTCAGTTTTTGTTCTTTCTTTCATGGGTACTGGGGAGTGATCTCAGGCTCTCAGTGCCTTATCAATTGAGATCTCTTCTCATGCCTGGATCATTTTCATTGTGTGATTAAAATGAAAAACACATACAAAGACAACATAGGATTCTTCAGCTGCCAATCAGGATATCATAGAAGAACACAAAAGTTATGATAATTCTACTGCAATAAGACATGATATTCACATATTAATGGGAATTATTACAGGATAAAATCAATATTCTGTTCGTGGTTGTTTACAATTAAAATTCATAGATTTTTTTCTTTTATTGAAAATAAATTTTTTCTAACAGAATATATTCTGATTACGATTCCTTTCCCTCTACTCCCCCCAGTTCTCTCCACATCTCTCGCATCTGGATCCACCCCCTTTCTGTCTCTCATTGGAAAACAAACAGGATTCTAAGAGATAAAAATACAATTTAATATAATAGAAAAGCCAAAAGCTAACACATCAGAACTGGACAGAACAAACAGAAGGAAATAGCCCAAGAGGAGACATAAGAAACAGATTCAGTCATTTGCACACTTAGGAATCCAATAAATACATTAAATTGGAAGCTATAATGTATACACAAAGGACATGTAGGGTGAATAGAGAGAAGGGAAATAGATAAGTAAATTAAAATTAAAAATAATAAAATGTTTTTAAATGGAAAAGTCATGACTTGACAATATGAGACAGGAGCTGCCAAAGATGGCCTTGAATCCCTTTCCTGCTGGCCATCTACTGCTGGGCTCACAGCCTACCTTTGAAAATAGTTTGTTTTCCCAGGTAGACTCCCTTCGAGAAAACTAAATTTGCATTTGTAAGTGGTTATCAACTGGAGTTTGCTTCTGGGTTAAAGATTAGGGCCCTGCGTCTACTTCTCTTAGCCGTTGGTCCTCATCTGATGCAAATCTGTACCTCAGTCTCTGTGAATTCATATGTGTTCTGCTCATGTTGCTTTACAGGGATTTGTTTCTGGACGTCCTCCTTTCCTCTGGCTCTTACACTCAGCCTCCTCTTTCACCTTCCCCTGAGTTTGCTGAGCCTGTGGAGGAGGGATTTGATGGACTTGTCCCCATCAGGACAGATGTTCCAAGGGCTTTCACCCTGTATAATGTCTGGCTGTGGGTCTCTGTATTGGGTCTCATCTGCTGCAGGAGGAAACTTCTCTGTTGCTTCCTTGGCCAGAGTGCTCAAATCACATTTTCAAGTTCAATCATCACTAAATATTTGTTGCTGCTAGAATAAACTAATTAGAAATTTTATCATTCTAATTTTTTGGAAATATTAAGAACTTTGCTCTAACTTATTGCTTATTTCTGAGTTAAATAATTAAGATGGCAATGGCTTGTAATCTATGCCTTATTTCAAAAAAAGCTGGATTTTATTACCTTTTTTAAGTACACAAAAGTATTTAACTTTCCATGGTAAATATCAGCTTTTTATTTAAACATTATTATGTGTAGTATATATGTTTATGACAGGCTTCTTTATTTATTTTGTGAGTTATATATATATGTATGAGTGCATGCCTGCCACAGCACACATGAAGGATCAGAGGACCTGTGGAAGGTGGCTTGCTGCTTTCACATTGCATGTTAGCAGAATTCAAAGCAGGTTGTGAGCCTTGGTGGCTGGTATGTTTACCCACAGAGGCATCTCACTGTGACAACTGTAGTAAATTTTAAGAAAAATAAAAGAGACTCTTTGTTTTCGTTTTCAGCTCGGTTTTTAAAGGATCGGCAGTGTGTGTGTATCACTTATCTGATATACAGACTGTATTCAATGGGCCTTTTGCCCACAAGGAAGGGCCCAATCACCAGCTGATATCCTATCAGGGTAGAATCCCATATCCTCGCCCTGGAACTGTAAGTACCCATAAACTGGGCTCTTATCATACTTAGGCAAATATTACATTTACATTATTAAATATAACTGTGGTCCTATGAGTATGCTCATTATTGTTTTTCAGGTTTCTGGTTCCAGATTAATTCTTTTGTGGTTTGAGATTTTGCTAATATGACATATATGTTATAAAATGTGTTATAAATATGTTACAAATATCTGCTATTTTATAAGCACTATAGTTACCAACAAAATCTGAGTAAGATCCCAAAACAACTTGATTAAATATGATAGAGATTGTTTTTCAAATTTTAAAGCTCTAACGTTGAAAATTTCAGTTGAAGACTAAATATGTTAACATTAGTGCTAGCATGTGTGTTCGCAGTGGTGGCGCACACCTTTAATCCCAGCACTTGGGAGGCCGAGGCAGACGGATTTCTGAGTTCGAGACCAGCCTGGTCTACAGAGTGAGTTCCAGGACAGCCAGGGCTACACAGAGAAATCCTATAAGTTAAAATGGAATCAGGGAGATGGCTCAGTTGTTAAGATCACTTCTTGCTCTTACAGAGGACCCAGCACCTATATGGTGGTTCACAATCTTCTACCACTCCAGTTGCAGTGAATCTAATGTCCTCTTTTGACCTTTGTGTGTACCACGCATGCCCATACATTCATATATTTGAAACACTCACACATAAAATAAAATTAATAAATACAGTTATAAAAACGGGCTGGAAGTAAGGCTCAGCAGTTGAGAGCATTTGGTGCTCTTGCAAAAGACCCAGGTTTGTTCTCAGCACCTTTATGGAGGTTCACAACTACCTCCAGTACCAGGGGCTCAATACACTATTCTGGCTTTCTCAGAGACCAAACATGCTCGATCTCATAAAATGAATAAATCTAATAAAATATCAAATATCTTAAATAACCAACCCTGTGTTTAAAAGTCTTAGAAAAGTAAGACCAACACAAGTTCAAAAGTAGTAGACAGTAAGAATAAGAAAGATCATGGCAGGTTTTTTTGTTTGTTTGCTTGCTTGCTTGTTTGAGACAGGGTTTCTCTTTGTAGCCCTGACTATCCTGGAACTCACTCTGTGTACCACGCTGGCCTCCCAATTGCCATTAAAATGTGAGTCACGACCATCTAGCTTCATGGCAGATATTAATGAATGTACATGTAAAAGCATGTACATGCAATCAATCAAGCACAATATAGTGAATAGATACATGAGATTGATTGATCCCTAACTGAGCTAACAAGAAGACTCAAAATAATAAAATTAGAGAGTACTCCAAGGAAATATGTATAACAGTTAGGAAATACTGTTATATCCCAGAAATCCTGATAATCTAGAGGAACTTGATGAATTATTAAACTCATATGACCTGCCAGAGTTAAATCAAGAAAACACAAACAACATTAACAAGTAACAACACACAAGGAGACTGAAGCAGCAATAAAAACTCTCCCTAAGAGGAGGACCAGATGTGTTCCCTGCTCCATTCTACAAAGGTTTTATGGAAGATCTGACAAGATTACTGATCAAGCTGTTCATAAAATTTTTAAAAAGAAGGAACACTACCAAAATTATTCGACTGAAGTAGTATTCTCTGGAAGGTAAAGCCACATTAAAACATAAAGAAATTAATTAAAACCTATGAGCTGCTCTCTCTGATGAACGCAGATACAAATATTCTTTTTTTAAACCCTTTAATTTTTCTCTCTCATACAATACATCTGAACCACAGTTTCCCTTCCCTCCTCTCCTTCCAGTCTTCCCCAACCTCATGTCACCCCCAGATCCATTGCTTTCCTCTTTCCCTTCAGGAAAGCGCAGGCCTCTAAGGATGTCAACTTAACAACATAACAAGCTACAATAAGACTAGACACAAACTCTCATCTTAAGGCTAGATAAATCAACCCAGTAGAAGGAAAAGGGTCATAAGAGCAGTCAGAAAAACCCTCCCTTCCATTATTAGGAGTTCCACAAATTACCCATGCTAAACAACCAAGCATACATGCAGAGGGTCTAGTCAGATGTACTCAGGTTCCCTGAGTGCTGCTTCAGTCTCTGTGAGCCTCTAGGAGCCCTGCTCAGTTGAGTCTGTGGGCCTTATTCTCATGGTGTCCTTGACCTGTCTGGCTCCTGCAATCCTTCCTCCCACTCTTCCCTGTGGATACAAGTGTTCTTAATAAAAGTCTTAAAAATCATATTTAAGATATGCATCTCACCAAGCTTTCTAAAGTGTTGGTTCATCTTATTTTTACACCACAAGAGATCATTTTTATACTGTCCAGTCCTTTGTTTTCTGAATGTTTTAAGTTATTCTGTGAAGATGTTAAATCACCCACTAAGCTTAAGGAGACTCTCTCTTGAAAATTAAAAAAAAAATTAAAAAATATAAATAAAAATAAAAAGCTTAAGATGGAACATTGATGACATCTATGTGTGTGTGTTTGTGTGTTTGTATGTGTGTAGAAGAAATAACTTTTGGTTACTTTTGAAAATTATTAGAATTGCTATTGATCCCTAAAAATACTGTACTTAAAATACTATAATTATCATGTCTAGCAACTAGCTTAATTATGGAATTTGCAATTCCCTTTGAAAGTAGTGTCTCCTGGATATTTGCAGCTCAAAATAACCTGGTCAGAACACTGACGAACTGCTCCTAAAACGAAGGAAAACTATCAATAGATATAGTCGCATCTCAAGGTGCTTCAAGTCTGATAGCAGAGCTAAAAGCAAAACTGATGTAGCAGGACAGAAAGTGAAGAAAGGCTGAGAAAATGTCATGGGAGTAAAAGTCCCTCTTCATTTCATTCAAATTACTTCTATATTTCCAGAAGCCTCACTAAAGAACTTGTTCAAGTGTGCATTCTAATCATAAAATGATTAGAATGTGACCTCATTAAGCTTATAGTTTAATATAGGAAAGTAAGTGGTGATCATGATTTGGTGTAGTTTCTCCAATATATGAACAGATAGTACAGGAGCAACGAACTTGCAAACTGTATGCACCCCCTCCTGTTACTTAAGTGAATCCCCATAAAGCACTTAAAAATTGAAAAACAGATACATTTATTAAACTGAGGCCTCAGCATCTCATGAAGAAGGTTCTGAGGCTGACTCGTTCCATCCTCTCTGCCTAGAACGGATTTTGTATATTATTTGTTCCTTTTCTTGACCAAAGACATCTCAGCAGTAACTTGAAATTAGCCATGGTGGGAGATATTCATGCAGTTGAAATCAGCCTCAGTTCCCACTATGGCTCTTTACCCATGTGGCACCTTAAAAGCCACTTTGACATGTGTACAGGGCTTTGAGCATCACACAGAAAACCACTGTCGAAAAGCAATCATTGTGTACACTGTGGGAAGAGATCAACCCTTCTCCACAAATAAACCAAGGCTAAATTAGAAAATTCTGCTAACAGTCTCATTTTTTAAAAAGCTCTTAAGAAGAAGCATTTTCCTCCCTTCTAAAACCGTGTGGAATAAGCCAGGGATTAGTGACACACATCTGGAACAGACTCTGTGCAAAAAGGGAGTAGTCAGTACTTAAGCCATGTTTCTATAATGTGGTTTCTTACATCTGGTATTGAGACCACAACAGCTTCTTTAAATCCAGAAATTGTCAGATGAGTGCTCCTTCGGGAATCAAAGGGGCAGGGTGGAGGAATGACCCCAAAACTCCTCTTAGAGAAGTATGCTTCCCTGAAGATCTTGTCACTCCACCCTGAGCCTAGCAAAACAGCATGAAGTCAGCTTTCTAACTCAGTTGCCAGTCGCAGCCTCAGCTCAGGGCTTCCTGCTTCTGGAGCCAGAAAATCTTTAGCCAAGTGAACCCTAACAGTCCTTTCCTCTAGGGTCAAGAATGCGGTTCCTGTCTCTGAAGTCTTCCCAATGAGGGATCAACTGTGATTGTCATTCCTCATTTCTGCACACAGTAGTCAGGTTGCTGGGTCAACCTCATAAATATATAACTTTGTTTTTAAGTAAAGGACACTGGCAGAAATCTTATACCCCCATTCTCATGTTCCCGGTAGGTGCTTCCTTCAAAGCAGGGTGTGTAGCTGTGCTAGCAAACAGTCCAACCAGCAAGCGCAAGTTAAGTGCTGGGAAGGCTGCCAATTGTGTCATAATGTTTTTCCATAAGGATCTCAAGTTTGTGGAAGAAACAAGACACCTTTAGTATGTTGCAAAGGGCATCGAGAGACTTCAGCTTCTCTGTGGCTGAGCTCATGCATTGTATTATCCTGTTGCTGGTAGGGTAAAGCTTCTGTAGACTCTTTGTATAACCTGTACATCCAGTTGAAGCAGAACCTAATCATGTGTTCATTGTAAACTCCCATTTAGAAGTGTAACAGAACCTTATCCCCCAGTATCCCAAGGACAGTTCCCTAAAGAGCACAGCCTGCTTACAGTTCTCCAAGCTTCCTCCCTCATCTCAGCAGTCATGTTTACCCACCATCCTCAATTTGTTATCTTTGTTTTATTTTTGAGATTTTAATTTAATTACATTTCTTCCTTTCCTTTACTCCCTCTAAGGCCTCCCATATGCCCCAATTCCTTACTCTCTTTTGAATTCATGGCCTCTTTGTTGTTTCTTGCATATATTTGTAAGTGTGTGTGTGTGTGTGTGTGTGTGTGTGTGTGTGTGTGTGTGTGTGTGTGTGTGTATTCCTAAATTTTACCTGTTCAGTCCTATAATGTTACTTGTATATTTATTTTGGTGAGGTGTGTGTGTGTGTGTGTGTGTGTGTGTAGGTAAATAGGTAGGTAGGTATGTAGGTAGATAGGTAGGTATATAGGTAGATAGGTAGATAGGTAGGTAAGTAGGCAGGTAGGCAGAAGGATAGGTAGGTAGGTAGATATAGGTAGATAGGTTGATAGGTAGATAGGTAGGTAGGTAGGCAGAAGGATAGGTAGGTAGGTAGATATAGGTAGATAGGTTGATAGGTAGATAGGTAGGTAGATAGGTAGGTAGGTATATAGTTTGATAGGTAGATAGGTAGGTAGGTAGGCAGAAGGATAGGTAGGTAGGTGCCAATTTCCAGCTTCTACCACATACATTTTGGGTATGGCACTCAGGTCATAAATTTGGCACTAAACCTGCTGAGCCCTCAGTGCCCATATAAATTGATTTTTAAAATATTGACTCATTCACGTTTGTGATGATTCCTGAACCATGCTAGGTCATTTATATTTTATGTATATCTCCAGTCATTCCTTTGTTGTCAAAAAGATGTTTTTCTTCTTTATTAGTGTGTTCGTATCTAGAAAGCCACAATTTCTTGTTCTAATGTTCACTTCAGGACTCATCAAATGGCATTTAGGAAAAAAATTCAAAGAATGTACACATATGCATTAGTTTAGAACTGTGTGAGAACTGATGGACCTCCGTCACTGATCTGCGGAGCAGAGCATGGGAGGATTAGAGGCAGTGGTGCTGTGACCACCTGAATGTGAGCCAGGAGTTAGGGGTGTGGCTGTTAATGCTCTCTTTTCCATGACAGTCCTTGTTTTCAGCTTTTCCCGTTGGCATTTCATCATAGTCAAAATGTCTCAGAAACTGGTATTTACCTCTGCTTCAAACAGGATAGAATAACTGGGAAAACACATATTTAAGGAGTTTAACCAAAATTACTTAATGATAATCTGTATGATAAAATTAACCTACAGGAAGAGGATGTTTTGTGCTGAGGCTTGTCGATTCTGCTATCATTTTCTTTCTGTATTTACATCATTTATACCCTCCTTCCTCCTGCAAATTCTCCTATACCTCAGCCCTCTCAAATCCACGACCTTTTCTTGAATTATTATTGTTTCTATTATTGTTATTGCACTCATACAAACTTATATGTGCAACATACTTTAGGGGTGACTGCATGGGATTGACTAACCTATTAGAGGCCAGGTCTGAATGCCCCTCTCTCAGGAGCTCTTCATCTAGTGGCAGGTCCCTGTGAAATTTCCCACGTTCACATTGGCATGTCACCTTGTGTCCATTATGTAGGTCTTGTTTATGCAAACGCATTGTTGAGATCGCAAAGGATCATCTTTCCTGTCATGTCTAGGGGACACTGGTTAGAAATAGGTGTCTTCATCCTCTTGCCCTTATAAATCTATTACTCCATACTACTTGGGGCTATTCTGTCCTCAGATATAGAGTTATATTGTAGATATACTAATGGATTGGGCACCCTGCAGTCACCTACTCTTTACATTTTGACCAATTATGAGTCTCTGTAATAGTCTTCATCTGCTCAAAAATTATTGATAATGGATGATAACTATACTTATCTGTAGATATAGAGATATACATTTACAATACTATTAGAAATTCTATTGCTTTAGGAGAATATCGAAGTAGGAGGTTCTCCCCTAGAGTCTCTGACCACTCCAGCCACAAGCAGTTGGGTAGATATATAGTATAGGAATGATTCCAATTTAATGTACAGACCCTTAGCTCCAATAAGACAGTTGAAATTGGGTACCCATCTATTTTCCTGAACAACAGTCAACTCTGAAAAAGACTCCAGTGTGCAATTTGCACTGCTGAAATTTCTTGAAGAAAATATAGCCTATATTTTCTCAAGGTCCCAATGTGCATACTTACCTATACCAGAAGATGATAAAAACACTATTATACAGTAAATACCTGACAGTGTTACACTGTGGAAATGCACTAGTGCAGATAGAGTTTGAGAGGAGAAAGTCAACTTTTTATCCGTGTCATCATTTCTACAATTTAATTTGCCTTGACTGCTAATCTTATAGCATGAATCAGGAGAATGATTCATTATCAGAAATGCTTCTTTTCTAAATTTGAAAATGATATCATATTAGGAGAGTCTTATTTTTAAGGGAGGAATACATTGTATATCTATAGCAAAAGTATGAGAAGATGAGTCAGTAAGTGTAAAAATGTAAAGATTGGGGCTGGAAAGATGGCTCAGGGGTTAAGAGCACTGACTGCTCTTCCAGAGGTCCTGAGTTCAATTTCCAGCAACCACATGGTAGCTCACAACCATCTGTAATGGGAACTGATGCCCTCTTCTTGTGTGTCTGAAGACAGCTACAGTGTACTCATATAAATAAAATAAACATTAAAAAAAAATGTAAAGATCCCGATTTGGGGCTGACAAGATGGATAAGCAGCTCAAGGAAATTGTCATGCAAACATTATCACCTGAATTTGATTCCTGGGACCTATGTAAAAGTGGAAACAGAGAACTGACTATGCAAAGTTGTCCTTACAACACATACACACACACACACACACACACACACACACACACACACACACACACACACCACCACCGCCACCACCACCAACACCACCACCACCACTACTAATATCAATAATAATAATGCATGTAACAATAAAAATAAAGTTTTTGAAAACTATAGGTTTGTGTTACCTGTTTAACCAACATGATTTTGAGCAACCTTAATATAGGTTTCATTAAGATCTTCTTTATTTTTAAGAAAGAGTCCTAACTGGGATACTGATAATTTAATAAGGTCATCACATGCAAATGTACAATAATTTGTGAAAATGAAGCCAAGAATGTGAAAGAAAGCAAAAAGAGTTATAGGAGAGAATATGGAGAGAGGAAAGGGAGAGGCATAAAATATGTAATTATAGTAAAATCTCAAAGAACAAAAGAAAGAATTATTAAAGAAAATCACAAACCAAACTAGCTACTGGAAATTATACAAATTGCCCAGCGATGAGTGTTAACTGTGGAATCTTTACAGTGTACGAAGAGTCCCTACAAATGCTTAGGAAGGTGGCTCAACACACAAGCCATAATTAGTGGTGTCTTCCGCGTGTCTGGAGCTGCAGAAATTGCGCTTGCATTGTTCTTTCCATATTTTCATTCAGTGGGCATCATATTGCCCTTTTTCCACTTTGTGTGAAGAATGAGGGCTGAAAACAGCAGAACCTTTAGTTTTAAGAAATATGGAACACAACTGTCAGCTCGGAACAACCTCAGCTTAATTCTTTGTCTGCATTTGGCCTTAACTTTAGGAAATTTAGAAACAGGAATATTTAAATACATTTTTTTTCTTATAATGAAAACATATTCCCAGAGACAGGGTGAATTTTATTATTATTATTTCATCAATCTTTTCATTGTTCCTATTGCTTTTCTCTAAAAACAGAAAGTGTGTGTGAGTGTGTGTGTGCTTGTGTGTGTGTATGTTTGTGTCTGTGTGTGTATGTGCCTTGTGTGTCTGTGTGTATATGTGTGTCTGTGTGTTTATTTCTCTCTGTCTCTGTCTCTCTGTCTCTCTGTCTCTCTCTCTCTCTCTCTCTCTCTTTCTCTGTTTGTGTGTGTGTGTGTGTGTGTGTGTGTGTGTGTGTGTGTGTGTGTGTGTGTATGTCCTATAAAAAGTTTTTGGTTAAGTTAATCTTGGTGTAAACCTTCTTGATAATAATAGGTTTGTACTTGAATTCTGCTGACAGATTTGAGTGAATGTTTGCCTGTCCATGCTGACACAAAGACACTGGCTAACTACAGCAAAGGTTCAACCCAGAGGATGGCACATCTTGCTTGGGTTCCACTGTTGTTCCTCTTTCCTAACTAAATCGGCAGTGAAGATTTGACAGCTTTCACATCAAACTCCTCATCTCTGTCTTCTGTTAAAATTTAGTAGTGTTCACTTTATGTTCCTGATAGAAGTAAACACTTGGTTTTAAGGGTCCCTGTCAACTTTGAATGAGGCATAACTCTCTAGTGGGTCACAGTCCTTATAGCATACCGCAGTTACCAAGATGCCTAGAACAACAATTTTGTAGAACCTCCTTAAACATTATGTAAAAACTACAGCAGAGATGTTTTATTTCAATAGAAATGTAAAATCCAGTTTTGTTTCTGAAGGCAGACATGTTGTGAAGTATTTTAATACATTTAGGCGCATGTCCTTTGTACATGTTAATGCATTATTTTTGACAATTTGGCTCACAGGACTTAACACTTGGATGCTATTGGTAACTGAGTTGGGACTTCAAGCTTCGGCAGTTCCGTTTTACCTGAACATTTGGTCCTGGCTTCCTCTGAAGCCGTTGCCAAGCCCCCTTCCAGAACCGTGGAAGCTTCCTAGTTGTCCATGTTTTTAGTGTCATCACTGCTTCCGACCTGCACCTGAAAACTTGAGGCTCTAACCCATCCTCTTCTGGACAGAAGGGAATCTCCATTTCATCAGCTCCTTATACCAAGATTGCTGACTGCATCATCTAATGAACTCAGCTACATTTATCAGATATCACCTCTTGTCAGTTTTGTTAGATGACAATATACTAAGCAAAATTGGCAGCTCTAATTCCCACTAACACACCTTACAATCCAGACAACAAACGTGCAAAAAATGATTAAAGTAATCAATATGAAAAGAATTTCATAAAGGGTTGTGAAGGGAAAGTCCAGCTAAGGAGACAGAGGAGAGATGGAAAGGAACTAGTTTTATATATGCGGTCACCCTGGCGGAAGTCTGGGCCTAGGCTGGAAGCTGTGAGTTAGACAACTGTGGGGGCCAAGATCTAAAGAGAATTGCACCTGACACTCTGGGATAGCACTAGCTACAGCGGCAACCGTGATTCACTGTAGAGAGGAGCTGGCAGGCCATTCTAAGCTGATGGTGTTTTGCTCTAAAGCCAATGGACATGGTGGAACTCTGTTCCAAAAGAAGTTATCAGATTTCATTCACAACATTGAGCTGAGCTCCAACCTCAAGATCCCACTAGGGAAGGAAGATCATCTGGAAAGAGACTCTTTTACATCAGAATTTCAATTAAATGTGACAGTGGCAATCTAATTTATTTTTACATGATCACAGCACTCAGTTAGGTCCACGGGTGTTCTTGCTAGCAATAAACTTCCTGGTACAAAATAGGAAGTAGAGCAATGACCACTGAAAGGAGTGAAAAGCTAAAGCATATTCAAAGGGGCATCACCTCCTCTGTGCAAATGATCTGGGACATGGAGACAAAAATCGTTCAATTATCTAAGGAAATGCAGGTTATATGGGAACTTTCTACAGACAGTGATTTCTCTGTCTCTAAGATCAGACTACTCATGTTCTTCCAGTCAGATCTTCAATGTACTTAAAACAAGTCAAGTTGACTTTTTAAATGTTTTGAAAATGATTACCATTAAAACAAAGGGATGCTTTTTATTAATTTATTTCATTTTCTTTATTATTTTTTTCAGTGCCCAGGAGGGGCCTTTACACCCAATATGAGAACCACCAAGGACTTCCCAGATGATGTTGTCACTTTCATTCGGAACCACCCTCTCATGTACAACTCCATCTATCCCATCCATAGAAGGCCTCTGATCGTCCGCACAGGCACGGACTACAAGTATACAAAGATAGCTGTGGACCGTGTGAACGCTGCTGATGGCCGATACCACGTTCTGTTTCTGGGGACAGGTAGGTGTTTAAGCTCACATTGTACTGTAAAGCAGTGTGCAGAAATTTAGATTAAAAGGTAAAACTAAAGTATTGAAACTAAAAGGATATTACTGTTTCCCCTGCCTCATTTTCTACAACTGTAAATGGGGTTAATAGAATAAATTACTTATAAGGCTGTGAGGAATGAAGTTCATATATTCAAAGCATCCAAAATAGTTCCTCAGCCATATTAAAGTGAAAAATAAATATAAAGAGGTAAATTAGGGGCCAGAAGGAAGTTTTAAATATGAGTAGTCTTCTTCTGAAGTGGAGCAGAATCTGTGACTTCTTAATCAAGACTTGGAATCATTTTCCAGAGTGATAATGATAGACAAGACAGACATTCTTGGTAACCTTGGTAAGCAGCCTGAAGTACAGACAGATATTTGGAAAATATTATAGACATTTGGAAATTATTATGGCTGTTATGTTAATAGAGCCAGCATCCAAAAATTTCAATTTCTTTTATGAGAAATTCAACAAAAATAGTCTTATTTACAAAAACTTTCCTTCCTGGGGATGGTGAGTTATAAGTGTTTTACAGCATTAGTTCTCACAGTGTGGTCCTCAGACTAGCAAGATCAATATCACCCAGACCTTGTTAGAAGTACATCTGGAGGCCCTCCGCCAAGAATGGCAGATAGGAACTCCAGCCATCTGTGCTTTAGCAAGCCCGTCTGGTGTTTCTAACACACACTATGTTTGCAAAGCACTGGAAGGGAGAAAGGAGCCTTCTCCTGATGGGCAGAGACGATTACAAATTCCATGCCTGCCTGATCCCATTTACACAAAGTCTCCAAGGTTCCTCCATATTGTCCAAGCAGCAGGATCTCACACACTTACTGCCCTGGAGACAGATCTCATCAGATGTCTCTAGAATGTAAAAACAACTCCATGAAGTATGCAGTGTGTCTTCTAATTAAGGAAACAGACATAAAGCATGCCTGTGAATGTCATTGTAAAATGTGGCGGTTGTGGAACATGTAGTCTGAATTGGAGGAGTCGTGCTCAGATTTCAACCAACTTCAAAAATGTGGTAACTTTTTCTTGGCTAAATAAAATTTTCAGCCTGCTTTTCTTATGAAGTTCTTATTTTATCCCTTCTTATAGCTAAAACCCTGGATCTGAATCTTCCTTTCACACATAATTTCTGTTTGAAATCCTCAAGACTGAGAATCTTCTAAAATGTATTCTTTGGCACGCCTAGAAGAATCTGGATGGTTGCTGGCCCCTGCTTTGCTTCCGTGGTTTCTGACGCATAAAATCCTTCCTTCCTAATCTAATCATTCCTTATCTCTCATCTATCCTGCCATCTCTAGGACCTTTGCTGTCAATTATAATCTCAATCCCTAGATCCTTTTATTTTATCCTACATCAATTTTGGCTTAAGAAGCTTCTTCCCACACACAAAGCACTACTGAGTATTCACCTTACTGCCAATGCTATTTCACTGCAGACTTCTTGAATGTGCTCATGCTATGACCTCTAAAATACCTCCCTGCTCTTGCATTTCAGAATCTCTCCTTGTCTGTTGTTTCATCCATGGGGCATACAATTCTTGTCTTCATTCTTCTTGTATGTTGGTGTATCTGGAGGTTTGTTCCATGTCTTCTTATTCTTATGTATTCTTTGACCACCTTTAATTATGTATCACAAGCAAACAAATTTTAAATGGGCGTCGTCAATCCTTGGCAAACAAATGGATGAATAAGCATTTCAAAGACTGTGGTGCAAACTCAATTTATACTCTTCCAACACTTTCTAACTAATACTTAATACAAGTTTCCATATTGCACTCTCTAGAGCACATTGTTCTCATGCTTTGATCTCTTTGTAACCTATAATTTCTCTATAAGCATATCACAGGCTTTTGCTAACACAGTAAATATTTGTTGGGTTGAAGTTAAAGTGTATGTTCACTGTCACCCAGACAATAAAATGAATTCATGTGTGCTCCCAGAAGACAATCTTCATTTACATATATACGTTCTCATATATGATTTCTAAATCAATACAAAGAGTTCTCTTTAGAATAACAAAATATTCAAGGTGGAGTTTTCATGAAAAAAACCAACCCTATATTTCTTGAAAGACAGTGGCATTTTGGAGTCCCACTTCTCTCGGGGCCTGTTAATTAGATGATTGTCATCTGTTAATTAGATGATTGCTTCTTTTGAAGCCTGTTTAGAAGGTGAATGTTGATGTCACCACAGGATTGCTTTCCTGTAAAAATTTACATAATAAATGGAGATTTCATGGGTGGATTTTTCAATTCTTTTAAAACTGCTCAGCAATGTTTATTTAACTAGAAGACAGCAAGAAGCGTTCTGCAAGGATGTTTTGGCTTTTATTCCCACATAAGTCAAAGAACTTCATGTGTGTATTTAAACACGTGTGTCATTTCAGAAACTGTGTTTGGGCATATGCTTTTAATTGTAGTGGAGGCATCCCTAATGATTGCTTACAAAGCCTCAGGAGTGTCTTGAGAACTCTGTCCAAGTAGGAAAGTGCATGTTGCGGCAAGGCCCCTGCCCACAGCATTGTTCTGGAAAGATGGTCACTGACTTAACCACTGACCATTACTTAGGTTGTCCAGCCAGAGTACACTATAATTTTTGAACAAATGTTTCAACATTCATGGAGCTGGAATAAATAGTACACTGATATGGAATGACATTTCTTTGAAAAAGATTTATTTGTGTATATCATCATCAGAGAACCAGTTAACCTTTTCTGAAATGGCTTTTGAGAAAATCATTTAATCATTATCCCATGCATAGCTAATTCTGTATGTAAGTCAGGGGAAGTCAAGTTCTTTGGATGTTTCCAATTTTTTAAGTACAGGAGAGTATTTCCATTGTCATGAATGAATATGACACACCGATTATAGTGACAATAAAGATAGCTATTATGATTGCTTCCCTTACACTCTGCTATCATGAGACCGTCAGGGAAATTCAGTGAAAGTATCTGTTGTCAAGAAAGTTTCCATAGAGAAAACTAATGTAACAGGTCATTGGTATTCAAATAGGTTATTATGTAATTAAGTAAGTGTACACAGTATGAATATTATGAATGACAGTATAGCTCACAGAACCTCCAATTTGGTCGTGTGGGTTCAAACTCTGATTATTATATAACTCATTATCACTATAGAATTTAGCTGAGTTGTAGATGCTGATAATTAAACTTCATCATCAGACTGTCAGGTTAAATTATCAGGCTGAAGAGGTATCTCATCAGTTAAAGACTATGGCTTATGACCCAATGTACAAAAATTAAAATTAAATTTTCCTTTGTGTGTCATGAAGTTGGAGCAAAATAATTAAATGAAAGGAGAGAGAAGAGTAACAGGGAAGATAGGAGAAGAGAATTAATCCCTGTTGGAGGTAAGATTACAGACTGCAAAGCCTATGTAGATTCATTGGTCTTTTATGGAAAAAAAAAAAGATTATTTCCCCTTATTTGGGTTAATAAACATAGAATTTCATAAAATTAATCTTTAAAAAGATATTTTCTAATCCCTGGAGAACATATAGGCATTCATGTATCCCCAAATAAAATTTCTTTTATGTTGAATTATATTACATGCTATTCTAGTAAAGTTTTAAGTTGAGTGCATTTATTTTCTTAAAATTCCTGCTAATAACTTTTAAGAAATTTAGTGTGTGTGTGTGTGTGTGTGTGTGTGTGTGTGTGTGTGTGTATGTATGTGTGTGTCTAAGTAAAATCAACTGTTTGTTTTATTCCTTAATATTCAATTTCTTTTTTAAAAAATCTTACTCTTTAGGAAGATCGGTAAATGCTATCATGGGATTAAGAATTCTCCTTTAACCTTGCCACCTATCACTAGCATCCAGTCCACTGGTCCAGAGCAGACTTTACTACACAGTCAAGAGATTTTTAGCCTGTTTTCCTTTTGCTTCTGGAGTTATGAAAATATTTAGGTGTCTGGGTCAGATTGAGACACATTCTGTCAAGTTTCAGTTCTTAGCACTACACCTGAAATCAGGATGCAATCTTTGATGAAGAGGTTAGTGTTCTTGTGAATGGTGTCAAGTATTTGGGATGATTTAACAGCATTGTGGGATTTTTAGGGTAGGATCAGTGTGAGTGGTCCTCTATCACAACTCCTATATGGAATATACCATTTCATGCTTCTTATTCGCTTCTGTTTAACTGAATGAGTACTGAGTTGGAATGCTGGCTCCAGGAAGTCTTCCCAATATGCTGAGTTTTGAAGTGCGTGCCACATGTGTGAACAGAGCCTGAAAATGCCTGCCTGGCAGCCCTGCAGAATAACTGCTTTCTTTATAACTAGAGGTATTGGCAGTCACTGCTCTTGAAATGGCATCCTGATGAGCTGTTACATCAGGAAGGCTGAGTTTTAGAGAACTCTCTAAAATACTCATGTAAAACTTGATAGCTGTAGAAATGTGTTTGAGTTGGGAGAAGCCTACCATCAATTGAGAACTACACATGAAAATACTCCAAGGATGATGTACACATTTCTCTGTCATTTTGGAGCAGAGAACAGTGTCTTTAAATCAGTGGAGTTTTATAACAATGTGGGTCATGGCTTGTCATGACAGAATTTGGAAACTTGTGAGAGTTTAATAGCAGTTCAACAGGGATCTTCACAGCAGGCAGTACTGATAGGACACAGCAGCAGAAGGATGGCTGAATTTCCAGGGGGAGGGGATAATTCATGATGCCATGGCTGCTTTGTCATGTAAAGGAGTAACAATGACGGGAAGGCTGAAAGAAGTAAAAAAAAAAAAAAAAAAAAAAAAAAAAAGGAGGATGATAGTCACAGACCGGTCCTCTGTACAGAGACAAATGCTCTCCCAGGATCTATGACTTATAGGATGAAGAAGAACTGGCTCAGTGGGTGTAGGTCTACTATGCAACCTGACAACTTGAGTGGGAACCCACAGAACCTGCTGAAAGGCCAGAGGCAGGAGCATATCATTATTAATCCCAGCACACAGTGGTGAGATAGGAGATAGAGACAGGACACTCCATGGAAGTCTGAAAGCCCAGCAGTGAACAACAGAGAATGTTCAAATGAAAGTGGTTTTGTTTATTGAGGGATTGCCAAAGAGGGCATACTTGGAAACGCTCACATATGCACATGAAGGCCCATATACATGCACACACACTCATGTCACACACAAACAAGAAACCTTTTAAGATAATAAATTATGCTATGAAATGATAATTTACTAAAGCCAAAATATATTTATAATCACTGAAAATAATTATTTCAAACTCAGAATATCGTCCTATAAGCCATTCTTTGGAAATGCCTTCTTTGAAAGGCAGAATGCATTGCTTACCATTGTATCTAAATAAATAAATTAATCCTAAAATTTCTGAAAAATCTTATTATTATTACAATGATGTTTGCTTTTCCCAGTTACATGAATAATTTTATCTAACCATCATAAATTTTCTCTGAGTAAGTATAAGAATATAGGTTCCACTGAGCTGGAGAGATGACTTGGCCCTTAAAGGCTAGTCTTACAACCAAAACCTCAAAAAAGGTAGGCTTTGTGAGTTCAGGAGACTTGACTAGGTATATTTGTCATTGAAAATCCAGTTCCTAGACTGATATGTCAGGCAGAGTACCTGCTATATAAGAGCTATTTGGGTAAATAAGAAAATGAGTTTCATGTATTATCCAGCATTGGGTCAAACATCATTCTAGGTCATGTAAAATTATTTTTGTATTGGTTACAACAGATTCAGAATACAAATACCCAGTGACTAATTTCACATTCTAGACATTTATCTTTAAGTTCCTATTTAGTTCGCATAAACTATTTACATTTCTCTTTTACTAAAGTTACTTTAATTTTCTCATTTGACTTTGGACAACACGTTTTATCCACACTTGTCAAACTGATGTTGCTGATGAGTTGACAGAACACTGGCCTTAGCATTCCTGTGTGTGTGTGAACAATATCACACACTTAACCTCATCGAAATGTTGTCACCAGGTCCTACGTGTGAGCCAGACGTGCGTAACAAGGCGACAGAAAAGACAAAGACAAACTTTTCAATGAAGCAGACTCATTTTTTTGTGTATAGATTAGCTGTGCTAAAATTTATCCTGTAAATTTAACGCATTCTTGTCTGCTATTCCATTTTGACATGGAGGTCCACACATTTTGTGATGGGAAAGTTGAACTTCACCTGAGTTTTGGGAATTATTGATACATTTATTTGGGAGTATACCTGTATTCAAAATTTCTCCCACATTTAACCAAACACATAGGAAAGACTGCCAAGTTTCTTTTTGCTTCACTTGGATGGATTGTGTGCATGGCTTGATACATTTGGAGGAGTTCTGAGTATGCAAGAGCACAGAGCTCCCAGCAAGAGATGGAGTGATTTGCTCTGTTTCCTGCTTAATCACTGATATTTTTCTAGCTGGTTTGAGGACAAGTAGAGTCAAACCCCATCACCATGTTGTCTCTGTTTAGTCCTTTTCACACAGGAGCATCAGAGTGGTTTGAGCCTTCAGATGTTGATTAATCAAGTCTGTTGTCTGTGTGTCAGGCGTAAATCACTGTGGTAGGTTTTGTTCTTCCAGTACTGCCAGATTCCTGGGGACATCCCTAGAAGGCCTTGTCCTAGAAGAATGCTTAGGAACCTGGGCCTCCTATGACTCCCTCCCCATAGGCCTGTAGTTGTCTGTCGTGGTGCCTGTTTGTGTGGGAATCAGTTCTGGAAAAAAAATTCCTCTTGGGAAAGTTTAAATTTTAGAAAATTAGAAGAAATGTTTTTAGAATGCAATGGACATTAGAATAGAAATGTGTTGAGGCAGAACTTCTGAGCTAAGTGCATGGCATGAAAATTGTATATTTTACTTTTCAAATGTGCATGTTTAGTTTTCTTTCCCACTCAGGTAGTTGCACAGTATTGAGCATCCAAATATCTCTTCCTCATAGGTTCCTGAACTGGAGATAATGGCATTTAATTAGCAAAAGGGTTTCCCAGGTGTGTTTAATATTTCTGACATTGAGAAGGGGGGCATTTTTCCAGCGTGGGTATGCACAATACAAACTTGTGTCTCTTAAGAGAGAGAGGGGGTTGGGGGAGAGAGGGGGGAGAGGAATTGTCCTTGGCTATAGTAAAAAAGATGGAAGACTTTGGAAGCAATGTCAAAAATGTAACCCTGATGTCCCTGGAGATGGAAGAGAGAAATCATGTATGGAAGAATATAAAAGTCTCTAAACAATTATAAAACACAGGAAGCCAGCTCTCATAGAACATACACAATGTGATGCTGAAAATATTGATTTTGGCATACTGAGACCTATGTTGAATTTCTGGTCACCATAAACCTAAGAGGAGCAATGTGTACTATTCAAAAACACTAAATTACTAATAATTGTTTATATAGCAATTTGAAACTAATTTAATCATCTTTGAATTCTAGCTTAATTCGTTAAATATAAACAACTTTAAAATAATGATTAATCAAATTTTTTGTTTTTAAACTCAGAAAGGAAAGCCAGCATTGACTGAGGCATAAAAATAATATCGTATTTCAATTTAAGCTTCTTTCTAAATTTCTGAGATGCAATGCAATAACAAACCAAACTCTTTCTAATCAAAATGCTTTGATTAGTTGGCTCCTTTAAGGTAGACAGGGTCACTTTCTCAATCTGTTAAGACTGAGTATTATATAATGCACGCAGTCGTGAAACTGAGGTTATATCAGCTTGCATTTTGCTATTGCCTACAGGCAAAGTCACATGTTCCTCCTTCAGTTGAACAAGGAGGTGACTTATAGGGAATTTACTTTAAGTATGAAAACCACGTTTATAATTCATTTAAAGCATTTTTATATTATATTTTAATGCTTATTTTGCAAACATGCATGCGTGTGCTCTCATGACATGGCATGTATGTGGAAGTCAGAAGAGAAATATTAGGGAGTTGTTTGTCTCCTCCACCACATGAATCCCGACTCAGTTGAGCAGTAACCATTGCCCACTCAGCCATTCCATCTACTCCAAAATATTAATGCAGGCAGTACATTAAAATGGCCAAGAGAAAAGATACCTTTTGGAAAGCAAAGGCATGAAAGGGTGCCCATATATAATAGGAGATGGAATTTGGAGTTTGAAGGGGATTATCTAAATTATGAATTATGCAGAGGAAGAAATGAGATGACAATCCATTGTCATCACACACATATACATGCACATGCATACACACACATACACACGTGTGACTTTGCAAATAGATGGAAAGGAACACCATCGATCAATCGAAGCAATAAGAATTAGCATTGGGAAACATGATGTTCTTTTGAATGGCACTTTTAGCCTTTTTTGTCTTTTATCTATCAAAGACTAAGTTTTCCATCAAAAATACAACATATCATTTAATTTACAGTGTACTATATACTTTATATTATATTTAGTAAACACTATAATTTCAAAGTTTCTTTTTTTAATTTTTGATACTTTATTTACATTTGAAATGTTTTCCCCTTTCCAGGTCTCCCCTTTGGAAATTCCCTATCCCATTTCTCCTCCCCCTGCCCCTATGAGGGTAGTCCCCCACCCACCCACGCACTCCCATCTTCCCTCCCTGGCATTCTCCTCTACTGGGGCATCTAACACTCTCAGACCCAAGGGCCTCTCCTCCCACTGATGGCCAACTCCTCTGCCACATATGTGGCCAGCACCACTTAGTCAACTAAATGAAATTTTTCTTCCCTTTTATAAGTCTATAAACTGAGAATTTGATGAACTTAATGGCTTGATTAGCATTGTGGTGTCTTTGGAAACAGTACTGAAATAAAGCTGAAGTCTGCCTCACTTTGGATTGAAGTTTTGGTGGACTATCCAGATGGATAAGTCAAAGAGGGTGTTACTACAGATATACTTCAGCAGAGAGTGTTGTGCTACAGATAGAGATAGAAGCCTCATTAGCCAAGTATGTGTTAGATGAATCCTTGACAGTGCTGAGGCCCAACTAGGCATTATAATTGTAAAGATGTAATGGTGAGAGTTCCATGGATGAGTAAAAAAATTAAGAGCACTTTCTAATAAGAGTGAAGCGTGAATATGAAGTAAGTGTAAAATCAAAAGAAGCGATCTCCTGGTGATCTTGAGAAAAGACAGGGGCCGGCAGGACGATGCAATAGACAAGACTGTTATATTTGAATGTCCTTGTTGCATGCTAGTTCCCATTATACTTTCTTATATACCAAAGGCATTGAGGAGGGAATAACCATTCCATTTGTATATAGAAGTAACCAAACAGTAGGGAAAGGCCAGCAAGGTAAAGTTAATGGTGGGTCTGGATGTGACCACAGGGGAACCAGAGCGTCCTTACCTGTAAATCAAAAACAAGGTTGTTTCAAGCCATTTTGTGCAAATAATTTGAACTTCAAAATTAATGCAGATGAATGCATCTGACAATTAAAATAGTGCTGGAAAGAGGTTCATTAGTGACGGTACATTTCATTAATTTCAGAAGAGAAGTTCTTTCCCTGAGTAATAGATAGGATTTAGTAGAAAGGCTGAGCACAGTTCTGTGTTTAGAAATCTGTTGCATCCTGACTAGGACCTGAAGAACCTTACATAATACATTTGCATTGCTTGGAGAAAGTATGCTTGTTTGAAACTTGAAGTTAGTTTTAAATGTGCATGTATGTGTGTAAAGTATTTGTGTGTGTTTGTGTGTGCACAACACATAGATGTCATGTGTTATCCTCTATCACACTTCCATGATTTTATTTGAGACAGAGTCTTTCCCAAAGATCAAAAATCACCAGAGAGCTAGCATGATGGACCAGGGAGCTTCAAAAATTCACCTGTCTTCCCTCACTAGCCAAGTTAGAGTTATAGATGCTTACCACCAGGCAAAGGAGGAGGGGAAGCTAGGGCAGAGACATGAGAACAAACAGAAGGGCAAGCAAGGAGAAGAGAGCAAAGAAAAGAAACAAGAGGGTGAGAAAAGAAGAACACTGCTGAAGCTGCTGGTGGCAGTTTAGAAATTTAAGAACAAAGCACTGTTGTGTAAGAAGATGGAGCTGTTGTTACAGGTGGAGAGACGAGTAATGAGGAGAGGCCAGGGTAGAAAGTTCGTTTGTATACATTCTCTCGAGAGTTTACAAGGAAGGCTCTCCTGTGATCTTGAGCAGCCTGTTAGGTATGTTGAGAAAATGTAATATCTATATTTTATCGCCACAATTTGGGATTTCATGTATATGAACATGGTTTACTGATCAAGATGTGCTATTAACTGTGCCACTAGGCAAACAGCTCTTTCGCCATTGGATGCTTACTGCAAACAGCCATTACAGAGCAGAGCTGTGTTGATCACAGAACAAAGTTCTGGGAAGCATGCCTTCCAACAACTGCTGTTGGGGACACACAGCTGTGGTGTCCTTAATTAGCAGGGAACCTTAAGCCACTCCTCTTCTAGGGATGCATAAACTGTGTACTTTAAAACCTGGTCTGATTTCACTCTGTAGTTTTACTCGACTCAATTGCTTTTGTTTGTTTGTATGAAGTTGTAAATGCTTATTGTAAAAATAGGTTTACAAAAGAAGAAAAATAAATGACAGTTTCCCATCCCTTATTTCAAATCAAATGTTACCATCTACCCATCTCAATCTAACTTTTCTTTTCTGGCAGTCAAAGAATTAAAAGTCTAGAAAAATCCCAAGGGAAGTGTCAGACACAGCTTACGTTGCCTTACTGACCCAGGCTACTGGGTTTTTTTGTTCGTTTGTTTGTTTTTGGTTTTGCTTTGTTTTGTTTTGAGGTTAGACCTAAACAAGATCTTTTTTTAAAATATGATTTACTTACATCTCAGTTTTTGGAGAAAACCAGGAATTTATCAATGTGTCAATAAGATCTGAGTGAGGCTAACATTTTGGCTTCCAAAACCCTTGCTCCTCTTCATCCCTCCCACAACTGCAGACTCTCCCATACGTCCTCTCTACTCTGCTCACAGTGGTTACTCATCACCTCGTCCCACACAAACCTTGCCCGGATGCACTGTCTTCTGATGCTCCAAATTCCAATATCTGCTACTCATCTCCATGGGATCTCCGTGCTGTGCTTGCTCTCTCAGAACATCTTTTGGGGAAACTGTCCCCAGTCAGGGTGAGCAGTTCTCCTGAGAATCAGCATGTTGGGATCCTGTGCCATATAATATAAAAAATAATCATTATTAGAGGAGTAGTAGTAGTAGTAGTAATAATAATGATAATAATAATAATAATAATGAGTTGCCTCTTGATCTGGCAAGATTATTCAATAGGAAAATGCATGTTATATCCAAGCTAAGAAACTCAAGTTTGATTAATATAAATCACATGACAATCAGAGAAAATGTACTTCTACAAGTTATCCTCTGATCTCCTCACTTACACCAGGGCAAGTGTATGTATACTTGAGCACTGATTCATGAACACAATTAATTAATGAAATTAGAAAAAGTTTCTCATATGGTTTACCCATCCTTACAATGTTTCCTGTAGGAAACTTTTCTAACTTCTCTGACTCCTTGTAGCCATTGATTAAAAGTGTCCTTAAGAAAAATTTTCCTTGTATTTCTTCCAAAATTATTCGAAGTCCCTCTCTCCTTATTGCCATGTCTGCTCCAGTTTTAACCAATAGCAGTCATTTTACAGATTCTTGTGAAATTTCATAATCATATGCTTGAATTTTTTAAGCATCTGAAATTTAGTAATTATAATTTTTCACAGACGTTTTACATAATTTTTATTACATTGTACGTGAGATAGTTTATGCATTCGTGGCAAATGTGTTATTTTCACTTAATGTATACACAATGGAAAGAAAGTTCCACAAATATAGATCAGAAATGATTTGGTAGTTCTACTTATGATGAATATAGGCAACTTCAAAGATGTTAAAAAGATTTATGACAGTTATACTGTTTGTCACTTGAGAGTCTCAACCACTTGAGCAGGCATACGTTTCTTTGTAACGTTTATATATAAGCAGTAATTCTAAAAGTGTCTTCTGTGACTTAACATGGGAAACATCATCTGTACTTTTAATAAACGCTGTAGGTGACTTTGGCTGAGGTGATCTGAAGGCCACATGTTTGAAACTTTATATAATTGAACATGACTAGAGGTGCTAAGGAGCCAAATAAAATTAAATGCTATCGGCAAGTGAAACTCAGAATCAATTAATTCTCTGTTGTCTGTGTATTTATAATGCAGAGAGGTATTTTAACTTTCTGAAAGGTTCTTCCCAAGAAAATATTTTTTAATTTAGGTGTACACAATACATGCCGGGTTATATGACCCTAAAGATTCTCACGTCAACAGACTCTGGAAAAGACTGACACGTTAGCTTTGATGACTGCTGCTCCTTAAAAGGAGACACTTATGATGCTACTGATGGCCAAGGATGGAGTAGAATCATCACCTGTGACTGGGGCTGATGAGACTGTCAACAGTTCTTCCATCACCTATCAGGACTGTGACAAGGACACTTGTTTTCCCCTTTTTATTTTCACATTATGAAAGTAGCAGCAAAAAAATATAGAAGCAGTGGGTTGGTGATAAAGCAGGAAAATGACTTCCACTTGGAATGGATATTTAACCTGAATTTCAAAGAGGTAGCCACTTGATAAGATCCAGTTTTGAAAACTGCTGAGGCAGGGAGCTTAGTCACACTTCCCGAATATCCACAAAGCTTCCATTTGCCTGAGATTTTACAGCTTTGCCTCAACTATTTTCTCCCTTCCATAAATGACTTGACTCTAACATCTAACACACTTGTGTATTCTTTTCCAATGCTTGACTTTTAAAACAAGTACTAGAACTTGCATGACAATTATCTCTCCCTCGAATCACTGCGGTGAAAATGGAAAAGGGAGAGATTAGTGTGTGTTTCGGTTTATGTGTTTGTCCTTTCTGAAGAGAGCAAGACAGCATCTTACCTGAGGTGAATTTTTACTCATTAGTACGCCCTGAGAGTCACAACTGTGAGCATCATTTGTAGGGCATGGCATAAAATAAAATTCAGTGTCCCTTTCTTTAAAAAAGTAAGGCTTTAAGAAGGTGATAAAGGGCACTAAATCAACCTTGTGACCTCCCTGAGCATAGGTGCCTATGTGACTGCATTACACAAGGAAGAAGCCAGCTTGACTAGAATTCTTTCATGACTTAGCAACCACTGAGAGGGGAGGGACTAGACCTGATTAAGGAGGCAGAGTTTCTCCAATCCAATGCAGGCACAGCTTGTTTCCAGGGAAACCTGAGGACTTCAGTTAAAATGCAAGCAGGGGATAAATACCAATGACGACTCCAGTGACCTGCTGAGTAAAAAGCTATGCTTCATCACTTGCTTGAGACAGCCAACACCTATTGGGTAATGCATGCAGACTGGTCTCTGGGTTAGAGACAGAAGAGTGCTGAAAGGATTATTGCTGTGATCCCTTTTATTTCAATTTCAAAAAAGTATAGATAGTATAAAAATAAAGAACCAGAAGGATGCTTATTTAGGGAAGTTTCTTTATATATTGCATAGAAGTAATCAATGTATATTAGTGATTCTTCTGTTATCTTTGTATGCAAATTTATATTATAGAAATCACTTCTAAAGTTGACTTGGTTAATCACACATATCATCAGTGATTTAGTCTATTCAGGGATCTATTATCTGTATAGTATAGACGGAGAAGCTAGGTTCAATAAAAGGCAGATAATATATCCATGGTTTGGTAGGTCGGATAAATAGAGGTAAAGTGGTTTCACCTTCTGAGGATTCCCTATGTACCAGACCAGATATGGTTTTAAATGATTTCTATATTATTGTTTCTTAGTAAGAACTCAACCAAAATGGCCACATACCTTATCCAGGCTAATTAACACAACAAAAGACTTCCAGTTTGGGAATTTAGACAGTAGAGCTTCACTGTAGCATCTTTCAGCTCTGCCTTCTGTATGACTAACTCTCCAAGGGGGTGTCCGTGCACAGTAGCTGGAATGACTCTAGCAAGGCTATGTGGAAGAATTTAATGCCCCGATGAAGGAGACTCATGCTGTGGCCTAGTCCCAGGCCCTGACTTGTCTATTGGCCTATTCCAGCGTGAGCACAGAGGCATGGATGCTGTAAAGGGAGGTCTCCATGGAGCTGGTGAACAGCAGCGGCGCCCTTACTGTGTAGACTGAGAATGGAAGACTTATTCTTTCCAAAAGCTGCTTGTTGACATTAATGCAAGGAGCGAAAATGGTTCGATATAAGTTGTAGTAACAGACAGCCACTGAGAAAGTATTGACTGTGTACACACAAGCTAAGTGAAGCTGGAGAAAAAAGTGAGAGGACGCAGCACTGTAACTCCATTGTGTCCATTGTGGGCATGAAGCCTTTTCCAAAGGGAAAACTCATGGCTTTAACATTAGTGAACATTTTCAAAGGAAGCCATTCTCAGTACCCCTAACAGGAAGATATCTGATAACCGTATTTTCTTCAAAGGGAACGATACAGAGATGGCTTTATGTGGATGTCAGTACTGGGGAACTTTATAGCCATTCTGGAATGTATATCTCACAATGCCTAACATTTTAATGTGAACATTGGACTTTAAAACACATAAATTTTAGACCATGGACACTTGAGTCTATTTATCTTCATATCTTTACAGTCCTACTCACTGGCAACCTTCGATAATTTTTTACTGAGTCAATGAGTTTAAATGGATGGCAGATAACCAAAATTTACTTTATTTTAATGTGGTTATACAGCCTGAGATACTGTAAATATATTTTCTGTGCAGTCACAACTAACAGATAAGTTTTTAAAAATCTAAAATAAGAAAACCAAAAGACATGTGATAATCTACATTTTGTTTTGAATGAGTCAAATACATATTCTTCACCATATTTCATGAGCCACTTTTAATTTTTTTTTATATTTTGGATAGAGTATCTCTACCAAGAACCTTTTAAAAGAGACTGATGATTCATAAAAAAATTGCTTTTATAGTACATTAACATATTAGAAAAAAGCAAGAGGCTTCTGACTCAGCCGAAAACATGCAATTATTTGTCTTTTATATTGAAAAGTGGATATTATACACCTGTTTTGTAAGCATACAGTCATTTGATATGTATCCACATATCTAACTATTTGAAACATTCACAGCTATGTTATGTCTTCGAGAGACACTGCAATTAAGATATACTTTGTGGAGGAAGTCTCCGCTGCTTTAGAGAAGGCTAGAATGCTAATAGTCCTTATACATTAAAGTAAGGAGCCAGAAAATCGTTATGACATTTATCATAACATAATGTCAATCAAATTGGATACCCACTCTTGCCCTGCTATTTCTAAATCCTTTAAGATCATTGATTCACATATATAGCAGGACCATCTGCATAAATGTACATGTACACACAGAGACAGACAGACAGACAGACAGACAGACACACACACACACACACACACACACACACGGGGGGGGGGGTGGAGCGCACATCTTTTTCTAAGATGTCATGCTCTCATGTTTTCTGATTGGGACTTTTAGTATATGTGTTGTGTTTATAAAAAGATAAAAAGAGAGGGAATATGTTTGGTGGAGGTGTAGTCAGGAATGGGGAAGGGGGTGTCTCAGCAGGCCCATGCTGAGGCATCCCTCCCCCCTGAGGGACCAGCCACACAATGGTATAGAATAGAGTTTATTCAGGGCATGAGGAGGGAAGTTGAGTGGGTAGTAGAGAAAGGCAGAGAGAGACAGAGAGAGAGAGAGAGAGAGAGAGAGAGAGAGAGCGCAGAGAAGAGAAAAGAAGTGTTTCGGGAAATATCAAAAAAGATGGAATGTATCACATGTTCCTGTGTTTTGCCCTGGTTCTCTCATCCCGGAGGACTGGCCAGCCATGTACTGGCGGGCAGTGGTGGACCTGCTTTCTCTCATGGAGCTCTGACTCAGAGCTCCACGATCTCTCCACCCAGCTCACTAGGTTCCCACTGGCAGGTCGTTACCACGCCAGCCCTATGCTTCAATACCCCCATGGCCTCTGTGGTGCACATCAGGCAAACCCACACTTTGCTGCTGTACCTTTCTCTCTTGAACCCAGACAAGCCGCCACGTGAAGGAAAACGCAACACAAACTTATTTCAGAAACAATGATAACTCAATCTCTGGGCGCATCAACTGAAACCTAATCTTGTAAACCTTATCAAAGTTTGATTCCTCTGGTAGTGAATCCTTTCAGATCCGCCATACCAGGAGACTCTAGTAGCTACATCTTATCCTTTCCAAAAAGTTCTCTCTCTCTCTCTCTGTCCCTCTCTTCCTTCTCTCTTCTCCTCTCCATCCCAGAAGTCTCCCTATGCGCCCAGTGATTGGCTCTTTTATTCATTAGGGGATTGGTTCACAAGAACTCACAGATGTAACTCACTCCTTGTCTGAAGCGCCTCACAGGAGGGCAGAATTAGCAGATTACAAACAGCCCAGGGCTATGGACAACAGAGAAGACAGAAGAGGAGAGGAGGGGATGGTGAGGGAAGGGGGAGGGGAGAAGGAGGGGAGGGGGAGGGGTGAGAAAGGGGAGGGGAGGGGAGGGGAGAGGGAGAGAAGGGGAGAGGAGAGGAGGGGAAGGGAGGGTAGAGGGAGGGGAGGGGAGGGGAGAGGGAGGGGAGCGGAGGGGAGGGGAGGGGAGAAGAGAGGGGAGGAGAGGAGAGAAGTAGAAGAATAGAGGCCTGCCCTGAGCACATGGAGAGAGAGAGAGGAAGGGAATGGGGAGAGAGGGGGGAAGGAGCGAGAGGACAGAGCAGGAGCAAGAAGGCAGGAGCAAGAAGCCCCTTTTATAATGAGTCAGGCATACCTGGTTGTTGCCAGGTAACTGGGGCAGAGTTTAGACAAAATGCCAACAATATGCAGTTCTTATAGATGTCTCCATGGATCTTTTGATGTGCAGTCCTTTGAAAATGAGGATCAGCTGTAATCCCCTCCATCCATTTCCCATTATGACACATTGTGTAGTATCTCTAGGAGATTCGCTACAAAGTTTTACTTATATTCTCCTCTAGAGCAAAAATGTCCCAAGTCCTGATCACCTGGGCTGATTCTCAGGGAGCTGCTCAGAGAAGCAAAATAATATGAATTTGTAAATCATACAAGGCGTCTTCAATGCTTTGGAACCATCATTAATTTTTGGTAGGCTTTCCACAGTGCAGTGCACTCACAGAATGACCTTGAACACTTCTAAAGTCACACTCTCATGTGCTGCACTCTTTTAAGCCTAGTGATTGTTCTACGAAACACCGGGTCTGATTTTCTGCATATCTTTTAGTGGTTTTCTTTCTGTTTCAAATCATTTTATTGGTTTGTACCATTTTGTAAGCCATGATTTTTTTTTAAATAAGAACTTCTGTGAATCTTTTGATAAGGTTCATAAAATATGAATTGTAAACATAAGTACAATTTTTTACATCAAAGTAACTCTTGTTTATAGACTGAAACCAATTTTAGGTGTTAAGATTTGTAGTATTAATAACTAAATAATTCATAGTTTGAAAATACTTCACAGTTTGCTTCTAGGTAACTCTTCTTGTGGACATTTCTCAACTAAATTTGTAAGAAGTCATCTAATCTGTTGAGAATGGTGGATAATTGTAAATTATAAGTTCGTAGTTACAATTGTGAATATTTATAACTTGATATTTATGATCCATCGTATTAATTATTTTAAGAGTAACCTATTTTAATTAGTACTTACATTTTTCTTTACCAAATTGTTTACAGTTTTTTTTCATGTTCTCTTTGTTAAATCTCAATTAGTTCTTTTAGATCTAAAATTCATGTAACTGGTAAAGTAAAATAATCATATGCATAAAAGTGTCTGCATGACTTTATAAAACAATCTGAATTATAAATCTCAGCTTAGAAAGCATTTTCTGTAAATACCATTATTATTCAATATGTCTATGGGATACAAGAACATTTTTATTGTACATTACTTTGTGCCATGTAATTTCAAAATTTCCCTTATAGTTTAAGAATACCCTAAGGAAATATTGTCAAATGATAAGTAATATCAAATCAGTATGATTATTTCATAATTTTTTTACCCCAAATAAACCACAATTATTTTTCTCATTTCAACTATACATTGTAATGGAAGTGAGATATTTTACTTTATAAAACTGATAATCAAAGTTTGTTGTCCAGGACTAGTGACTTTGTGCTATTATAACAGCCAACCATTTCTACTAGGACTCCTTCAGATAAGGGAACCAAAACAGATTAAATGTTATTAAAATAATAGGAGTGTCATTTTATAATGCTAGCTTGGAGGAGTAAGAATGTTGTTAATGACAAAATGTAAAGCTTTCTATTATATTTCAAGAATATATACCTGGTGCACAACTTCTTTTACAGATTTATATATAATTGTATAATTGTGTGTTTGTGTGTGCATGCAAATGTGCGCACACACACACACACACACACACACACACACACACACACGTACACACATGTATGTGAGTATGGATTCCTCACTGACAACTTTTGATTTAAGACATGTGATTGATGTTTATAAAGACGTTTCTTCTCAGATAGCTATGACTTAACACCAAGCAAAATATAAGATTCTACATTTTCTTTTTAGTTGTATATATTCTCAATTTAAATATATGGGATTAGACAGAAATTCAGTGTGTTATAAATGTTTAATGTGCTTTAGGACTGGTCTCTTGTACTAACAATACTCTGGGTCTAAAGGCAGTATTCCACAGCATGTCCTGTCTCTCTCCCATCTAGATCGGGGTACCGTGCAGAAGGTCGTAGTCCTTCCTACCAACAGCTCTGCCAGCGGGGAGCTCATACTGGAGGAGCTGGAAGTCTTTAAGGTTTGGTCACTTCTTCTGTCCATCTCATCACACACATGATGACATCATTCCTTTACTCCGGCCAATAAAAATAGCCAATAAAAGATTAAATAAGCAAATATAATAAATTTTAAGAATAGGAAAGCATCAGATAAAAGCAGAGATTGAGAACAAATATTTTTGTGAAATATTTTCTTATACTTCAAGTTATCTCAACATAAAAGGCTGACATATTTTACCAGCTATCATCACAACTCAAAGAAATTTGGTCATCATTAGTTTTAAAAAATGTGCCTCTCTGGCCAAGGTCTAGGGAAGTCGGTAATGAAGGAGGCTTTATCATTCCCTTCACATGCCACTGTAACCCAAATGCCTTCACATTAGTGATTATAGATAAGCCTCCTCATAGTTTTGCAACTAGCCATTTCAAGAAAAGCTGCTGCTATCCGATTGCTTTCTATTCAAATAAAACAAATGTCCCTTCTTAGTACTTGAAGCCTTATGTTCTGTCTGTACTTTAGATTTCACTGGAGTGTTCTCCTTGAATCTTGGGTAATTTTTTAAGGTAATAGAAAAAAAAAGCACAAAGTATACACAAGAATTTTACTTCATTAAGATCTCTGCCATTCATGACACTGGCCCAGTTACCCCTTCCTTCTTCAGACCTTAGACAACCCCTCTGACCTGACGACAGGCTGGCCTCAAGCTTCTGACCTGCCTACTTCAATTTTCCAAGTGCTACAATAGCAGCCTGAGGCCACCATACGCTGCTGCCTGTTCTTCAGGTATCTGGGAACCTGCAGAACCAAACCATGCTGGTCCCACCTAACTGCTTCCTTCCTAGCGTGACCTTTATAATGGTCTTTATCTGGAATCTTGGGGAAAAGACAGCAAAAGAATTGTAAAAGAATCTTAGTGAGGCATCCAGACGCTCATAGACCCGTTTTTACAGTTATGACAATTAAGAGACATGGGATCCTGGAGAACAGAACCAGCCTCTAACTCAGGATTTTACTCGGTAGTATCTCAGAACTCCCAAAAGTAGATCATCTCACCCACTTATATGTTTTGCTTAGCTGACTTGACTCAAAATAGATTGTCTCATTAAGATCATTATTGTGCTTACTGAAGCTATTGGTTTCATAAGCATCTAATTGCTTAAGAAACAACACTGGTAGATTTTGCAATTAAATTTTAAAATTGAAGAATATAACGATGAATGGAGTCTAATATGAGTTGGAGATTCTCCAGCTACTATCCAGTGTATTATTACATTTATAATTTTTAATACTTGATTCTAATTTGCACTAGGTTCTTTGTGACCATCACACTAAAATAAATATTGACTGTATCTATCCCAGCAGGTTTTGCATGCTTGGCTTTTTCAAGAAAGAGAATGTTTCAGTGCATTAACTAAAATTGTATTACATATTATACTGTTTTCATTCAACTAACTAGGAACAAGTTGGAGTTTCCTGAAGATAACAAAAAGTTATATAGTGCAAACACTTCATTTTTAATACTGAAGTATCAGTTTTGGTTATCATGAAATGTTTAATGGAGTGAGTTTGACACAAGTTTAAACATATATATTATGGAAAAGCCATAAAGACATGTGCATTATTCTGATCCAGTGAGAACTATATATGGACTGTTACATGATTTGCTCTGTTGTTATTATCAAGAAAAAAAAAACTCTTAGTGGAAATACACAGTCAGTCACAATTCATGTGTAGGACATCCTTAAAAAGGTGTTTGAACTTCCGTACTGATGTCTGTGTAGTTGTTGATACTGCAGAGTCAAAAGCCACTAATGGCAACTGCAATAATTTTCTTTGGCATGTGTGTGTGTGTCAGATTTTTGAGGTGAGGTAAAAAATCATTGGATGTGCATGATATAATATGGTGGTCATGTAAGGTTAAAATAGATTTGAGTAGATTTAAGTGTCATATGGACATACTGCAGAAATATCAGGGTAGCATTCGAAAAGAATAGGAGCAGTTATTACACAACACAGAGCTGTAACCTCCTCTTTGATCCTGTATCCATGTGTCTAATTTCTTTAAGCTGAAATTGAAGTGAGATAGTAGTTTAGCAGGTGATTCGGTGACTGTAAATTGTCCTGTCTGTTGCACATGTGTATGTGAATATGTTAATGAAGCATAATACAAATCCTGACAACTGAGAGTTAGTGAGCTCACCATTTTCCATTTTAAATGTTCACAAATATATGCAATCCAAAGGAACTAGAATGGTGGAGATAATTGGATTTAGGAACGTCACCCTTCCTGAACTAACCAACAATAAGCATCAGTATATCAGAAATTTAACTTTAAGTTTAAAATTAATTGATAATATTTAGGAAGTAAAGTTATCAAGTGACTTTCAGAAGGATAAGCATTGCAGTGAATCCTTTCACAAAAAGACCCTTATAACTATATATGTCTTTGTTTTTACCAATGAGAACTCTACAGCATGGTTTAGCATACTCGGTCTTTCGCAAACTCTTGAGAGGTGAATAGTAACATCTCCTGCTGAATTTTCCTTATCACACACAGACCAGTGCTCAAGTCAATGTTCAAAATACTTCTTTCAGTGATCTCATTTGTCCGTATTCATTTTAATGCTCATTGTAATTAGTGCATGAGAATTGTACTTCTTTAAAGTTTTAACACATATTATACAAGTCTATCTGTAGTCCCAAAGAAGAAATTCACTTTACAGAGAGTATATGCACTGAAAGAACAATATGACTTTTGAAGTTTTATACAAAGCTTGAAATTTTACATGCAAAATGGCTTCTAAAGATCAAATAAGTAAGCAATGTGCATTTTCTAATCTTTTAGAATCATGTTCCCATAACGACAATGAAAATCTCATCTAAAAAGGTAAGAGCTGTTTTATGTCATGTTCTATGCATGTAAAATATTACAATCAGAAAAATATGTTTTTGAACTTTTGAAAGACTAGCTTTACTATTGACAATAATCATCCAAAATCCTCTGTAATTTGACATAGATCTTACTGTCTGTTAGTGAAAATTGAATGTTTTCCATCAAAGTTAATGAGAACAGACCATATATACAAAGGGCATTCCAGATTTTCATATATGCTATATCCTCAACTATGATGGTATGTTCACTATAATAAAAATCAATATTCTAAAAGGAGTGAGCATAATATTTGGGCTACTATAAAATCAAGACATCCTCAGGGGCTAGAATGAATGATCCATCCATTTCTGATTTCCTGCCAGAATTATATCTTTGATATAATCATGCAATGCTATTTCCTATGGTTTATGTATGTCTACAAAAACCCTTACTGTACCCTATCTAAGGGATGTGGATTTTGAAAAGATCTGAGTGATTATCAAGAATTAAGTTAATCTACATTTCTTAAACATGCAAATATTCAATGATCAGAAGCAGTAGATGGCAATTCTAATTTTTCATGTCTGAGATGCACCCTGCTCCAATTCCCAAAGCCTCAAGAGCTATCTCCCTACAGCCAGAGTGAGTCATCTTTACATGTATTTAATCTCAACTTGACTATAAATTACAGGGACATTGTTTAACTTCCCTGTCCTAAGTTTCTACATCTAGAAAGCAATGCCTTTCTCACAAATGATGTATGTTAATTGCCTAGAATAAAATGGCACTAACTAGTGCTGTCTCTAAGAGCCTTGGGTTCTATTTTTCTTGGAACAGAGACTAAAGATGTTAGATGTTTGAACAACTGACTTTATAATCACAGTGCTCTTTGGCTTATCCAACATACTAGGCATGATGTGGTACTCATGGTCAGATTTCTGATCTTTTCACTTGACTGAGTTTTATGAGAACAAATAAATATGACATAATGAAGTTAAAGATCTCATCTGTAAAAATGTTTGCATGGTGCATAACAAACATTTTCCTAAGTAACAAGAAGTCATTTGTCATTTTACTAATGTCCTATGGAGCTGATCTCAAGTTAGAATTGTCTTTGAAGCCAGCAGGGAAACCTTTTGTTTATGATGGCTTAATGGAAAGAGACAATATAGAAGCAAGATTCAAAGCTTCACAGTCATTTGTGTGGCATCATAGTCGTATATAAAATGTAGGTCTCAACATCTTTATAGGTCATTTGTTATGTTGGTTTTCAACATCTTATACTGCAGATAGTTTAAAATGTTTCAGCGAGGCAGTGAATGTTACAGCTAGGGTAATGACTTGATTTTCTGAACATCTTTGGCTTCACTAAATACTTTATGACTTTCCGAGGTGGGAAGACTACAATTTGTGAAGAGAATGTTATAGATGTTTAGTTATGAATTTGTTATTTTTCCAAGTATTCAAATTATTTAATCACACATCTCATACCTTTGTTGCTTTCAATTTACTAATTTTACCCAATTGCAAAATTATTGACAATACTAAAAAAATAAAGTACCTAGAATAAAACTATGTTTTCCCTTTTCTCAAATAAAGTAGGATAGTTAAAATATTTTAATGAGTCTGATACTGTCAATTGCCAATCTTCTTCAGATACATATTTAGTTAGGCAATAAACACTACTCAAATAGAATGTAGACACCTCCTGCATACTAAACATGTTCTGTCACTCAGCTACATTCCTGGCCTTCTTTTTTAACTTTTCATTTTGTGTCAAAGTCTCAGTAAGTGCCTGATGTGGCCTTGTGAAGTCACTCTGCAACCAGGCAAGCCTTGAACCTGTCACTCTTCTGACTTAACTGCTCAAGGAATTGTAATTACAGATCTCTGCCGCAGGATCCAGTGGTAACCATTTATGTCCAGTGTTCCTGGGTGAAGGATAATTGACAAAACACAGAACATACTATTGTTTTCTCAAGATTTAAATATATATATATATATGGAAATCCATCAATTTAAGACAATTTCTGAAAATTCAGTCAACTTGAACAACATAGCTATATTAGACACAATAGACTGAGATATGGTTCCTGTGATTGGAACTGAAACTTACAGATTGATAGTTTGTTCAATGATATTTTCCTCTTATGTTGTAATTAATCCATATTCATTGTCAATTCACTTCTGAGCATTTTATTAGCCCTGGGACATTCATGTCTTAGAAGAATACTAAAACACATGAGCTCATATAGTATATAAAATTCTCAAATAGTAAATTTTGTTTTTAAAAATTTCTCCATGTCTTACAAATGAAGGGGGTAAACTAATTTTACTCTATTTGGGTAATAAAGATTGGTAGACAAAGAAGAAATTTTGAATCATGTTTAAATATAAATCTTTATATTAGGGCTGGTCAAATGGACTTATTAAATAGCAAGAGGTGACCATGGGCACTACTGTACCACAGAAGGCAGAGGAAGATGGCTGGGAATCCATCAATTTTCACCTCATCTCCAAGTGCAGTAACTTACTCAAAGGATTATGGCAGAGTGTGATACAAAAGGATACCCAGGATCCTCCTCTGGCCTCTGCATGAGAACACGGGCACACACACTGATGTGTGTGTGTGTGTGTATCACATACATGCACATACAAACACAAACACACACACATAACAAATAAGTACATTTTTCAAATAATGTACAAAGAGTTTCAATAAGCAACACATTAATTTCGAAGACACATATCCAAATGTTTTCACCTTAAATACGACTGATTTTCTAGAACTTTTCTTCTTCTGAACAAAAATGCCTTCTATGTCAAAATTGACTTGTGCTGCTGGACTTGACGATTGTGAATGCTTACTTGTCATTTGCTAAGAGACAGCAGTCAAAGGAAAAAGAAAATATCGTAATTTAAATCTGCAATAAATAGGTCAAATCTTAAAGAACAATGGCCCCCAGTGTTTAAAACACATTACCATTCTACATCGTACACTAAGAGTTATTTTTTAAACAGAAAGTGGTAATGTTACAGAATATAAATGTAGGAAAATTCTATTTATTTTGGCTTTATCCTCTCTTTGCTTCTTGTTTTGAGTCTGTTTCTAAAGAAATCCATGGTTTTGTGGCTATATATTATAATGTGTTCCTGCTGAAAGTCTTTTAACTTTTACATCTGAAATAAATCATCGTGATTCTTCTTATAGCAACAGTTGTACGTGAGCTCCAATGAAGGGGTTTCCCAGGTCTCTCTGCATCGCTGTCATATCTACGGCACAGCCTGTGCGGACTGCTGCCTAGCAAGGGATCCATACTGTGCCTGGGATGGCCATTCTTGCTCTAGGTTCTACCCCACTGGGAAGCGGTGAGTGCCAAACATGCATGTAAAATCCAAATGTACTCCATAGGGCAGGACAGACATGAATAGTTTCTATGGCCGGTTTCATTTAACAGACAGTGCAAATGAAGCCATGGTTACCATTGCATACAGCCTTTCTGGAAAAGAGGTGACTTTTTTTTTTTTTCTTGGTTTTTCGAGACAGGATTTCTCTGTGTGGCCCTGGCTGTCCTGGAACTCACTCTGTAGACCAGGCTGGCCTCAAACTCAGAAATCCACCTGCCTCTGACTCCCAAGTGCTGGGATTAAAGGCGTTCACCACCACTGCCTGGCTGTGATGACATACTTTATGATTTGAGGTTCTCTTCTTCATGGAAAAGTTGGGCTCTAGGACCCATTAAACATAGGTGGTAGCTCTTTAAGCTCTGTCTTCACACTATCTAATGCTTGGCTCTATTTTGTCCTCTGCATGTCACTGTAGCCTTAAGACTCACACTGCTAGGATTGCCTATATTGTCCTACAACAAAGCTTTTGATCTTCGTATAATTAGTAAATTATACCAATTAATTTCAAAAGTTAGTGCTTTAAATAGAACTACCCATGTCATTCTAGCCACGAACATTGTTCTAGCAAAGCTAAACACCTGGCTTGATTTCAAAGCCTAGCTGATATGCTTCTTCCTATTTGAGCAGTCAATGCATAATTGCTGGATAGTGTAAGCATTCTAAATGAGGTTACCTCGTCCCAGAAAAATTAAAAGCAAGTGAGAAGACATTTCCAGTGGAAACACTGATCAAATAGCAATAAACATACAGAACTCAGAGATAGTTGAGATCCTAAGTATTTGCAATAATTTTTGTGATACAGGTTATAAGTGAGAGCATCAACTCTGCTAAAAATTAGGGACACTGGGGGAAGCAGATGACTACAGTCTTAAGAACTGTCCAGGAAAGCATTTCAGGTTTTTAATTCTTTGTTATATTTTTATTATTTAAAACCATCTTTAATTTTTAATACATTTTGATCATATCTTCTCTCCCCCCAAGTCCTTTCACATCTTCCATCCCACCCACCCCAAAACAAAATCTCAATACAATAACAAAGCCCTCCAAAACCATGAGTATGAAAAACACCATGCCCTAAAAGAAAACAAACTGTAACTAAATGAAAGTGCACACACACACACACACACACACACACACACACGTACAAACAAACAACTATTGAGACCATTATAGATGGCTTTTAAGCTGCATGATACCCATGCTATTGTATTTTCGTATGACAAGGGCTTCTTGTCCCCTTTTGTCTGTTAATTCACCAAATATTTATCTTGAAACAAATCCTTTTCAGGCATTGTTGTAGAAAAATATTTACAAAATATGAAAAAAAAAAGCAAAAATCAAAAATCTGTGTTTGGGTATAAAAAGGTCTCAAGAGAGAAGATAGACCCCAGATAGAGAAGGCTGCCGGTACAACAAATAAACACAAGGTCTCTGGATGCCAAAGTGAAAGGAGGGTTATAGTGTGTGGGGAGCAGCTTCGGAAAGGTAGAGAGGACTGTCAGAGGGGGCCACGGTTGGCACAGAAAAGTGAAACCAGGACAAAAATGTGAGGAGGGCAGTACCAAGACATCCTCTGGAGGAACAGCCCTCTAGAAGTGTGCTAGAGAGCTTTCAAGAGAGAACACCAAAGACCATGACAGTACTTGGTAGCCTGTGAAAGGAGAAGAAAGGCTAGAACATGAGAAGTTTGCAATGCCAGGTAATTGAGGACTGTATCAGTAACTTATCATAACTCGGTCTTGTTGTTTAGAATGGGAGCAAAGATGACTGATGGATTTAGGGGAACATGCTGACACCGGCTGACTCTTGGTTCCCACTACTAGCTGGGTGTTGTGTTCATTGGAGCACTGGCCTTGGAAGCAGCTGGAACAGAGCAGGAGGACAAAGGATTCAGGATGGGGTTCTAATCTAGGTCACAGGAGTGGTTTACATGGGGATGGCAGAGGCAGAAGTGGCAAAAGAGTGTTGTGAGTTTGTACACTCACATAATCACTTTGTTGAAGTATTCAGCATGAGAGTTTAGAGTACTAGAGAAGTAAAAATTTCCCAGTTTCTGAAAAGTAGAGCAATAGTAAATGCATATTGTCTGAATGTGGGAGTAAGAAGACATTAAACCATGTGTGTCGGTGATATGCTCCAGCAAGGCGGTGGAGTGGAGAAAAACTGTCAATCTGGAGTAGAGAGGAGTGGCCTGGACTGGATCCCCCTTCTTTACAAGCAGGAGGCTGAGGAGGACTCTGTCTTTAACCCAGAAGTCCTGCTTTCTCCTCAAATACTCAATGTTCTCCCATATTTGTCATAGGACTTGGGCAGGAGACCCTTCACTTCAATCAACTTTTCTTCCCCTGAAATTGTTTTTATTTGCACGGTCCAAAGAGATCAGAACCTGGACAAAGTGTGTGAGGGACCCAAATTTCAAACATAATATCAAATAAATTTGATTTTTTTTTAGCTACCAGTAGATTTTTCAACAGTATCTGTCTTGTAGTTCTAAATATAATAAAAGTAGTAGTTTGAAAATGTTCCCACAGCCTTTTGCCAGATGACACATTTTACCTTGTAAGAGCTCTAGAGCTAAGTGTGGTGTCTCTAACACTAGGATTAGAGTCTCTAACCTTTTAGCCAGATTTAATGCTGGGCAAAACTCACACATTCTAAAGAGCGAAGTGAAGTGGGTTTATAAACTGGATATAAGCAACAGCCTAAATTTAAGTATATGTGCTTATAATATGAGAGAGTAGAAGGGCCGAACCCCTTCCAGGCAAATACTTTGTCCTAGGCTAACAGGAATCTTTAATTCTCACACAAGCAATGCATCTCAAGTAAAACTTTATTCCATGTGAGAAGTATCAATACATATTTGAGATTCATTTTACATTCTAGATGTCTTAGCGTATGTCCACATGCTGCCACACCTATTGTAAATCCGGTTACATTTTCTAAGATTCGTAGTGTAGCGTGGTCTCATTTTGCCATTAAACCACCACAAACCATGAATTTAGTCATGGCTTTTTATATACCAGGTATTGAAACTATCTTACATTGATTTTGCTCTTCCCCTTGTGACTAGTATTAAAACATTCATGCTGGGCTGGAAAATAAAGTATAAACTATTTAGTTCTCTGTTTTTAATATCTCAGATTCTACCACAAAGACCTATAAAATACAACACACACACACACACACACATATACACACACACACAGAGAGAGAGAGAGAGAGAGAGAGAGAGAGAGAGAGAGAGAGGATGAGCTTACCCATGTTTATATCTTACCCATATTTCTTTTAAGCTAGTATAATAGAAGTTCCACTAAAAGTATCTATATTCTTTAAATATTCTGAAATATTTTCAATTCAAACATGCTTGGTAAATGTAAAGTATGTTTACAGAATGAATTGATGAAGTCTCTCTTTTTTTTGCTTATAAAGATTAAACATTTATAAAAAAGACCATTTTTTATTATTTTCAGTATTCACTTTCTTTTTTATTGTTGTTATCTGTCTTTATTCTCCTGGAATTATCTGTTTGTAGCAAATATAACATAGATGAATTTATTGTAACTAAAGAAAAATTTATCTTTTACATACAAGTAGAGAAGTACAATTACAGCCAGAAAACAAAAATCCATACATTTATACAGCATTAAATGTCTAAATGATTTCTTTAATTTGAAATAACTAGGTATATAGTAAACGATATGTACTTTTTTTTCTCAATATCTGTGTGTATTATCCCGAATTCAGGCAGATAGTAAATGTAAGATAGGGTAATCAGTTCAATCTTTATAAACATCTTTTCCGTGAAAGTAGAAAATGATTTCATTGTTTATCCAAAAGAATTGAGAATGATGATGAAACCTCAACAAACTGAGCCAAATCCCAAATCCTACAAGTAATCTAATATCACGCTCCCTACCAGCATGGCTCTGTTACACGCCAGGAATGTTTTCAAGGGAACTGACACATCCCAAAGGCTCTCACTGATCTCATCATTTGAAAAGAGTTATAACAAGGTTTTCCATTTGAATGTCTGGAAGTTGATGTGGCAAGTTCACTTTGCCTAGCTTGAGAGGTTATGCACTGTGACCGAGTAGCACCCCATGGTGCTGACTACAGGGCAATAAATTTACACATTGTGAATGATATTGAATGTCTAGAAACTGAAAATGACCAGGTCAGCCATGAGAACGCTCACAAAATGTTGTTTTAGTACAGGTTTTCAGGATGTACAATAGTAAATGATGCAAATTCATGGCAGGAAAACTGGTCATGGAGCTAGTTGAGAATAGGAAGCCGATTATATTTCCTTACATTAGAGTGAGTGGGATGCCTGCTAATCTGTGTGTGAGAGATACTATACACATATATAATTGAATGGTTCAATTTATAAATCAATATTTCTATAAACATCTTTGTGACCATAAAGTACCTACCCTTTTTGAAAATTTTACATAAAGATTTTTAAATTATGGGTAAATTTGAGCTTAATACCGCTTTGTATGTTTAATTATCACTATGTTCACTTTTCTTTCTGTTAATTTTGCTCAATACGTTATCATCAGGCCAAAATATTAGGACTTAACACTTAATCGAATTAAATGCTATTCTTATTTATAAATCATTGAACTCTATGTTCCCAATATTTAAAGTGAGGGTCCATATGACTGAGGGTTGGCTGTATGTGTCCAGCCACTCTCTTCTCCATTGTGAAGTTGAGATTCACAGACCTCATGAACCTAAGATGCACACAGTGAAATTCACAATGAGCAAATACCAGACGATTTACATAACTAATCTTTCATTGACAAGGGTTCTAGCTCAGCTTTTAAAATTTTTTTTTCCCATTTATATGTTCCTAGCAAAGAATCTATTTGACTGTGAGCAGAGTAAATCTTAAAAAGCTCCTGCTAAGTATTTTGGGGGAATGGAGAAGCTATTATGGCTTATACATTTAATGATGACATTAAGTAAATGTTAATAGAATTAGCATGAGAATATTGTTATTGATAGGGTAAGGTATCATATCTATATCTAATTGTCTAAAGGTTTTCATATATGTTCATATATCTTTAAATATGCTATTACACTTCATATATATATATATATATATTTCTCTGTATAAGAAAATACAGCAAATATAAAAATATCTATATAAACATTCTAGAATTCACTGTACACATATACCCACTTTTGGAAACCTGAAAAATTTTTAAGTAAAAGGTATTTTTCTTTGTATTTGGCAATCCTATTTATGTTTCAAAAGAATTTAAAACATCTATAGACTACTGACTTTTAAACAGAAGCATGTATATTGAAGAATGCTTGTTTAAGAAGAAAATGTTAAGTTTATTGTTTAGGTGTTTTCATTTTAGTGCAATTTGCATTAATAGCTGTGAAATAAAATCTGGTACAGTTATTTAGACAATCTAGCATCAACGTGGGCTTTTGTGGCTGTCTGCTCACAGATGATTCAAGGAGAGGGACTAGGTGTCAAGGAAAAGTGGGTCCCACCTAGCAGTCAGGCACCACACATGGGCAGATGCCTGGGTGAGATAATGAGAGTCTCCTATCTGCTCTCTAAATGAAATCTTAGGCAATCGGAAAGCTGCCAAATTTAAACTGGGATATTTTTAATGTGGCATAGTTGTCATTAATGCCAAATCTTTTAAATATTTTTCTGCACTTACAGGAGGAGCCGAAGACAAGACGTGAGACATGGGAACCCATTGACACAATGCCGAGGGTTCAATCTGAAAGGTACTAGAAGAAAGGGAATGTCCGTGGGGGTACACAGTAGCAATTCTGTACCTCGTTTAGTAAGGAATCTTCACACAAGTTATTCACTTGAGAATGTGTAGTCCTAAGTTGGTAAATTATTTGTTAATGGTAATTAAACTTAAGTACTCTTTGTGTGAATACTGAACCACAAAACACAAGTGTTCTGGAGCAAGCAGCCGCCCCTGTGTGAGCGGGTAGGTCTCTCATACAGATAGCCAACACAGATTTTTCTTAGCTACTTATTGCTTTCTGTGGCAAAAGTTTTACCTTTGAAACTGACTAACAACACAGTAAACACTATTTTATTGACGAAAATAGATATGAGAAAACATTCACGACTTTAGTTATTTTGAACCATAGACCCCTGTACTGTTTAGAACATTCACACTGCGTGACCATCTACCAGGCACTGTATTATACTGTCTTTGCAAACTTAAACACAGAATTTACTGACAATTCACAAATCATTCTTTTAGTGCCTGCCAGAAGCCATCCTACCTTCCTAAGAGTTGGAGTATTCTAGATACCATGTATGGTGGACTCACACAGGAGCTGTACTCCCTTTCTAAGGGTCTGACAATTCACTGCCCGGAGCCATCCTCCCTTCCTGAGTATTCTAGATCCTTTGTATGATGGACTTACACAGCATCTGTGATGTTTTGTGTCCCTCTTTTCATGTTTCCAACTTCGTGAACATGCATATGTATTTTTTCCTATTTATAGAATTCATTATATGTTCATAGCACATTTTGTTTCTTTCCTTATTCTCTAGAGACATATACTGTTCCCAATTCCATAGATGCAGAGAATCCAGGCTGGGACTCAATTGTGGGCCTGTGTCCTGTTTAACAGCTAACACAACCCCCTCCTCTTTGTCCTGACACAGAGAGGCCATTTTGTTAAACTATTCCTTGATCTCTTCCCTCCTCCTCTTCCTCCTGGCTGCTTGGTGCTGCAAGCATGTGGTTTAAAGATGAAACTGTATGGAAGTGTTCATATAATAAACGTTATAAAATTCAAACAACAGCAGCAGCTGAAGGGAAGAGTGTCAGCCAGGTCTGCTGCCCCAGCATTCAGGTCCAGGAGGCAGCAGTCCTGGACTAGAGAGGAGACTCACATACCACACATTTGAGCCTGGGCCTTCGTGTAGTAAAGAACACGATCCTATTCCTTACTATGGTAACTGCAAGATATCACTCCGAGGTAGATTTTTATTTCATTGTTTTATACATCGAATTCTATTTTGCATTTGCTTTGCATGGAACATTTTTTATAAAGCACTAATGCCGGTTCCTGTTTATAATGTCCCTTTTGACAGGGGTGAGAATAGTGACACTTGACGGACTGTCAGATACCTGTGCTGACTTTGAGCTTTGGCTCAAGTGCTTTCTTGTGATAATCTCATTCATTGTTTAAAACCTATACCAGCATCGATTTCTATCCCTGGTTTCTAAATAAAGCATTCTGTTGCTGATTTAACATCTGTCTCGTTTCAGTGAGGGCTTTATTGGCCGTAAAGCCTTTACTGAGGTTTTAAAATGTTATAATCTATGACTTAGAAATGAATAAAATGAGCACAGAGATGGTTCAAGTAACTTATGTCCTGTTACACAGCGCATAGTGTGGATGTGCAGGAATTTACCCCGAGCTCCTTTACTCCAAAGCCTTGCTACTCAATCATTGCATCACACTGTAGACATACTATGCCTTCTGTTTGAGCTTCTTCTATTCCACACTGACTATGGTTTCATGGGTGGCATGAACCAAGATCCCATTTTTGCCTGGCACTACATTCACAGTGTATTTCTTCATACAGAACACATATATGTGCAGATATTGTACATATGTAGTATATTTCTTTATGACTCATAGACACACTTTGCAAAACTGAGAAAAATCTAACTAAAAGACTATTACAATAATCAGATAATCATATAATAATTAGATAATTAAAGCTATATTACAATCCTCAGTGCAGAGCAATAAATGTGTATCACCACAACCTTAGGTAATTGTGTAGGGTCTGTTTTGCTTTGCATAACAGCTCGAGCCTATGGAAAATATTCTCATTAAATTGTGCCTACTCCCTTTTGGTGACAGCCATTCTGAGCACAATCTTAGAAAGACAGATATTCACATAGAAGAGTCATCTCTGAAATCAGTTCTCTCTCTCACTTCTGTGATTCTTGCTTTTCAGCATACAGAAATGCGGCTGAAATTGTTCAGTACGGAGTAAGAAATAACAGCACTTTCCTTGAGTGTGCTCCCAAGTCTCCACAGGCATCTATCAAGTGGTTGCTGCAAAAAGACAAAGACAGGCGGAAGGAGGTGAGTGGCTGGCCCCCACCTTCCCAGCCATCCATCAGGGGCTGTAGAAGGAGCACTAAATCACCATTCCTCAGGGAGGCACAGATGAAACTGGGGAGGAGAGACTTAGAAACGTCCTTTTATGTCAATGGCCTGTCAAGTGCCATCTCCTTTAAAATCCTTTGTCCATAGAGTTGAAGGGTTAATTAGAAATACTCTCTGCCAGCCACCTCTATAGCCTAGTGTTTGTAACAAGAGTGCAAGTGTTAAGAAGGAGTCAAAAAAGAAGCACTTGTGAAAGACACAAGATGTGTTCGAATCCAGAAGCTAAGACTTCATACAACAGCACCTCTGTGTGACTCACAAGATAAAAGGACCTTTAAAATTGTTCTGTTCTCCTCAGCAAGAAATTACATTGAACTTTAACCCTTTGCAGCAAGGAGCATTTTCTGCTGTGTGGTCATGCTTCCATTGCACTAGCATTCGTGGCCCTTATATGTCATTCAGGTAATTTATACGATTATCTTATATGAGACCACTGGATTTATTTATTAGTATGGAAAAATTCCCCTAGATTTGCAAATAAATACATTCCTACTCTAGGTTTTCATTTATTATAAATAAATGTTTGAAAAGAATGACATTGCAAATTGGCATAGAGCAACACATTGTAAATACTGAATTCCGTAGTATGGATGTCATACTGTTTTGACAAGTGAGAAGAAAAAATTATATGCATATATATGCAACCCCTAATTCTAAAATTCCATGTTGATAATACACTATCAATTTTGATGGAGCCAAGTGAAAATTGGACAAACCCCTGCATTTGTGAGGGTTCTAATACAGGTGATTTTATTCCTGTGTAATTTTAATTAAGTCTGTGCAAGTGCACACCCTGAAAGCTGTAGAAGGCAGGCACTCTCAAAGTGACTGGGATCTGGGCTCCATAGGAAAAAGCACGGCCAACTCGCACACTTGCCTAATCAAACATGTAATGTGGTCTTTCACAACTCTGAATTCCCTGAGGCTGAAACATTAAATCGGAGACTGGTGACCATTTCCATATGTGGAGGTTTAATCCTGTGGAAGAAAGGACAGGGTGGATGGGCTTTGGACCTCCCTGTTTCCTCTGAATTCATTAATAGTCTAATTTTTTGTTCAGAGGGTCTTGCAGAGAACCCAGTTTTGGTTCCCTGCACACACATCAGGAAGCTCACAAACTCCCGTAATTCCAGTTTCTGGGAATCCAAATCACTCTGACCTCGGCAGGCTGGCACCTCTAGGTACATGACACATAGTAGCTCCCTCAAGATTACACGTTTAAAATCTAAACACAATCTTTGACTTGGATTTTATTAACAATGAAATGTATTTTATACGGAACTTTCATAATGTAAAAATATTCATCTGTATTGCATTACCTTTCTCGATTTTGGTGATATTTCTGTTTTTGTTCAGAGAGAGAAAGAATCCAGAATATAGATGTCATCAACATTCCCTCCATATGGATTCTCAATCTTTGCATTGACTGTACAATACCTAGAGTTGTAAACCAAGTGGATCTAATGTGTGTAGCCAATATCCAGTCATTGATCTCTTTCCATTATATGCCTTATAGTGACTAATCATTACCACCTGTTTTTTATTACCTTGTAGAAATAAATTTTCTTGAAGTCTTGTAAGGTAATGTCCTTGCAGCTTATTTTAACACATTCTATAGTGTGTGATAATTGAACGAGGCCATTGAAAACATTCAAAATTCTGTTTCTGTGTGTGTGTGTGTGTGTGCATACGCACTGAGAATACTTAATGAAAAGAAAAAAAGAAATGAACCACATCATATTTTTTGTGCTTTTGCAAGTGAATAATTTTGCAAAAATAAAAATAATTTTAGAACTAGATACCATGCAAGCATTCCATTAATATAACCATTTCCTATGAGTCAGGTATAAAAAACAAAATAAAACAAACAAACAAAAAATAAAAACCCACCGTACTAATTTTGTGTTTGTGTAGAATGAAACTGTCTTAGTTAGGTGACAATTGATGTGGTGAAACGCCATGACCACAGCAACTTGGGGAGGAAAGGGTTTTATTTAGCTTATACGTGCATATCACGATTCATCACTGAAGGAAGTCAGGACAGGAACTCAAATAGGACAGAAACCTGGAGACTGGAACTGATACAGAGGCAATGGAAGAGTGCTGCTTACTGGCTTGCTTCCCTGGGCTTGCTCATCCTCCTTCCCTCCCCTCCCCTCCCCTCTCTTCCTTTCCTTTCCTTAGGAGGAATTGTGTATTATTTTATTTTTAAATCCCATAAGAGGAATATAATGAAAAGAGAACACATCAGTTTGATGCATTTTTCTTCTTTCTGCTTATTGTTCTTGCTTCCTACAATACATTCTAACCATAGCATCCCCTCCCCCCACTTCTCCTAGCTACTACCCCCACCTTCTCTCTCCCTGGGATTCACTGCTTCTCCACTTACCTTCAGAAATAGTAGGCCTGTCAGGGATATCAACCAAACATGGCATAACCAAAGCAACGTGACTAGGCACACATCCTTATATCAAGGCTGGATAAGGCAGAACAGTAAAAGGAAAAGGATCCCAAGAGCGGGCAAAAGGGTCAGAGACTCTACACCCTCCCTGCTAGGAGTCTCATAAAAATCCCAAGCTAAACAACCATAACATATATTCAAAGGACCTAACACAGACCCCTGCAGGCTCTGTGATTTCTTCAGACTACTTTCTTATAGAACTCAGGACCACCAGCCCAAGGATGATGTCACCCACAATGGGTAGCGCTCATTCCTGTCAATCATTAATTAAGGAAATGACCTATGGCAGGAGCTTATGGAAGCATCTTCTCAGTTGAAGTTCCTTCCTTTCAGATAACTCTAACTTGTGTCAAATTGATATAAAACTAGCCAGCACACGAACGCACTACAGATTTTCCATTGTGTCTTACTTGACTATGTCTTAGTTCAATACCCAGGGGACAAGATTACACATTGCAGAGAAAAGGGTACACGTACTGTGGCTCTAACCATAATGCTGTAAACTTTGAGAAGGAAGATACTCAATCCTGCTGCCTAGTTGTGAGTCAACCATTCATTGTATATATTGACTGTGTTTTGTTAAAAATGTAGTCTTCCATTTGGAACATTCACTGTGTTTCTCTCACAGGTTAAATTGAATGAGCGCATTATAGCCACTTCCCAAGGACTACTGATTCGCTCTGTTCAAGATTCTGACCAAGGACTCTACCACTGCATTGCCACTGAGAACAGCTTCAAACAGACCATAGCCAAGATTAACTTCAAAGTTTTAGATTCAGAAATGGTGGCCGTTGTGACAGACAAGTGGTCCCCATGGACATGGGCTGGCTCTGTGAGGGCTCTACCCTTCCATCCAAAGGACATCCTGGGGGCATTCAGCCACTCAGAAATGCAGCTCATTAACCAGTACTGCAAAGACACCCGACAGCAGCAGCATCTGGGTGAAGAACCACAGAAGATGAGAGGGGACTATGGCAAACTGAAGGCTCTCATCAACAGTAGGAAAAGCAGAAACAGGAGGAATCAGCTTCCAGAGTCATAAAGCATTCATCCATGGAGTTTTGCTTCCAGAAACAAATGCTCTGTCTTCACTAGTCAACTACTAAGCAAAATCTTGTGCTTTACCCATGAAAAATTCCTGACAAAGGCTGGAGACTCACTCTAAAGTGTGTTCTCTGTGAACTGAAGTGAGCATGCATCTTCTTGTATGATACAGACTAGCACTAGACATGTCATGGTCCTCATGGTGCATAGAAATATTTAACTTATCCCAGATTTTATTTATATCTTTATGTGTCTTTTCTTCAACATCAATGCAGCAACAGAAGCAGAACTGTTACCCCCCTTGGTTGAGTGAGGGCCATAAATTACCCTGTGCTTTTCCTTCTGTGCTCTAGGGGTTTAGCTTTCTAATTGTCACTGGTTTTTATACATGAAAACGAATTCCAGTTCACAATTTTCACATAGTAAATGTCACATAAGTGTGTGTGACATCCAATGCCTTATAGGTTACACAAATGACAGGGAAGAGAGCATCCAGATGTTACATAAAGTCAAGAGTGACTCATAAAGAGAAAGTGATGAGTTCATATGCTTCCAGTGATTTATATTCTTGCTTGTTCCTTTAAGATTATAAGATGTGTCGGTTGCTGATATCTGACATCAATCTTTGTTCTCTTGTTTCAGAAGGACAAAATGAATAGCCTATATCATGCAGGCCTTTGATGGGGATCTATCAGTGAGACATTGACATTTCTACTGTTATGTTTTCATCTTCCAAACAAAAGCACTTTGTTTTTTGGAAGTTATTTAAGTTATTATAGACTTACATAAACTCTTGCCTTATTTAATTGCTTTACTGCTTTGGTTTTAATCCCCTAGTCTACCTAGAAAATTAAAGGAAAGAAGGATGAAAAGTTGTTAAAGCATGCAACTTTTCCATGTAGTGTTTTCCACGATAGGATTCAAATTCTAGGAATAATTTGTACATCTAAGGAACCAGTTTTACACACCATACTGATTTTTCAGGCAAAGTATCATGATTTTGTAAACATATCTGTGATGGGGAAGTTATTATTATATCAAGAAAGAAAATCTCAACACATTATAAACAAAATAGTCTTCTTTTAAAGAATATCTATTTTCCCTCAGACATTTTTTTCCACTTGATAACACTTCTTTAGGAATGTTGATACTCATGTTCAGGGACCTGTTTAACCATTGAGAATTTTAGCACTGTCTTCTAATTATACACTTGGATTGTTTTATGAGAAAAGTATAATACTAAAATTAGTTTCTCCAATTTAAATGGATAAAATATAGGAGATCTTCTTATACGTCTTTTAATTATACAGCTTTCATTTTATTTAATTTCATTTTAATACGTTTATATTTTCAGATAAAAAGAGAAACTTTACCAAACACTGTTGAAACACACTTCTTCTTGACAGTTTATTTAGAAGGTAATTAAAGGGGATCTACAACGTTTTATAGTGATGTGTAAAAAACTCCAGGAAGTAAATTATCGATAGGAGAGTAAGTTGAGAGTAGACTATGTGCTTAGCATGTACAAAGACCTGGGCTTAACAGACAGACAGGAAGAAAGATACGAAGGAAGGAAGGCAGGCAGGAACAAAGAACAGACTGCATGGAGAGAATCAGGACAGGAAGGAGGAAAAAAGACAAAGAAAGATGGAGGGAATGCATTCATTGTCAGAAGACTTTAAAAAATGTTAGTTAAATGATGGTCAATTCTGGTGTTCTGAGAGTGTGCCTCAGTGTTGCAGAAAACAGCAGTGAAAACAGAGAGCGTAAATGTACCCAAATGTGTACAGTGTTACAATAATCTATAGTGTTATCATATGCAAATGGTTAGCATGTTCAAAACGTTCACACTTTGGCTTTTCTTATACATGTGAAAATAGCAGTGTGTTCCTATTCAGTGCTAATGCCATCCTCTGTGTTTGTAATTAATCTGTTGTATGAACAGTAAAGTGACTTCCAACGCACAGATCCTCTTGTTTCACTTAGCTTCAGTCTGCTAGTCAGTGATGTTTAGTTCTATGCTGTTATTTGTTCTATTTAATACCTCCTGTTTTGGTTTTTTTTAACCATAATTACATTTTAAATCCTCATTTCTTTTCCTATAAATTACTGTTCAACGTAACCCAGCCAAAAGTAAAATATATGTATTTCTCAAATCATAATTAATACTTATTGAGTATGGGTGATTACTTGGTTTTATTTTGTTTACTTGGGAAAATTAATGATTTAACTTTTTTTTGTACTGTATATAAAATTACCTAGAAATGCACTTTTTCCCCAAGATGTAGGTTCATGAATAGATTTAGCATGATGAAACTGTCTTTACAGTGAATGCTCACCCTGTGTAGAGAAAGCAAACTAGATGTAGTTACCACATGAGAATTTAATTAGATGTTGAAAAAAATCATTTGTCTGGAAAAATAAACATTGAATTCCCCCAAGGATGTCTTTCACTTTTCTTTTTAAGGTGATATGTGTTAATGTGACAGAAAACTATTGAATTGTTATTATCACTTAAAGACCTAGTTCCCCAGTGTTATGAAAACAAACCATTAAATACTTCAGAATTTAACAATTACAATATATGTATTTCTAACTTTTAGACCAGCAGCCTTCATTCAAGTCCAAACTTGAATCCATCCAGTGCCATCCACCTCCTATGCATATTCATGAAAACATATTAACATATGCAAATCAATACATTTTTAGACTCAGTATTTTATATTTACCCATGCATATGTAAATTATTCATAATATATCATGTCTATAATTTGAAACAGTTATAGTTTGGGAATGTATATGATTGAATCCACTCTACATACATTTTAATTCCAGGCTCATGATTTTATTTTGAGAAAGATTTTGTGATTCTCTCTACCTCAGTACTCTGCATAAATCCCCACCTGGAAAGTGTTCGGATAGAACACATCATATATGCACATGTTTTTAAAAATGTTTTGACATTGGCCATACTTGCTAGAACAGTAAGGAGTATTTGTATTCTATGTAAAATTCAACATCAGTCTTTCAAGAAGAAAATCTATGGTCAAAGGATCAGCTGGTCTCTTCGCAAGTAAGAAAGGCATTTATGAACATGAGAGGAGGAAGTCACAGCTTAGCATGTAAGGCACATCAGAGTGAGAGGACCATTGCAACTTTGTTCTGTCTGTTCGTGGGACATGAGTAGTAAGAAGCAAAGACTTGCTGCAGCAGCTCAACCAACACGATTACTCCGCTTTACTTCGATGGTCTTATTGTTCTTCAGTATCTTTCTCACATACAAATTAAACGTTATTCTTTAAAAAAATAATTTATTGTGCTTAAAAAGAAGCTTTAATATATGTCTGATCTTTTATGCTTCTTATAGAAATGAAAAAAAAATTAAGGAAACAAATAACAGTTTCTGACATGTTTGGGGCTAGCTAAAGTCAGGAGAGGCAGCCAGCTTTGCTTGTGTTTAAGACTGTTAAAAAGTAGAAGTCTAGACAAAGACATAACAACACCAAGCAAACCAGAGTGCTTATTTAACTGGATATTTAGAGGTTTTGGTGGATGTCTGTGCATGACAATACAATCGTAGAAGATCATTGTGGAAAAAATTTTTTTATTTTTTGTAAGAGTTTATCCACCATTCATTCAAATAACTAAATGCTGCAAAAGTATAGAAAACCCCTCTCAAAAAAAAGAAAAACAAAAACAAAGAAAAAGAAAACAAATCACACACACACAATATATATGTATATATATGCCAACTGGTGAATTTCACCATCACTAAGTTGTTCACATACGTGACTGCTTATGTACATTCTGGTGTTCATGGTTCCACAATGACAATATCTTTAGAATACAGACATCAGGAGGCAGAAGAGCAAGCTTCATAGCGTAACAAATGTCGTCTTCATTCTAGTGACTCTAATGTATTTATCAATTCACCTCATAAAATCCTACTTTCCAAATAGTTAGAATTGTGTATTTCCCAGGGCTATTATATTGCCATGCTTGAGTTTCCTTACATAAAGTGCCATTAAAGAATGACATTATAACAAACACATTAAAACTGTTTACTCTAGGTAGGATTACTTCTCAATCCCAAAACAAAAAGAGAGTGTGCTTTATTTAAATGCTTTTCTTCCTTTTGAGTTATTCATGTAAAAATACCATCCAAATAGCTCATGAGATCAAAACTGAATTATTTATGTAAGGCACAATGGATATTTGAGGAAATTGTTATGGAATTACATCACCACCTTTGCTAGTCATCCCGTGTGGACGTGAACCTGTGTCTTGTGAGATGAAGTGATTTCTCTCCTGTTTGATTTCAGGTCTTGTCATAATTTCATTCCTCCAATTTGAAATAGAACAAACAAACTGCATCTTTTACTTTCCTTTGTATTCATTTTGCAGATAAATCATTATTGTCTTTACTAACCATTCGCATCTCGGATCCTGGGGCGCAGAATGTAGACTGATGATGAGGTGATTTGCTTTGAGGCAATAGGAACTGGCAGTTTATAGGTGTGATGTGATGCCATTGGTTTGTTTGATGGAAAGGGAAAAAATGGCCATAGAAAACAAACTGCAACAGAGACCCACGAACCTTGGGAAGTCCTAGTGATTTCTTCATAGACTTGTATATATAGGTGGATCTATGTACTTTTATTTACAGATAGGCTACATTTAATTCATTAGATATTAAAGAATACATTTCTGCTTCAGATATTTCATCATCTACACTTAGAAATGTTTCTAAATCCCTCTCAATAAACTATTGCATTTTCTTTTTAAATCTAATTTTGTTATTATTGTATGTGGATGGGTGATTCTCCTGCATGTATGTATAGGCAACCTGTACACACAGGGAGTATGGTAAAGGTATTAGATTCTGTAAAACCTGGATTACATCGTTGTTAGCCAACCTGTGGGTCCTGGCAATCCAATCCAAGTTTTCTAGAAGAGCAACTATTTCTCTGAACCACTAAGTTCTCTTCTCGGCTCCAGCAGGTTAGGATCTTATTTCACACGGTTCAGTCCTCATGATGGCTTGTAATTACCCAGGTGTACTGGAGCATCAATCTGACTTCATCCGGGAAAAACTCTAAACACCACAATGCAGAGCTTATTGCAGCAGCAGTTACAGCAGCATAAGAATTTCCATTCTTCTTACTAATGTACGTTTATGGAGCATATTCTGTGACAATTTCCATGTGGAGTTCATGTTGTGCATAATTGTCTGTTTTCTTCTCAGGATGTTATGAAATACCACGCCAGTAGTTAGTATATTTTCTTTTTTTTCCATTTATTTATGTATGGATTTATTTATTTATTCATTCGTTCATTCACTTTATGTCCCAATAGCTTCCCCCAAAACCATCGTCCCTCCCTCCTTCCCCTTCTCTCCTTCCCCCCCCCCCCAAGAAGGTGAAAGCTTACTCTCAGTATCCCCAGGTCCTGGCACATCAAGTCTCTTCAGGGCTAGTGCATCCTCTACCACTGAGGCTAGATAGGGTAACCCAGTTAGGTGAAAGGGTTCCACAGGCAGGCAACAGTATTAGGGACAGCCTGTGCTCCTGTTGTTGTGGAGACATGAAGACCAAACTGCACATCTGCTGCATATGTGAAGGGGGCTTAGGTCCACCCCATGTATGCTCTTTGGTTGTTGGTTCAGGCTCTGAGCATCCCCAAGGGTCCGAGTTAGTTGACTCTGTTGGCCTTCCTGTGGATAGCCTAATCTCTCAGGAGCATGCAGTCCTATACCCAGCTCTTCTATAAGAATCCCCAAGCTCTGTCTAATGTGCGGCTGTGGGTCTCTACAACTGCCTGAGTCAGTGCTGTGTGGAGCCTCTCAGAGGACAGTTACGCTAGGCTACTGTCTGAAAACATAACAGAGTACGCTGTGTGAGGGTTTGGTGTTTAACCAAGGGATGGGTCTCAAGTAGGCCAAGTTATTAGTTGGCCATTCAGTCAGTCTCTGCTCCATCTTTGTCCCTGCACTTCTACTACACAGGACAAATTTGGGGTAGAAAATGTTGTGGGTGGGTTGGTGTCCTTATCCTTACACTGGGGGTCCTGCCTGGCTACAAGAAGTGACCACTTGAGCTTCCATATGCCCACTGCTAGGGATCTTAGCCAAAGTAACTTTCAGGTCTCGGGCTCCTGCTAAAGATGACCCCTACCGCCCACTCCTGCCAGCTCCAATGTGCATTTATTACCCTGGCCCTCTCTCCTGTTTCTCCCTACACCCAATCCTGAAACCCACTCCTATTCTCCTCCCCATCCCCTCTCCCACCCAGTTCCCTCCCTCCATCTGCCACCTAGGACTGTTTTACCCCCTTCTAACTGATATTCAAGCATCCTCACTTAGACCTTCCTTCCTGTTTAGCCTCTTTGGATCTGTGGACTGTGGCATGGGTATCCAGTACTTTACAGCTAATATCCACTTATAAGTGAGAATATACAATTCATGTTCTTTGGGTTTCAGTTACTTCATTCAGCACGATATTTTCTAGTTCCATTCATGTTGCTTCAATATTCATAATGTCTTTGTTTTTAATAGCTGAGTAGTATTCCATTGTGTAAATAAACCAAAGAACTTATCCATTTGTTAGTTGAGGGACATCTGGGTTGTCTGTAGTTTCTAGCTATTATGAAAAAAGTTCCTATGAACAGAGTAGAGCGTGTGTCCCTGTGATTCACTTGGACTTAAGTTTTTGTCTACTGTGATAAATATAGATCTATTTTCATCCTTCTACAGGCCAACATCCAGTTAGATCAGCACCACTTGTTGAAGATCCTTTCCTTTCCTTTCCTTTCCTTTCCTTTCCTTTCCTTTCCTTTCCTTTCCTTTCCTTTCCTTTCCTTTCCTTTCCTTTCCTTTCCTTTTCTTTTTGTTTTTGTTTTTTTGTTTTGTTTGCTTGTTTGTTTTGGAGTACTTTAAGAAGTATTGATATTAGCTTTTCATTGAAAGTCTGGTATTATTCTATGCTGAAGTCCTCTGACTCTGGGCTTTTTTTGGTCAGAAGACTTTTAATGCTGCTTCTATTTCCTTAAAGGTTATAGATTATTTAAATAGTTTAGTTGATTTTGATTTACTTTAATAAATGGTATCTCTCTACCAAATAATTCCTTTCATTTAGATTTTCTAATTTAGTGGAATACAATCTTTTGAAGTAAGATCTAATGATTTTTTGATTCCTCAGTGTTTGTTGTTGTGCCTCCCTTTCTATTTCTGATTTTATTATTTGGAGATTGTGTATCTGCCTTTTAGTTAATTTGGATAAGGCTTTGTCTATCTTGTTGATATTCTCAAAGACCCAGCTCTTGGTTTCATTGATTCTTTGCATCATTCTCTTTGTTTCGAATTGACCGATTTTAGCCCTGAGTTTGATTATGTCCTACCATGGACTCACCTTGGATGTGTTGGCATCTTCATTTTTCCTACAGGTTCAGGTATGCTGTTAAGTTGTGAGCATGAGATTTCCATTCCCTGGGGGTTAGGAAGAGTTGCTCTAGGGGAAACACTAACATCAGAAAGAGGTCAAGAGTCTCTAGCCATGGTCCTGTGATATGTAGAAACTGTCGTGGGGGTAGGTTTTCCAATAATATCCAGAGTAACAAACCGCATACGTTTCACTATAGGGAACCAAAGCAGCCAGATGCTAGTGTCTAAAACCAGCTGTATCTTATGCACAGTGGATCTAAACTTGGAAGCTGTGGTTCCATCTCTGCATGACAGGTCACAATAAACACTACCTGAATATAAAATAGGGAGACTCAGTTCATCAACTCTCTATAAGGCCTTGTGCTTATTACTCAATCCTGATATTACTTATAGGGAAAATGCATTTTATTTCCAGATTTGGAAACAAACTATCTAAGTGAACGGACATTTATACAATGGAGTTTGTGACTTTATGATAAAGTTTGTGATAAGCTATCTCTTTACAGAAAGGGAAGCATTATTTAATTGTGACCTCAGCCTTTAAATAAAGATCAGTTCCCTGCACTGAAGCAGGGAACCCAGACTGTTATGTCTCAGTGTAGCTTCTCCACAGGTGGCTACTCTCCTTTGCCACGTTAATGAAGGGAACAATTTCTAGGAAAAAAAAATGGTCTCCAGACTCCCCTGAGAGGCCTGCACCAGAAGTTGGCATTGACGATGGAAACTGGAGAATAATCTAGTTTCCTTCTCTGTAACATAATTATTATGAGCTTTGGAGATGGAAAAACTTAAGGAAGATAAATCTGAGGAAGAGAAAGAACAAACAGCAGAATTATGTGTTTGCCCATCATTGCATATTAACCTCCATTGTCACTACCCAAAAGCCAAGAGCTGGCACTGGGAAAAATATTACGGAACAATATCAGAGGAAACTGCTTAAGATTCTCTGAGATTGTTAGCACCTTTTTATAACTTAGAAAAATCCAGGCGAAGCTTTTACAGGCGTGCTTTAATACTTTCATTCCAAAAATTGAGCAAATGGCAAGCACAGCTTTGTTAAGGCATTCTATGCCCTCTGACCCTTTTTGCTGACCCTGCATGGCTTGCCCAGTGTTATGTTATATCACTCACCCTACTGCCATACAATCTATAATTTTTCTCTTGCCTATTAGTGAATAAACGTGGTGTCTTAATTTTTCTTATTCCTTGTTTCTGAATCAGTGCCGGCTTTGGAACAGTTTGCTAGTTGCTTAAAGCACATGGATGGTATGTACTTGACGGTTTCACTGACTGAATCCTTGTAGACACACATGGCTATTCAATAGAGTATTGCCGATACTTTGTAAACACAAATTTCAGAACACGAACAATTATTGGTTCAAAAACCTATATAAATATCTTTATGATAAGTCAAACACTTATACAACACACTACTTAAGCAATTAAAACGCTAGTGTGAGCCCCCATGGGAATGTCTTTTCTCCTAGAGTAAATGTTGACAAAAGTAAAACATAGATTATATAGAATGGCAATGAAACTGTAGGAGAAATATTTAGTACATAGCACAGGTGGCAAGAGAACATGATTTGAAATCAAGTTTTCTCCTTAATGTGCTGTTTTCATGGTGTATATTTTAACCTATTTATCATAGCAACACTTCTTTGGTAGACATAATTACATGAATTTCGCAAGTAAGAAAAAAACCCCAAATTTAGTAAGAATGGGGCTGCTGAACTAGAAACTGAAACACTGCTCGGGCTTTCTTGTACTTGCCCGAATAACAAGTACCCAAAGAATGGAACTTCACCACAGTCATCAGAAAGGTATCCAACAACAGAAAAAACCTGCTCAGTAAATTTGGTGTGGAAAAAGAAGGTCTTTTCTGTGGGTTTTGTGAAGAGCAACATGAATACCCATATGCACACACAAAAAAAAATCCACGTTGATCTCAAGATATATTCAAAGTTTGTATATGTGATATATTTATGAGAGAGAGAGACAGAGAGAGAGAGAGAGAGAGAGAGAGAGAGAGAGAGAGAGAGAGAATATAAAAGTTATCTGCCCTTGATTTTTGAGAAAGGTTGATCGGTGTTGGAAGTCTGAGACTCATGTAGGAAGGAAAAGATGAGATGCAAACATTTACTGTGAGTGATGAATTAACGGATTGTTGTCCAGGCTGGGCTATGTGTTTGGAGAAACAAGAGTCAATGAGGCAAAGAGGTCAATGAAGAGTGGACATCATGCACTTGTTTAATAAAGTTGCCATGGCCCTAAATTTTAGGTTTGAAAACTTGTTTGAAACCTTCCCTTGCACTATCACCTTTAACCTGGCAGAAACTCTCTGTGGTTGGTGCCCTACGGTCTATTTGTTCTTCATTTAGCTAACCAAAAGTCAACACACTCCACAGATTCGGGCAACAGTAACACTTGATAGTGAACAGCTTTGTCATGTAAATAATGTGTCCCCTTTGCATGTTCATCAGGTAAGTAAAAACAGAATGCAGAGGTGCTCTATCGCATTCCAGTTGGCTGAAATGCACAGCACAGCACTATGACACATGGTCTTCTGTTAATACCTCACCTCTGTGAAACGTGTAAATGCTTTCCTATGTTCCAGCATATTGAGCTTTGCGTTCTTACTGGCACTTACATCATCAGTCACTCGAGGCTGAATGAAATTCTACTTTCATCTAACCCAGTCTCTCCCAAAGGGGCTCTCTGGTGTTATGAAGATCTTAAGACCTCAAGACCAAATTATACAGCAACCACATCAGTAGAAATCACATTAATAACAACAGTTTGACCTTTTCAACAACTCCTCAGGCACATTGAAATTTTTCTTCTAGTGCATAGATTGCCAAAGCACAAATGTTAGCTTTTGGTCCAGTAATTTTTAAATGCATTTTAATTTTTGCCATATTTACAGTTTATGGATTTGTTTTTTCAAGAATAAGTTTTAAAAGTAAAAACATGTTAAGAAAGCTCGTTAATTGCTGGGGGTTGTGGTCTATCTCATGACCTTATTTATCTCATGCTCAAACCTAGAACTACTTCTGCGACTGGTAATATTTGCCTTTTACAAAGGAAAGAGCATAAAGATATTAAAAAACAATTAACAATAAAATGAGCAGAATATTCTAAATGCTGTCATTATGCATAACTATTTTATTTGTTCTTTCAGACTTTGGCAAGCTTTAATGTTGGTGCTAAGACAGGAAGTATCCATGTGATTTCTATAAATGAGCACTACAGGCTTTTTCTATCTGTACATGTTCACCTTTGTATATAATGATTTCATCATTTGATGCTAGAATATTCACTGTGAGTATGGAAAAATAATTTTAAAATTTCAGAATATAACTTTGTCACAAGAAAATTAATAAATAATATAAAATTTACACATATGGATATATTTGTGAAAGCTGCACACGTTTTACTTGAGAAAATCGTTGAGGCAAGTTTAATGTAAGGTTTAAGGCTTTAAAACAAACATAAAGGCGAAGCAAATACTTTATCAGGCTGTGATAAAGCAGCTGAGGCCAGGGAACAATTTGTTTTGAATTAAGTGGTTCTCACAGAACAGAATACTCTGCACTAAAAAGCGTGACGGCAGGTGGGAAAATCGAGGTGGTCCCCAGAGCTGTCAAAGGCAAGCATTCGCAGATGATAAAGCTGAGGCCTACAAAGAGGTCACACATTTCGCAACAAAGCCAGGTTCTCAGTGTCTCCATGTAGTTAGTACTTTTGCCATATACACGAGTGACCCAGAGACGTGGTTATGTAGCAGAAAAATACACACACGACCAAAGAGTTATTCTTCTAGGCTGTCAGCATCGTATTAAGAAAGGGCTTGAATTCCTGAAATTCTAGTTCATGGCCTGGCAGCTGCTCAGTAACCCTGTATAACTAGGCCGGATTTTTTTTTTTTTTTTTTCTTTTTTCTTTTTGGTCAGTCTCCTTTGGTATTGCTCAGCTACACATGGCTTTAGTGGGAAACGGGTCAAAATTACAGGAGACTTTTGCTTTCATGGATGCCCATCTGCTTGGGCAAGAAGTGAATAGCCTCAGAGTTGGGGTCAAATTGGCAACTTGCTCTAGATTCATCAACATAAGTTACGAATTCTCCTGTCAGCATCTCCTTCATTTCAATTAGATGTTAAAAGGAAGGTGAGTAGTCACAGCTGTTTACAGGAAGTCATCTGAAAGCCATTTAAAGAGCCAAGGTAGTCCCGTTTTCTGTCTTGTCTTTGCAGGGAAGGCAGCACATCAGGATCTGATTGGAAGTATAATTTGTCTGCCATTATCTGATGCTACCTTTACTCTTTGCCATCTCTTCCTCTGCCTACCTCTCCTTCCATCTAGCTCAATTTTATTGCTACTGAAAGTTGTCTGTAACCATCAATCACTACTGAGCCTTGTTGAAAGGTAGGTTTTTATGGAAAAGGTCTGAAACTACGAAGAACAATATCCACTTGTGACATCCTCCTCAGTGATGCTCCTGCCAACGTTCTCCAGGACAAACACTGAGGGGCAAGACTCTTACTTTTATAATCGATGATAGAGAGAATGAAGGGAAATTACAAAAGAATAGAGGTCATCTTTTTCTTAGTTCCCTGTACTTCTCAAAGAAATGTTATATACTGCAAACAGGCAGAGCAGCAACTAAGAATATACAATTATCTTTTTCATTCAAGTTCTGGTACATTTTGGGTTAACATATGATGATGATTTTGCCAAAGCAGTCAATTTTGCTTACTTTTCTTAGCAGTCACTCGGTAAATTAATATTGTTTTGGTATGCTCAATTTCAAATCAAATTGCTTCTACCAATATATTATCTAAATCGAGTCAGGTAAACTCAGGTGACAGCAGATGCTGGCGAGGATGTGGAGAAAGAGGAACACTCCTCCATTGCTGGTGGGACTGCAAGCTGGTACAACCAATTTGGAAATCAGTGTGGCGGACCCTCAGAAAAATGGACATAATACTACCTGAGGACCCAGCTATACCTCTCCTGGGTATATACCCAGAAGATGCCCCAACACGTAGCAAAGATACATGCTCCACTATGTTCATAGCAGCCATATTTATAATAACCAGAAGCTGGAAACAACCCAGATATCC
>CM052700.1:138653936-138686479 GCA_028551405.1 Uromys caudimaculatus
ACATATGTGGCAGAGGAATCACCTCGATGGCCATCAGGGAGAAAGGAGAGGCCCTTGGGCCTGAGGGTGCTAGAGGCCCAGTAAAGGGGAATGTCAAGGTGGGAATATGGGAATGGGTGGGCGGGTAGGTGGGAGGAGGAATTCCCTCACAGAGGCGGGGAGGGGGAGGGGATAGGGGGTTTCCAAAGAGGAGACCCAGAAAAGGGGAAACATTGGAAATGTAAATAAAGTATCAAAAATAAAAAAAAAAATAAAAAAAATAAAAAAAAGAATGTGAACATTTATGAAGGAGTAGCAGCTCACTTGCTCTGCTGGATGAATGAGGGGACAGAGCTTCCAAAGGTAGCATTTGCTTGCCTTTATAATGTAAATATCACTCTCATGACCAAAGCCAAACCACCTAGTATAGAATAACTTAAGAGAATGCCACAATTTGCCTTTTAGCTTAGAGAAAAGACTGTTATTCTCCAATTAACTAATTAATTAATTAATTTTTAAAATAATCTTAAAGGGGGCCCACTGGAGGGAAGGCTCAGTGGTTAAGAGCACTGGGTGCTCTTCCAGAGGTTCTTACTTCAATTCCCAGTATCCAGATGGTGACTCACAACCATCTATAACTGTAGTCTGATAGGATCCTATGTGAATCTGATGCCCTCTTCTGGTGTGCAAAAAATGTACATGAAGGCAAAATACTCACATACATAAAGTACATAAATACATGAATCAATAAATTTGAGAGAGAGAGAGAGAGAGAGAGAGAGAGGGAGAGAGAGAGGGGGGGATGGGGGAATAGAGAGAGAGAGAGAGATGAGCCTATAAGAAAGAAAAAACTGAAAAAAAAAAAAAACCTACAAATGACAAAGAGGATCCCACCATCTTAGCTTTATCATACTGTATCAAGTTCGTATCAAGGCTTCTAGTTTTATTTATTTATATCTCTGTCTTTTTTCTTCAGACATTAGATCATAGGCCTATCTTTTAAAATAATAATTTTTCTTCATAGTAAGTGATTTGGGTTTTTTTGTTTTTTTGTTTTGTTTTTTTTTTTTTGGTTTCTTCGAGACAGGGTTTCTCTGTGTAGCCCTGGCTGTCCTGGAACTCACTCTGTAGACCAGGCTGGCCTCGAACTCAGAAATCCGCCTGCCTCTGCCTCCGGAGTGCTGGGATTAAAGGCGTGAGCCACCACTGCCCGGCTATAGTAAGTGATTTGTAAAATTATAATCTGCATTTCAGATGAAAAGAAGTATATTTTCTCTTTTAAAACTATTTTCAAAGAAAAAGGTCTGCACCACATGTACAACTTTTTAATTAAAAATATACTAGCTGATGGAGCAAATGTCTTTGACCACATTTTATGAATATAGTTTTATCAAATTATAGATCTCCTGAGGAATTTTCTACACTTCCATAGTAATTTGACCTGACATGATAAAGTCATGGTGAAGCAACCTTTAAAATCTAGAAAGTGAGAAGTAGAATCCTAATGAAGCTGACATTTAGAAATGACTCAAAGGAATAAAGAGAAGTCAAGCCAAAGAAAGGGCAGAAATAACGGAATTTCTTTTGAGGATTGAATAGATGTGAGGCTACATGTATAGTCCGCACACATTGCCTTTCACATCGTGTGAGCTAGTAAGCAGTGACAGCAAAGCAGAGAGTGACTGTGAGACTGAGGTTTGGAACCAAGCACTATTTATCTAGACATCAGCCAGACACCTGCACATGGAAAGGCACACACGCAGGCAAACCGAAAGCTGCTGACAATCCAGTTTTAAAATCAAGGAACAAAACTTCATATCAAATTTACCATTTTTGAACTGTCAAGTTTTCATTGCTTGGTTTATGATCCTACCGGAATATTCTCACACATTCCAATAAGCAGCGTCTTTGTAAAGCATTATTTCCTGTGATACCCTCACATTATGTATACCTTACGAAATGTACATATACATTACTAAATGATGGGTCCTCATTACACTGTTTTCATATGACTATATAATATACATTGGCCATATTCACCCCTCATTGTCTTCTCTCGCCCTTCACGCCCCACTCAGTAGGACCACTGCTTCTTCCTAAATAGTCTAAATGGATCCCACCACACAGTATTAGTTTTTATGAATCTGTTTAACAGGATGATGTACTCATTTGCCTTTAAGTTACATCATTTATGACAGAACGAAGCATCATTGTGTGTATGTACACAACATCTTTACACATTCTATGTCAGTAGATATGAAAGTTGATTCCATTATTTGGTTATTGTGCTTACTATAGCAGTAAATACAGTTGTCCCCATATCACTGTAGTAAAACTGATTCTTTTAGGTAAATTCTCAACATGATCCAGTTAGATGAAAGGTGTACCTTTAATTTTAGATTACTATAGATATTTCCATATTGATTCCATTAGTGGTTGAACTAATCAACATTCACATCAAATGTATTTGTAGGAAATGTTTTTTTCATGATACCTTGCTGGCACTTGTTTGCTTTTTGGGTGATAGCCATGCAGTCTGGGGTGACTCTGAGTGCAGTTTTGATTTGGTTTTCCCTGTTGGCTAAGGAAGGTGAGCATTTCTTAATGGATTGATTGACCATTTTCACTCTGCCTTTCAGAAAGTAACCTACTCTTTCATTTTTCCATCTACTAATACGATGATTAAGGTTTAGTGTATTTAATGTTTTGAATAAGTTATATATTCTATATATTATTATTAATCCAAATTTCTGTGAATATCTGTTTAGGATTTTTCCATTTTGTATACTATCTCTTCACACTGATAATTGTATATTTTGTAGCTCAGAAGATTTTTAATTCTTAAAATACTTTGTCTTCTTTTTGCTATTATTAATTTTAAAGCTTACGGTCTTATTCATTTAGTTCTTTGAATGACTAAGTTTTATACAGTGTGAGAAATAAGACTGGGATATCAGTCTTCTGTATGTGACTATCCAGTTTCCAAAACACTATTTGCCAAAGAGAGTGTCTTTATATGGTCTCTCTTCTGTTTCATTTCATAAATCCATGTCCCTTATTTGTGTGTGTGTGTGTGTGTGTGTGTGTGTGTGTGTGTGTGTGTGTGTGTATGTGTGTGTGTATGTGTGTGTGTGTGTGTGTGTGTGTGTGTGTGTCCGTGTATGGACGGATGGCTCTGTGTGCGTGTGTATATGGACGGATGGCTCTGTATAGTATTAGTTAAAAGTCAGGTGTTAGAAAACCACAAACACTATTTGTTTTCTTCAGGGCTGCTGGGGTTAATGTGTCTCTAATGTGTTAGAAACTGGCTAATTTAATGGAGAAGATCTCTAGACATATAAAAGATTGAGACTGGGATATAAAGTAATATGGGCAACATCTTTTGAGTAATGAGCCTGGCAGTTTTGTTAATAGCCCAAGATCAGCATAGGCGTATGTTGTTATTTAAGAATGAAAATATGGAACCTGGATCTGTAGTCTCCTGTGTGCTATGCTTCACTTGCCAGGAGACGCAAAGCACAATTGCAAAGCTTGGGAACATGAAAGAGAATTGTTTCTTCTGCCCTCATCATTGGATATCCTTACAAACATACAGATTCATGTTCTTCCCCTTACAGCCATTTCCGCAGTAACAGTTATCTGTGGATACAGGCTCAGATCCGTACTAAGATAAGCAAATAAAACATTTTCATAGTTAATGGATGGGTAATGATGCCATCAGTGTTATCACTTCTGCAACTTCATCTTCAGACACTGTGTTCAGATTACATTCAAATGTGCATTTAAGTATCAGATACCACCTAAATGTCAGGGAGAGAGAGAAATTAGACTAGTCTTGGCAGTCTGAAAGAGAGATGCTGTCAAAGGTCATCAATAAGTCTGACAAAACAGTGCTCATTAACAGCGTCTGTCAGCACCTCCATTTGGAAGTCATTTGGATATTTTCAGTGACCCAGTCAACTCCCATTGGCTGGGTAGTGACCTTGGCCAGGGTGAAACCTATTTGCGTAGCTGCTATAACCTATTGTAGGCAGAATCCAGGATCACAGATGGTTGTAGGTCAGCAAAGAGGAACTTGTCTGTCACTGCTATTGAAGAAGAAACTCCTCAACAGTGCAATTGAACTGGCACAGGGGTTGTGGTTCACATAAGCCATAAGAGAATTGTTCAAATTTCCTTAACTTTAAAGACGTGCTGTACTCTTGTGATCTCAGAGTTCATGATTTTGATGAATACATAGAAAAAAATAGCACGGCTACTTGACTTTAAGAAACAACTGTACTTTTCAAAAATCAATTCCCACAGAACTTATCATACATTAATTTCCAGAGCAAATAAAGAGCAGTTTCTCTGACATTTTTAATCCATGCTTATTAACAAATTGAATTGGCTTCTATATTAGAAAATACCTTCGTCTTCTTATGGACACAGCCCTTCCCATATCACAAAGTCAGTATGAAATATTTCTACAGTGGAGTATATTTTTTAAAAAATGGTGATTTAATTAGATTTTGAAAGTAATTATAACAATCAGAGAAACATTAACCCCTTTAATGATAAAGCCTTGATCTATTTTGTAGTTTTCAAAGTTATATAGATATCTATATATTGATGCATATATATAAATACACATACATACATCTGTATGTATGTATATATGAATTCATATGTATTTATATATATGCATATACACACATATGATCTTGAGTGGCATGTAGCTCTAGACTATAGTTCTACAAAAAGAAGGTACATTTATAATTGGCAACATTCCTAATGAAAACACATGCCATGAGAGGAACGTATGAATGGAATGATTGATCAATGTGATAATATAATAACTTTCAGATTATGAAAGAGTTTTTAGCTACCATGAAATTTCTAAGAAATAGTAAATGCTCCTTCTTTTTGACTGCCTAAGTCCAAAGCTTTCTCTACTCTCCCGCCCTCCTTTTTGTCCTGCCTAGGCTTCCTTGAAATGTTTTTGTATCAAATAGGATGAAAAGGGTAAAAAAGAGGTGGAAAAGAAAATGAGAAGAAAATAAAATATTAATAATCACCAAATTACTTTCAACCTACCAAAGAATAGAGAATAGCAGGAGAATTTGTCTATTCACTCTTAAAACGTGTTGAAAGTTGGCAGATGTTGCAGATGGACTGATTCCGTGCTGTGGGCTGCTCAGTCTGCACTTACTGTCAGAGAAGTTCTCTGGGTGCTGAGGCTCAGGACAAGTCCTTGATAAGAACTTGTGCAACTTTGCTTAGTGATGAGACAGATGATGTTTTCCTATTCTTGCCTAGAGAAGTAATTGTACTGTCAAACACAGCACTGTCCTTCCCAAAGAACCCTAGCCTACAGGTGTGTGTGTGTGTGTGTGTGTGTGTGTGTGTGTGTGTGTGTGTGTGTGTGTGTGTGTGTGTGTGTCTGTGTGTGTGTGTGTGTGTGTGTGTGTCTGTGTGTGTCTGTGTGTGTATCTGTGTGTGTCTGTGTGTGTATCTGTGTGTGTGTCTGTGTGTGTGTGTCTGTGTCTGTGTCTGTATCTATATCTGTATGTCTGTGGAGGGACATTATTGAGTTTCTTTCTAAATATACTGACTTTATCTATAACATCATATCTAAACATTAGATATAACATTTATATCTAAAGCCATCATTCAGATGGCTTTAAAGATGACACATCTCATTCCCTGAAACTTTCTCTTTATCAGAATTTGTGATACCTCCTATTTAGGTGAAGGGGCTTTTATGAAAATTGCCTTAGCTCATCTAATTTCTTCTCTGTTTACATCGCCCACTTTATTGCACACATTGTCATGACCAGTAGCAACTACATTAGGCAATTAAGACACTGATGACAAAATGTCATGAGCTGCAAGTGAATCTGTAGATTTAGTCAATAACTACCTGAATGTGCAGAGAGTGGCAGGCATAGGGAATCCCACACTGTGTCAGCATGGGGACAGATTGATTTATGGCGCAACAATGCGATTTTCAGATGTAAGAGAAAATAGATGGTGATTCAGTTGATTCAGAGCAGGAGAAACAATAATTATATTTGTTTTTCTAAGTCATGGTTTATCTTCTAAAATGAGCTCCAAACTTTCTTATTTTCTGTCTGAAAGAAATAGCCATTTCTGAAGTGCTAACACCACTGTACACACAAGTAATTTTATTTGAATCTTTATAGTTCCATTGGCATAAGAGCTGTGCAGCTGTTGTTTGCAAAATTGTCATTTCTTGGGTTAAAAGTTCATCCTACATAAGCAGGGTATGGTCACTGCTCAGGAATCAGATGACCACACCAGAGCCACATTCTATGTAGCTCATATAATTTGTTTTGGATGGCCTTCCTTCCAGATGCTAAAATATGCTGTATTTGTAAAGAGTTGGCTTCAGCCAGATTCACTCTGGAGTTCAGCTACAACAGACTAATTAAATGGAATCCATCTCAACACATATGTCTCGTCCATGCTGAAAGTGATTTAGGCTTTCAGTGTCAGAAAGTGACCTCTCCGTTGGTTTGTACAGTCAGTCAGCATGCAATAGTGTTTGCACCCCACAGGAAAACCTGAGCTGCATACTTCCCAGATGGCTTTTTCAGACAGAATTCTTTTAGAAAAGAATGAAAGGACACTAGTAAATTCCAAAGAGCAATTCATATTTAAGAGTTCTTTCTTTCTTTCTTTCTTTCTTTCTTTCTTTCTTTCTTTCTTTCTTTCTTTCTTTCTTCCTTCCTTCCTTTCTTCCTTCCTTTCTTTCTTCCTTTCTTTCCTCCTTTCAGAACCCATTCAGAGGCCTGTTCAAGCTCCACGGGGTGCCTTTGGGGTATGTTTGGAATGTAAACATTTGTTGGAGTTACCAAGCTGCCACCTGGCTTAGTATGTGACCTTTTATGGAGTTCCCAGTAAAAAAGAATCCTGGTGATCACCAGCATGTGGTCTACCCTTTACCAAAAGAAAAATGAGAGTAATGAATTGAGTGCTCAAGGGCTCATGTGGATTTGAGTTCCCCTAGGCATCGCATCCTCTGACGGCAGAGGACCCATCCCAGGTGCTGCTGAGCCACATGGCACTGGGGCCTGTCTTCCTCTATGGCTTTTTTATCAGCCTCTCCTCCTTTTTAACTCTACCTCTTTCTCTTTCTTCTCTCTGAATTTCCTCTTAACCTTCTTTCTCCAATCTCATTTGTAGCACCATCTTTCAATATTAGCCCTGAAGTTTATTAATATAGATGGTTTCCAGTGGACGGGGGTGAATAACAAACCTATAAAAATGCCTACTGAATACTCCATGCAAAACTTAAAGTATGTGCCTATAAAAAAAAAAATTGCTACCTCCAGACATTAGAATTCATTGCCACAGGTTTTGTTTTTACTTATGTAGAAGCATCATATCAAGTGATTTTGAATCCTTAATATAAGTAGTGTGACATAAAATGAGCTACTTAAAGAGGTTGCTTTCCTGTCTTCATCTTTACAACCAATGTTTATACATATACATGAAAACGTGTCAGTTGGTCATGAGTGGTTTAAGCGGAAATGGAGAGAGAAAAAAAGATTACATCTCAAATACAGACTTATCTGTTTTCTGAATGAGGTAAGAATTTAAATGCTCAATTTCATAGTAAAGTACTCCAATATCACTGAAGGTTCCAGAGATGTTATGTATGGTAATTGTGAGGATTTAGTTTTCCTTCTCTTTAGGTTTACATAATTATTTTATTCATTCATTACTTCCATGAAATACACAGGAAGAAAAACACACACATATACACACACACATACACACACACACACACACACACACACACACACACACACACACACACACAACCACACACTCTAGCTGGTATGAAAGTGTACTAAAGAAGAATATCATTTAAATAACAATAATTTATTAATCTAATCTTTAGTGTTACATAATTAGTATGATAGCTACAACAGAATGAATGTTGAAGAAGCTATGATAAAATTATAAATATGTATTGTAGTCTTCATTTATTATCATAGAGTCCTCAAATTAAAAGAAAAAGAAACCAGGAGATAAAAGGGATGCATGAGAAAACACAAACAAACAAACAAACAAACAAACAAACCAGTTAATATCAGCTGGGAGAAATGTGCTATATGAGCTATAAGTCTGTCTAGGGAAGGCCTGGCAGCCAGGATGACCAAGAAGAAAGCCCAAGGTGGAGTGTGATGAGCAGGCTTTGGCACAAGGGGAGTGGCTCATGCTATACAATGGCTGGAAGACACGACAAAGGAGCTGACTGAGCATCAGCAAGAATCACCACTCACTAACATGGGTCACAGGATGTGAATGGTCAGCTATGGCAAATGGCATAACACAGTAGGTTTCATGTAACTACAGAGGTATTAAGAGTATGTTGTTAGAAAACAGGGTCAAAGGAGGCAGAATGGGTTAAGCACAGTTTAATTTGCATACACCACATGCTTCCTCCTCCTACTGCCATGGTGCCCCTGACACCTGGGGAGAATTGCAAAGCTTGATTAAAAAGTATATTGCTTTGAGGAGTAGGTGCTATGTTCTGAAAGAAAGCCTTTATAGGAGTCATGCTGAGAGACTAGTAAAAAAAGGGTTGGTGGTGGGAGGAAGGAGAATGGGGTTTCCAGAGAGTGGGAAGGAAAGAAAATCATTTGTCCCCAAACTGCACGAGACATCTTGGTTCCTGGGGGCAGGACAGGCAACTGGAAAGTGGCAGACTTTTCAGACAAAGACCTTGTTTGACCTAGGCTGCTATTTTGAGTTTTCTGTCTCTGAACAGCATTATCCATAAAAATCTTGACCCTTACTCTTATAAAGTCCCTATGGGAGCGAAGGCTGCCAGGAGAGCATCGCCAAGACCATCCCTGGTGTTCAGAAGAAATAGTTTCTAAAAGTTTGTGTGATTAAGGGAGATATAACTTGTTTATGGTGTCACGAGTGTAGCTCATGTCAACAAAAATAGCCACAGAATCTATTCATACACAAACACACATGCATACACACCTATACACACTTACACATGCACACACATACACAAACATGCATACGCTCACGCACAAGCACGCACATGCTCACACATGCACACACAAACATGCCCAAGCTTACACATACACACACAGGGGAGAGAGAAAGAGAGACAGAGAGAGAGAGACAGACAGACAGAGACAGAGAAAGACAGAGAGAGATAGAGACAGAGACAGAGAGAAACAGACAGAGAAAGAGACAGAGAGAGGCAGAGAGGGACAGAGGCAGACAGAGACAGAGAGACAGAGAAAGAGAGAGAGTTTCCCAAGGTTATCAAAGGAAAGCTGAAATTATTTGAAGACTAAAGATATAAAAGAAAATACTGGATTTAATTTAAAATATCTCAGCATTCCTCCCTCAGTTGTTACACCTAAAATCCTTTGAATCATCATAAAACAATTGTGCCAAATGACCCTATGGCATAAGAACATTCTATTGTATGCATGGCTTTTTCCATAAATAATATGCATGCTACCTAATCCACCCATTTAAATCTACACTTTGGTAGTTTTCAGTATATCCATAGTTCTACCACCATCATCATGATTTCCTGTCTTCTTTTAACTCAAGACACCCCACAGTCTGCAGGAATGGCATTCGTTACTTCATTGCTCTCTTATTTTTTAAATATTCGATTGGATGTATATGCCAACATTAGCTGTTTGTCCATTTATGAATTGATGGATATTTGAGCTTTTCTCACTATTTAATTATCCACACACATACACACAACATAGATGTATGTATAGACATATATATGTACATAAAATGAATCCCCTTACCATGATCAAGTAGCATTTTGCAATCATTCAGAATCATTACCAGCTCATGTTATCTTCATTAACTATTTAGTTCCTAAATCATTTACTATAAAGTTGTATTCAAATGTATATCTTACTAAATATTTCATATTTTATTTTACATATTATATAATTAAAGCTTACTAGCTAAGTGCTGCATTTTAATACATGCTAAATAAGTTCCCCAGAGATATGCTTTAAACACTGTATGGCCATACTTCCCAGTACTCATGTTCCTATTTAAGCCAGTTTTTGTTTTTGTTTTTGTTTTTTTAAATAATGAAGCCTCTCAAAGATTGCTGGTTCTGAGAGGATTCAGTTTTCATTTCTTGACACAATACCTTCTATACGTAGGAAATAAAGTTTAGATGGCTTTTCTTGCATCAATGTATTGTTACTGTTCTTTCAGTTTGTAGTACTAGCCACTGCTCTGTGGCAGTGTTGCATGACAACACTAACTCAGCATAGTGACATGGAAACAGCAAACCTGCATCGCCAGAGAGAACTCTACAAAGCAGGCATGTATGAACAGAACACCCTGCAAACCACTGGATGTCTTTAACAAGACATTCAAGGCAAATGTGTTCTCCCTCTTCCTAAGAACTCAAAGCCCTTCCATATAAGAGAACTCAGTAATCTCTCAGGACACAGCACTGAAGACATGTGAGCACACTACTTTTGTAAGGGGCCATGATTCACCAAAGAATAACATGCCTGACTCAAATAGTATGCAAATGCAAAGAATATTCTGCAGAAGTCCAGCATGCTGGAGTTTCCCATTACCAGAATGGAGAGACACCCAAGTGAGCTTGCAGGCCTGATTTAAAGCACATTAGATTATTCTGGGGTAGGTGACCTCTATGTTAATCTGTTGGGTCCATCTCTACAGACATTCCATTACTGGGGTGTAGGGGCTGGAAACTTTCTGGAGAGATCTGAAAGCTGCTGCTGACCCATTGTCCTTGCTTCAGGCCAAGGGGTGGGGGAACTTCTAAGGCCTGGACTTGCCTGGAGTTGTCCAGTTCTTAGAAACAGAAATTTAGGCCTAGTTTCCTTAAATGCTGATTTGAAGCCTGTCATGGAATCAGCCTGGCCTTCTCACTTTCAGGTTTCTCCATGATAGTTCCCCTGACCCACTCTGACCATAGCAGGACAGTAGGAATCTTTCTCCTTTTTGTGTCTTCCAAAAGTGGGTCCTTGTCAGCAGTGTCATTTCAAGGACAGAATTCACCAAACTCTTGTGCTTTCCTTGGTATCTTCTTTAAGTGTAGAAATACAAGAAAATCAGGTCACTAGATAATCAGACCAACTTTTATTTATTTTTTTTAAAAGGAAAATTATACCTTCTTCAGTGTCTCTTCTCTTGAAACTTCTCCATTTGTAGGGGCTCCTTAGTGATTAGGTCAAGCAGCTTAAGTACTTGACTGGTGAAGAAAACAGGTTAGCTGCTTTCAGTCTGGATAAAGAAACTGAATTGGACTTGATATTAGTGTGCTCAGCTGACTAGCCTGTGGCCTTCTTAAGTTAACCAAGCACAGATTCTGCTGAGCTAAGTCCATAAGGGAATCAGTACAAAACATGGCTGATGACCGTCTTCAGGATCCATACTAATGCAAGCTAGATAATCTGCAATTCCATTTTGGAGACATACACATGGCTGCGTAAGCCCGGCAGGAGCAATGCCCTCAGGGGAATCTTTTCTATGCACTGCACTGATATTTACTAGTAGCAGAATAATCTAGCAGTAAAGCAACATTGCATTCTGCGCTCTCCACGCAGCATACCCCAGCGTTTTCACAGCTCCATACCCACCACCCTTCCCTTCCTTCTTTGGTAAGTATTGCTAACGGTCATGGGAAATAGTACTCAGACCATCAGGGGAATAGAACCTTTTTTTTTTTTTTTTTTTTGGTTTTTCGAGACAGGGTTTCTCTGTATAGCCCTGGCCGTCCTGGAACTCACTCTGTAGACCAGGCTGGCCTCGAACTCAGAAATGCGCCTGCCTCTGCCTCCCAAGTGCTGGGATTAAAGGCAGAATAGTACCTTTAACAATTAAAATTTCACTCATGTCCAACATAAAATAAGCCTTGCCGATTTAGAAAGCGTCTTTGTTGCCTTAAAATGCTTTTACCTTGCTTCTTAATCCCATGAAAAAGTTAACATTCTTGGAGTTCCATTTAGTGTGATCCTCGCTGAGCAATGGCTGAAGAAAAATATGGGTGTGACCTTGTGCAACAGAATGAGATAGAAATGAAGAATTCTAAGTCTTGGCTGTGTTTAGAAAGCTTGGGGATTTAGGAAGTCATCGGCTGTCATTCCACACCCTTAGCCCACTGTACTTCTTAGTTCAGAAAAGCTGCAAGGTTTTCTTGTCCAGCACAGATGTTAAACCCTGTTGGCAGTGAGAAATATCCAGGAATTCTGGGTTGGACTTGTAATTCTCCAAGTCCCCCAGCCTGAGACAAAGCCCCCGAGAAATAATGACTCAAGAAGATGATGAAGAAGTTGGCAGGTTCCAGATCACATTCAAGCCAGGGGAAAGAGGGTTGGGGTGGGTGTGCCTGACCATGATGTGTGTGCTGTGCTACATGTGCCACAGAGAACTTGTGGAATCAGAGCCACAGGATGCTCCTGAGATTCCAGGCATCAAGCTGAGTCACGTATGCACAGAGAGGAGGACAGTTAGGTCAGGGAGAATTGAATTGTGAGCCAGCAATGTTTGGTAATAATAAATAGAAATTCATAACAGGCACAACAGCAGGATTTATCACACTTTCAGCATTTGGAAATGTTTGCTGTTAGCATGATTATTACAGCTCTGACCAGAAATCCCACTGTTTGCATATGGTGCACTCATGTTCTTACAATGCTTCCCAGAGCTCTGTCTTCTTTTTGGCATGCAGCTAGAATATTCCCTGACTGGAATTCTTCAATGTTGGGTGGGATTTCGCTCTTAGGAAGAAACATTAAAAACAATAAAATGCCACTTTAAAATGACTCACTATGTGTAGGAAACACAGATAAAAATGCATAGAGAATTCTGTCTCAAGAACTTAGCCTCTACAACATGCAATTTAGATGTGACTGAACCCAACTGGGGAGCTAAAGTGATTTAGATTATCTAAAAATTATTTCAATTGAAAATAATAAGAAATGCCTTTAAGGTTGGCGGCATGCCATGTTGCTCTGCAGTAATTTATCCTCAGGAAGGTGCCTTGAGTTACCCTAGGTGTTTCTGACACAGGGTGGAGTCAGCATTGATGATCATGCTATACCCTTACTGGCAGACAAGCATCAACCCACATTGTTTTGAAGTTGTGCATTTTAACCAAAGTCTCCCTGTTTGCCCCAATTCTTTGCCTATAGTAAAAAAAACACTCTTCTTCTTGCTCTCTGTGCTCCGCTTTTAAGATTGCACCTCCAAGTTAAATCACAGTGTTTGACTTATTCATTTAAGACAATGACTTCAAGGTTGTATGGTAATATGTCCTTTGGTAAGGCTCTGCACAAGTACATTATACCATCCCCACCTCAGAGCTCCTCAAGTTATTTCTTTATCATTGTTCTTGTGAAAAACATTGCAATAAACAAAAAGACTACCTTTTTATGTTCAGTTCCAGTTCAATTATTTTAACTAATGTATAAAATATAAAATTGTATGGCCATATTTTCTGGTTTCAATTTGAACCCATCGGGTGCTCAGGAATAATACTGAAAAGTCAAATCTTTATTTTCGGGATGAGAAGCAGAGATCCCACAATGGAAGTGCCCGAGTGAAGGGAGAGTTCCCTATAGCAGCGTCTAAGAGGAACTCTGGACTTCACCATCAAGGAGCTCATGTCCCAAATGAGAACGTCCCTCTTTGAATCAGCCATATTACAGAGCCACTCTCTGGTCTCCAGATTCCTACTGAATCCTACAACCATACAGAAAATGGCACTTTCCAAAGAGGGCCTTCTGTTCTCTCAAGATGGTGTTACGTAGGGATGGACAGCGATGCCCTCAATGGGAGTGTGATCCTGGACCTGTGTCCTGCTACGCCCTCTACTCACAGGATCTGAGATGCAAAGGCTTCCCACCTCCAACCCACTCCACTGCAAACTTTTTCCGATGCCAGTATTGGGGCAGGTACAGGATTCATCAGAGTGCAGCCTCCATGTGCAAAATCCTGCACTATGGTGACCCCAGTGAGGGATGGATTAGACATGGGGATGGATGAGGGAAGGGGACATTCTGTGGTCCGAAGAGAAATGTGGCAGAACAGAGGGGTTGCCTTTCAAGACTAATGCCTCTCAGCCCCACTTCATCCAGAAGACTGGCCCTTTTCTTGCCAGAAGCAGATGGTACGATGGATTGACTGCAAAGGGTCACAGCATTTCCTAGAGGCGTCATCTGGGATCTCCACCAAACAGGGGCACCGTCCATGTGAGACTAACCTGAGCAATAGCTTGGCCAAATTTCTCAGCTCCTGATTGTGGCTTTGTTTACAAGGCTGCCTATTTTGACTTCTGACAGATGTTACCGATTGTCCCTCCCCCTCCTCCTGCCCCACTTCACAAACGGTCATTTGCTCAGAGACAACGCTGGAAGGTTTTTGTGTAGCCATGTTGTGATCAATAAGAAATGCTTTGTAGGTCACACACTTTTTTTTTCTGTCCAAAGTTTCCATCTGTCTGTCTGTCTATCAAAGCTAAAATCCAGATGTTTGACTCACTGTTTTGAAATCAGGATGGCACTAGGAAGAGCCAGGTCCTATGACTAATTTTCCTGATTCTGAGTCTTCGAAGGTTTGTTTGTCCTGGACAAAAACTTGCAGAGAATTTTGTACCTGAACATGGATGCACAGTCCAGCTTACTACTAATCCAAGTCTGAGCACTGCTGAGGGAGAGGCTCTTCCTTTTGGTGGCCCGGAGGCCAGCAGGGAAAGGAGGCTTGCTTGGTTTCTTTGACCCCTACAGGGTTAATGGACTTGCTCTGGAACTCTAGCCGAGGTCAGTCTTAGTGCCCACCCACACCTCCCTCATCTCACACAGCTTTAAAACGTCACTACTTGTATTTAGAGACAAACAGGATGGCAGAGAAGATACCTCCCCGCATTCCTGGGGTGGGCAGGAAACATGGGTCAGGCTTGAGGACGGGTTTTCTGCCCGCTGCTGTTTCCCTAGAGTACTTTACTGTGGATCTGCTGTCTGTGCTCATTCACTGAATGCCTGTGGACCAGGTACTGAGAGCCTAGATTTAGGAGAATTCCTGCCCCAGAAATAGCTAGATCTACTTCTCTTGTGACTCAGACACTGCCTGGACATCTGCTCCAGTAGCATACCTGACTTACAATGTCTACCCTAGTAGGTGGGTGGGGGTGCAAGGATCTTTCTGTTTCCCAATTGCACACTGGAGAGGCCCTGAGTGCCCAGAGTGGGGACTCCAGGGACAGTACCATAAGGCTCCCTGCTGAGCCACTATGCATTATGGGGTCAGAGCTCCTGTACTTCCTTGGGGACTGGAAATCCCTGCTGCGGTTTTGTTGGTTAGGCCCAGGAGACTGCTTCCCATCCAAAGCCATCGGTGGAACGTCTGTGGGATCCTTTGCCAAAATCCCAAGGCAAAATCCAAGGATCCAAGGCCATTTGTGCCAAGTTCCCAGTTCCCTTTTCCATAAGAACTTTAAAAAAAAAAACCAAACCTAGCTCCCAACATGCTTCCAAAGGCCATGTTCCGTCTTTCCTGGATCACTACAGTGAAGTATTACAGTTGTACAGTTCCCAATCTGGCCTTGGCTTGCTCGGATAAAACTTTGTTATGTATTTTGTAAGGCATAGATTCTATACTGTAATGTCCTATGCAAAAGAAAAAATTAATGAAATTGTAAATTTTATTTTTTTAGCATGTATGCTCGTTTAGTGACGTTTACATTTTGAAATAAAATTTACGATTCATTAAATAATATATAAATAAAATATATTGCATGTAGTTAACTTTACTGTTCTCCCAATTGAATCATCTTGGCAATAACAGACTTACACACTCCTAACAGGTATCACGTGATATTTTGATACATATATTCATCGTGCAGAACTTAGATCAGGTTAAACATAACTGACTCTTCAAACATTATCATTATTGTTGTTATGCTGACTCCACTTAGAACCAGTTCTTATAACTGTAAAACTACTACTGTGCCGTTATTTGACCCGCATGCTAGTAAACAGCATGCCAGAACATTTTCCTCTGTTATTAGCACTCTTTGACCAACCATTCTTAGGTTCTAGCCTCCTTTGTCATAATTTAGTCTACTCTCAGCCACACTGTGACCAAGGTAAAGAGAAGTAATCATTAGATGTGACTGTGTCACTTCTGTGTATGCCTTATTTCACTTATCGTAATGACTTTCAATTGTATCTACATTGTTGCAATGACGGGACCTTGTCATTTATAGTGAAAACAATTCTCTTGTGAAACGAGAATGGTATTCTCTGTTTATCTATTGATAGAGCATTTAGATTGTATTTCTTAGCTTTTAGAAGAGTGTATAAATGAACATGAGGTACAGATATTAATTACCTCTTCAGATATATATTTTAAATCCTGATCATTTCACCCCTCCCGGTCAAGCCCTCTCACAATCCTTCCCCTATCTCCTCTCCTTTACTCCTCTGAGTGGGTGGGGCCTTTCTGGGTATCCCCCAACCTGGTACTTAAGTCTCTTCCAAGTCTAGGCACTTCCTCTCCCACTGAGGCAAGACAAAGCAGCCTAGCTAGAAGAACATATCCAACATACAGGTAACAACATTTGGGATAGCCCCTGTTCTATTTATTCAAGACCCACATGAAGACTAAGCTATATATCTGCTACATAAGTAGCATGTGGACCTAGGGTCCAGCCCGAGTATGCTTTTTGGTTGGTAATTCAGTCTCTGAGAACCCCAAGCATCTAGGTTAGTTGATCCTGTTGGTCTTCCTGTGGATTTCCTATCCCCTTAGGGACTGCAATCCTTCCTCCTATTCTTCCATAAGAGTCCCGAAGCTCCATCCTATGTTTGGCTGTGGGTGTATGCCACCTGGGTCAGTTGGTGGGTCAGGTCTCTCAGAAGACAGCCAAACTAGACTACTGTCTGAAAGTATAACAGATTTTCACTAATAGTGTCAGGGATTGGTGCTTGCCAGTGGGATGGATGAGTCTTATGTTGGGACAGTTATTGGTTGGCCATTCCCTCAGTCTCTGTTCAATCACCCATGCCTGCATTTCTCAGAGACAGGATAAATTGGGGGTCGAAAGTTCTGTGGGTGGGTTGGTGTCCCTATTCCTCCACTGGAGTTCTTGCCTGGCCAGGAGACACCCCCCTCAGGTTATATATCCTTAAAGCTGTGAGCCACATATAAGGACAACCCATTCATTCTTGGGTGCCTCCCCTTTCCCAGGTCTCCATCTATTTCTGGATATGCTTCCTACATGCTCTGCCCTCCAACAGCTGCAGATTTCCATTAATTTTCATGGCCATAGGGCCATCACCCCTGCCCTTCCCACACCCAACCCAGAACCCCCCATTCCCCTCCTGATCCTCAGTTTCACCCAGTTCCCTCTCTCCATTTGCCCTCTATAACCTTTCCATTCCCTCTTCTAAGTGAGGCTCACACATCCTACCTTGTGCCCTCCATCCTGTGCAGCCTCCTTGGGGCCGTGGAGTGTAGCATGGGCATACTGTATTTTATGGCTAATATCCACTTATAAGTGAATACATACCTTGGATGCCCTTCTGGGACTGGGTTACCTCCCTCCAGATGATATTATAAGAACCATTGATTTACCTCCTAAATTAATGATGTCTTTGTTTTTGATAGCTGAATGATATTCCACTGTGTAGATGTACCACATTTTCTTCATCCATTCTTCAGTTGAGGAACACATCTGGGTTGTTTTGAGTTTCTGAGAGTGCAAATAAAGCTGCTATGAATATATTTGAGCATGTACGCGATGATAGAGCATCTTTTGGGTATATTCCCGGGAGTGTTATAGCTGCGTCTTAAGGTAGAACAATACTCAGTTTTCTGAGAAACAACAAAATTGATTTTCAAAGTGGTTGCTCAAGTCTGCACTCACACCAGCAATTGGGGAATGTTCCCCTTGCTTCACATCCTCACCAGCACGTGCTATCACTTGATACTTTTTTTTTTCCTTGCTTCAATCACACGAGGTTTATTCAGGGGACCAGTGCACTGGGGTCGAGCTCATAACCTACACAGAGGCAGAGGAGTACGAACCCAAGCAGCTGAAGTCAGGGGTATTTAAAGGAAAAAACCACAAAAACAGAAAGAATTTGAGTTACGTGGAATGTTCTAAGTTAGTCACAAGGCAGTTGCACAAACATTTTTGTGGTTAGCTAGTTCCTGGAACATTGTGCCTCTGGCCCTGAGGCTGGGCCAAGGTCACCCGTTTCTTAGGGGAAAGAATGCAGCCAGGTGGAGATTAGCCAAGCATGCAATTTCAGTCCTATTTCTGTTTCTGGCTCCAAGTGTGCTAGGGGTCTAACTTTCCTCATAAGGGGGTCAGGTCTTTCATTCCCCACTTCTTCTAGTGCCTAGTTCTAAACTCTGATGGTTCATCACTTGATACTTTTATCTTAACTTTTCTGATGGGTATAAGATGGAATCTCAGAATTGTTTTGATTTGCATTTCCCTGATGACTAAGGACTTTCTTTAATTGCTTGTTGGCCATTTGAGGTTCCTTTGTTGAGAATTCTCTATTTAGCTCTGTGCCCCATTTTTAAATTGGATTATTTGGGTTGTTGGTGTTTAACTTCTTGAATTCTTTATAAATTTTGGATATTAGCCCTCTGTCAGATCTAGGGTTAGTTAAGATTTTTCCTCAATCTGTAGGTTGCCGATTTGTCCTATTGACAGCGTCCTTTGCCCTACAGAACTTTTCAGTTTCATGAGGTTCCATTTATCAGTTGTTGATCTTAGAGCCTGAGCCATTGGTGTTCTGTTCAGGAAATTGTCTCTTAAAATAATGCACTTAAGGGTACGTCCCACTTTCTCTTCTATGAGATTTAGTGTATCCAATTTTATGTTAAGATCCTTGATCCACTTGGACTTGAGTTTTGTGCAGGGTGACCAATACGGATCTATTTTCATTCTTATACATGTAGACATCTAGTTAGACCAGCACCATTTGTTGAAGATGCTTTCTTTTTTCCATTTTATGGTTTTGGCTTCTTTATCAAAAATCAAGTCCACGGATGTGTGGGTTTATTTCGGGGTTTCTGATTCGATACCATTGATCGATGTGACTGACTCTGTTCCAATACTATGCAACTTTTATCACTATTGCTCTGTACTACAATTTGAGGTCAGAGATGGGGATCCCTCCCAAAGTTTTTTTTTCAGGGTTGTTTTGGCTATCTTGGGTTTATTATTTTTCCATATGAAGTTGATAATTGCTCTTTCAAAGTCTATAAAAATTTGTGTTGAAATTTTGAAGGGATTGCATTGAATCTGTAGATTGCTTTTAGTAAAATGGCCATTTTCTCTATATTAATCTTACTTATCCGTGATCATGGGAGAACTTTACATCTTCTGTATCTTTTTCCATTTCTTTCTTCAGTGACTTGAAGTTCTCATCATGCAGATCATTTGCTTGCTTAGAGTTATATCAAGATATTTTGTATTATTCATGGCTATTGTAAAGGATGCTGTTTCTCTAATTTCTTAGACCATTTATCATTTGTATAGAGGAAGGATACTGATTTCTTTGAATTAATTTTGTATATAGCCACTTTGCTGAAGCTATTTATCAGCTATAGGAGTTTTATGGTAGAATTTTTTGGGTTGCTTATGATATCATCTGAAAATAGCAAAACTCTGACTTTTTCCTTTCCAATTTGCATCTCTTTGATCTATCCTTTATTTTTTTTATTACTCTGGCTAGAACTTCAAGTACTATATTGAATAAATAGCATGGGAGTGGGCAGCCTGTCTCGTCCCTGATTTTAGTAGAATTGCTTTAAGTTTCCCTCCATTTAGCTGGATGTTGGCTACTGGCTTGCTGTATATTGCTTTGATTATTTTTATGTATGTGTCTTGTAGTCCTGATCTCTCTAATACTTGAACAAAATCCAACATGAAGGAGTGTTAGATTTTGTCAAAGGCTTTTTCAACATCTAATGAGATGATCATGTGATTTTTTTCTTTCAATTTGTTTATATGGTGGATTACATTGATGGATTATCATGTATTGAACAATCTCTGCATCCCTGGGACAAAGCCTTGATCATGATTGATGATGTTTTTTATGTGTTTCTGGATTTGGTTTGCTAGTATTTTATTGAGTATTTTTGCATCAATGTTCATGAGAGAAATCAGTCTGAAGCAAAGATATATTTTAATTAGATTGAACTATTAATTAGTTTGACTTAATATATAATAGATATCTATATCTATCTATCTATCTATCTATCTATCTATCTATCTATCTATCTATCTATTAACCCATAAATGTATACAATTATTTTAACTCCTTTTAAATAATGTATATATAAAATAAATTAAATAGCATATAGGTGTTTGGTAAAGAAAAGATAAAGATAGATGTTTTTTTATGTTGATTTCAGTACCATTCAACTTTATTGAATACATTGATTAGTTGCAAAGTTTTGGTGAGGCTGTTAGGCCATCTGACATGTGGCATTTCATAATATGTCTGGGTTAACTTTGATGTTTTTTCTGATTTGGGTGTCTTTTACTTTTTAACTGATGTCTATTTTTACCAGAACTTACTAGAACTATGTTAACAAAGTAGCTAGAGTGGACATTTTTGCCCTTATTAGATCTTAGTAGAATATTTTCAGACCTTTAACCATTTAAGTAAGATGTTAACTATGGGATTTTCAAAGCTAGCTTTTATGGGTTTGAATAAATTTTTCTCTGAGTCTTTATTTAAAAAAGCATGTTAAATTTTGTCAAATCCATTATATAGTTCATCAATCAATCTACGAGTGGAAGGTATCACATTGACGGACTTGCATTTGTATCCAAGGACAAACCATTTTTTTCATGTTATATGATCTCTTGGATGCACTGTTGGATTTTGCTTATAGCATTTTATTGGGAACATTTGGTCTCATGTTCATCATAGGTATTGGTCTATCGTTTTCTTGTGGTGTCTCAATCTGGCTTTGGTGTCAGTGTAACTCTAGCTTCACAAAGAGGAGTTTGGAAATCTTCTTTCCATTCTATTTTACTATGTACTATGTGTGAGGTAGAGTATGTGGTTTTACATACTATGTCCCAGTCTAAGTCTTTTGAAATGTTAACTTACTAAATCTTAACCCAGTGGATCATATTCCATGGATGAGCAAACTGAAGGCAGAAAAATTAATGTTTCTTCCAGTGTCACAGATGAAGTAAGAGACAGATAAAGGATTTGCATGCAGACATTTTGGACCAAGATTGTCCTGAGGTTTGCAAAATCAAATATATTAAGTCTATGTCAATTCTAGTAACTTAGACAAGCCAGAACAAGTTTATGTGGTGCAAGAAACATTCATACTAGCCTAGTTATATATTAAATTACATGGGCTGTCTACCAAGATAGAGTTGAAACCCAATTGTTGAAGAAACTGAGATTCTGTAACAAACTCCAGCTCAACTTATTTTCTCTTTTCTTGGAGTATCACAATTCTGTTATCTACTAACAGAGCAATCGCTTTAAACAAAGGTTATTGTTTATAGTCTTTTTTCATTATTTGGTTGAAATAACCTTGGCAGGCAGGCATTAGAGTCAAAATAATCCCATCAAAAGCAGATTGGCTTCACAGGCTTACTTTGGTGATATCTTATGCTAAGTTATTACAGTAACATAGTTGAGTCTTCACAAAGTCTAGCAGAGGAAAGGACATTGGTAGGATACACTGCCGAGGCCATTCCCACAGAGGCAGTTGGGCCTATTGATGTCAGCACGATAAAAAAGAGCTCAATAAAACTACCTGGAATACAAGCCTGGACACTCATTTAAAGAAACAAAAAAAAAAAAGAAATCCTCTTCTGATAGAGGCTTTCAGAGGAGTGAAATGCAACAGTAGATAGGACAAAGGTCATACTTTGATAAGGCATCCTAAAGATTCTAGAAGACGTTCTTCAAACCCATATTACTCCTATCTGGTACCAAAATTTTGGCTCTTGCCAGTGCCTGTCTTCAGGGACTTCCATTCCTGTAACAGTAGAAAATTTTAGTCTTTGCTTTTGAATGAAGTGAAAAGCAAAGAAATTAGAACTTTACCACAACAGGACAAGTGTTTAAGAGACCAGATCTTATGTGGGGACTCACTGGATCATGAGTGTTGAGTTGGAATGAATGGGCTTTTGAAAACTTGCCAAGAGATGCTATCATAATGTGTCATTTAGGCAACATTGAAGCAGAACAGTACAGAAACTGTCATGAAATCCAAGATACCTGCTTTTTAAACTTTTCAGCACATGCATTTATTGAAGGAAATGTTTACTACATTACATTATTTATTTATGTGTGTATGTGTGTGTATGTTTCTGTGTGTGCATGTGACATGTGGAGATCAAAGGACAACTTGCAGGATTCAGTTGTCTTCTTCTATCATATAGATCCCGGGTATTAAAACTCAGTTGGTCAGGCTCCTGCAGGCCTGAAAATTTTGACTAGTCTATATGATGAGATTTATCCAGGCTCTGGGAAAAATGATATATTTTCTCTTGCACACTTGGCACTTTAATCTTTCTTTGGCCACCACCTCTGCTCACCCCTGTCACAGCCCTTTTAAAGGTCTCCCATAGAATGGAGGCTGCTAACCACCAGGCCTGCTCTCTAAAGCTCCATTTTCTCTTGGCTTCTGGGACTGTTCTACTGGAGCATTCCTTCCAGCCTCTGTCAGAAGTGCTTCCCCTTCCAGCCCATCATTAAAGTCAGTACTCCTCGGATTTCTGTTTAGACTACTCTATATTTTTACTGATTCTCTTGTCTTGAGTAATCTCATGCAAGTTCTTGGCTTTAATTATCTCTAACCAATTAATCATGTGATCATACCCATTTCCTGTCACTTCCCTTCTCTCTTGTCCCTTCCTATTACAAGATCTATATACACCTCAAAAATAACAGTGTTTCAAAAGACAAGCATAATGAATCTGCATGTTTCATTCCCAATTACTTTTAGTTCTACAATGGCTATGTAAATGTTAAGCATGTCAGTCTATCCACCCATTTATACAAGAGTCTACTTTTAAAAGTTCTCTATAAATCTTACTTCAATTTCCTTGGTATTTCTTGGACAGAATTAAGCCAATTTCAAACTTCACTGTCATAGTTCAGATCGCCAGTGTATCTTACATCAAACTTATTAATCATTTAATTCTTTACAGTAGAATAATTCTGTAATATTATTGGCATTGTCAATCTCCTTTTTAAAAATTAGGCATTGTCCTCAGTGAGTCCAATAGCCATTAGCTAGCTTCTGGGGGCCTTTCCCTGTTCATAGTTTTCTTCTTAACAGCCGCTTCTAGTCAGTCTCTAATCCCTCCTAAAGTTATAGCAAATGAACTTGGCTTGGCTCTTTTATCTCTCTCTGTTCTGTGAATCTTCATAGGATTTGAACTCTGTCCAGAATTGGCCCTTATTCCATTTCATCATAACTATGTTTTTCATACTTTGTTGATGGTGTTGTCCCTTGGTCCCATAAGCTTCGATCCTGCCAGTATCACAGGAGATAACAATATACCTCTATGTCCTCTTCTTTTATTTGCATGCTCATGAAATAAGAAATAAGGTTTACTTGGGCTCATCTTCCTCACAACAGGCTAAGTGGAGGACTTATTCACTTTTATCAGCAAAGAAGGGAAAACACAGGATGGAGAGTTGTAGAAATGTGCTAAATTAATCATCTCCTGCCTCACCTCCTGGGTACTTTTCTCCTTTGACAGATATATTAACTTTATTTCCTCCATATCAAATAAGATGAATCCAGACACAACAGATACCCATAAATATGGTTTGATTAATTGAGTGCATATGGGCTCTCTTCTGTTTAATGTTTACAGTATTAATCACCATCTGTGGCTCTGCTGAATTCTTCTATAGTTACATACAAACCAAGCATGTAATTTCAGATCCTCCTCTGTATGTCTGTGAAGCCTTCCAAATAATAGAGACTCATAGATCATATTTGTAGATACACGTTCTTATGTTTCTTTGTGATCTATTCTTTCCTACCATGCTCTTGCTGATTTATATACTATTCTGGGGGTGATAAATATAAGCGGTAAACAAATGCTCTTTTATTTAGTACAATATAAAGACCTATAAAAAATATTACTATATCTTTAACCTACAACTCTGCTCTTCAGGAAGACTATGAGGTTTTAAATGTTTAAACTTTCAAAGGTTTTTAACTTCTAGGGTGTTATGTTTCAGAGGGTTTCCTCTAGAGAAAACATAAAATCATAATTTTATTTGATAAATATTTCATTAAATAAAATGAAAGCTTGAGACTAGTGATATAGAAGGCATGTCTGCTCTACATCTGGCTGGAAGACATGAGGAAGGGCAGAAATAACAGAAATTTGAAAAATGAAAAGGAGTCAGCTTGTTTGGTTTCCTATCAGCTCTCAAATTATTCACAGTTTAATTCATAAAACCAAACAACCATGGCCACTCGTTACTACTCTCCTCTCTTGGGTCCAGTAACCACAAGTAGCTGTTCACAGGCAGGTCATCTCTCCCCGCCATGATCCCAATTCTTATGTTGAATCCTTAATTCCCAATGTGATGGTACATAGAAGCAGGGCCTAGGGGAAGAAACTGGGATAAGATAAAAGCATAAGGATGAGAAGTCAGGTTGATGGGCTTAGCTCCATTTGTAGAAAGAATACCAAGCATTCTTTGTTTACTACCTATCAGTTCTTGTCATTATGAGAAGATTACTATAATTCAGGAAGACAGCCTATAGCAAACCATGACTATTCTGACATCTTTATCTCAGACCTTCAACCTTCAGGTTGGAAATGCAGTTTTCAAGCATGGCTCTCTGGGACATTTAATAGTGTTACCCAGTGGTACTGACCATTTCATATCTCTATGACAGCAGGATGATGATTGAGACTGGAACCATCCAGAAAGCCCCCTTCACTTTCATGTTGAGGAAGATGGAGAACTCATCTATTAGTTGGGAATGGTGATATTATGAAACTATACTCATTTTTCTCTCTCTATGTTGTCTTTCACACAACGTAGCCAAGCTGATCTTATGATAACCTCAAGGGCCAAATTGTCATGTTTCAAAAGAAAGACAAAGCTATATTATAGGATTTGACCTGTGTTAGGCAGTATCATTTTCAGCACATGCTCTTAGTTAAATTTTGGTTATTGAAGCCAACTCATAGCGAGGGTGAACCAGGATCCCTTCCCGGATGGAAATAGCAGAAACAGGGACATGTACCTGGGAAAGATGATCTGCATCTGTTCGCATGGTGTTAATTGGGAGAAGAGGTTAAAGGAACAAAGTGGGAGAGTGATTACAGAATTACTGAATTATAGAAGGCAGATGAGTGCTGAACGCCTCATGTTACCTACTCAGCTATCTGCTTTGGTTTACCTCTTGCTGTGGTGCCCAGGAAGAGTCCCTTTCAGGTCCCATTTTGTCCTTACTCTCCTGGGTTTTTGTATGTGCTTCTTAATGCATTGGATAAGCTGAACCTTATATCAGAATACAAAACAAGACAACAGTTCTAGCTTCTTTGAATTTTGAGGAGCTCTTGTCCGATCCCCAGTGGAGTAAGGTATTTAATGTTCATATCTGTTTGTAGTGCCAAGGAAGTGTTAGTGAATCTCCCTCCCCCATACAGACAGGAGCTGATCAGATGAAAATCCCAATAGGGCCTTTATTAGGGCTAGCTCAGGCCCTTCAGCCCACTGCTTAGGTGCAGGATGGTTTTGGTGGAGACCTGTGCTCCACATTTGTTGGGGTAAGACTGTGTAGAAAGCAACAAGCGGGGAGTGAGCATTTCTAGCCTGGCAAGCATCTAATTGGAGAGCTAATTGGCTGGTGCTGGGAGTCAAACCATAAACTTAACTTCTATGTCCCTCTGCATTGGTGGTTGTCAGGCAGGGGGCGGGCTTGTTGGGAATTAACCTGGAAACACTGGATTGTTGGTAGAAATTGACACTGGTCTGGGATTAGCTTAGAAACTGAAGCTAGGCTCGGGTTTTGTTAGGGGGTAACTTGGAAACTAATGCTAAGTACCGGTCTGTTAGTTTATCTGAGTTCAAGTTCTGTAAAATGGAGTCTGAACTTAAAAGATTTGGTCTCTCACTCTGACCTCATTCACATTGTTCTATCCATGTGGCCAGATATGCCGCCACTCATTCTAGAACTACTCAGGTGAAAAGCTCTCTGTCAACACATGAGCACCATGGTTTACAAGATCTGCTCTTATCTCTCTCAATTTGGAACTTACCACATAAAAACACTATACTGGTTTGCTTTCTTATGCATGGGATCAAATACATGACAGAAACAACTGAAAAATAGAAAGAGGTTTTGGCTGCCAGTTTCAGATGTTCAGTGTGTGGATGCTCAGGCAGAGAATCAGTGCATTTGAAGAAGGAGCAGAGAAGCTGTTTTACCACTGTGGATTGGAAGCAGAACTAAAATGCCTGAGTTGGCTTGACTTTCCTTTTTCTGTAGCCTACCGAATGATGCTTCCTACAATGAAAGAGTACACAGCAACTTGTTTCATCCTTTTAGGGAATACTCTCACAGACATAACCAGAGTTCTATCTGAATCGCTTTCCCAATCCAATCAAGATTTACCATCCTTAGTTGGTTCACTTTCCTTTATGAAGTGTCCTAATGTGTATAGAATGCTGTATCTAGGTGATCTTCATTTAAGCTCCAGATGTTCCTGCTCTGGTGAACATCTGCTTAATGATGCAAGATGTGTTCCTAAAACCACCAAAGTCAACTTTGTATACTCAGTAGCCTGTTTTGAGGAAAATCATTTGGAAAGTTTGTTTCTTCCCTGGCTGCCCATTTATTTATTAACAAAACCCAAAAATCTTGAATATTCTCCCAGATGATTAAAAGATAACAAGGCACTTTAGTCTGGTAACGATTTTAGGAACATTCAATGACAATTGAAATGTAAGGTAAATGAGGTGCTTCTTACCTATACTCATAGTATTTGCTAGCTAGACGCAGAAGAAAAGAAAACAAAAGAAAAAAGAAGAGAAGAAAGGAAAAGAAAGAAGGTAGAAGGAGCTATACCCAGACCCAAGCTTCAATCCATTCTTTATCCAGTATAACAACTAAGTTCCTATTTACATATATAGGCATTCCAAGACTTCAACTAAAAGGTTTAAGAAGTGCTTTATACGAAGCACCTATACATATGCTCAATTAGTGCTAGATTTTATGTCAATGAATTGAATAAACCTTTCAGTCAGTGGCCTGTTCTTACCATAAAAATGACTTGCTCTTTGTTTTTTCTCATTTTCCTTTCTCATTGAGTTAACATTAGATTTTGTCTGCCATCTAGTGGAATACTGACAAATCACATGCAAAAATTTTCAAAACCTTCCTTGTAGCAGTTCAAACCCATTTGTCTGTACATATATATTAAGTTTCTATCTTGGTTCAAACTTGTTACATTATATGTCTAGAAATTTACTGATTTCTTTTAGATGGTCTTGATTCTTGTTTGTTTGTTTTTTCAGAATACATATTCAGAACAGTATATAACTACCCTCTTGGTATTACTGGAATCTGGAATGCTAGTGTTTTTATCTCTGCTTCCTGCCTCTCCCCTCCCCCTTCCTTCTCTCTCCTTAGTTTGGCTGCTTGTCTATTTTTTTCCCAATCTTTTTAAAGGATCAAACTTTTGTTTTACTGATTGTTTTTACTGCCTTTTAAGTTTTTAACCAATGTTTCTATCTTCGGCTGACTTAGGATCTGTCTCTCTCTCTGTTTTTTTAAACCTCAGGTTTCTTCATTTAGTTATTTATTTTAACTTTCTAATACTTAATGCAAGTATTCACAGCTTCAAATGTCCTTCTTTGACCAGCTTTTGTTACAATTCAGTAACTAATGAGTTATGCTTTTGCTTTCATTGGCTGGGGTGTTGTTATTGTTGAGATAATTTTTGTTTTTGTTTTCATTAAGTTCTTGTTGATTTACCTATTCGCTCCCTGATTACTTAATAGTTTATTAGTTAGTGTCCACTTGTTTGGCTATCTTCTTTAGTTATGTAGTTTGAGGTTTGGTTTTTTATTTTTTTTAGTTCATTTTGAGTTATTTGAGTTTTGAGGTTTGAGGTCTTGAGCTTGTTTCTTTGTGACCTGATAAAATGTACAAATTATTTTAATTTTATTGTGTAAAATGTGTTAGATCTTGTAAAACATTTTGTGTGCTCAGAAGAATGTATCGTCAGAGGCAAATGAATGGAATATTGTGTGATGCCCCTTAAGTCCATTTGATCTCTAGTGTCATGTGACTTTGGTGTTTCTTTTCTATGCAGTATGTATGTATGTATGTATGTATGTATGTATGTATGTAGTGTGTGTGTGTGTGTGTGTGTGTGTGTGTGTGTGTGTGTGTGTGTGAAGTGGATCACAGTTCTGGGTGACCTGGTAGGGTTTTGCAGTCGCTTGCTATTGTGTTGAGGTTTATTCCACCCTTGTTTATGATATGGGTGTGTCCATATCCACTGGGTATGTTCACAGTAGGACTTACAATGGGCAAGATGCAGCTGTGGCTGGATTGAATAGAACAGCACTGACTCTATCTTGTGAAGAGAAGAGATTCGATTGCTAGCACTTTGGAGAGTCGGTTCAGCTTCAAGTACTTCAGTTGGAGCGCTGAGGCTGTAGTGTGCATGGTAGAGCAACACAGAGACATCTCTGATTCCCTGGAACATATAGTCTATGATCCACCCATAGAACACAACAGCTTGTATCACAGAATTGTTCATGAATCATCTGTTTTGCTGGTATGTGCAATTGCTTGGCTTTGCTAGATGTCCTGGATGCAGCTTTCTGCCTTTACTGTGCAGAATAGTACTGCCCACTAATTGGAGACACAGACCATCAAGGACAATATCATTTCATCTTGACCCTGAAGGGAGAGGGCGTCAGTAACTAGGATGTGGATTCATGGCATAGCCTGACATTCTTATCTTCCCACTCACGTTTGGTGTACTACCAAGTGAGAATAAAGCACTGTAATTAGCCTCAGGGGAAAAAGGAATGAAAAGGTTGGTTGTCCCTGGACTAGAACCAGCTCCAGCACTTAGTCTAATTTAGTGGCACAGCACCAGAGGCCATGGTCAGGAGGGGGCGCACAATGTCAGCTCTATCTTTAGGACATCTCATCATCCTTATGCTTAGAAGTACTATCAGCTGGGTTCAGAGCCCATGGAGGCTTTCGGAGTCTCAGACATAGAAATTGAAGGAAAGCTAAGAAGGGAAGAAGCTGTGGGGTCTTCTTGTCCAAGTCTTCCCAAAAGGAGAAATCCTTTCTGGCTCTCATTTGAGCCTAGAGGTGGGGTGAGGTGATAGGATAAGATATTTTCTTTCATTTTGAATGTTATTTGGACATTTTGACTTCTATACTCTGTGGGATTTGATTTTTTGATCTTCTCCCATGAGCTCTGCGGGGTGTGTGTGTGTGTGTGTGTGTGTGCGTGTGTTTGTGTGTGTGTGTGTGTGTGTTTATGAACATCTGCTTAGCCATTTTTTAAAAAAAATTTTTGATACTTTATTTACATTTAAATTGTTTCCCCCTTTCCAGGTCTCCACTTTGGAAACTCCCTATCTCCTCCCCCCTCCCCCTGCCTCTATGAGGATATTCCCCCACCCACTCCCATCTTCTCACCTTGGTGTTCCCCTATACTGGGGCCTCTAACACCCTCAGGCCCAAGGGCCTCTCCTCCCCCTGATGGCCAACAAGGCCCTCCTCTGCCACATATGTGGTCCAAGCCATGGGTCCCTCCATGTGTATTCTTTGGTTGGTGGTCCAGCCTACAGGAGCACCGGGGGGTCAGTTGACACTGTTGCTCCCTCCATGGGGTTGCAAACTCTCTCAGGTCCTTCAGTCCCTTCTCCTACTTCTCCATCTGGGACCTCACTCTCAGTACAGCGGTTACTGTGAAGTGAAACTTGGGTATTCCAAACTTTTGGGCTAATATCCACTTATCAGTGAGTACATACCATGTTCATTCTTTTGTGATTGAGTTACCTCGCTCAGGATGATATTTTCAACTGCTTAGCCATCTTACCATGTTCTCTGCTGCTGTGATTCTTTTGTCGAGATACTCACAAACTATGATTAATTTCACTAAATAATCCTAGATATTCTCCCTATTATAAGAGCAGTGTATTAGTTAATTCTGTAGCTCTTGGCACAACTGAAAGGCATGGAACACTCAGAAGAGGAAAGAGTTATTTTGATTCATGGTTTCAGAGAGTTTCATCCATCAGGATGTGGAAGATATGACAGAGAAGCTCATTATGGGCAAGGATGTAGAAGACATAAGATGAAGGTGCTAGGAAAATATAGCCATAAATATCCATCACCAAGACCAAATCCCTCGAACTAGTTCCTCTTCTCAAAGCTGCCAGAAGCTCTCCATATAGAGTCACAAGCTAGGGATCAAGTATTTTAGACAGGAACCTGAGGAAGACATTGCTGTTTCCAACTCTAGCAAACGGAAACTTTTATTACATTTTCAAAGTCATTTTCATGGAATGATACATATTTGTAGCTTTCAGGAATCTTGAAACTCACCGTTGTGCACAATGGGTGTCTGGTGATAACAATTTTAAAATAGAAATACCAGGGCCATTCTTTTTATGACAGTGCACACAATTAGGAAAGTCTTCTTAGACAACCCAAGGAGTGGCCCAAATGCCTTGTGTCACCAGTGTAATTTAATTATGGCTGCATTTTTTTTAAATTTCTCAAATCACTTAATATAATTCTAAAAGAAAAAACCTAGGCTACAATGATACTGAGATTTGCTGCTATATAGATACAAGGTAAATAATGGATACTGGATTTTGTTTAATCCTTTAAGTTTACAAAATGATTGGGCATGTGTATGTTCAGTTCACATGGAAAACTTATCAGTGAAACAAGGTCATTTTATATTCTTATATAAACACATGTCGATAAACAACTACATATATGTCAACATATACGTCTGTGAGTATATCAAAAGCATTCTGAGTTTCACAGCCATTTTATGCTTCACAATTTTGTATGTAATGGAAAAATTTTGCTATAAGTTAGACAGTTAAAGTTGAAGTGAATTTTTCAGATATGATGCTGTTTTTCCTAGAGCTGTTAGCTATGTAGTATATCTATCTATCTATCTATCTATCTATCTATCTATCTATCTATCTATAGATATGATTGGTATAACATAGAAACTTTAAAATAATGTTTTATTTGTGTTGGTATTTGTACAATATAAATTCTGTAAGTCACTACTACAGATATCTTCTAGAGATAGTATGCATTTCATACATAAGTTTACAAAAACACTGAAGTAAGAGAATTATGGTCTCTAAGAACATTGACATTGTTTATTTGTCTGGTGATTATAGTTCTACTAATGTGCAATACTTCCCTAAAATTTTATTATAAGGACACTTTCCCATAAAGTATCTGTTGTCATATAGCTAAATATGGTAGGAGACACCATGTGTGAGTTGCTTTAGTTCTTCAATGTGAGGATTTTATTATGTCAACAAATTTAAAACTTGTTTCTTTCTCTTTTTTTGGTAATTTTTTATTGGCATGTGCTCGTCATAGTGATAAGTTCATAAGACATTTTCACTTCCAGATGTTTCCTGTGCTCTTGCAATATCTACCCTTAAGTGCCATGCTGTTCCTCTTTCTGTGAATGTGTAATTGAGGAATGTAGCACACTGTGCAGAGAGAAAACTATGCAGTCATTGCCGGTGTGAGACAAGTACCATGTCCATGAAAACAAGAGAGAAGAGAGCATAAGTGTTATTTCAAATGCTGCTTTGTTTGTTTGTATGTACACATTAATATATGTATCTGTTTGTTTATGTGTCTGATATATTTTCTGTCCCGCGCGCACCTCTCGCCGGCAAGAAGACACGCCACGCAGTAGGCTCCGTCTACAATTCAGCTTTATTGTTGCCGTTGATAGCGAGAGAACCGCCCAGGCCTCAACATGGCGGTGTTATATAGCTCCGAGGCAGTGTGCTCTCCATTGGTTGGTGCGCCCCGGGAGTGGGCGGTGATTAGTCATGTACACCCATAATGTGCTTCGGGGTTTTCGCGCGCTATCCATAAGTTTCCTCAGAGTGACAGCGCCATCTAGTGATGGCGAATATTTTAACCGCTCCTTACATCTCCCCCTATTCTTTCAAATAAGAAGGAGAGTGGGGTCAGCTGGGTTAAATAGGCCACACCTCCCTACAGTGGTATCAAAACACAGAACCAGGCTCGATCAAGCAAATTCCGTCATGAGTGAATAGGCGATCAAGGGCCAATATTTTGAGAGCATTCCATCCTTATCCTTCCAGGTGTAATGGTACAAGACCTCTGGGTGCAAGGGCTAAGGAGGCTATGTTATGAGTAACACCCATCCCCGTGCAATGGAGCATATCTCCTAGGGGTGCAAGGGCTGTTAACCCACAAATGAAAACCACGCTTGAGGGGAGGGGGCGAAACGCAGCGACCCAGAT
>CM052700.1:138686979-138705760 GCA_028551405.1 Uromys caudimaculatus
TGCATGGATTTTGAAACTTCATCTTTTAAGATTTATTTTATTTATTTTGTGTACATGACTACGCTGTAGCTGTGTTCAGACACACCAGAAGAGGACATCTGATCCCATAACATAGGGTTGTGAACCACCATGTGGTTGGTGGGAATTGAACTCAGGACCTCTGGAAGAGCAGTCAGAGCTCTTAATCACTGAACCAATTCACCAACCCAAAACTTCATCTTTTTATATGAAATACATAGATATTTTCCTGTAAATTATATGAGGTTGAAATAAATGGAATGTCCTTGGTGCTCAATAGGTAGAAGCAAGAGATTCAGGAGTTCAAGATCAGCTTGGACTAACAGCAAGACACTATCTGAAAATATTAAACAAACAAATAATAAATAAATAAATAAATAAATAAATAATCAAACATTTAAATATTCCATGTCTGATAATGTATGCTTATTGTACTGAGAGGTAGGATGGAATACATTAAGTTAGTTTTGCTAGTGAGAATAAATGGTATTCAGAGAAGATAGTTGCAGACTGGTAGTTGTTTATAGATTCATTTGTGGGCTTTACTATACACAAAGAGAATAGCATTTAATCAAGATGCAGTTTTCAAACAAAATTTCCATTAGATTTATGTTAAAACTAATGCTGCTCTTTATTAGTTGAATTTAAAATTCAATCACATCTGCAAAGGGGCTTAGAAAAGCCAACAGAATTTGAGAGTGAGTATTTGTATCTTGCTGCTTCCAAATTCGAATTACAGGTTGTTTCTGAAAAGTAATCTGTAAAAATACTGAATACTTAGGATTACAGTAGCACATGTACAACAGCTGTCAGCCGTTTAACTTGTTACCATCGTCTGAGCTACATCACATCCTTTCCGGCTAGGGTTCACATAGCACAGATCTTAGTGTTAAAAGCACAGATCACTGTGCTTGCCTGAAGTCCTGTCTATTTGAGATACTGAAGTTGTTCTCCCGTGGCCTGCCTCTTTTAGCTCAAAGGGTTTTGAACTGAAATGCTATCCACTATGGCTTTCCCATTAAATGAACAAAACTGCCTGTGATCTTTTTCTTGTTGTTATTCATATGTTGTTGGGATGAGCTACATTAAGGACCAAAGAGTGAATTGCATTTATTCGTATCAAATTTATACAGTAATGCTTGGCAGGTTTGTTTGTTTGGTTGGTTGGTTGGTTGGCTTGGTTTGTGGCTCCAAGTTAACTATAATTTTTAAATTCTTAAATTTTGTTCAAATATTAAAGCTTTGCTCTTATTAATATGATCTTCCTTGTTATTGTATTTTTACTACATTTGGCTTCTCCACTGTTTGAAGTTGCTACTTTAATTTACATTGTGTACTCAGCAGTCATTTTCATTTTTCTTCTCTTCAGATATTCTAAGACAGTACTTAATAAGTCTTCTGTTTCACATAGATTTGAAGGGAGACGACAATACAGCGAGGGCATGGTTAAATATTTGGTACTGTTGTTGCTTTAATTAACTGAATTATGGGATCCTAGAGGCCTCCAAATCATCTAGGAACTTGTTAAAAATACAGATTACCAGGTGCCATACCAGTTAAAACTAATAGTGTAATGTAGTACATAAGTGACTCACATGTGCCAAAGGACTTGAAAAGGGAGGGGCAACGTCTTGGGAAGCTAAATTACCTACAATACGTTAGTTTCCCTGTTGCTGGTATTAAGTTGATTTATGATCAGAAGGACATAAGAGATCAATGCTGGATAAGCATATTGAGCTGAAATGAAATCCAACCGACTTAAGAATGTCACTATAAATATTCCATTGCTTGTCCTTTTTCTCTGTTCAGCTGGTAAAATGATATTTGCAGGCAGCAATAAAGCTAATCTGGATGGCAGTGTGGAGGGTAAAATCGTACTAGCTTTATGTACCCTGGGTTTGCTGGAATGTGTTATGTGATTTTCTCAACAAAATGCTTGACAAATAGTCATATTTCCTGCTCTCAGTAGAGAGCAGGTGAGGAGGAGCTTAAAGACACTGAGGTTTGCTGTGTACCTTAGAAGTTTGCTGAAACAGACATGATCCACATGGAAAGGAAAGCTTTCAGGATCCAGTAGTTTTGGGTAGTTACTTTGTGTATAAGAATGTCATAATAATTAACAGTTATTAATGTTGGCACAACTTGGGATGGATCACAGAGTCACCGTATGTCTTTAATAGTGAGTAGGAAGAACAAAAAACTAAAGAGAAATATATTATGGCCTTCTGAGTTATGCTGTGCAACACTATGAGATTGAATGTTCCCAGCGTGGCAGGCACAGAGGAGCTTAAATGAATGATGGATCAAGGTACCAGGTTAAACGTATTTCTGCCCTAATCTTATCTCCATTCCAAACAGCTGAGGCCTAAGGCATTTGTGGAAAGACCAGTCTATAGATCTGAGAGAGGGAAGAGGTGTGGAAAATAGTTTCATATATTCTCACTTCTAGCAGTTAAAGAAGATAATTTAGATTTTAGTGAACTCCATGGGAATTAAGAATGAAAATAAACATAAGAAAATCTTTAAAATCTCCCGACACAGACTTAGAAACTGAATTTTGAAAACCTTCTTTTTTCTGGGGTTAATTTGAAGTTTCAGTACATATCAATGTTGCATATTTACCAGTAGAGATCTCTGAAACACCCAAACAAGCTCACAGCTTATAACCATATGCAACTGTGTCTTTATTAACTAAAACTTTAATATTATGCCCTCCATTCCTTGCCTTTCTGCGTTAGTCTCCCCCCAGTATACACCAAGATAGTCTAAAAAAGTAAGAGGGGATTTGAGGACAAATGAAATAGAAATTGCCTCTGTGAATAATGTTTCGTCAGAATACATAGGGTCCCTTTGCTGCATTTATCTTCTCTGTTTTATTTAAGAATGTTAGCTCTATTAATAAAGAGGAAACGCGAGAGTAGATGAAAATGTGGAATGTGCATGTTAAAATTTTTGTTGAAAATGTCCTTGGATAGAACTAGTAATATACTTGAGAACTGAAATATGCAGGACACCTGTATCCACATGTGTCATACATGTGCCATAATTTCCCCTGCTGAAAACATGCACTTTACAAACAAACATCAAATGTATTTTGCCTTGGGTTCTCTCCAAATGGGGCCTGGTGAATCTGATTCATGCTCTCTGCACTTCAAGAGTGAATTTTGATGCCATACAACTTCTATATTTTATTCTTGTTTCCTCAAATTCAAAGAGAGAGAGAGAGAGAGATGTCAGTGCTCTGTCCACATTTAAAAACCTATTCCTTTCTAATTTGCCTTCTCACTGGATCCTTTAAACTGAATAATATGTTGTTTTTATATTTTCTTTGAGATATTCTGTTTTGAAACATCTGCAACTATGACTAATGGTATAGCAGTAACATGCCATTGCAACAAGTTAATTTCCTACATAATACTGTGGCACATACTGAGATTAAAAATAAGTTTCTCTTTGTTTAGAGTAAATAAGCCCACAGAAAATGAAGGAAATTCAAAACATTGAGCAAATTATAAATGTCACATACAGGAAAGAGGCTTGAATGTTGAGTAAGATTTTGGAAAGGACTTTAGTTAGTTAAGAAAGATATGCAGATGTTACTGAAATATGTGTGGAGAGGTAGAAGTCATTGAGCTAACAAGGTGTGCTATAGAAAGAGAGAAAATCTTGGAGCTAAAGTATAAGAAACACATACAAGGATAACCATGAAATAGACAGAGGTTGATGTGGAGTTTTAATCATTAATACCAGCAAGTGGGGTAAACATTCAAGATTAATCATTTAATCCATGGACACATTGTAGAAACAATGAGTAAAATTCAAAGATCACTGTCTTTCGTAGGACAACTGAATTTTGAATATTAAAGTAGATTTAACTTAGATTTATATACACATGAAATAAGATATTTATCACTATTGAAAATGAACTTTAGCTTCCCTAAATAGGAATTCGGAATGCTTTTCTTATGAAAAATCTGGTAGAAAAATATAGTTTCTGATTATTCAACTTGTGTATTATTTTAAAATGCCTAGGATATAAAATCCCTACAAAATGCTTAGTGGCTCCCTGTTCTCAAGATTCCATTGGTGTTCCATAGGTGGTGGGAGACCTCTGTCTGGGCCACCAGGGCTCCATAGCCAAATAGTGCCAGGAGAAAGCTAGACTCCTAGGAATGTGGGCAAGCCTGGGTGCTCAGAGGGACCCATCTGTAATCCCCAAGACACAGGGACTGAGGAGTTATCTTCTGGTTTCTTTCGGTGGCCAGGGAGCAGATCCTGTGACACAGGGATCCATACTCAAATACTGCCAGGAGAGAGCTGGTATCCTAGGAGTGCCGATATACTTTCAAGCACAGGCAAGACCAGCACTTCTGTTTAAATTCACTGGATCAAGTGGGACTCTTGCAAAGTCATCAGGACACGGGAACCAAGGGACAGCTGGGGACTAGATCCTTCTGGTTTTTGTCTGCACCCCAGAGCTGACCCTATACCACAGCTTTCCAAACCCAAATTCCTCGTAGAGAGAACTGGCCTTCAAGAAGTATTAACACCGAGGCTTGCAGAAAGGACAAGCCACAGTCAGAGAGAGTAAGACCAGCTAACACCAGAAATAACCAGACAGCGAAAGGCAAGGGCAATAACATAAGGAACAGAAGTCAAGGCTAATTGGCATCATCAGAACCCAGCTCTCTCACCACAGCAAGCCCTGGATACCCAAACTCAACAGAAAAGCAAGACTCAGATTTAAAATCACATCTCATGATGATGATAGATGATTTTAAGAATGAAATGGATAACTTCCTTAAAGAAATACAAGAGAACTCAGGTAAACAACAAGAAGCCATTAAAGAGGAAACACAAAAATTCCTTAAAGAATTACAGGAAAATACAATCAAACAGACAAAGGAAATGAACAAAACCATCCAGGAACTAAAAATAGAAATGGAAACAATAAAGAAATCACAAAGGGAGACAATCTTGGAGATAGAAAACCTAGGAAAGACATCAGGAGTCATAGATGCAAGCATCACCAACAGAATACAAGAGATAGAAGAGAGAATCTCAGGTGCAGAAAATACCGTAGAAAACATTGACACAAAAGTCAAAGAAAATGTAAAATGCAAAAAACTCCTAACCCAAAACATCCAGGATATACAGGATACAATGAGAAGACAGAACCTGAGGATAATAGGTATAGAAGAGAGTGAAGAGTCCCAAATTAAAGGACCAGTAAATATGTTCAACAAAATTATAGAAGAAAACTTCTCTAACCTAAAGAAAGAGATGAACATAAATATACAAGAAGCCTACAGAACTCCAAATAGATTGGACCAGACAAGAAATTCCTCCCACCACATTATAGTCAAAACACCAAATACACAAAATAAGGAAAGAATACTAAAAGCAGTAAGAGAAAAAGGTCAAGTAACACATAAAGGCAGACCTATCAGAATTACACCAGACTTCTCACCAGAGTCTATGAAAGCTAGAAAATCCTGGGTAGATCTCTTACAGACCCTAAGAGAACATAAATGCCAGCCCAGGTTGCTATACCCAGCAAAACTTTCAATTATTATAGATGGTGAAACCAAAATATTCTATGACAAAGCCAAAATTTGCACAGTATGTTTCCACAAACCCAGCCCTACAAAGGATAATAGATAGAGAATGCCAACTCAAGGTGGGAAAGTACATCCTAGAAAAAGCAAGAAAGTAATGTTTCAACAAACTCAAAAGAAGATAGCCACAGAAACAAAAATAACATCGAAAATAACAGGAAGCAGCAATCACTATTCCTTAATATCTCTTAACATCAATGGACTCAATTCCCCAATAAAAAGACATAGACTGACAGACTGGATCCATAAACAGGACCCAGCATTTTGCTGCATCCAGGAAACGCACCTCGATGTTACAGACAAACACCACCTCAGAGTAAAGGGCTGGAAAACAATTTTCCCGGCAAATGGTCCAAGAAACAGGCTGGGGTAGCTATTCTAATATCGGATAAAATTAACTTTCAACCAAAAGTCATCAAAAAAGATAAGGAAGGACACTTCATACTCATCAAAGGAAAAATCTACCAAGAAGAACTCTCAATTCTGAACATCTATGTCCCCAATGCAAGGGCATCCACATTCATAAAATGAACTTTACTAAAGCTCAAAGCACACATTGCACCTCACATAATAATAGTGGGAGACTTCAACACCCCACTCTCATTAATGAACAGATCTTGGAAACGCAAACTAAACAGAGACACAGTGGAACCAACAGATGTTATGAACCAAATGGATTTAACAGATATCTGTTGTGAGCCATCAGAGCACAAAGCTTGGCCTCTGGCCTCACTCATTGTGTGAGAGCCTGACCTTGCACCAAGCTGATATTTGCACAAGCTTGGGCATTCCGAGAATCGGCTAACCATGGACATTCAAGATAAGATCAACTTCAATAGGTTCCATTAGCAGATGTTCACCCATTGTTCGAACCCGGTTATTGATTTACCTCCTTCCCTACCCTCTTTGGATTAATTGAGCCTTGATATATTCTGCTAGATGAAGAGTCCCAGGCTTGACTTATTTTGCTAGTCATAGTGTCTCGGCCTCCACAGCGGGCATTCCTTTGATTCCTTCCTGCCAGACAAGATTACCTTGTCTTGTATCTAGGGCCTTGCTCTTAATCAGATAATCAGAGTGTCCTAGGCTTGGCTTGATTAGCAAGTCAAAGTGTTCCGGCTCCACAGCAGGCATTCCTTTTATTCCTCCCCAGCCTCACTGCCTCCAGCTAGGGATTAGACATCCTGTTTTGAACCAGCCTACAGCTCCAGGACAACAATGACATATAATTATGTGTGACGTCTGGTTACACTATGGATTCCACCTTCCTCTGCCATTTCCCGCCCTAAAGTGTTTAAATATGTGTAACAATAAAGATTATTTGGGGCTTGATTGGGATAATGTCTTGCCCCCATGTGTGCTTTGTCTCCTGCTTCTTTCCATCACCGACAGTTTCTCTCCACAGCATCGGAATATCCTGCAGGCAGGACGCTCCGGACCCAGTCACTAGCCTGTCCTGGAAGAGCTCTCCGGGACATGGTGGGATAGCGAGCTCTTTGCAGATGGTGCCTAGACGTGTGGCTGAGGAACGAGATCGTGCACACTGCTGGATGTCATGACATGAGAAAGGCCTGGACGGGTGATTATATTGGGTGAAGATGCTCTCAGAGTGACCCGACCGAGAAGTGGATTTCTACAGAAGAGGTGAGTGATGCATGAAAGAGTCAGATGCTTTTTCTGGAGAAAAGGAAAAAATAAGAGAAGTTGCTTCACGGAAGCTTTTCCTCGAGTACAAAGTATGTGCGGGTGAACAAACCTGGTCTGTGGGAAAGCCGTGAATTAGTACCAAGTGGCCGATGGATCTATATGAAACCTTACGAGAAGTAATGTACACCCATAGTAAAAGATGTTTATGTAGAGTAGAGTCTTTGCGAATTTTAGTAACAAAGACAAGCAAAAGAGAAATAGAGATTTAAGTCGAGAGAAAACAGAGATATCTTATTGTGTGAGTTGTATAGAGTGAGATAAAGTTAAAGCAGAAGACAGAAGAAAGGGATCCTCCACTGTGAAGAGGTGGAAGTGTATAAGTTAAGAGGTAACAGAGATATTTTATTATGTAGAGTGAGATAAAGTTAAATATTGTGTTAAGGAGAGACATAGAGTAAAAAAAAAAAAAAAAGAATTGAGTTAAAGTTATATAAGATAGTACAGAATCATGGGACAAACTTAAAGTGACCATGAAGCCTTTTTACAAGGAGTTAAAGAATCTCTCCAGACTCGAGATACCAGAGTCAAAAAGAAAGATTTAAGGCATTTTTTCAAATTCATTCAAGAAATTTGTCCAGGGTTCCCCAAAGAAGGAACTATAAGTACAGCTCGTTGGCGTAGAGTAGGAGAATGTTTACAGGATCATTATAAAATGTTTGGTCCACAGAGAATTCCTGTACAAGCAATGTCTGATGAGGAGGATGTTATTCCTAGGGGTGGCCCACGGTGCTTAAATTTTAATCATATCAAAGAATTGAAAGCTACTGTGATTCTTTACGGGACAATGGCACCTTTTTACATTCTCTCAGGTGGAAAGTCTAGGAGAACTATGGTTAATGCCCAATAAGATGTGTTCTATGCATGTGTTTCCAAGTAATGGTAAAATGTGTTTATGAAGGTGTTAGAGTTGTGCTAAAATCTAGGGAAGCAAAGATAATTCTCATAGGTGCCTCTAGGCTTTGGACCCAGACTAGAGATGTTTTTTACCCTAACTATGAGAAAATGAACTCAAGAAAGGCAAACCTCCCCAATTATCAGGGGAAGAAAAATGAAGAAGTTTTAGTTTTGCGTCTTTTAGGTAGTATGTCCTTGGTGCACCAATCTATGTGTCAAAACTGACTGTTTTGTGTTGTCTATGTTGTATGAATGGAGGTTGTCCTGTGTTTTATGTTAAAAAGAAAAGAAAAATTGGTTAAAACTCTATTCTGGCTAGATATCTACAATAGAAGAGCTGCCAGAGGCTTAATTGTATGCAAAGCCACTCTTAAAGGGGCCACAGCTTCTATAGTAAGGGAGCTGATGGCTGTTTCCCCTAGAACAAATAACAAGGTGTTCCTCTCTTAAAATTACCATTAGAAAAGGTTAAATCTTGTCTGGTCTAAATAAGTAAATGTGTGATTACTTCATTTTTGCTTCTGATTGATTTTACAAGTATAAAAACATTCTACATGCCTTGATTATTGAGTATTGGCTTATAAATTATTGGGTATGATTAAAAATAAGTAACCTTGGTGACAAAAGGTGGAATTTAAAATTGGTAATTATGGTTTGAGTCAGTCTAGACAACAGAAAACTTGACTTGAGCCAACCCAGGGAACGAGTTTTTAAAGGTGCGTTTAAATTGGGTAATATTTTATATAATTCTTATCCCAGAAATCAGGACAATATCTCTTTAAGGTATTAAAAGTTGTACAGTCAAGCATTCAGAGATAAGAACTGACCGCCAAATTTTGTAAAATGATAGTAATACTCTTGGTATTGATTTTATTGTTTAAAACTAAGTTTGTTCTCCAAAATTATGATTGTGCTTTAATGTTACAAGAAAACTTATAGCTGAACTGCCAATGTTCCATTGACTGCAGCTTACAGCGCTGTCACAATCTCTAAAACAGCAGATAAAATCTTTGCTATTCAATTGGCTTGTGAAAATGCTAATGCACCCTGCTGCAATGCAAGATAGAAAACTTAGCTAGATACATCCAACTTTGTACAGAAATCAGACCCTCATACGATCAGGATCTGCCTATGGCTTACTGCCTTATAAGGGACCACTGTGCAAACAATGCTTCTACAGATATGAAGGAATAAAAAAGGTTTAATATGGAGGTTTGGGTCATTTTAAAAATGACTTCTCCAAGAACAGAGGCTGGAGCAGACATCAAGTCGAGCCCCCAGGGAACTGTCCTTGGGCCAGGCCCAATTAAATAGTATTTGCATTTGAGTTACAACCTCTGCAGAAGCTAATATGAAATTCCTCACAGAAATGTGTGCCTTTTCCTCAAGAAGGAGGGGTCAGCCTCAGATCTCAAGGCACACACAGCAGGCAGCTTATCTAGGTGTCATAAAGAACTTTGGCTGCTTTTTTAACAAAAGACTTGCTTAGTTTTCCCAATGTGTACTGAGCTCAATTACTAATAAGAAACCTAACCTTAAATTAATAATTGCAGAAAGTTTTGAAGGATTAATGGACATTGGAGCTGATGTACTTACTCACCTCCAAGAGATTGGTTATTCCATTATTCCAACACAAACTTCAAAATCAAGATTTTTAAAAGGTTAATAAGACTATGGAACTCATGTAGGCATTAGAGCCCAGATAGCTCAGTTGATAGAGCATGAGGCTTATCCTGAATGTCCTCAGTTTCTAGCTGTACCACATGATGTTTTTCCTAGAGGACTTATACCTAACCAATTATATCAAATGGATGTTATTGGAGCATGTACATGTAACTATTGACACCCTTTCAGGCTTTCTAGTTACAACTACTTTGACAAGAGAATCAACTAAAATTATAACCAGTCATTGTCTACATTGTTTTTCTATGCTTGGTGTTACCAATCAGATTAAAACAGATAATAGAACTGGGTATTGCAGTCAGGTGTTTTAGACGTTTTGTTACCAATTTTATATTAGTTATATTTCTAAGATTCCTTAATTTGCTCAAGGACAAAATATTGTAGAACAGGCCATGGAATGTTACAACAATATTTTTTATATATAAAAACAAAAAGGGGGCCCAGGCAGTGGTGGTGCACGCCTTTAATCCCAGCGCTTGGGAGGCAGAGGCAGGAGGATTTCTGAGTTTGAGGCCAACCTGGTCTACAGAGTGAGTTCCAGGACAGCCAGGGCTACACAGAGAAACCCTGTCTTGAAAAACCAAAAAAAAAAAAAAAACCCAAAAAACAAAAACAAAAAGGGGGAATCATATCCCTTATAGCACAAAAAGTTAAAATTTTAAAATTTGGATGCCAGTGATTTTCTACTAAGTGTTTATGGCACTCTACAAATAGGCACATTTATGCCTAGGTGATATAGAAGGACCCATTCGGACACATGGCATGATCCAGATCAGGTATTTAATATGGGGAAGAGGGCGTATTTGTGTTTTTTTCTACAGGATGCTAAAGGAGCATGCTGGCTGCCAGAGTGATTAAGACATGCTGATGCTGGGACAAAGAATGATGCTGACCTGTGAGCTTGCTGTGTGCCCTGACAATGGTGACAGAAAAGCTGTATTGGACATCTGTTCCTGACCTATTTTTGCTTGCCTATATCCCAGATTAGATAAGCTGCCTTGCCTTAAGATTTTCGACCTTGTGCGACAGAGAAAACATAGACTGTAGTAGGAACTGCTTCTGGACATTCTCAAAGACATATTTGAAAGTTAGCTGTAGTTCCCTAATGTTATGTTAGCAAGAGACAAAGTTGGAACAAGATCTGTATTGTGAACAAGTATTAGTACATGTGTTAAGGCTCCCAATTTTTATTAATCGGTCATGTTAAAATATTGTTTCTTCTGCAGAATTTAATGTAAGTTGTATTGATTGTACACCTTTTTCAATTATGTTGGAGTGTGACATGTCTGTTGTTGTCAATCAAATAGCTTTTGTTCTATTGCCTGTGAGTTTTACAGGACCTTGATATACTAGAAAAGGCTTGCAAGTATTGGAAGAAGTAAGTCAGATCTAAACAGAAGCAAGAGGATAGTGAGTTATTATTGAGACATTTTCCCTCCTTAGTTTTAAAGAGACTATTTCCTTATAATATCCCAGAGGATATTAGACCCCCCACACCGCAGTAAACGTGCTGTGTTTCTCGCCTTGGTTGCAGGCATTGCTCTTACCTCCTCAGCAGTTGCTGCAGGCTTTGCTGGAGGATCCCTGGGGTATTCAATACATTCTTATTCTTCCCTCAGCCAACAGTTTGAATTAGCTATAGAAGCCTCAGCAGAGTCTCTAGCCTTGCTCCAGAGACAGCTTTCTTCTTTGACCCAGGTCACGCTCCAGAACCGCTGAGCCCTTGACTTATTTACGGCTCATAAAGGAGGGACCTGTCTTTTTTTTAGGTTAAGGATGTTGTTATTATGTTAATGAATCTGGTGTTGTTGAGGAACAGGTTAAAAAACTTCATGAAATCAGCTTTTCCCTTAGGAAGCAGAAATTTTCATCTGTTGCTGACTCCTGGTGGCAATCCACTGTGTTTTCCCTCCTTATGCCTCTTATTGGACCAATAATTAGCCTTTTCCTTCTAGCAAGCCTGGGGCTTTAATAGACGATTTTCCACATTGGTCAACGAGCTAGAAACACTCTGGTACTTGCGATTTTGGAAAAGGCCTTAATGTCCCAATCATCGAATGGGCCATGCCTTGCCTTCCTTGTGCTATCCTCATCTTCCACCTCCCAGATCGGGGCACCTACCCCATCATAATTCAATAAAATGAGCTCCTTGCAACAGAGGACTGCCTGTCCAATGGTCCAGAAACAGGCACATGCCACACCATGTGGGCATCCGCGAGATGCGAGACTAAGTACTGCAAGGGAAGGAGGGTCTGGGCACGACCCGATAATTGCTGGCTTCCCTGAAGGGCAAGCCCAAATGCATAGGGGTAGCCATCCCAGAAGCCCTCCTCCAGCAAAAGATGGCAGTCACCATGGAGGTTTGGGCCCCTATCCTCACTCTCGGATTAAAAGCCCATCCCTGCTCAGGCAGGGTCACAATGCTCATTTTGTAAAGAAAGGGAGGAGATGTTGGGAGCCATCAGAGCACAAAGCTTGGCCTCCAGCCTCACTCATTGTGTGAGAGCCTGACCTTTGCACCAAGATGATGTTTGCACAAGCTTGGGCATTCCGAGAATCAGCTAACTACGGACGTTCAAGATAAGATCAACTACAATAGGTTCCATTAGCAGATGTTCAACCATTGTTTGAACCCGGTTATTGATTTACCTCCTTCCCTACCCTCTTTGGATTAATTGAGCCTTGACATATTCTGCTAGATGAAGAGTCCCAGGCTTGACTTATTTTGCTAGTCATAGTGTCTTGGCCTCCACAGCGGGCATTCCTTTGATTCCTTCCTGACAGATACCAGATTACCTTGTCTTGTATCTAGGGCCTTGCTCTTAATCAGATATTCAGAGTGTCCTAGGCTTGGCTTAATTAGCAAGTCAAAGTGTTCCGACTCCACAGCAGGCATTCCTTTTATTCCTCCCCAGCCTCACTGCCTCCAGCTAGGGATTAGACATCCTGTTTTGAACCAGCCTACAGCTCCAGGACAACAATGACATATAATTATGTGTGATGTCTGGTTACATTATGGATTCCCCCTTCCTCTGCCATTTCCCGCCCTAAAGTGTTAAAATATATGTAACAATAAAGATTGTTTGGGGCTTGATCGGGATATCATCTTGCCCTCACGCATGCTTTGTCTCCTGCTTCTTTCCATCGCCGACAGTTTCTCTCCACAGCATCGGAATATCCTGCAGGCAGGACGCTCCAGACCCAGTGGCTAGCCTGTCCTAGAAGAGCTCTCTGGGACATGGCGGGATAGCGAGCTCTTTGCAGACTGACAGACTGGATCCATAAACAGGACCCAGCATTTTGCTGCATCCAGGAAACGGACCTTGATGTTACAGACAAAGACCACCTCAGAGTAAAGGGCTGGAAAACAATTTTCCCGGCAAATGGTCCAAGAAACAGGCTGGGGTAGCTATTCTAATATCGGATAAAATTAACTTTCAACCAAAAGTCATCAAAAAAGATAAAGAAGGACACTTCATACTCATCAAAGGAAAAATCTACCAAGAAGAACTCTCAATTCTGAACATCTATGTCCCCAATGCAAGGGCATCCACATTCATAAAATGAACTTTACTAAAGCTCAAAGCACACATTGCACCTCACATAATAATAGTGGGAGACTTCAACACCCCACTCTCATTAATGAACAGATCTTGGAAACACAAACTAAACAGAGACACAGTGGAACCAACAGATATTATTAACCAAATGGATTTAACAGATATCTATAGAGCATTTCATCCTATATCAAAAGAATATACCTTCTTCTCAGCACCTCATGCTACCTTCTCCAAAATTGATCATATAATCAGTCACAAAAGAAACCTCAACAGATATAAGAAGATTGAAATAATCCCGTGCCTCGTATCAGATCACTACAGATTAAGGCTGGTCTTCAATGGCAACAACAACAACAGAAAGCCCACATACACATGGAAGCTCAACAATGCTCTACTCTATGATAACTTGGTCAAGGAAGAAATAAACAAAGAAATTAAAGACTTCCTAGAATTTAATGAAAATGAAAGCACAACATACCCAAACCTATGGGACACAATGAAAGCCGTGTTAAGAGGAAAACTCATAGCTCTGAATGCCTCCAAAAAGAAACTGGAGAGAACATATAGTAGCAGCTTAACAGCACACCTGAAAACTCTAGAACAAAAAGAAGCTAATATACCCAAGAGAAGTAGAAGTCAGGAAATAATCAAATTAAGGCCTGAAATCAAACAAGTAGAAACTAAAAGAACTATACAAAGAATCAACCAAACCAGGAGCTGGTTCTTTAAGAAAATCAACACAATAGATAAACCCTTAGCCAGACTAACCAGAGGGCACAGAGACAGTATCCAAATTAACAAAATTAGAAATGAAAAGGGAGATAAAACAGATTCTGTGGAAATTCAAAAAATCACCAGATCCTACTACAAAAGCCTATACTCAACAAAATTGGAAAATCTGAATGAAAAGGACAAGTTTCTAGACAGATACCAAATACCAAAGTTAAGTCAAAATCAGATAAACCATCTAAAGAGTTCCAGAATGCCTAAAGAAATAGAAGCAGTCATTAAAATTTTCCCAACCAAAAAAAAGCCCAGGACCAGATGGGTTCACTGCAGAATTCTATCAGCCCTTCAAAGAAGACCTAATACCAATACTCTTCAATCTATTCCACAAAATAGAAACAGAAGGAACGCTATCCAATTCATTCTTTGAGGCCACAGTTACACTGATACCAAAACTTCACAGAGACCCAACAATAAAAGAAAACGTCAGACCAATTTCCCTTATGAATTCGATGCAAAAATATTCAGTAAAATTTTCACAAGCCAAATCCAAGAACACACCAAAACAAACATTCACAGTGATCAAGTACACTTCATTCCTGGGATGCAGGGATGGCTCAATACCTGGAAATCCACTACATAAACAACTCAAAGAAAAAAAAGCCACATGGTCATTTCACTAGATGCTGAAAAAGCATTTGACAAAATTCAGCATCCCTTCATGATAAAAGTCTTGGAAAGATCAGGAATTCAAGGACCTTACCTAAACATAGAAAAAGCAATATACAGCAAATCAGTAGCCAACATCAAACTAAATGGAGAGAAACTTGAAGAAATCCCAAGGACTAGACAAGGCTGCCCTATCTCTCTCTATCTATTCAATATAGTACTTGAATTTCTAGTTAGAGCAATCAGACAACAAAAGGAGGTCAAAGGGATACAAATTGGAAAGGAAGAAATCAAAATATCACTATTTGCAGATGATATGATCGTATACTTAAGTGACCTGAAAACCTCCACCAGAGAACTGCTGCAGCTGATAAACAATTTCAGCAAAGTGTCCAGATACAAAATTAACTCAAGCAAATAGGTAGCCTTCTTATACTCAAAGGACAAACAGGCTGAGAAAGAAATTAGGAAAATGACACCCTTCACAATTGTCACAAACAATATAAAGTATCTTGGTGTGACTCTATCCAAACAAGTGTAATCTGTATGACAAGAACTTCAAGTCTTTGAAGAAAGAAATCAAAGAAGTCCTCAGAAAATGGAAAGATCTCCCATGCTCATGGATAGGCAGGATTAATATAGTTAAAATGGTGATCCTGCCGAAAGCAATCTACAGATTCAATGCAATCCCCATCAAAATTGCAAATCAATTCTTCATAGACTTAGAAAGAGCAATTCTCAAATTCATGTGGAATAATAAAAAACTCAGGATAGCAAAAACTATTCTCAACAATAAAAGGACTTCTGGGGGAATCAGCATCCTTGACCTCAAGCTGTACTACAGAGCAGTAGTAATAAAAACTGCATGGTATTGGTACAGTGGCAGGCAGGTAGATCAATGGAATGGAATTGAAGACCCAGAAATGAACCCACACACTTACGGTCACTTGATCATTGACAAAATAGCTAAAACCATCCAGTGGAAAAAAGACAGCATTTTCAACAAATGGTGCTGGTTCAACTAGTGGTCTACATGTAGAAGAATGAGAATTGATCCATTCCTATCTCCCTGTAGAAAGCTCAAGTCCAAGTGGATCAAGGACCTCCACTTAAAACCAGATACACTGAATCTAATAGAAGACAAAGTGGTGAAAAGTCTTGAACACATGGGCACAGGTGAAAAGTTCCTGAACAGAACACCAATGGCTTATGCTCTAAGATCAAGAATTGACATATGGGATCTCATGAAATTGCAAAACTTCTGTAAGGCAAAGGACACTGTCAATAGGACAAAACGACAACCAACAGATTGGTAACAGATCTTTACCAATCCTACATCAGATAGAGGGCTAATATCCAATATACACAAAGAATTCAAGATGTTAGACTCCAGAGAAACAAATAACCCTATCAAAAAATGGGGAACAGAGCTAACCAGAGAATTCTCAACTGAGGAAACTCGTAGGACTGAGAAGCACCTAAAGATATGTTCAACATCCTTAGTCATCAGGGAAATGCACATCAAAATAACCCTGAGATTCCACCTCACACCAGTCAGAATGGCTAAGATCAAAAACTCAGCTAACAACAGATGCTGATGAGGATGTGGAGAAAGAGGAACACTCCTCCATTGCTGGTGGGATTGCAAGCTGATATAATCTCTCTGGAAATCAGTAGGTGTACCCTCAGAAAAATGAACACAATACTACCTGACGACCCAGCTTTTCCACTCCTCAGCACATAGCCAGAAGATACTCCAACATGTAATAAAGACATATGCTCCACTATGTTCATTGTAGCAATATTCATAATAGCCAGAAGCTGGAAACAACCCAGATGTCCCTCAACAGAGGAATGGATACAGAAAATGTGGTACATTTACACAATGGAATACTACTAAGCTCTTAAAAACAATGACTTCATGAAATTCGCAGCCAAATGGATGGCATTTGAAAATATCATCCTGAGCGAGGTAACTCAGTCACAAAAGAATGAATATAGTATATACTCACTGATAAGTGGTTATTAACCCAAAAGTTTGGAATACCCAAGATTCACTTCACAGAAAACATTGGACTGTGCGTGAGGTCCCAGATGGAGGAGTTGGAGAAGGGACTGAAGGAGATGAGGGAGCTTGCAGCCCCATGGAGGGAACAATAATGTCAACTGGCCTGACCTCCTGATGTTTCTGGAGACTGAATCACCAACCAAAGAATACACATGTAGGAACCCATGGTGCTGGACACATATGTGGCAGAGGAGGGCCTTGTTGGCCATCAGGGGGAGGAGAGGGCCTTGGGCCTAAGGGTGTTAGAGGCCCCAGTATAGGGGAATGCCAAGGTGGGAAGACAAGAGTGGGTGTGTGGGTGGGTGGGGGAATACCCTCATAGAGTCAGGGGGAGGGGAGAGGGAATGGTGAGTTCCAAAGGGGAGATCACAAAAGGGGGAATCATTTGAAATGTAAATTATGTATAAAAGAAACCAAAAATAGAATAAAATATTGTATGCCTTTTTTTTTCTTTAAAAAAAAAAAATTCCATTGGCAAATCACATTTCCAATTCCAAAAGTGACTTCATGGTTTTTGTTTACACTAGATGTCTCGTTTCTTGACTCCACAGCTACATTGGAAGCTCTCCACCAAATGTTCCTTAAAGTTCTTTCTGTACCTCTAAGAAATTCTTTCCTAGACCTCAAAAATGTTGGTAAATATTAAACCTTCCTTTAAATTCTTCACCGATGGCCAACTTTAGTCATCATCTTACAACATTATATGTAAATCTATACCAGCACCATTACCTCATAATCTGAATACTGGATTGTCAAAGAGAAGTTGGGAAACATTACTAACTATGACAGAGTCAGTGATGGTCCCTCAAGACTGGTCTGCATCCGGCTTGTTTAGATACAACTAGGAGGGAAAACAGCATGAATTCTAAGTATTTGTTTGTCGAAGGACATGTCAGACAATGAGTCAATAATCTGCAGAAGCACAAAGGTGCTTTCAGATCCATGCCAACTGTTAGAACAAGTGATAAGAACGTGGGGCAGATGGGAAGCTGTAGGCACCCTGCTTCCTGTCTTACTCCAGAGAGACTTCAGGAACATGATTGGAATGCCTTGGAGACTTCATGAAGGTACACAGTTTTAAAGGCATATGTTTTAAATGCTAATTTAAAGAATTAAAGAATCCCCCAAAGCTGAAAGCTTTTCAGGTTGTGTCTTGAGCTACTGATAGCTTCGAAAATCTTTTTCTAGACACACTACTTGTAGCGCCATTACATCTCTGTGTACTGTAGCACATCTACAATATATGTTATGGAATCAACTTAGGTCTTCACCACGAGAAAATGAGGAAAATGCGATATACACTACATCTATTATTCTATATAATGTATATTGTATAGACACAATGGAGGTTTATTCAGGAATAAGGAATAAAATTACTTTGTTGGCAGAAAAGTAGATGAAGCCATATATATCATATACAAAGTTAGGTAACATAGACTCTCACGAATCCAAAGGATGAACCCTTCTAGACTCCATGAGCACCTGTACTCACAAGTTTGTAGATGGAGGAAAAGATAGAATCCATGTCCCAGTCTGATTCTGGAACATTTTCATATTCACTGTTCACATCTCAGCATGCGTTACCTGTGCCATGTCTTTTCTAGATGGAGTTTCGGAGGGAACACAGTTTGAAACACATGTGGGAATAATTAGAGATTCCTCCTGGGGAATTTGCCCTACTGTTTGGCTTATTTACCAGGGAGGCTGCTTACAGTTCATTCTACTTCAGGCTTTGCCCAGTCTGTTGAGTTCTACTAGATTTCCCATGGAGTGGAAGGGCCCTGTGCTTCAAAGTTCATAATAGGAGTACTCTGCCAATCTGACAACACTGGGGGAAT
>CM052700.1:138706260-138725721 GCA_028551405.1 Uromys caudimaculatus
TCTTTACCAATCCTATGTCCGTTAGAGGGCTAATATCCAATATATACAAAGAACTCAAGAAGTTAGACTCCAGAAACTCAAATAACTCTATCAAAAAATGGGGAACAGAGCTAAACAGAGAATTCTCAACTGAGGAAATTCGCAGGGCTGAGAAGCACCTAAAGAAATGCTCAACATCCCTAGTCATCAGGGAAATGCAAATCAAAACAAGTCTGAGATTCCACCTCACACCAGTCAGAATGGTTAAGATAAAAAACTCAGGTGACAGCAGATGTTGGTGAGGATGTGGAGAAAGAGGAACACTCCTCCATTGTTGGTGGGATTGCAAACTAGTATTCGTCTAAGAGTAGTAGAGTTGGATCTTGAGATAGATATATTTCCAGTTTACTGAAGAATCACCACACTGATTTCCATAGTGGCTCTACAAGTTCACATTCACATCAGCAGTGGAGAAGTAATCCCCTTACCTGACCTGCATGAGCTGTCACTTGTTTTAGTGATCTTAGTCATTCTGACAGGAATAAGATGAAATTGCAAAGTAGTCCTGATTTGCATTTCTTCGATGGGTAAGGATGTTGAACAATTTAAAAGTATTTCTCAGTCATTTGAGTTTCCACTTTTGAGAATTCTGTTTACATCTCGACTCCATTTTAAATTGGGTTATCTGGTTTCATGGTATCTAGTTTTTTGAGTTCTTTTTATATTTTGGTTATTAACTGTCTATCAGATGTGCAGGTGGTAAAAATCTTTCCCATTCTCTAGGCTACTGCATTGTCCAAGAAACAGTGTCCTCTGCCATGAAGAAGCTTTTCAGTTTCATGAGGTCCCATTTATTAAATCTTGATCTTAGTGTCTATGCAATCAGTGTCCTGTTGAGTAAGTTGTTTCCTGTGTCAATGAGTTTAAGACTATCCCCCACTTTCTCTTCTATCAGATTCAGTGTATCTGTTTCCATCTTAGATTCTTTGATCCCCTTAGATTTAAGTTTGTGCATGGTCATGGACATGGATCTATTTGTATTCTTCTACATGCAGACATCCGTTTGACCAGAAACATTTCTGGTTTCTTTTCCATTGTATTTTTCTGTCCTCTTTATCAAAAAAATGAAGTAACCATAGGCTTTTGAATTTATGTCTGGTTCTTTAGTTGATTCCAATGATAAAAGTATCTTCTTTCTGTGCCAATACCATGCTGTTTTTATTACTATATCTCTGCAGTATAAGTTTATACTTCTAGCAGTTCTTTATTTACCATTATTCAGCATTGTTTTAGCTTTCCTGTGTGTGTGTGAGTGTGTGTGTTTCTATATGAAACTAAAAATGTTTCTTTCAAGATCTATAAAGAATTGTGGGAATTGCATTGAATCTATAGATTGCTTTTGGTAGCAATGGTCATTTATAGTTACTCTTATAGATTCATGAGAAAGAAGATCTTTCCATCTTCTGATACTTTCTTCAATTTATTTCTTCAAAGACTTGAAGGTTTTTTTTTATAACATAAGCCTGTCACTTGCTTGGTTATAGTTATCTCTCCATATTTTGTTACTTAAGACTATTGTGAAAGGCTTCGTTTGCTTGACTTTGTTTTCAGATCCTTTGTCAAGTGTATATAGGAGGGCTACTGATTTTACTGCTTCATTTTGTATTCAGCTGCTTTGTTGAATGTGTACATCAGCTTTAGGAGCTTTTAGAGTCACTCATGTTTATTATCATAACATCTACATTGATTGAAAGTTTTTCTGGGTATGGTGCTCTGTGCTGGCGTCTGTGTTGAGTCTGTAGAACACTTGTGCTGACCCTTCTAGCTTTTAGAGTCTCCACTGAAAAGTTAGGCATAATTCTAATAGGTGTGTCATTATATGCTACTTAGTCTTTTCTCCTTGGAGCTTTTAATAGTCTGTCTTTGTTCTATATGTCTAGTGTTTTGATTATTGTGTGCCGTAATTACACTATTTTCTGACCCATTCTATTTGGTGTTCGTTATGCTTCTTGTACAATGGTAGACTTGTTCTTTAGAATTGGGGACTTTTTTTCATTTTTTCTATGATTTTGTTAAAAATATTTTCTGTGTGTTTGACCTGGTTTTCTTCTCCTTCATCTATTCATATTACTTTCATTTAGGTTTGTTTTTGGTCTTTCAATATTTTCCCAGGTTTTCTGAATATTGTGCCAGGAGTATTTTTAATATAACATTTTCTTTGATGGAGTTAGCCAACTTTTCTATCATCTCTTCAATACCTGACATTCTTTTATCTATCACTTGTATTTCTCAGATCCAAGATCATGGAATCTTCTGGCTATTTCAATTTCTATCAAAGTTTTGTCTACTCACATAGATTTCTCTTACTGTGTTCAGTTTTTCCCTACATTTTTAATTTGCTACAACATCTACAGGTCAGTTATTTGAATTTTTACCAAACAGTCTGTCCATGCCCCCATCTTTTCATTTATTTATTTATTTATTTATTTATTTATTTATTTATTTATTTATTTATTTATTTTTTGGTTTTTCGAGACAGGGTTTCTCTGTGTAGCCCTGGCTGTCCTGGAACTCACTCTGTAGAGCAGGTTGGCCTCGAACTCAGAAATCCGACTGCCTCTGCCTCCCCAGTGCTGGGATTAAAGGTGTGCGCCACCACTGCCTGGCTTGCCCCCATCTTTTCACACTTCATGCTTCCTGATGGTTTTAGCATGTGGTCATGCACCAACATCCACACAACTGAGGAAGGAAACACTTTTTTCCATTCTTTATACACTCTGTAAAAATGTCATTAAATGCTATGCTAAGAATCAGCACAGAACTGACTACCTGTATTTGGACCACTTAGAATCAGTCTTATAAGATGCTACAAGTCCATAACACTACACAAAGAAACCATGTGACAACTGGTAAGTGCGCACTGAGACATATCTGAAGCTCATAGCCAAAGAAATGTCCCTATCTATGAGTTTCTCCTGATGGCTAATGCCACTGTAATTTCCTAGTATTGCTTTATGCTGCAAGGAGAGTTCACATTCATGGAACTTTGGGTGCTTGACTGATTAGTTGTGGAGAATGTGTCAGGTTCCCTATGAGACATAGAATGCAGTGTCTCCCAATACTGTCACACATCTGATGTTAAAGTCTACAGCAATGTCTACTACTCCCTTCAAGGTATAAATTCTTTGTGTCCATGCTTTTCTCAGTGGATTTACAGGGAAAATAATGTGGGAAATATGAACTGTCCTTCCTATTCTTTTCAATGTGTCTTTTCTTAATACTGTACTGCAGCCATGTGGTGTGATCTCACCCAATGTTTCTGAACTCTGGTGAAGCTACTTCTATCAGCATCATAGAGCAATGATTTCCCCATCTTCATTAAAAGAAAAGACACTAATCTCTATGATTTAAGTACCTTCAGATATCTGAAAGATTCCCCCTAAGAGGTGTCAGCTTAACTTGAGGCTTTTAATGGAACTTTTAAAAAACTGAAAATTTACACCTAGATGCTATGTGATTATTTTTTAAAGTTCTTTCAATTTTACCATTTATTTATTTTAATTGTTTCTCTGGGAGTGCTGCATGCCTCTAATCCCACTGCTTAGTGCAAGTGTCTAATCACAGCACTCAGGAGACAGAGACAGGAAAATCTATGCCAGCTTGGTTCACAGAGCAAGAAGCAAGTTCCAGGACAACCAGGGCTACACAGAGAAAACCTATTTCAAAAAAACAAAAACAGAAACAAAAAGCAGAAAAAAAAAAAGAAAGAAAAAGTTTCTTTTAAATTTGAGGTTTACAATGACATCATTTCATTTCCCACTCTCCTTCCCCCTCCTCAACCTTCTCCTAATCCTCCTTGCTCTTTTTAAAACCCATGTACACATGCATGCCTGAGTGTATAAATGTTCATCACCTGCACAGAGAAGGCTGCACAGGAGAGGCAGGCATTGAATCAACTCTAACAGCAGTTATATAAGGCTGTGAGCAGACATATAGGAGCTGGGAACCAAACCCAGATCTTCTGTAGAAACATGAAATGCTCCTAAACACTGACCCAACACTCTTGCCCCAAGCTACCATGCTGGTTTTGATTATTTTTATATCGAGACAAGAGAGTTGCCTCTCCTTTCCTTTTATTTTTCTATGTATACAACACAAAATGTTTTTATTTTGTCTTTTTTATGAATATTGTTTAATTTATTTTTTATTGGATATTTTATTTATTTACATTTCAAATGTTAGCCCCTTTCCTGGTTTCCCCTCTTGAAACCCGCTATCCCATCCACCCTCCCCCTGCTTCTATGAGGGTGTTCCCGCACCCACCCACCCATTCCCACCTCCCTGCCCTGGCTTTCCCTTACAGTGGAGCATCAAGCCTTCACAGGACCAAGGGCCTCTCCTCCCATCAATGTCCAACAAGGCCATCCTCTGCTACATATGCAGCTGGAGCCATGGGTCCCCCCATGTGTACTCTTTGGTTGGTGGTTTAGTCCCTGGGAGCACTGGGGGTCTGGTTGGTTGATATTGTTGTTCTTCCTATGGAGTTGCAAACCCCTTCAGCTCCTTGAGTCCTTTCTCTAGCTCCTCCATTGAGGACCCTGTGCTTAGTCCAATGGTTGGCTGAAAGCATCCGCCTCTGTATTTGTCAGGCTCTGGCAGAGACCCTCAGGAGACAGCTATAATAGGCTCCTGTCAGCAAGCACTTCTTGGCATCCACAATAGTGTCTGGTTTGGTATCTGTATATGGGATGGATCTCCAGGTGGGGGAGTCTCTTTTATACTAGAATTTATTGGGACTATATTCTTTGCAATAGGTTACTCTGCTAAAGAAAGCAGAACAAGCTATCAATGTGTCTTAACCTGGAAAGAAATTTGCCTTCAGTCTCACACTGCTGCTATAAAATTAAAACAAGATGTCTGTTTCCAATTGGATTAAGACATAGAAAAAAGGTTAAATGATTCAGAAAAACATAGGACTTTAGATAGAATACTTCCACAAAAAATAGTAACATATTGTGATGTAACAGTAACTAGACAAAAGTTTGAATTTAAGGAACAACATCTTTTAATGTTAGAAACCAGTCTTTTTGGTGGTTATGGAAGCAGAAGATATTACCACAAATATATATTAAAGGCCATTCTAGCTTTTGTAAGACTCCATACGACCATTCATTATCATTTACATATTTTAACACTAGAACAGCTCTCTGAGGTTGCAGTAGTTGCAGCTGAGCAGAAAGAGAAAAACCTACTCAGTTTTTTAAAGAGCTATGCAGCATGCTACATGACAACATACTTAAATATGAAGAGCTAAAGTGTGCTAAAAAAATGTCCATTTTATAGCAAGGAAGAGAACATATAAGCTCTGTGTCAGAGAGTAACAAAAAAAAAAAATCGCTGTGAAATATGGCCTTCCTGTTGCCAAGGGCTCCAGAGACGGAGAGGCTGAAACAATATATAAGCAATGGCTTACATAGGAATTGTTCATTTTTCATTCTTAAGTCTTTCAAAAGATGCCATGCTTATACCGTGTGCTGACAGTTGCAACCCATACTTGCGATGAACGAAGAGGCCACCCCAGACATGATCGCAGTTTCCTCCAATGAGGAAAAGAAAAATTTTTTAGAATGTAAATTCTTGAAATTTGCCAGCAGGAAACAAATCAGTAAATCGGAACCAAACAAGATAATTGGTTCTACAGACATTGAAGTCTACTCAGTTGCAAATGATGGACTTTTAAAAGTGCAAGATTTTATTTAAAAATATAGGCTATAATGACATGTTAAGCTTTTTGAAATATGCTGTGGCTTATTGCATATATATATATATTTACAAATAAATATATATCTGCTATAAGAGAGAAAGAGAGAGAGGGCACACGCCACCATTTCTACAACTAAAGATAGGTATGTTTTGTAAAAACAAAGCATGTATTAAGTCTTCATTTTGTAGATGAAGCCAGCGCATAATGTTGGCTCATTCACTACCTGTAAAGTAGAAGAAACATTACCAATCAGAAAGCAGTAAGATAATAAAAAGACAAAATAGTCTTATATGCTATCATATATGTGATATATTTATACGATATATATGATATATCATATTGTATCAAGATAAGATACTTTCAGTTATGCAGTCCAATATCTCAAATTAAAGAAAGAAGTCATCTAAGAGTTTCATTATAAAGGAGACACATGTTCCTCTTCAAGAATGACATGTAGAAAGCTGCATGCTGACTTCCAAGAACTGAGCATAATAAGAACAGGGAGGGTTGTTAATTAAATTTGCTGCTGAGGATCACCATACACTCAAGACCATCTTCCATGAAGAGGTACACACGCGTAACACTCAGACTGAGCTTGGTGGGTTCTCCCAGTCCGTAAGCAGCAAGCCACTTTCCCGCTAGCATGCTACCTTATTCCATTTTGTACATCTACCCCTTTTAAAATTGTGCACAACATTTCCCAGAGACTTCAATTTTTAGAATATTACAAAATAATTATTTCAGCAGATCTGCCTCTCATAATTCTGAGCCTAGAAAAGTCAATTTATTGCCCAGGAAAAATCCGTTTTGTAGAAACATGGTCTTTAAAAGGTGATTTTTTTCTTGTAAAACAGTGGAAAGTATGAATAAAACAGACATTTAGTAATGTAGACACTAAGAGCTTTTAATTCTGTTATTAATTAGTAGTATACAAACCTAAAAAACCTTATAATTAAGGGTCATTAAACAGTTATGAAGTTATTCACTTAACTAAATAAAGTAATAATTTGTATAGGCACGATTTTGTATTTGAACAGGGATTTGATCCATTTTTAATGGATATTCTGTTTAATCTATGGTATCAACATATGTTCACATTTGTTCCACTATAACTTGTTTTGAGGATAATGAGAAACATTAAAGTATTTTAACTTTGGAGGAGACATTTATTTTTCTCATATTTCTATTGAAAATAAATGTCTTTTGTACAAAAGGTTTAGAAGTTTTCATTTTATGTATGTGGGCAGTTTGCCTGCAGGTCTGTCTGCCCTTCATTATATGTGTGCAAGGACTGTGGAGGCCAGAGATGACATCATCCAGTGGTACTGGAGTTAGCTGTCACCTACTGGGAAAGAGTCCTTCGGAGAAGTATTGGTGCTCTTAGCCACCTGTCCTATCTCCACCCCTTATTTTGAGCATTAAAAGGTGTATATGTCTTGTTAGCATGTTAAAGACATGGTGTGCAAACATATTTTAGAAAGAGTGACACGAATGATTCAGAACAAAACATTGAGTTGCTTTTCCTCCATCATTAAGATGTTCAATTCCCATAAATAAATATGGATAACTAACTTCCACATTATTTTAGAAATCATTAACATGGTTATCTTAGACTTCAACATGGATAATTTGATATTTGTTATAATTTTCTAGAATGTCTCAAGAGGATCAACCATAGTATTTACTCCAGGATACTGGAAACATACATAGGGATGATGGGATAATTCATGTAAAGGTTTAGCACTGCCAGTATTTGTTCAATATCAGTTTTAGGTAAAACAATTTCTGCAAGACATAGATTATGGTCAATTTTTGGCTTAAGTAGAATAAGTTTATTTATTTTGAAGTGAGTTTTGAAACCAAGCATTTTCTACTCATAATTCATTTTTCTGGTAGGGGTTGGGAGACTTCTATTTCAAAATTCACTGCCATTTAGGCCAGGGTAAATAGCTTAACTTTCTGTTTTTGTTCAAGGATATTAATATCTAGACACAGTAGTCACTAATATCTAAAAACTCCTGTACAATTTTGCCAAGACTCTTAAGAATTATACACAATTATGTACTTTTTCTCTAAACTGTGTGGATCAATTAATTAATTATACTATTATCTTGTAATTTTATATTCTACCTCTTAGATAGTGATTTTTAATTCATCCTGAGGAAATCATGCTATGAAGCCCTGATTGGAAAAAGTCATAGCTAGTACCTAAAGCATCTATCAAATGTTTACAACGATTCCTTTTAACCTCTGTATTTCATCAAAATCTATGTATTTCTACATCTTCTTCTTGCTCTTAGAAATTCCAATTTGCTAAAACATTTATAATTATAATTTTCATAAATTATAATTTTAATAATTTTTAAAGTAAAAAAATTAGAAAGTCTAAATTTGGATAAAAATTATCATTGTGCTAATTTTCCCATGGTCATGATTTTAATCATCATTTGTTTTTTAATTTACAGCAATTACATCAAAAATTTGGTTATATATTAAGACATTATAGCTGGCTAAACATGTCCAGAAATATTTGTGTCTTAATGTACAATCATTTTTTGTTTTTGTTTTTTTAATATAGAAAAGCCTTTATTCAGGGCATTGGGAGAGAAAAGCAGAGAAAGAGAGAAGAGGAGGATGGCCATAAGTATGTGGAGAGAGAGGAGGTAAGGGAACGGGAAGAGGGGAAGGGACGAGAGGACAGAGCAAGAACAAGAAGGCAAGAGAGCAAGAGTGTATAATCACTATAATTTGATAAGATGAAAATAGTTCAATAATATATACTTTGCTAGAGCACTTACTTATTTTCCATTTTTGGATCTGCAAGCACAGTATGAAATCATAAAAGCAACAAACATCACCACTCCAGTTGCAAGTAAGACCACATCTACCAGGCCAAGAAGCTTTATTTTTCCAGTCACTTGACTTTTGAACATTTCTGCTTTCTCTTTGCCAATGGTGCCAGTCTGTAATCAAGGTAACCACCAACATTATTTGAGTAAATTAATGAAACAAAATAATTTTATACCATTCTCTCCTTAAAACTTCTACATAGGTGTCAGCTACTTGTGCCAGTAAGGCACTAAAATTCACTTTACATCCAAAGTAGACATACTGCACATGCTGATGTAGAGTAATGACTCCTTTCCCACTTTGACCATGCTACCTAGTATTCAGCGCTACACAAGAATCCATTTGTTCTTTCAAAATCTTTGAAATATTTCACAACTTTCCAAATGTTTCCCAGTGTCAGAGAGAAATTGCAAAGGTCAACAGCCATACGTACTTTGAAGGTTTTTGCAATGCATTTTCTAATTCTGTGACTAATCAGTTTTGTAGCTTACAGTAAGATAGCTTATCAGGTGATAGGATTGTCAGTTTCGTCTAATCTATCCTAACTTAGAATAATTAGTTCTTTATTATCACTGTTATATTCAATGAGTCATGAATTCTGTGGGTTACATATATACAAGTCTCTTTCTTGAGAACTCTTACTTGAGTATAAGTAAAATATGTAAAATTCTTTGTCTGAAAACAAACCATAAAATTTAACAAATACTTCTATGTAATTTAGCTTTTTTTCTAATAAGTATATCAAAGTGTAAGAGCATATATACATGCAATGTAAAAATATCTTCATATAGTACATGTCATTTTAAATACCAAAAGCTTTTTATATAAAATTGTTTGAATGAATAATGAAATACTAACCTCATTTAGCCACAGTATAGGTACAATATAATGTCTCTTCAGATACTTTAATGCTCTATAATACACATCGAAAATAATATGAGTATGCTTATATATATTTAAAATACATTTGTAATAAATAAACTATTGGATATCAATTACTCTTGTTTATTGCTTAAGTTCTTTGATTTTGTTCTGTTCAATGAACCAATTTTAATACAGATGTCTCTCATATTCTACATTTACATATTTAATGTAGATTTCTAATTATATTTTATGGGTTCATAGGTACACATTGTAGTCTAAAAAAGTATGTGACCTAGAAGTTATAATTGGATATATGGTACATAAGAAATACCACCAACAATATCCAACTAATAGTAGTTAAAATAGACCATTTCATAAGTATCAATCTGATTCTTCTTCAAGTAAAATTTGTCTAGATATTTAATAATTCTATAATGGCATAAAGATGAAAAAACATAAGATATTCTTTCCATTTTTGTTCATCTACTCACATTCTTATAAGAAAACACTACTAATGCATAAAAAAATCAATATTTTTAGGGAGACTCACTCTATTTTTTTAGCGGGCTTGACCAGTATGTTGACCTACAGTCGTTTTGCAAATTGCAGAGTGAATCCAGTTATCTAAAAAACAACAAATTTATATAATTACAAACTTCTAAAACATCCCTTTATAATAGTCAGATTTTACCTTTTCTGTTAGACAAAGAGAGTCCATTTTTTAAAAATAAAATGAAAGAATTCTTAAGGCTGAGAAATTAAAGTCCTTTACACTTTGCATAAGTACATAAGTAGTCATGTATTTATACGCACATATTGTATCTACATATATAATGTATACACATATATAAACATATATGGAGAGAGAATTTCTTTATCTTAGCTAACATTACAGTTTTCTTTAGATTGTGATATCAACATTATTTGGTTCAGAAAAAGAACATTAATAAAACAATATAAAAAGGCCAACTCAGTTCATTTAGTTACTGAACTATATGTCCAAATATTTTTTTATTCAGAGTTCACATATCAGTAAACAGCAGTATTAAAGACTTCCATTATTTAAGGAGAAATGTGTCTCCACAGCTCTCAGATGCCGAGAGCCAGTTCCAGAGCATGCATGCTTAGCAAGTGGTAAACCATTGAGTTATATCCTTCATCCCCTTCAAAGGTTCAAAAAGAGCATCAAGACAATTTAAATGTTGATAGTAGTACTATACCAACTGTTAAACATTATTTCTGCTGTATATTTTGTCTGAAATTGCCATATAATCATACTATGTTTTTAATCTCCAATAGCAGTGATTCCTCACAAAAGTAAATCCAGTAAATGCAATAATAATAATAATAATAATAATAATAATAATAATATAGGGTAATTACACTAACTTTTATTATTAGAATTCCTTTATTCCAGTAAAAGCGTTATAAAGTCCCATGTATTGAAACCAAAAATTAATTTCATGCCATTACTATATCAAATAGGAAGAAATAAGTTTTATTCCTCCTTGACAGTTTCACTGATCTTAAAGATATGGTCCAAGAATATATATTTTATTTTTAGAAGAATATTAACTAAATTAATCAGCAACACAATGACTTACGGGTTCCACATCCAAGTATGTCCTATGCTCATCTTCATTTGGACTTAAACCTTCGATAGGTTCTGAAACATCAGGACTTGCATGTAGGAAGTGTGGAAGGGAAATATACACAGGCTTTCCTGAAGACACATTTTAAGAGACAATTGGAAATAGATTACTTTATAGTTCATATATTATTTAAAATAGTTGCTAAAAGATAAAGCTTTTGTAGAGTAAGATATAGTTGTTTCTGCAATGCTGACAGTAAGGGCATTACATGTGGTTATTATTATGTAAAATAACATAAACATCTGTGACATTTTATTAAACAGTCAGTTGTTTGTTCTTCACACACTAATTTCTAGCATTTAAATGTTCACTGTTGAACTAAATTAGAACATGTTCAAACTTCAAGTGGTACACAGCTACCCTGAACATCTCATAGCTTGTTCTTCTTTATCCTCCTTATTCTACAATGAATATAAACAGGACAAGGAGGACTCTGAAGTCTGTGCTTTTCCATGCTTACTGTAGGGTACAATAACAGCTTATTTTATTCTCTGTTTTCTAGAAGGAAGGGAGCTACAAGCATGGCAGATGATTAGGAAACTCACTGTATACTGGGACGTTTTATTTCTACTTAACAATATGGTATAATACCAGTGTGATTTTTTTAATAACTCAATTTTTACAACATGGGAACATAACAGTACCTTCAAGAAAGAAAGAAACAAACAAACAAAGAAGGAAACAAAGAAACAAAGAAAAACAGAAAGAAAGCAGGAAAAAAACCCCATAAAAGCACAACAAAATACACTACCACCAAAGACTAGGCTCCATTGCGGTTGCTTTAAAATTAAAAAATTTAAATGCTCAATAAAAAATAATTATGGGTTAATATTACATTAGGTGTCAGGATATGTATTCTTATTCATCTATCTCCTCTTTCTTCTGTACTCTTCCACCCAACTAGCAGCCCTTCTCTTGGCTTTCTTTGTTTTTTTTTTTTGTTTTTTTTTGTTTGTTTGTTTGTTTGTTTGTTCTTGTTTTTCGAGGCAGGGTTTCTCTGTGTAGCCCTGGCTGTCCTGGAACTCACTCTGTAGACCAGGCTGTCCTCGATTCTCTAGGCTTTCTTATCACATGAATTTCATTACAAACTCTTCCCCAGCTTACGATCTCATTCTTTCCTATTGTGGTTCCTATTGTAGTTTCAAGATACATACACACACACACACAGAGACAGAGAGAGAGAGAGAGAGAGAGAGAGAGAGAGAGAGAGAGAGAGAGAGACAGAGACAGAGACAGACAGAGACAGAGAGACAGAGACAGAGACAGACAGAGACAGAGAGACAGAGACAGAGACACAGAGGCAGAGAGAGAGATAGAGACACAGAGATACAGAGAGACAGCGAGACAGTGAGACAGAGAGAGATTTAACTTTACATTCTTCATATAATAGACAATTTGTGTGATATTTATCTTTCTTCATGTGGCTTATTTTGCACAATACAAAGTTATCTAGCCCCATCTAACTTTGACATGATACAATTTAAAGAATAAAAATTTCAAGCATAATAAATACAAATTCACATGAACTTTGATAATGAGCACATCTACACACCTTGTTTGCATTTGCCAACGTCTAGCACACCATAAGATGTACAGTTATTGGAAATTACGTCTTCAGTGCAGAAGCAGTGGTTGTCTGGATTCTGATGAGGTGAAGCAAAGGCAGTGGCTGGAAGAACAAATCTGTACACGGGGATTCCTTTAAGGTCAATTTCAGATCCAAACACAGCGTAGATAGACCTACATGGGTTTTCAAGAAAAGAGGTTCAGACTAGAGAACTGAATCGTCTTCTGGAAATCTGATTCTTTTTGCTTAAAGCAATTTAGATTTTTGCTTTAACTTATAAAAAGTCACATATTCCTGACAAAATTTTAAATCCTTTTTTAATTTATAGAAAAAATTGTTGATATTGTTTTTACATTTTAAGACATAACATGGTTAAAAACATGAATATAAAATATACATTCTTTGTTTCTTCTAAGGTCAAGTTTACAGGTGAACCGTAATGGGGGATAAATATCAGAGAAGGTTTTTAATACTAAAATTCTTCTATCTAACAAATATTTATATATCTTACTCAAATTGTATATTTGTGCTTAATTTAGGACTTTCCATCTTTCAAAAATGCTTAAAGAAAGAGCCGCTCTCTTGATGGGATGTGCATGATGGGCTTAGAGCAGATCTCTATCATTTACCCTGTCTCTGCCATGCACAAGTCTTGGTGTCAGAGCTCATTCAATATTCTCTTTGATCCCCAGGTACCCCTATGTGAAAAAGCATTATTCTCAGCAATTTTATACATAGGGTAATGATTCTGAGGTATGTAATCAATAAATCTGTCTATAGTCTCATTTTCAGGGATAAGACTGTAGATCAAGGGTAGTTGTGTGGGTTTCCATACTCATGAATATATACTCAACCCCACCAGCTCAAAAACTTTGCTGTGTGGATCATTAACATAGTTCTATAACAAATGTGTCATCTTCTCTAGTCATCTTCAGAAAGATAAGATTCCCTTTACCCTTGATTTTTATATCCTGAAACTTTATCAGCAAACATGATAAATATTACTCAGAAATGTCAAAGAAATGGCTTGTACTGTAAAATGCTGAAATGTGTAAGCTAATTTGGAAGAATCAATAAATATAAATTCCATTTTGAAAAATGTAATCTTAGGAAATCATGAGAAGTATTTGCTTATTTTTAAAAGAGTGTAAATAATTATGCTTCCCATTTTTTATTTTAAGACTGGAATGGGAAATGTCTAATGTTTACACTCCAGAAACTTACCTGCAAATGTCAGAGGAAAAGAATCTCAGTGTCCGAGACTTTTCAACAAACGGTGGAAAGGAGGCTGCATCTGTTAAAAATCAAGCCAGTGACAAGTGTTTTTATGTGATGTGAATTTTAGAAAAATTTGTAAATCTCTTTCTATTATAGTCTATAGAAATTAAACATAAACTGCATATAAAATTTTAAAGTTACCTAGTAGGATAATTACTTTTAGAAAATAGCAAACAGGTATATTTTATTTACTAAAGTATATACAAGTTATCATTTTCAACATATAATCAAAGTATCTTTCATTGCTAATATATAGCATATGAAGTTTTACAGATCATTTCAATCACAACAGATGTCCTAGCTCTTTTTGTCAATTTGACACAACCTAAAGTAGTGAGAAAAAACCTCCATTGAAGAGCTACCTAGATCATATTGGCCCATGAGCATGTCCGTAAGGGCGTATAATGATTTGAATAAGAATTGCCCCATAGAAAAATCTAAATGCTTAGTCATCAGGGAGTGGCACAACTAGGAAAGGATTAATAGGTGTGGCCTTGTTGGAAGAAATGGATCACTGGAGGTGGAGATTCAGGTTTGCAAAACCCAAGCCAGGTCTAGTGTCTTTCTCCTCCTGCTGCCTCCTGGACTGTGTTCCTGCATGAATACATGCTCCCCTCCAAGATAACAATGGACTAAACCTCTGAAATTGTAACAAGACCAATTAAATACTTTGTTTCACAAGAGTTGCTATAATCATGATACCTTTTTATAGCAATAGAATATTCACTGAGACAGAACTTCGTACCAGGGAGTGGGGTATCACTTTGACTGCTTTGTTGGTTAATGTGGAACTTTGAACTAGAAAAGCAATTGAATGCTTCAAGCAAGGCTTAATGGACCATACTCATAGGAGCATGGAAGCCGGTGCTGAAGAAAACTTGAACTGCGGGGGCTTGACTCAAGATATTTTAGAGGAAAAGAATATTAGTAAATGGCCTACAGACCATTCTTCTGATATTTTGTCAAAGACTTTGGCTGATTTCTGCCCTTCTCCAAAAACAGAAATCTGCCTAAGGCTAAATTGAAGGGTTTTTGGATTAATGGCAGTGGCAAAGGAGATTTCAAGACAGTTTCATAATGACTTTGTCGTGTGGTTATAGTGGTGAGACTTTTGCAGAGCTATCATGAAAAGGAGCACACAGAACAAGGAAATGTACAACATATTCAGTTTGAGGAAAAAAAGAACACCAGGAGCTAAGTCTAGTGCTCAAGGAGACTAAATGTTTTTGTTTTTGTTTTTGTTTTTGTTTTAAAAAAGACCAATGCTAAATGGAATAAGGGAGTGGCGACCTGAGGGCAAGACCCACCCAGCTAAGCTTCCAACTTGTGAAAAGAAATTAAAGAAAAACTCACCCAGTGAAGGAAACCATCAACTACAGAATCTGGAGAAAATGTAACTGAAAGAGAGGGCCAAGTTCTAATCCCAGCAATCAGCTGAACTTGGCAGCTTCAGTCATTTCCTGGTTCTGGCTTTAGAGTTAAGGACATAAAAGGGGTTATGAAATCTCCCCCTGCAGCTAAACAAAGCTGCTGAGGCCAGGCCTATGTCAGGAATGTCCCTGAATGAAGGTAGGGAGCCATTCCATGAAGCTAGGAAGGTGAACTTTTGGGTTGTCTTGCAGATGCCAAGATGAGGGAGATGCCAGACATGGGATAAAGTCCAAGGAGAACTACAGATGCGGTGCAGAGCCAGAGAGAAGTATGTTACTCTCAACAAAGCTGAAAGGAGTCACTCTGAAGTGTACGTTGACATCAGGCACGGAAATCCAGAATTTGGAGTTTTCTCATCTATTTTTCAGTGTTGCTTGGTTCATTGTTTCCTCATTATCCCTCCTTTCATTGTTTCTTATTATCCCCCCTTTCAATAATGGCTGGAGGTTATATAAATTATTGACACATGCACACACACATTATATATATACACACACACACTAAAGGGATATATAGATAGATAGATACATAGATAGATAGATACATAGATAGATAGATACATAGATAGATATAATGTGTATTCACTGCTATGAAATAAAAGAATCCCCAGTAAAGCCCTGCTAAAGTTGTGAATGTGGTCTTGAAGTTCCCCACTCTGTCATCAGGCTGGCACCTTTCTTGCCATAAATGCCTTCAGAAGCCCTAATATGAAGTCATTACTGTCCTCACTTTTAGTAGTCATCTGTTCATCTCATGGAATAATTTTTAATTTTTCCTCACTAAAATGTTCATAAACATTTAAAAATATTTTTATACATAAGATGTTATTTTATAGTTCATTCAATTTTCAATGTAATTATCTTCCATGGCAGGCACAGAAGAGTGAAGAAATTACCAGATAACTCCTCAATCAATTTCACTAATGAATATGCCCAAAGTGAAACACCACTGGCTGTTTTTGGTTAAAATAGTCTGACAAATCCTTCAATTACATGTTCATGTGGTTTTCTCACCAAGTTTTATTTTGTTAACTTTATGAATTGTTATTCTTCATTTATGCTTCTATGAATAAAGAATAAAGAAAATTATAGTGCTCTTGTTACCTATCAGTTAGAGGACTAGATAGTTTAAAATCTCCACTCCAGTAGCGACTGTCTACACTTGAGCATCCACTGGGTTAATCAAATAAAAGGTTATATATTGCAAACTCTTAAATCATTTTTCTGAAACATCACTGAAGATATAGAATAATTAAATCCACAAATTTGCATAGTCAAGAAATGTAAGATAGTTATTAGTGGAGTCATAGTTTTCTTTTGTTTATATGTTCATGTATGTGGGGAGCTCAGAGAGAAACTTTGTACACAGCTCTACAGCTATTGCTCCTCCTTATTTTTGATCTGAGTTCTCTTCCTGGGACCTGAAGCTTACTGATAAGTCTGGGCAGAGCAGTGAACGAACAGCAGGTATCCACCCATCTCAGCCTGCCCAACTGTAGAATTACAACTACATTTAACCACGTTCACGGATGTCCCCCAGGGTTCCTTAGAATCTAACTCAGGTTCTTATACTAGTTATCACACTATCTCCTAACCAAATTATCTCCCCATCACCCAAGAGTTGCTTTCCTGAAAAGAAACGTTCTAAATGTGTATCATTCCTATTAGTGGATGTGTTTCAAACCATAGGAAGGTGCAATTTTAGATTATGATGGACACATGTTAGCACCTTAGTTTCAGTGGCAATTGCTCTCTCCTACTCTCATATCAAAAGTCCCTCTCACAGAGATCATCTCCCAATTTCTCGTCTCTCTTTTAACTCCTTTTACCTCTGGAGTCTACCACTGTATCCTCAGTTTCATTACCGAGGTTCCTGTCCTTATCAATTATAAATTCCCTAAGCTCTGCTCTCTCAGTTCAACCAATTCCTTAGACCAAGAACAGAGTCTTGATGATTTTTCTCTTGAACACAAAGTATTCATTACTGTTTAGGAACAGTGTATTACAGGAGTGTTAGGTTTATATAACAAATATTGAAATATTTGACAATTTATTTGGAAATGTGTCCTTGGAACACATTACTGTCATCACTCATACTTTTCTACTCTGTGAGACAGAACAAAAGTAAATAAACCTGCAATTCTCAATTGTGCCTTTGGAAAGGTAGCCCCAGGCTCCCTTTGTTATTTAAACTTTCATCATCTTCATTATAACACTTTCATATTGAGTATTCCCTCACCTACTCTGTAAATATTATGTATGTGTTTCTGACTAATTAAAGGCTTATCTTTGATGTAGATTACTTCATGGTATTTGATTACCATTGGATTGTACAACCGTAGCTCTTACATGGAAGGACAGTGTGCACTTTGCTTCTCGCTAAGGACAATAATAATCCCAACCTAACTATATCTTAAAGCAAAGATATTGTTTCTTTGCATTCCAAACCTAATGTAGAGAACACACTTTTGCATTTATTCTTTCTGATAGTAGATATCTAACCTTGTTTTATTTTTATTTTTCTCCCTTCATGCTGACCAACTTACCCTTCTGCTCTCCAAACTTGCTGCCTCACTGGGGTTGGGGGGAAGATTTTACTTTGTGAAATTGTATTTCTTCACATCTACACTGTCAGTCTACTATTGAGGAAGGATTGACTAGTAACTATACCTCTACATTTGTTTTTACCTACTTGTTAGATGACAAATCCCTAAGTGAGATACTTAACAAAGAAGAACTTTTCTTCTAATGAAACAAGACGTATTTCCCATGGTTAATTTAAAAGATCCTATAGCATTTAGGAGATATCCCAATCCCAACCTACCTAAAAATACATTTGGAATTATGCTGAGTGGTAATTATAGCCCCGCAACCTGGATTGCTTTGGCTGGGAGAGGGATAGATTTGTGGGGAAAAGGTAAAGTTTTTCTCATTGTGGTTATTACAATCAAAGATTCTTACCTGTGCCATTAATCATGTCGCAATAACTTTGCCAATAGCCCAAATTCCTTAGGAATAAAAGAAAGAAGATCAATACTCTCAGTTCAAGAACACCATAGTCACATTACTCTTTCAACTTTGAAACTCTACTTTCATCAACATAATAAAGAACAGAGGTGTTGACAGCAAAGATTTAATAAACATTCCACCTCACTCAATCCAGGAGTGTTTGATCCCCTGATCTTAGAGCTATGAAGGAAGTACTTGGCAATTTAAGAGGACAGACCATAAACATAAGCAGCTAAATGCCAAGCTCATTCGAAGCCACTCAGACAGACATGGTTCTGGGAGAAAATAAGAGAAATTTCGTTCTCTAAGCAGGACTTGTTCCCTTGAGAGAAATGAATTATGTGGTAATTTGTTCAATGTTCATGCTGATAGAAGGAAGATACCAAAGGCATTCCTGACACGAGTCCCTCATCATACAGAAGGGTGGGGGGGAAGAAGGAGAAAGCAGAGTAGCAAGGGTTTGTATTCATAGAATGCAAAATATGTAAATACTTAATGTTGACACTATCCTCATTGTACTTTTAACAGGTTTTACATCTTTCCCATTTTATCATTATCAGAGAACAGTATTAGAATGGGAAAGGACTTATTTATCTTTTATTATCTAAATTATGGGAAAGATTAAAAAGGTTAGCATTAAACCTCTATGAATCTTTTTTAGTCATTTGAATGAGAAAAAAACTAGTGCTGTCTACTCCTAAAAATGTCTATTAAAATACCAAAATATATGGTTGATTAATTTTTTTAAAGGAAGTGGTGCTGGTTAAACACATGCAGTTAAATCAACTGCGTAATTCAACAACATAAAGGATTCTTTTTCTCCTGGTACTTGTTAGTTTTGTTTCTATTTTAGTGTTATCAAAAATTAGGATTCTTTCAGATGAATTGTCAGGAACTGAGACACAGAAAACTATACGTCAGGAATCTATCATGTTCTCTCACTTTTTCAAAGGTGATATATTGTATATTGTGTTAATTTTCTTTGAAATACTAATTTCATTTTCTATTAGTAGAAAAATGTTGGCATGGCAGTAAAATTGTAAAGGTGCATGAAGTTACTTTAAACAT
>CM052700.1:138726221-138765603 GCA_028551405.1 Uromys caudimaculatus
GGAAGTGGTATTATTACTATTATTATTATTATTATTATTATTATTATTATTATTATTATCATTCCCCCAGTGTTGTCAGATTGGCAGAGTACTCCTATTATGAACTTTGAAGCACAGGGCCCTTCCACTCCATGGGAAATCTAGTAGAACTCAACAGACTGGGCAAAGCCTGAAGTAGAATGAACTGTAAGCAGCCTCCGTGGTAAATAAGCCAAACAGTAGGGCAAATTCCCCAGGAGGAATCTCTAATTATTCCCACATGTGTTTCAAACTGTGTTCCCTCCGAAACTCCATCTAGAAAAGACATGGCACAGGTAACGCATGCTGAGATGTGAACAGTGAATATGAAAATGTTCCAGAATCAGACTGGGACATGGATTCTATCTTTTCCTCCATCTACAAACAGCTAAAAATGTTTATTCTACATATAAAGCTCCTTCCACTTCTTAACATAGGAAAGCAGGCCACAGAATTCTGTAAAAACTGTCATCTTTTCATACAGAACCTTCCTTACCTAAGAAAAGAACAGCACCTACTCATGATGACTTAATGTGGAAATACAATTCGGAGTAATTTAATGAATAACAAGTTAAATATGAGTGCAGGACTTTTTTCAAAATATATTATGTCCTTTTTACACATTCACCCTTCACCCTATCTATTGATATTTACAAAGCCATGATTTTATAAAGACAACATATACATTTAAGCATAGATTAACAGGAAGGTGTAAATGTAATTTTATTTGCCAGAGCTAATTGTCATCTCAGAGGCCTACTGCCGAATAAGCTTACCCTTTCTAGTTCTTTCTGAATTCTGGCACTCAGCTTTTCTCACTCAAACTCTTTTCCAGACTGACTGATTCAAACTGGCTTCTCTTAGCTTCTAGCTGAATTTCTCTGCTTAGTCTCAAAACTAACTCTGGCAATCTGTTCTAATCTTCTGTCTCTTTGTTAGTCTTTGGCTCCTTCTGTCTTCACCTATAACCTGTCTCTTTAAAACTATCCTGGCAAAACTGAATCTATTAACTGAACTGCGAAGAACTCCTCTCCACTACAATGCCTCTAAACTCATTGACTCAATGGAACTGACTGTCTAAAACTCAGAGGTCCGCATGCCTCTGTCTCCTGAGGGCTGGGATTAAAGATATGTACTGCCATGCCTAGAGCTAAGCTTTTCTTTACACTAAACTTGCTCTATCTCTGGATGGTCTTGAACTGCTTGAATCCAAGATGGCTGCTTGTCTCCTGGGATTAAAAACATGTCTGCATTCCAGCCAGATTACACAGACCTAGGGAGACTTTGGATATGATCTCTTGCTAGAGCAGCCATGTTGCTGGATTAAAATTCCTCTACAAGAAGGTGTTCAGTTATCTGGTAGTACTTGATCATGCTGAAAGGAAAGGCCTAAGGCCAATATTTATAAAATTATGTGTAGAAATAGAACTCTCTGGTTAAATATAACATATGCTTCAGTGTTAAATACAAGCTCAGAGAAGGGCTAAAAAATAGAAGATGATAAGAATTATGATATTGCTTTCAGCTGTGCCTCATAGGAGCTTTAAACTTCAGAATTCAAGGGTCCTGGGGAAAACTTATAAGTATCTTGATAAGGTGACCTCCAAATTTTCATCCAATTAAATTCATCAGACTCCTCTGTCTTACTCATATGTCCATTTGCATCCTATTAGATTATAAGTGGATAACATTTACAGCAAATAATAAATAAATCAATAAACAGGTATTTGTAGTGTGAATGAATCATTTCACTTAAACTTATCAAATTACAATAAAAAACTTGTCTTAAGGATAACCTTATGTAATTAATAAAGAGATTGTATTACACATATAATACCCAAAATCCTTCAAAGCTAAGCCTGTCTTTTAAAGGCTTAACTTGGAATTACTGTAAGTTTGAATTGATTCCTTTTGACATATTGGCTTAAATTTAACAACAGGAAAATTTCATTAATGAGCAATAAACTCCAAGAACATCTAATGTAGTATCCAAGAAGTATCATCTGCTTTCCAAAGCCTGAGAAGTTTTTATAACTTCTGTAAACCGAGTCCACAAATAGTTCACAATGAATAGACCTAGGAATGAACTGGATTCTGTCTGCTTCACCCTTGGAAATGAAGTGAGACCATATACATGACCCACTTGTTAAAATATTTGCAACCATTGAACCTAGGTGGCATTAGTATTTCTTTATTCCAAATTCTACTATGGTTAGAATATCACTACAAGGTTTTCAGGGGTTAAAAGATGAAGTTAGGAAATATGGATTCAGTTGTGGATTTTTGCAAATTATTCTTATTCTATTTTTTCTGAGTTTGATGGAGATTAAGAAAGATTACAAGTGTGCACAATAAGAAGTTAAATTTTGCAAATAATGAACTTGAAGTGTTATGCAATATTATTTTAAGCAACTGTAATGTAGTAATAACTAATTTCATGTTGCCCAATAACATAATTTGGAAAACTGCAGTAAATGTGGTTATATAAAAATTACATAAATATTTTCAAATTTCAATAAAATCTGATTTGTGTACATTGCACATGTAATATTACATTTTTTTCCAGTGGTGAAATAGTTACTCCACCAGATCAAGCACCTGAAAATTTTACTAAGTTAACTGTAAAGTCTTAGATTAAATCACAAAGTAGTAACATAATTGGTTCTTTCAGGAAATCGAAAGCAAAATAGGTGAAAAACATAAAAATTATTCAAATTTAGAGAAAAATAACCATAAGTTTTATTAAAGGTAAGAGCAGCAACTGTGACTTTCAAAATAAATTCCAAAGTTTTCAGTACACTCTGTACAAATACCATACCCATTGTTAATTTTAATATTTTCCACAGGCCACCCTGTTATCTGTTAATCTGAATTTGGTTTATTGTTCTGGTTCAATAATGATTTTAGTAGAAAGGGTTTTTAACATTGTTCATTTATATACTCTAAAAGACTCATGGAAAATCAACTAGTAACATTTTTTTGAGAATTTTATTTTCACTTATTCACAAAGCAATATATACAGCAATATTTTCTTAGATTTTTTTCAAAAGACATTGCCAACTTAAAATCATTTATGAAAGGACTGGAAAGTCCTGGTATCCTTACACATTCAAAAACATTTCTTATTTATTTATTTATTATAAAAATTTATGCCATTTACAGTTACTTAGATAGCTAACAATAATACTTAAATAATTAAATAGTTAATTATTCTAAAATGTGCTATCTATCCTTTAAACCCAAAATTATGATTTAGGGAAATAACTTACTAATATTTGAAATAATTTTTTTAAATTTTCAAAGGTATTAATTTTCTTTTATTTTACATTTAAATTGTATACTGACTTACAGTAATTAAATTTAAGGTCATCATTTGAAATAACCCACTCCTTTTGGGAAGTAAAATATTTTTGTTCATTAAAGAAAAGTGTTTGGTAGATATGTATGTAATACCTGCCTTACTCCTAACTGTGTAGAGAAAATCAAGTTCACCAAAAATTGTCCATTGAAACTTCAACAAGCTAAAGACCCTGAATAGCAGTAAATAGTTAACAAATCACATTCAAGACACAGTGTTAGTATAAGATTTACAAGTCATTTATATACCAATCTCACTGTATCAATACTCTTGAAAAATCTTCTTCATCATATTTTAAAGTTAAAATTGTGTTTAAATAGAGAAGTTTGAATAAAACCCAAATTGGCCTATAAATCACTTTAAGTATTGACAAAGGAGTGTTGAAATAACACACATGATATCAAAAATCATCAACTAAAGTATCACTGGTCACTGAACACAATTTTAATACTATCCAGCAAAAATGTAGGAAGATTTCTAAACAACACATAACCATTCAATAAAGCCTAGAGACTGTAAGAAAGCAATGGATTTCCTTTCCATCTTAAATTTTTTCCTAAGACGTGTTCTAAAAAACTATCTATCAGTGTAAAGATAGAAAAAGTTTTCATTATTTTTAATGTAAAGGGAAAAGAAACCCATGTAACTTACCTTTGAAAGGCTAGGAAACCCTCCACCAGTTGTTCCCCGCATTTCAGAAGGCAGCTGTGAAGAAGAAAAGGTCCTCAGTAGAAAACCCCTACCCTGAATTCCTCACTACTTATGTGTGTGAGAGTTGAAATGAGCTTTAAAAAAAATTCAATGTCAGATGTCAATTTGTGGTTTGTTGCCAGACAAACTGAAAAGAAAAAAGAAAAAAAAAAAAAAGGCACACTACACTGCTAGTTAAGCTCATAGGAGTCTATTTCTGGTAAAGACCCATCACCTACATCTGAAATACTCAGCAGCCTTCTTTTTTTCTTTTTTTTTTTTGGCCATGTTCCCATCCGAGTAAGTCAGAGGCCAGAGAACCAACGGAACTGATTAAGTGAGCCACCCCTTCTATATTTTGTTTTCAAATGTAATCGTTATTCCAGATGCTGGACTGCAGCAAGGGGGAAGTAAATTAGGGAACTTGTTGGTCTCTCACAACTAAACTTGCAAATCTCAGATCATATAGTGCAAAGAAGAGTGTTTTTCTATACTACAGAGCATGAACCTAAAGACTCTCAGATTCATAATTTGGAAAACAATTGGAAACTCTATCAATCAACAGGGATGGCAAACTTTACAAAAGGAAATGGCCCATTGTTCTAGGTGGAAGTTCTTAACTATTTGTCATTTTTTTTTGTTGTTGTTAATATAGCTGAAATTTTAAGAGGATGGTGACATGCTTATAAAAAAAAAAGTCTAAATATCTTCATCCAAAATATAAACAGCATGTACCAAACAACTCTAATTACTACTGAGCATGGCTTCTTTTGTACCTCAGTCACTTCTTGACCTATACAGTCTGAAGAACATTCTTAAAAAGATACCAGTAGCAGACAGGCAATACCCTCATAAGGTATCCTGACCAAAAGCTGGCAAACTCATTAGAAAATCATCTCCAAATTGCTCCTGAAATGAAGCAACCTAAGAATCACAGGCGAGAATCCATTTAGCTCATAAGCTCAGGGTTAAGCCAGTCATTGCCTGCTGTGGGTATGTTGCCCTGACAGGGTTCCCTCTCACATATAGGGATGAAAATTAACTGAGAACATCTGAAACTCCTTCTTAGCCTTATGCTTCGCTGAGGTTTCCTGGGGGAGGACACCAACATACTAATTTAACTACTACTAAGAGGTCATTAACATACGTCAGGTTTATTGATTGGGTTTTGACTTTGATTTCAGTGGGAAAAGAGATGAAACCATCTTGTAAAACCTCAATACAAATTACTTATCCCCTTCATAGGAAAGGAAACCATGGGAAATACTCTTAAAACTATGAAAATTTTATCCACATTGCATAATATGACAAAGGAGGATAAAGAATACCTTAATAAATATTTTGACTGGAATTGTGTATTTTCTACATATCTATTATGGACTTCAATCTTTTTGATATAAATACTTTTTCTCAAGCACAAATACCAACGCAACCATCTAGAGAGAAGTTTTCAACACAAAGGCAGATAAAGTAAGTTTTAAAGAGAATAGTTAACAATATTGGCAAGACCAATACAAAATGAGGAAAATATGAGCATTAACAGAAAAAGATCTTTCCTGAAAATGGATGTGTACGTGAACATTGCATTCACTTGGATGCTTATTAGTTAACACTAATGTAATCTATATCTTCTGACTTTCTCTAGAGAGTAAAATGTTGCATATTCCATTGAGCAGGCCAAAACACCAAGTTTACAATCGCAGAGGCCACTAGTAGATTTTGTTCAGTCTCATAGCCAACAGCTCTTGCTATTCAAGATGCAAAAGGCACACAGTGGAGTCAAATCCACAGCATGAATTTTTCAAGAAATAACAACTTGAACACTAAGGCAGCGCATGCTTTGTTCATTTAAGAGTAAAGACTTGGGTTGGTTCTGTGTGTGTGTGTGTGTGTGTGTGCACATGTGGAGAGAGAAGGTATGTACAGATATGTGTAATCATGTATGCGCATCAATACAGGTGTATGTGTCCATATACACACATGTATGTGAAGGATAGAGTACAACCATAGGTGTTATTCCTCTGTATGCTGTCTACTTCTTTTTTGTTGTTTTATGAGACAAGGTCTTTCACTGACATCAGGGACTCAGTGACTATGCGAGGATGTCTGGCCAAAAAAAGCTCCAGGTATATGCCTGTCTCAACTCCCTAGCACTGGGACTAGAAACATCAGGCCTGGCCTTTTGACATGGATTCTGGGAACAGGACTAGGATCTTCAAGCTCTTTACTGACTGAGCTATCTCACCAGGCCTAAGTTTTCATCCTTAAATATCACTTGTTACAATATGTTGAGCCAATATGTTCCATATGAAGTTCACCTAGCCTTACAGATATTCATTCCAGCCATAAATAAACAGATATGAATGGTAGGATAGAAACATCAAAGGCTATAAGTCAACTGAGGTTCAATTCTTTATAAAGTCTCCTTGCCCGGAGACACGAGCAGATGTTGGTTTGTATCCTGTTCTTATTTGGTATGAGTAGTTGAACATGCACCAGGAGTTAGGTAACCATCTCTTATGGTCTGTTTTTGTTTGTTTTGTTCTGCAGTTTTGTTGTTATACATGAAAAAAAGCCAAAGTTGTATATAGTACGCTGACATGTTTACATTGTGAGGTGATCATCAGACTTAATGTGCCTTCTACTTTTCTTCTTTTAGCCAAATAAATGATGAAAATTAAAAAAGGATGTTAAACACTAATAAGTTGTGTAGTGTGCAACCCTTGACAATGCCTGAAGCTGCCCGTCAGTCATTCAGGGCTCCATTCCTGACACTCCCATTCCTGAACCTATAAATCTTTGTTTCTTCCTTGCTTTGTTTTCCAAAGATCACTTATCATGGCTGGAGAAGACCTACAACCGATTAGCCTTTATATCCTGTTTACACACCTGCTGGTATGTTTTGTCTTTGAGGAAGGATTATATCTGCTTAGCTATGACTCCCCAGAGCACTGACCAGATTATAAGCACTTCTCAATATGTGAGAAGCCTCCAACCACTGTCCACATGGCCTCATACAGAGCTCTGAGTTTCAACAAGTACATTGGTCAGGCTCTATTTTTGACCTTGTGGTAACTATTTAAATAAATTTTATCCTATTTTCTGAAGCCTACTAGCCATTTTTCCCTTAACACTCATTGATAATACTGCCATTTTTTCCTTCATAGATCTTTTTATATTTTTCTCTTATATACTAGTAGAAAAGCAGTAACTCTTTTGACATTTGAGATCTTTTAGATGGACCTAGGCCCTCTGCACATACATAAGAGTTGTGCAGCTGGGTCTTCATATAGGACTCCTAAAATGGCAGCAGGGGCTGTCTCTGACCACATTGCCTGCCTTAGGATTTCTTTCCCCTAACTGTGCTGCCTTGCCTAGCCTCAATAGAATAAGACCAGATAGTCCTACTGCAACTTGATATGCCAAGGCAGGTTGATGTCAACGGGAGGGCTCCCTTTTTTATCTGAAAAGGGAAAAAGAGGTGGATGGAGGAGGGGAGGGGAGAGGGAGAGACTGAAAAGGTAGGAGGGAAGGGAAGTTGTTATCTGGATATAAATTAAGCAAATAACTTAATTTGAAAAACAATAAAAAAGTAAAAATTTTATCCCTTTAAAATACTTTTTAAATTATAGAATTTAGTATTTCATTCATTAATGTTCTGTCATTGCTTTTAAAGGTCTTGCCACAGTTATAATGTCTCTCTTTGTTTTGAGATTGTGAAAATAATACCCTTTACCCCACAGTCTATGACTATTTAAAAATCCTTCATGACATAGTTTAGACAGCTGATTTATGTAGTTCAACTCTTGTGAAAAGAGGAAGTGTAATAAGTTGACTACATATATATTGAGACATATTTAAGAGGCAAATGATAGATGTATTACAAGCCTAGAAGAGGTGTCACATGAGTCATGTCTAATTCCCATACATTCACAATAGGATCTGAAACAGAGCATGACATAGTCATTGTGTCACTGATGGCTTTCCGCAGTAGAAGTGGAAGCTCACACAGTCTACCTACACTCTCAGAAGCTTAATAAAATTCATATGGTGGCTATAACCTTTAAAATGTAGGTTTACATGAAAATCAAGGTTGTTGGTGATTCACAATAATTGACAACTGTTTAGGATATTTGAGATGCTTTCTCTGACACTTCAGCAAATAAAAACCAACATCTCCATATAACTGAGATTATAAATGTATATTCCATACAGAACAAAAATTCTTTATATTAAGGTAGTCATAAGCTGACAGTGTTAACACACTGGGCATTTACTATCTGCTAGACATTGAACTACTTTGTTTGGATTCTTTCAGTTGACCACCATGCCCTTTCATTAGACTTCAGAAAACACTAAGGTCTCCAGGGTGATGTTTGTGAAAACAAGCAGCAAGTTCTTCTTCTGGGGGAAGAAATAATGAATGGCCCAGATAGATGGCTCATGGTAAAAAGTACTTGCCATGCAAACCAAAGTCCCTGAGATTAATCCCTGGAAATCATGGTGGAAGTCAGAAAAAAACAGCCAAAAGCTGCCCTGTGACCTCCACACATAAGCTATGGTACCCACATAACCACGCCCAAACAAACACAGTAATAATACATTAAAGAAAATTAAAACTGTTAAATATACTCCTAACATCTAGTTTTATGTATTCTTTTCAAATTAATGTTTAGAAATAAAATTAATATAATCTGATATTATATTAAGAAGAAAATTATGTGTGCACATTATAAACAATGAACAGGTAGTAATTAGTAATCAAATAAAATAAAATGACATTCTAATGTCCTATAAATTAAATCAAAACATTAATTAACAAAGTAATACTAAGGAAATTATTTATTACTTAATGTTCTGAGAATAATAAAGATTGTCCATGTAGACCTAATTTGCACATGTGTGTTGCATGCCTACTTATAGAGAATATGAGGATACATCTAGGCTTTTCAATGTCTAGCCTGTTTAATTATTAGAAGTATTGAATGCATGCTATATTACATTTGTCTCATTAAGATACAGAATATTGAAATGTTGTAGTTCAAGTCTAATAAAGTATTGAAAACATAAATGAGATTGCTAATATTGCTTTGAAAGTTCCGAGGATCCTTTCAAATAAAACCTGCAGAATTTTAAGACAAGCTGCTGTCTAACATCGCATGACCCAAATGAATCAAAAGAATTAGTGATGGAAGCATTAAGAACACAAAAAAGTACTTACATGGTTAATAGAAGGCATAGTAGGAGCTGTGCATAAATGAGAAAGAATGAACAGAACACCTCTGTATTTGGGGAAAATTCTCAATGTGGGCATGGCTAGGTCACTATGCAAATCTCATGAAGCAGGGAAAAGTATTGGCAGGCCCAATTCTTACGTGAACAATTTACTAACACTACTTAACTCTGTAAGGTGAGGGAAAGGAAAGCAATTGTTTAAACTCTGAAAAATATACCCTAAGGAAATGTTCATTTCAACACAATTTGTTAGGATACTTGTTCATATGGTACAAGGGATGACCAAAATGAGAAAAGAAAAATAAATCAAATAAAGCAACTAGAAGTTAGTGGACAGTGAGTTGAAATAGCAGGACATTGCACTAAGTAACAGCTAAACTAAGCATTGCCAGTAAGTAATGAATAAAAAATGAAAAAGAGTTTATATGGTGTCTTAACTTCAAGGTTACATGGCAGAAAGTAAAGCATTATTTTAATTGTGGAAAAACAAACATTGATAATGAGGTATTTTGTAGCAAAGTCAGGCTATAGCAAAGTTCCTGGTCCTGGAGAGAGAGAAAGAGGGGCAGGGGAAGGAGGGAGAGGGAGGGAGAGGGAGGGAGAGAGGGAGAGGGAGGGAGAGAGAGGGAGGGAGAGAGGGAGAGAGAGGGTGTGTGTGTGTGTGTATGGGGGTTTTAAAAACAAAGTTAATAAAAATAACACATTAGGAAATGGTTTGGTCCTTGGGTTAAACAAAATAATATACTTTGTTATTCAAAAATAATATCACAATTTTATGCTGTTCAAACAATAATATAATTAAAAAACATGATAAATGCTTTAAAACAGAAAAAAATTCATTTTTGATTAAACATAAGACTTAGTGATTTTGTTCCACTTATTAATTATCTTTTATGAGACTTACAAGCTTGTGCTAAAAATGAAAAATACAAATAAAACTGCATGAATAACAGTTGCCATTTATATCTTAAGTTTAAAGCCCCAACAGCAGAATGTAGCTTCTGAAAGAGTTAAGTACACACAAAGACACACAAGCAGAGCCACTGACTGTCCCCAAGGCGTGGATAGAAACGTAATTAGACTTCCTGTAAAGCTGAGGAAGACATATTCTAAGAAGTGTCCTACCTAACAATAGCTTAATTCAAATTTGCCACATAGAAAATAATACGTCTTTGATGCTTTTTACTGTTATTGAATGAAGAAATGTGAGCCTCCTGCCCTGACATTTAAAGAACCACTTGGCACAAACACTGCCTCTGAGTGACACAGCGGCTTCACTTAGGTTTACTACATAAAGCAATGTGTCCAGTGAAATAAAGCCTCATTTCTATAGCTCGGCTCTTGAAGATCAATTCTTTGAAAAGTCAATAACTTATGTCTTTCAAGAATCTGCTACTTCTTAAGCCAAACCCCAGAGATCTTTAAATAGTATGCTTAGGGGACCAGAAAGTTGATTCAGCAGTGAAGAGCACACAAGGCCATTGCAAAGGATCAGGATTTGCTTCCCAGCACCCACATGCTACTCCACAACTACCTCAGTTCCAAGGGATCTGACACTTTCTTTTAAGATCCAGTGGCACGAAGCACACACATTGTGCAGGTAGTATACTCAAGCAAAGCAGTCAGACACACAAATATGTAGATCTGAGAAGGACAATGTGCTTAGGATTTCTGATCATCACATTAAAAATGGGAACGTCTTATACTCCAAGATTTTTTTTTCTGTTTCAATGCAGTATGATTCAGTACTTTCCAAACTATATAGACATGTACGTTTTATATATTGTTAATGTATAAACACATAGAATATACTGAATGAGGTCATAAAACCTCCAGAACAAAATTTTTTCTTTGGATTGCTACGAATCATTTAGATGCCTTCATTTCATATCATCATCATCATCATCATCATCATCATCATCATCATCATCACCATCACCATCATCACCGTCATCCTTATTATTATTGGTCTTTTTGAGACAGTATTTCTCTGTGTGGTCCTGGCTCTCCTGGAACTCACACTGTAGACCAGGCTGACCTTGAACTCACAGAGATTTGCCTGCCTCTGCTTCTGCAATGCTGGGATTAAAATTTTGTGCCACCACTGCCCTTCATTTCATGCTTATTGATGAATACATCTCAGAAAACAATGGACTCCAGAAGAGTAACAAATGTCAGGCTACCAGTCTGTAATGTATATGACAGAGTGTAAGTTCCAAGTCACCCTAAAAAAGAGAACTCTCCCATGGCCCTGTGTGTAATTTGTGGTAGGCGCTGTGGCTTAGATGAAAGAGGTTCAAACCTTGTGGAGCAGAAGAGGAAATGATCACGTAGGAATCTCTACAACTAAGCAGTGGGTAAGAGAAGTTTAACGAACTCATTCATCCTTTTCCTGGCCCTGACAACACTGTGGAATCATTAATGTTTGCTTCCCATTATTGAACGATGGTGGCAATAATTCAAGTATTTCACCCTGTGGACTACAGGAAAAAGTAACTTTTCTGTCTCTTTGGGGTAAGTTCAGGCCTCACAAACCCTATCTGTATGCCAGTGTCTGCCAACTCCATTGACTATCATCTCTTATCCTCGTGAAGGTAACTTTTCTCCTTTGCCCCTGGTTATGGCTTCTGTAAACTGTAATTAGTTGTGGAACCTTATGAGGTGTGGAATGTCACCTTCAAATGACTTTACTAGTGAACAAATTCTGTGACCTTTGCAATACGTAAGGAGAACAAAGGTCATGCTAGACTTTCAGGACACGCTCTTGATCGTTTGGGCTCTGAACGTTCACAGCCTCTTAGCTGTGGCTAACAAGCCATTCTACAAACAGTTCTGTTCTACAATGCCTCCAGCTCATGGGTGAGAGTGTACGGTGCTCATGAAATCAGAGTATACTTTGTGGTGCTCCATAATACGGGCTTTGTTAGCAACATAGTGCTTTGGTGTTCAGAATGAACATGCTAAGGGTGTCCCATATTTCTCCAAGCTCTATGTATAAGCAGGTAGCACCATCCTCCATGTGCTCTATGCTCTAAAAATATTTTTTTGGATGTGCTCCAAGACATTGCTAGGCCTGTTTTTCCTCTCATTTTCAACAACTCCTTGGGGAAAATTTGATAATCACACTACTTGGAGGAAAGAGGATGAGAGTAAAAATCTGAGATGAAATAAATCAGTACAAACACCCAATAATCACAATTTATGCAAAGCCATTAAAGGCTATGAAGATGAGTGTCCCAGAAGACAGAGTCCATAAAAAGTTTTCAGAACAGACCTAGATCTTTCCTATCTTTTGCCCTCCTTAGCTGCCTTGCAGTCCCTGTGTTCTTGTTTATTTTTGAGCATTTGAGATCCTGTTTTGAATTTAATTTTATTTCTAAATGACATCGGCTTTTAAGTATGTGAATTTGGGATTATATCCAAACCAACATATTACAATTCCACATACATGCGTACAAGTTATCAAGTCAGTGGAAGCCTTAAGTTCCTGTGGTCCTTGACTCCTTTTATGGATAAGCTCATTTTATCAATTTAGCAGATGTTTATGCTTTACTGCTTCCAGTGGCAGCTCAAAACATCTAAAGAGAGTGAAATGTGTCTAAGCCAAAACTGCAGATTATTCTGATGCTTTTTCTCTTGACTTTATACATGTCACTCTGTTCTTGGAAAATGTGTGAAATTCTTCAAGTGATCAAAATTAAAATTTGAACACAATCATTAAATTTTGTTATTTACTGATCATTTTTCTGGCTTATCTGCTATGTCATTTGGGTAAAATATAACCACTGTGGTAATATTTTCTTTTATGCACTTTGGTGCAAATTAATAATATTCAAAATTTTTCTTTCTATTTACAAAATGACTGTCCATGACTAAATCACACATTCCATTTTCATCAAATTCTATGTAAATAAAATGAAACAATGGTGTATAATTTATTTTAGAAGAACCTAATGCATGAATGTGTTTCAAAGTATTTGATTTAATATATAAAGCTTAATAAATACATTTGACTAAGTTAATCCATCACAATTTAGTAAGCCATGAACTTTAAAAAGTCTTCAATGTTTTAAGAGTTTTCTAGGTTAAAAAAAGATAATAATATTTGTTCCAAATTAATGTCTTCAGATCTCTCATAAAGTAATGAGAACTTGCTGTTCTCAAAGTCATGTGCCACTGGATATCTTGCCGAAATGACCTTTGACACTGTATGGGGAATCAGTGTCAAATTTTTCCTTTTTAAAAATATGCATTTGCATATATGCATATATGCATGTAGATGCCCCTTGGTGTGATAGTAAGCCAGAGGTTGATGTTGCCTGCCCTCATCAATTGATCTCCACATCAGTTTTTGGGAGAGGGTCTCTTATTGAACCTAGAGCTCATGGATTCTGCTAGGCTGGCTGGACAGAAAGCAAAAAGGATCCACCTATCTTATTCTCTTATTCTCTAGTGTTCGGATTACTAATGTGCACTACTGGGTCTGGCTTTTGCATGGATGCTGGGGATCTGAATCCTGGTCCTCCTGCATGCATAGAAGAACTTTGTCAGCCTAATCACATAGACTTAAACAAAAATCAACTAACTTGTAAAGAACCATTACATGTGGTCAAGAAGAGTGTTTGAAAGAATTTTTTTTTTTTAAGAATAGAAGAAAACAGAGAAAAATAGTCATATACATAACGAATTCTATAATATACAAAATATGTAGTAAGATGCAATCTGACTTCATTTTAAAATTCTGTGTGTCTTAAGAACACTTTAGTATCCCTGCCATAGAAATAATATATTCCCAAGTTCAATTAATGAGTAGCAAGGTAGAAGATTACAAAATGAGTCTCTATTACATATTTATTGGGATTTTTAAAAAAATTTGTACAGTATATCCTATTGTTTAAAACAATAAGCAAGATACAATTTTGTCCAAATATCACTGAATGAATACTAAATGGCCTATTATCAAGATATGCATTTGAAAGAGACATGTTTATGTTAAATGCTTGCCTTTTCCAGCTACCTGATACAAAATTTAAAAGGATGGTAATTTCCCAGATGTAAACTTTTTGGTTTAGTAGACATTAAGCATGCAATGTGACCAATAAAAGGTGTAGTTTGCTTAAACAAAAACTGAATGACTTATATATAATATATGATATACATATCACAGTTATGTCACATTAGCAAATATTTACACGGATAGCTTGAATTTTTCCATTCCATAAGATATTTGGTACATAATTAAAATGAACAAATGAATACTACTGTAAAATATGCTTTCCTTAAATATTTTATATGTTGTGTGCAAATTCTACAAAGAAAGTCTGTAAAAGAAGGCCTTAAATTGATACTTATGAAAATGACTTTCAAGATGTAAAGCAGAAGGAAACATGTCTACCATGCACTCATCTGAAACTTTTGATGGCAGGCAAAAGGTTTTGGCTATATTGGCTCTTAGAACTTATTAGCTGGATGATAGTAGTTCACAAGTAGGTAAATCTCTAAGTTCAAGGCTAGCCTGCTCTACAGCGCAAGTTTCAGCACAACTAGGGCTACAAAGGGAAACCCTGTTATGAAAAACTAAAACAAATCAAAACAAAACAAAATGAATTTTATTATAAACTGTTAACCATCTAAACATAGATAAAAATAGATGGGTTTCGACTTTCAGAGGAACTGGGAGAGTAGAGAAAAAGGAAACTGTAATCAGGATATATTGTATGAGCTGTATAAAAATAATTTCTTTTCTTTTTTTTTTGTTTTTTGTTTTGTTTTGTTTTTCGAGTTTTGAGTTTTGAGTTTTGAAGACAGAGTTTTTCTGTGGAGCCTTGGCAGAGAGAGGAACTCAGTCCATAGAACAAGCTGTCTTTGAACTCAGAGATTGGTTGCCTTTGCCTCCCAAGTGTTGGGGTTAAAGGTGTGAGCCACCACTGTGCAGCTAAGAATCTTTTTTTATATAAAAAGGGAAATATTTATGCAACACATGACTCACTTAATGAATGTTCATTAGGATCTTAAAGAGCTCTGGGTTAGGCTTTCAGTGGACCATTAACTCCGCAAACAGCCCAAAGTTCTGTGTTTATATTTGTGTCATTCTATAAGCTGAGATTTATTACCATCTACAGAGACACCATCAACCTGTGCTAATGTACTAAGTAATTCACAGATGTTGACCATTTACAGAATCACAAATATGAAAAAGTATAAAAAAATTAGTATCTATATTAATTGTGATGTTTTCTGTAATAACCTAAGTCAACTTGTTTCTTCTCTCAAGAGAAATATTAACAGGGTGAACATTTAAATATCAAAACAAAATGCATAAATGATAATGCCCAAGAGGAAAGAACAGCAATAGAGGTTGTGGTGTCTTGTCCCAGGAGAGTCTCTGCTGCTGATGGAGATAAACACGAAGTTGGAATTAATGCAGAGATAAGCTAAGCACAGTATTTATGTAGGGAGAGCTCAAGGGAGAAGAAAGCTTCTATGTGGTACAAATGTAGAGATCAGTAAAGCTATCCCTTGACTCTAATAGCAGAGCGATCCACAAAGAGACCACGGTCCTATAAACACACTGTGGAGAGGAACTTCACAAACTAAAAGGATGACAGTCTCCCTGTGACTTTGCAATGACCTCTAAAATGTGCTTACCAAAGGTATTTGATTTCAAGTATAGCAGATTACATAGTTCTTGACATAAAATCTTAAGGAGAAACTATATAACAATATACATGTATATGGTCTGCAAATGAGTTAGTAAAACAAAATAAAAATAACAGTAAGTTGTACTATATTTGTAAAATATGTAAATATAACTAAGGATTCAAATTTATAAGACACTTGATATAACATTTAAATAATACTGTCTCAATTTTGTTTTCTCATATTTTTAATGCACCATATCTAGTTATCTCTCATACATATGTATATGTATATATATATGCATATAAACACAAAGAAAATATATATACATAGAGTAAACAGCAGACATCATAAATCTGAAATAAAACACATATAAAAGTAAAAATCAATTTCATGTATGCATAATCTATTAAAAATAGCTACTTTCATTATTTGAGTCTATTAACATACCATTCATCCTGGAGGTATTATCTGAATAGTCTTACCAGTAAAATATGGAGTTGTAGCAGAATGCCAGCTAAGTCTGCAGTCACTGATAACTTGGGTTGCCATAGCAAGCTCATAGTCACTGAGTTTCTAAGCAACCTAAGGCTCCACAGACTGCACTCGGACTCTACTGATCTTTCATCATCTTTACAGAACAAATATCACTGTTGTGGTACCAAATCCAGTAAAGGATTCTTTAATTATCCAGTAAAGCAGTGACCCTCACAGGTCCCCTGAGGGGATATCCTTGGAGTTTATGAAACAGTATTTTCACTGGGAATTCTTTGAATGTTTACAATGCTAAGTGCATAAAATTAAGTTTAGAAAATGATCAGTATTTCATAAAGGTATGTATTCATTCAACAAACAAGATGAAACACAACATCTAACTCTTCAGAGATAGTTATTTACATAATTCTAAAATTAATGAATTTGTTATTTAATATAAAATAGGCTTTGTAGCATTACTATACAATACAACACGTCAGTTTGTAGTTAGTATTTAAATCTTTAGGTAAACTAGAGTATATAAAGTAGAAATTATCTGAGACTGTGAAAGTATAGTTTGTCTACAATATGTAAGTTCCACTTTTAGTTGCCTAAGGGAGAAAGAGAATTGGACAGATCTAGACACAAGCAAAGCTGTGATTTGGAGAATATACAAGTGTTAGCACTATCTCCTCCAATCTACAAACACATTCAACCCTGCATTCTCCCAGGGCCCACTGAGGCTATGCCTGCTGCCCCATGTTCTAATTCCCTAGGCAATACTGCCAACCCTGTAATGTAACTACAGTCATGCTATTCAACTATTGCTATAGAGCATTGCATCACAATGTAAGTAAAACATAAAGCATTGGCTAGTAGAAGGATTGTATGTAACCAATAAAGCAGTGATACCTATAACTTTGCCTAATTCCAATACCTGATTTCCTACACCCTTTATTATCATCAAAGTATTACCATGAAAACATCTTGGTAGTGATTTGTGGACTGAAAACTTTTTAATTTAAGTTTAGGATTTTAGTGTTTCTTATGTACCCTATTAACTATTTCACCAATGTTTCAGTAGCTTATGTTAAATGAGTTGCATATCGCAGTGATGAAATTTTTAACTTGAGAAAAAAAAAAGAAAACGAAGTTGCAAAATCACTTCAGAGGACCTGTCGACTTGCACAATGCCAGGAAAGTCAGCAGCAGGGACTGCCTGTGACCTCTGTTTATTATTATCGGTCACCAGAAGCAGGCAAGGACATAGTCTTCTTTCTGAAAGATTACAAAGGCAAACACTCTGCTGCAAAATCTTCCTAGGATAGAGCCTTGGTTATAATGCTTATTATGGTTCCTTCTTTAGAATGAAAAAGACCATCTACAAGTTAACAGTCTTCTTAGGTAGATACATAATAGAGACATATATAAAAATATCCCCTTTTAACCCCATTAAGATGTCCCTCTAATGCAATATATATGTGTATATATATATATATACATATATTAAAAGGTAGTATAATTTTAAATATTTCTGAATCCTTTTTTATCATTTAGTAACATAAACATCACTGTCAAAATTACATTAAAATTAGTAGAGATGACAAAGTATCTATTTCTTTCTCATTTAAAAGTTTAAGCAGGAGGTCTGAATACATATAATACTTCCCACTTATTTCCCTTTCTGTGGGAAAATTCCAATTATACTCTAAACTGTACAGAACAAACCAAATAATCCCATCAAAGGAACTGGTTTTAGATTTGCAGGCACAAGTCTAGATCACCAAATTTTAGTCTAGGTAAGTTTCACTTACTACACGGAAGTAATCAGCTAGAAGTCCGATGAGAGAGGGCAAGGCCACGAGTTTAAAGGAACCATCAAAATGCAGTTGCAAGGTTATAGAGTCACTGATATCTCCAGCCCTATTTGCCCCTAGTCAAATCACTGCTGCTCACCACTTAGCCCCACCTCCAAGTATCCAAGAATGGCTGTGGAATTTTGATTGACACTCCAGTGCAGCAGTGAAGCTTCTGAACCAAAGTAAACCTGGCATCCAGCTTTTGCTAACCTGTCCAATTTTAAAATAAACTGCTCTTTAGAAAAGAGAAAGAAAAAGGAAAGAAAGAAAGAAAGAAAGAAAGAAAGAAAGAAAGAAAGAAAGAAAGAAAGAAAGAAAGAAAGAGAAGGAAGAAAGAAAGAGAGAAAGAAAGAAAGAAAGAAAGAAAGAAAGAAAGAAAGAAAGAAAGAAAGAAAGAAAGAAAGAAAGAAAGACAGGAAAGAATTACTCTATGATGTTTAAAAGAACAGAGGATCAGATCCCTCCCTAGGGAAACATTCCACTTAACTCTACTTAACATCCTCACAGCAGTCCCTTGACAGTGTCCGGTGTCTTAGCAATACATAGGACATTATAATCATAACATTTTAAAAAGCTTTTTATTGACTTTGTGAGTTTAGTGTCATGCATCACAGTCCTCCTCATTTTCCACCCCCTTATATCTACCCTATGTCTTTGTAGCCTCCCTCTCAAATAACACACACACACACACACACACACACACACACACACACACCCCAAAAGCATAGAAAACATCTCATCGTGGAAGCTGTAGAATGCCATGGTGTCCCACCGTAAATCACTCTGTCCACACGTCTTCACATGCAAATGTTTATTGCAGTGGTCTAGTTTGAGATCTCCGCCTTCTGTGACACTCAGTACTAGATCTCATCAGGCCTCCTCCTGGATATCCTGTTGTGGCCCTGTGTCATAGAGATCCTGCTCCTTTTGTGCATTGCATCCGTTCATAAATGATATAGATTTGGGATAGGCCAATTTAGAGGTCAGGATCTGGACCTAGATGGTAGCTCTCCCTTATTCTCACCACCAGGGAGAGCTCTGCAGCACTGCTCTGACTAGGCAATATTGGAGACCATGTCCAGCTACAAGGGTCCTGAGACAGGCAAGGGGGTTTGGCTCAAATGAAGACATTGATCACCTGCTGACTTTCAAGAAAGTGGCCCCGAGCATCTCAAGCACTCTTTATACAATGGCAGTCCTGCTCGCCTGCCCAGTGACTTCGCTGGTTATTTTATTTAGAAGAAATCCTAACATCAGCATTATAAAATCTCCATCATTACAAAACGCACCCAATAATTTTCCTTCCTCCTTTCTCACTATGGACAGGACACTCATCCCACCCCTGACTTTATTTTGCACTATGAATCACAAATTCAGCAAGCCAAAAATAAATGTCTAGCTAGGCATGTCCTATAGACATGAACCCATACTCAGCTGGTAACAAATATAGTTATACAGTTAAGCGAGGTGAGTGACAGATTAAATATTTGTGGGTATAAGTACAGTCATCAAATAGCACCCCTTTTTTAAATTGCACCCAGAGACATGCTCACTGTACCAAACAACCTTTCCGGTATACACCTATCAATTTCTGATACCATATTTCCAAGAACTATTTTTAAATCTCTATTGATTGGACATAGGTTCCCTATTTTCTAAGTCTCAGTTGATCACACAGAACTTCCCCATTTTAAATCTCTCTTGATCAGACACAGCTTCCTCAAAACAGTTATGCAAGCAGGAACAAAACAGTAGTTATGCTCTCCAGAACTGTGATGGACTTACTCAGCATGACTTTAGCTCTTTCTCTAGGGACATGATTACAAGTCCCATCATACCCAGGATTAACGGTCACATGTGGAGGATTGATAAACGTAGAAAGAGAAGAGGAGGGTTTCACCCACCTCGAAAGAATTTTGAGACAAACAGAATCATCCACAGGGCTTTCCGCCTGCATGTTCCTAGCCTTGCCCGTGACCAACAAAGTGAACTAAATATTGCTATGAATATAGAGAACATAGCAAGAGCAAGGACAATTTAGAGCACACATGACCTAGTAATAATCGTAGAGGCCACCAAATTTGCCACTGCTCATTGCCAAATGAGAAGGGGTCCCATGAGCCTTGCCACAATAGAGTGCCAACAGTGAAGCACTCATATGCTTTTCTTGAAGATGCTAATGCCCACCTGTGGTGGTTTGAGTATGCTTGGCACTATGAGGAAATGTGGACCTGTTGGAGTAGGTGTGGCTTGTTGGAGGAAGTGTGTTAGTGTGGGGGGTGGGCAGTGCAACCCTCCTCCTAACCACATGGGAGCCAGTCTTCTTCTAATGGCCTTCAGATGAAAATGTAGAACTCTCAGTTCCTCCTGCACCATGCCTGCCTGGACACTGGGTGTTTGTGTCTCCAGTTCAGTGGGGGCGGCAGTGGAACAAGGTATCTTGCCATGATGATGCCTCATCATCAAGAACTCAAACACCATCAAGAACTCCAACAGGTGTGTCAGCATCCTGGGTAAAATATCCGGACCCTTTCAAATGAAGGAAAGCGAGTCAGGTCCATTTGCCAAAGGTCATTGGAGTGAAGACCCTTGGGATTTACCCTCATAGGCAGAGGATGCAAAGAGGTAGGATAAGCAGAACAGTGTCTGATAATAGCATGTGCTGCGTCGTGGGGAAGGTGAAACTGAAGATGAAGAGCGGAAGTGCTTTGATGGTGCAGAGCATGGCCTTTATGATGTTCTTGCATTGAGCAAACAGTGGGACGAGTAAGTAAATCTGCCAAGGCATTTCCCTCACGTGAAGGGCCAGGAAGCTGAGAATGAGCATGCCTGTGCTCAGTGAAAACTGGGAAAGACTGTGAATGAACTGCAGCTTGAAGCTGTAGAAGAAGTGAAAACACAGAAGTCTGTGTAGCAAGAAGCTCAACAGCAGTTTCAAGGTGAGGAAACAATGTATCAGGAGTCTGCATATAGGTTAAAAAGTCTGGCCCGAGAGGCAATTAAAGACTGCCCGAACTGCTCTAAGCTCCACCCCCTGAGCCAAAGACTCCTCTATGGAAAAAGAATGTGACTTACCATTAATGATATATGTTGCTGTGCTTTTAGAGGCACCATCTGTAAATACAAAGGCTGTAGGGGGTCATAAAGGAGAGACATGGCAAATGGGAGGGAATATAAAAGATTGTCTATGGACACGCTGTAAAAGAGAGGAGAGAAGCAAATGGTGTTTATAAATATCTGTGAAACCCAATGTTGCAATCCGCCAATTATCAGATTCAGAAAGCAATATAGTTGCTTGTTCAGTAATATAAGGTATAATAATCTCTGAAACATTTTGACCAGAAAATTCTTTGCTTCCATGTAAGGCTTTTAATATTACTGTGGCCACCAAGTCAGTGTATGAGGCTATAACCTCAGGGGAGTTTTAAATTTAACTGATCTCTCTGTGTTCCTGTTAGCTCTCCCTAGAGGAGGCCAGTCTGCATTAGGATATAGAGCTGCCTCTTCCTCTAAATCAAAGGCATCTCTGGGAATCCAATGTTTCATCCCATTTCTCCTTCTCCTCCTCCCCCTCGTCCCCCTTCTCCCGCTCCTGCTCCCCCTTCTCCTCTTCTTCCTCCTCCTTCTCCTCAAGTTTGTCTTTGAGAGGGTAGAGTTTAATGAAAGGGTGGAAGGAGGAAGGGAGCCCTTCAAAAATTGTTAAGGACTTCTTTTGGTAACTGTACTGGCTAGTTTTGTGTCAACTTGACACAAGCTGGAGTTATCACAGAGGAAGGCGTTTCAGTTGAGAAAATGCCTCCATGAGATCCAGTGGTAAGGTATTTTCTCAATTAGTGATCAAGGGGGAGGGCCCCTTGTGAGTGGTACCATCTGTGTCCTGGTAGTCTTTGGCTCTGTAAGATAGGAGGCTGAGCAAGCAAGGAGAAGCAAGCAAGCCAGTAAGCAACATTCCTCCATGGCCTCTGCATCAACTCCTACTCCTTGACCTACTTGAATTCCAGTCCTGACTTTCTTGCGTGATGAACAACAGCATGGAAGTGTAAGTTCAATAAATCCTTTCTTCCCCAACTTGCATCTTGGTCATGATGTTTGTGCAGGAATAGAAACCCTGACTAAGACAGTAACTGTATAAAAATCAGGAAGCAAAGAGGCATCCTCCTTAGCACGAGTCATAAAGTTGTGAACAGAACAAACCCCCACCATATGAAAGTGGGAATAGGGACTCCTTCACCCTCATGTTCTGAGAACCAAGCCCTAAGATTAACTCCTACTCTCTCCTAAACATCTAAATCAAGAGTTCCCTAATAGGCAAACCAGGAGCAAATTTTCTGAACAAATTGTAAGCACCCTAAAGCTCAATTAGTAGACACTTTAAGACATTTAGGTTTTACTATTTGTTTTATTATATCTGCAGAAAGAATAATTTCCTTTGACTCATGCTTTCCCATTCTGAAGGACTGGGCACAACACTTCTCAAGTTGTTATGTAATTTCCTTTGCTGTATGTTGTCCTGTTCTGAAGGAGAGAGCACCACCTTTCTCAAGTTCTTGTATTATTTCCTGTGATTAACTGTCCTATTCTGAAGGACAGGGCACGATACTTCTCAAGTTCTTGATTCTCTGTCTCTCCCTCAAACCAGGGGTCCTCCTCGAAGGTATGTAGTACCCTTAGGCAGAAGTCTATCTCCTTCAGTCCCAATATTCACCTACCATCTTCAGGTCCCTGTTCAGTGCACCACTTGCTGGAGACCAGCTCCAGCTGTAAGGCTCAGGTCCTGAGACAGGCAAGGGAGGTTGGCTCAAATGAAGACAATGATCACTTTTTGACTTCCAAGCAAGTCATCCTGAATAACTCAAGCCATTTTTATTTATACAATGACAATCCTGCTCAACTGAGCAGCGGCATCTTGGTTATTTTATTAAAAGAAATCCTAATATCAGCATTATAAAAGCGCCATCATTACAGAAAGTTCCCAATAGATATCCTTTCTCTTTCCACAACCCCCACTGGGTCAATCACCCCATCCTCAAATGTATTTTGCACAAAAAACCCCCACAATTTCAGCAAGCCAAAAATAAATTTCTAGCTAGGAATGTCCTATAGACATTAGCACGTATCCAGCTGGTAGCAAAGGTATTTGCACAGTTATACAAGGTGAGAGACAGATTACACATGGGTGGGTATAAGTCCCATTATCAAATAGAATCCCTCTGACATATACTGTTTTAGTTGCAGAGACATGTTCACTGTACCAAGCAACCGTTCCTGATATACACCTATCAATTTCTGAAACCATCTTTCTAAGCACCATTTTTAAATCTCTATTGATCAGACATAGCTTCACTATTTTCTATGTCTCTTTTGATCAGATACAACTTTCCCATTTTAAGTCTCTTGGTCAGACATTGCTTCCTCATTATAAGTCTCTATTGATCAGATATATCTTTCTCAGAACAGTTATCCAAGCCAGACCTATTCTTTACAATTGACCCAGGCTTACTCAGTATGACAGTAGCTGTTATTTTACAGCCATGATTACATGTCCCCAAATACCCAGAATTAATGGTAACATTTGGAGGATTGATAGAGGCAGAAAGAGGAGAAGACAGTTTTACCCCTAGAATGTCTTTTAAGAAAAAGATAGTATCATCCACAGGCCTTTCAGCCTGCATGATCCCAGCCTTGCGTGAAACTAAATATTTCTATGAGTATAGACAGCATAGCAAAAGCAAGGAGAGCTTGTAGCACATGTGATATAGGTAATAAGCCTAGTAAGAATGGATTTCTATGAGTCTTGCCACAGTAGAGTCCCAAGAGTGAAGCAGTCATGTGCTCTTTCCTGTAGATGCTGCATGGCTATCAAGGCCACTCAGTACTGCCATCTGCAGGGGAAGCTCCCTGCTCCCATGTTCTTAGGGCAATTCACCAACACCTATGCCTCCAGAATCAGTTCCACTGTGCTACCCAGTCTAGCAGGACTGGGGGTACTTTCCCAAGTGCTGCAGACTATAAGGAGCTAGGCCAGCTCTCTTGCTCTCACACCCTCGAAGCTGGCTCACCCATGCCTTCACTATCATGTCTCTACTGTGCTGCTCAGGCTAGGTGCATGGCTCTTACTTCCAAGTGGTATAGCTAGTGATTGGGGCAGTTTCTCATCACCCTAGGGCCAGCTCTCCTCACATCTCCTGGTGGCAAGGCAGGAGGGGAAAGGGTGGGAATATTCCCTGTACCCATGCTACCCTACATGAGAAGAATGGGGAGTGGCCAGGATCTTGCTTGTGTTCTCGCCCTCTCCCTACATCCAGGGCCAGCACTGTAGTGCTGCCCAGACCAGGTGCAGGGTTCACTCTCCTGAGTGCTGCAGCTGTGCAGGAACCGGAACAGCTTACTGTTCTCATGACCTCTTAGACTTAGGGCCAGTTCTTTTGATTGGCATAGGTGGTGAGGGATGAGGGTAGAAGGGCATCATCCCAGCACCCACGCCACCTCATGGCAGACAAGTGGCAGGGCCAGCCATTTCTTGCTCTGTGGGTCAGCTCTTCCACACTCATGCCCTCAGGCGGTTCATCCACACCCCTGCTACCAAGTCCAGCTCCACTGTGCTGACTGGGCAAGGTACAGGTCTCACTCTGCTCTGCACAGTTCTGCCAACAGTGAGAGACCTGGCCAGCTCTACAGAGCATTTCACCTAAGAGGGGTGGTATCAATAACGCACTGCTCTTAGACATCCACGTGGTCCCCTAACCCGGAAAATCCCCATGCTCTCTAGTGATCATATAAACCAAGAACAGTGACAGTGACCCCTGCCACTGCCAGAGAAGCCACAGACTCAGAATGGACTTCAGTAGCAGCTCAGGTTACAACCTCACCACGGTCCCAGGTGGCATTCATAACAGACTATTTGTCTCTACCCTCGAGTCTCCAGTTCTGCCTCCCTTCCTAATGCTCAGACTGCTCCATTCTCTTTCTCTTTCATCTGACCATCAAATATATTGTGGTGGCTCATGCGGTAGGCTGACCCAAGGATGACATCCTCCATCCATACTGCATGGCTTGGTGGCAAGTGTGTCTCTGCAGGTCTGTGGATAGCCTGAAAGTCCACAGGACTCTATCTTTCTCTGGCTGTGTGTCACTGCTGGATTTGATTTTGATGAATTCTAGGCATAAGACAACTTTGGCCACTAAGTCAAGCATTAACCTAGGATGAACAAAGGACTGCCATCTTCTCTACCTCTGACTGATATAAGAACAATACCACCAACAAAGAGTCTCTTTGCTCATTGTCAGGAGGGTATAATCAGAATAATAATCTCAGAAAGACATGTGCACTTGTATTTGAGATGAAGAACAATACTGTCTTAGTCAGGGTTTTATTGAGGTGAGGAGACACCATGACCATAGCAACTCTTAGAAAGAGTTGGCTTAAAGTTTCAGAGGTTGAGTCCATTACCTTCATAGTGGGAGGCTTGGCAGCATCCAGGTAGATAGTGTGATGGAGAAACAAACAATTCTGTATCTTGAAAAAGAGGCAACAGAAGAAAATTCTCTTCCATATGAGATGGAGCATGAGTTTGTGTGTATGTGTGTGTGTGTGTGTGTGTGTGTGTGTGTGTGTGTGTGTGTGTGTTTGTATTTTTCTCAAAGCCTATCTCCACAGCAACACACTTTCTCCAACAAGGTCACACCTACTCCAATAAGGCCACACCTCCTAATAGTACCACTCCCCATGGGCTAAGCATTCAAACATAAGTCTATGGGAGCCAAACCTATTCAAACCACAATTATCTTCAAGGATAGTATTCTTTGTCAGGACAGCACTGCAGAAAGACCAGCAAAACTACCAAGCTCAGACTTAAAATAATTTTGATTTTCTTTTGACACATATGCCACTGAGGATGATAATATTTGGTAAGTTTAATTCTCATGCATATATATGTGTGTGTATATGTGTGTGTGTGTGCATGTGTGTGTCTGTGTGTGGTATATATCAAATAAGATATTATCCATAACATATATATAAATATGAAACATAAAATACTCCAAAACACAATGTCATTATAGTATATCTAACATGCTAAGTATGCTAGATAGTATATTTATGTATGATTATTTAGTATTATTTAGAATGTTAGCATAATATGCTAATGTGTAAAATAAGACCAAATACTCATGAATTTTCTTCCTCATCATTTAAGGATATAAATCTCCAACGAACAATATTGATAATATTCTTCCTTGTGAGTTCATTTACTATGTGAGCCCTTTGTGCTTAGAACACTGCCACAAAGAGGAAGAAAACAGATACCTGCTGCAAATTGTTCTGTCATAAGTATCACTACCGTTCTCCATGAGGCATTGGAGGCACGAGTTCAATCTCATGAAGGATGCACTACCCTAGCTTAGAGCATTTGGGCTAGAGCTAGTTACATTTAATATTTCCTAACTTAGTTACCTTTATCACTTTAAAGATTGATATCATGACATGGAGCATGAGATTTTTACTGAAGAAATGAATGACTTTAAAGCTTTATTAATTGAAAAGAAATATTGCTAAACTCTACTCTCACACATCAGGGTTAAAAAAAAAAAAAAAAAAAAAAAGCGGAGTTCTCAAAAACCTGACTGGGGTTCCATGTGTGGACTAGTTGTTGATTTTATAGCAGTCATGACTGTCTTGGATCAGAAGGTCAGTTACCTACAATTCACATTTTAAGCACATGCCTTGGCTGAATTGCCCCTTACTGAATCTGCTAACACAGCCAAGCCAATGTACTGATAGCTTCTGTCAAAACCGGCTTTGCCTAGAAAGTTTCCAGCAGCTTACTTTCAAGAGATACATTTCATGCTTAGGAGACTTTGTACCAGAAGGTTTGCTGGAGACTGGGGCCAAGGGATGATACTCCATAAGCTGTGTTCTTGCTTAGCAAACATTAAGTTTTGGGCTTGACACCTACTAGGACATAAAATGGGCATAGTGGTGCATTCTGTAGTTCTAGCCCAATCATGGAGGTGGAAGCAAGGTGATCAGAATCAGAAGCTCAAGGTAATTATATAGTGAAATCAGTGACAGTGTGGAGTATCCTCCCCCTCAAAAAACATAACAACCAACAAACCACTGGTAAAATAAAAACATGAACTACTAAAGAATATAAGGTGTCTCGATTGTTAAAATGTTACGTTTGTACAGACATGAATGCTTGTTACTTTAATCCATAGACCTTCTCACCTACTCTACTGTGATGCATTTCTTCCTGTCTCATTGTCCTCATATTACAGGAGGTGAACAAACTGTAGGAAATCATCATCTGATCCTCACCATTTGACAAAGGAGGCTCCAGAGGTCCAAGAATCATGAAACACTTGGAAGTCACTTAATGCCCTGAAAGCCCACTGAGCTTGCTGCCTTGCTCCTGTGGCGGCATGTTTTCCTCCTATTCTCTCTTTTATCAGCATGTAACTAAGTTTTGGCCCCAAGCTTTGATAATGAATGGCTCTCACTTTCTATCACTTATTATTCGGTTTTGATGACACAGATTCACCTAATTCACATCTCCGGGGTTGTTTATACCGCTTTGAGTTTTCTGTGCATTGTCAATTGTACTCTGTTGCTAGAAGGACACTAATTGACTTAAAATATCTTATTTCAGAGGGCTTTGATATTTTTAATTGAAAAGTTCTTTTAAATATTCGAAATTAATCTGCTTCAGTTGACATACCCTGTGCTAATTGAATGTTTTAGGGTAATTCTCATTATCATCATGGACAGATTACAACAAACTTGTCTCGGTCATTTAACTGTAAGGAACTAGTCTTTCTTGATTATTTCTATTTCCTGGTCCAGAGTATCAAAAATTAGATAAACTGTTTAATAGGAATAAGTTTAAACATGAATAAAAATTGTCGTGAAGTACACACGGAGCATGCTAACAGAGGCAGACTATAGTAGAACATAGGGATAGAAGCAGTCACCAAGGGGGATGGTTAGGAGAAAGAGGACATGGCACAGAAAGGGAGCTTGGCCCCTTTCTCAGATGAGTCAGGAGTCAAGCAGCTGTCACCTGCCAGTGCAGAGGAGGAATGGAGAGGGACGACATTTCACCATCCCTAGAGAAATTTAGAAACCACTTACAGAAGTTCCCAAGGAGGAACATTTGACTTCAGAATAAATGAGAAACCGATTGCTCAATTCAGGCACTGGTAGGAATAATTTGTGTATTTCACTATAGAATTTAAAAAGGAATTAGTATCAAGTTGCTAAATACGCTGAATTGCTACAAAATATCTTGTCTCAAAACTTATAATTAAGGGTAAATACCAAACACACTGAAAGCATTTAAAAATCTTTTTATAAATACGTGGTATACTAAAAATGTAAAGCAAGCCTATTTGAATATAGAAAAAGAGGGAATATATGTTGAATTGTTACAGAAACATAGCAACTTGAATTTGAAATGATGAGGCCAGAATTAAAGAGACATAAATAACTGGAAGTACCTTAATTATTTTTTAAAACTAAAACTTTTTAAACTAAAATTATCTATAGAAAAATATTTAATGGCAGCTTTTTTAGGTAATACAATGTTTATAAAGATCTTAGCATATTTTTATCTGACTTACTGTAGATAAAACCATATCCCCTTACAGTGAATGACAAGGGCATGGGAAACTGACACTCGTGATCAGGCCTAAGGAAACAAACAAACACTGAAGATGGATAAATAGTAAATAAGACAGAAAATAAAAACTACTATTAAACGCCATTAAATTCCAGCAAGAAACATTTTGTAAATATTTAAAATCACAAAAGAAAAACTATTGAAATAAAACTCTTTATTCCCCTGGTTTTCACCCACTCTACTCGTAATTTGAGGAGAGCCTATAGTCTAAGTCTGTTCAATCATAGTTTTCTAAAAGCTCTAACAGAAACCCCTAGGGATTATTTTATGCTTTTTCTATTAATAACTTTTTTTTTACTTCCTACAGTTTAGTCATTTCAAAATTACCCAGACACACTACATGGACATGTGGCTCTTCTGGTACCAGACATTCATAATCTCTAGTAACCTTCCCAGAAATCAGGCTACCATGGTCAGTGTGAGGACACGAACACTTTTCCATGTGGAAACTACTCCCTGCCCTTTGTCCCCAGTTTATCCTGGAGGCTCTCCAATTTCTCAACCCAATTAGGCAATAAGAAACAGCAGGTTGTTTACTCAGTCATATAAGGGATATTGATCATCCCAACACAAAGACTGAGCTGATTTACTTTGAGTTTAATTGAGTTTATGCCAATGGCCAAATATTTAGATATTTGAAATAACATTGTAAATAAAAAAAAATAAATTCCACATAAATGTTGTCTTATAGCCTTCCTTTCCAGAGGCTAAGTAAAATTAAGGCTATTGTTGAGTTTTAAAAGTTTCTGTGCACATGGAAAGAATCTGATTGGAAAGAGATGGCACATAGTGTACTGACTGACAGTTCAAATAACTGCACCAGTCTTACAGCTCTATGCCTAACTTGCAAAATTTTAATAATCTTTTCAGAATCATCTTTGATAAGACACCTAAGTTGTGATATGTTATATCAATAGTTAGCCAAGAGAGCACTTTCCCCGTGTTAGAGAGCATTCCAGAAACGTATGTATCATATAAAGTAATCTTGCTATCAGTGCTTGAAGGTTGTACAATTTTCTCAATCATTCACGTAGCAAAAGTGATACTCTGAAGTTGGGAAACTTACACAAATTTTAGTAGAGTTGATGATAAGTGAAATGCTTGAGGCTTGGTTCAGACTCTTTCTCTATATCACACTGTTACCAAGTACTGTCAACATGAAATAATGTATAAAAACCTAGGAAGGTGGTCTTTACAAAGCCCTTACATGACTCATGAAACAGTGTTATACATGATTGAAAATAGTAACCTTACTTAAAATAGGAAAATAAAATTCTCTCTAAACTGAAGTTATTTTTGCATGACTTAATACATTTTCAAATCTTTACATTTGTACTTTCCAAAACATTAAACTGCTCTAAAGAAAATAATTGTTATAGTTTAAGATTTTGAAATAAAATGAAAATTCAAAAAAGGAATTAATTATGTGTTTGCATTACTCAGAAAAACAGAATGTCCCTCCTGACAGGTGGAATGTGAAACAGTAAGTTTACTTAGACCAAAGGAGAGCTGTGATGGATGAAGAAAGTGGCCTCATTGTCACTGGCAGGACAGAACTGTCACAAGGAGTGTTTGTGAAGACAAATGTCATTTAAATGAAATGCAATTTTAGAGCATGAACTCAGGTCTGCAATAAGATGAACTTATATTCTACATTTTATTTTACCCAACACCTCCATTCTGTGTTGTCCAGGGTAATTTCTATTACCATTGATAAGATGCTTTAAATTTTGGCAGGGGAGAAGGTACCAGGAGGTGCTGAGAAGAAGGTATATTCTTTTGATTTAGGATGAAATGTTCTATAGATATCTTTTAATCCATTTGGTCCATAACTTCTGTTAGTTTCACTGTGTCTCTGTTTATATTGTGTTTTCATGATCTGTCCATTGATGAGAGTGGGATGTTGAAGTCTCTCACTATTATTGTGTGAGCTACAATGTATGCTTTCAGCTTTAATAAAGTTTCTTTTATGAATGTGGGTGCCCATACATTTGGAGCATAGATGTTCAGAATTGAGAATTCTTCTTGGTAGACTTTTCCTTTGATGAGTATGAGGTGTCCTTCCTTATCTTTTTTGATGACTTTTTGTTGAAAGTTGATTTTATCTGATATTAGAATAACTACTCTAGCTTGTTTCTTGGGACCATTTGCTTGGAAAATTGTTTTCCAGTCCTTTACTCTAAGGTAATGTTTGTCTTTGACAGAGACGCATTTCCTGTATGCAGCAAAATGCTGGGTCCTGTTTACATATCCAGTCTCTTAGTCTATGACTTTTTATTGGGGAATTGAGTCCATTGATGTTAAGAGATATTAAGGAATAGTGATTGTTGCTGTTATTTTCGATGTTATTTTTATGTTTGTGTGGCTATCTTCTTTTGAGTTGCTTTTTATTTTTTTTATTTTTTTGGTTTTTTGAGACAGGGTTTCTCTGTGTAGCCCTGGCTGTCCTGGAACTCACTCTGTAGACCAGGCTGGCCTCGAACTCAGAAATCCACCTGCCTCTGCCTCCCAAGTGCTGGGATGAAAGGCGTGCGCCACCACTGCCAGGCTTGAGTTTGCTGAAAGATTACTTTCTTGCTTTTTCTAGGGTGTAGTTTGCCTCCTTGTGTTGGTGTTCTCCATCTATTACCCTTTGTAGGGCAGGGTTTGTGGAAACATACTGTGTAAATTTGGTTTTGTCATGGAATATCTTGGTTTCACCATCTATGGTAACAGAGAGTTTTGCTCAGTATAGTATAGTATAGTAGCCTGGGCTGGCATTTGTGTTCTCTTAGGGTCTGTATGAGATCTGCCCAGGATCTTCCAGCTTTCATAGTCTCTGGTGAGAAGTCTGGTGTAATTCTGATAGGTCTGCCTTTATATGTTACTTGACCCTTTTCCCTTACTGCTTTTAATATTCTTTACTTGTTTTGTGCATTTGGTGTTTTGACTGTTATGTGATGGGAGGAATTTCTTTTCTGGTCCAATCTATTTGGAGTTCTGTAGGCTTCTTGAATGTTTCTGTTCATCTCTTTCTTTAGGTTAGGGAAGCTTTCTTCTATAATTTTGTTGAAGATATTTACTGGCCCTTTAAGTTGGGAATCTTCACTCTCTTCTATACCTATTATCCTTAGGCTTGGTCTTCTCATTGTGTCCTGGATTTCCTGGATGTTTTGGGTTAGGAGCTTTTCACAGTTTGCATTTTCTTTAACTGTCGTGTCAATGTTTTCTATGGTATCTTCTGCACCTGAGATTCTCTCTTCTCTCTCTTATATTCTGTTGGTAGTGCTTGCATCTATGACTCCTGATCTCTTTCCTAGGTTTTCTATCTCCAAGGTTGTTTCCCTTTGTGATTTCTTTATTGTTTCTGTTCCCACTTTTAGATCCTGGATGGTTTTGTTAATTTCCTTTGCCTGTTTGATTGTGTTTTCCTGTAATTCTTTAAGGGATTTTTGTGTTTCCTCTTTAAGGGCTTCTACCTGTTTACCTGTGTTCTCTTGTATTTCTTTAAGGGAGTTATTTATGTCCTTCTTTAAGTCTTCTATGATCATCATGAGATATGGTTTTAAATCTGAGTCTTGCTTTTCTGGTGTGTTGGGGTATCCAGGGCTTGCTGTTGTGGGAGAACTGGGTTCTGATGATGCCAAGTAGCCTTGGTTTCTGATCCTTATGTTCTTGCCCTTGCCTTTTGCCAGCCATCTGGTTATCTCTGGTGTTAGTTGGTCTTGTTCTCTCTGACTGTGGCTTTTCTCTCCTATAAACCTCTGTGTCAGTACTCCTGGGAGACTAGCTTTCTATGAGGAATTTGGGTTTGGAAAGCTGTTGTACAGGGTCAGCTCTGGGGTGCAGACAGAAACCAGCAGGATCCTGTCCCCAGCTTTTCCTTGGTTCCTGTGTCCTGATAGCTCTGCTAGGGTTCCTCTTGGGCCAGGAATCTGAACAAAAGTGGTGTTCTCACCTGAGTTCAAAGGTTTGTCAGCACTCCTGGGAGACCCTCTCTCTTCTGGCAGTATTTGGGGATGGAGCCCTGTGGCACAAGCTCAAGTACCTAGCTGCAGACAGAGTGGAAGGCTCCAGTCCCAGGCTGCTCCTTGGTCCCTTTGTCCTGAGGGTTCCAGGAGGGTCCCTCTGAGCAGAAGTGCTGTTCTTTCCTCAGCTCACAGGCTTGTCCACACCCCTGGGAAGCTAGCTTTCTCCTGGAGCTATTTTGGTATAGAGCCCTGTGGTGCAGGATCAGCTCCCTGGCTGCCAGGACATGCATTTTCTAAATTCAGTACTATGGTATCCTTTTGTCCTCATGACAGGTACTTTGTAGATGGTAACCATCTTTTCCTTGATTTATTTATACAATCTTTCCTGGGCACTGAACAAAATTTTAAGATCAAGAAGTTCTATGACTTGGCATCTAGCCAAAATGCCTGCACTCTTTACCCAGCCAATGTTGTGTTTTGTATTTTCTGAGAAATACTTCTGCTCTGAGCTATCCACAGCCACACACTGGAAGAAAGGCGCGGGCAATTTGTCTTCAGATGAGATTACAGTGGCTTTTTCTTTCTTAAAACTGAATAATATCATAAGATCAATTCCTTGGCTCCACCAAAATCCCTTCCCCAATTTTCCAATTCATATAAATACAATCCAAAAAGAGACTGAAGAGAGTAGAAGAGATGAACCTTTAAATTGATACCATATTGTGGTGGTTTGAATATCATTGGCCCAGGTAGTAGCACTATTAGGAGGTGTGGCCTTTTGGGAGAAAGTATGTCACTCTGAGTGTGAGCTTTTAGACCCTAGTCATAGCTGCCTGGAAGTCAGTCTTCTCCTAGTGGCCTTCAGATGAAAATGTAGAACTCTCAGCTCCTCCTGCACCACGACTGCCTGGATGCTGTCATACTCCCACCTTGATGATAATGAACTGAACCTCTGAACCTGTCAGCCAGTTCCCATTAAATGTTGTCCTTATAAGAGTTGCCTTAGTCATGGTGTCTATTCATAACAGTAAAATTCTAATTAAGATATATGCAATAGCATATTTGAAATGGTAGGAAACAGACATGAGACTTGGAAGTTAGCTGAGAGAAAGAGAGAAAGATCAACAAGCACTGTAATCTGATGAATACATTCACAGAATCACTAAAGCCTTAATCTGTTCAAGAAGATTATTTGGACTTAAGTAGAAGGAAGTAAAATTATGAGTAAATAAAGGTTAGTGCTGAAATAAAAACTTATGTGATTGTATTAGCATAGCAGTTGGTGGGACTGGAAAAGGCAGGTGAACTTCTGAAGCCTTATTTGACTTAAAAGCTCACAGCTATGGCTACAGGGAAACATATTACAATCAGTTCACATATGTGGGTATAGGAAAATGAATAAGATCAATTATTGGACACTAGAATGCCTAGCTACAAACCAGCATGAATCAACTTCTGAAAAAAAAATTGAAAATTAGGACCAAGACTTCTGATTAACATGATATACTTAATGCAGCATTTATTTTCATCTTTGCCTGAAATTCTCACTAAGATGCGACTAGTACAATTCATAGAAAGATGAACATACATTTTTCCAAAGATGTAGATGATAAGAAACAAAAATTGAGGCAATACTTAGAAAGGAGATATATAAATGATTAGCTCAAAAACCTAAAGTATCAGATTTAAAACCCTTCACCTCAGACAGAAAGCCTATTAGAAGTCAAAAGAATATGCTAAATCATCTTAAGAAAGACAACGATCTAGCAAAAAGGGAAGCCATGGAGATCAGGATTAATTAGTAATCTTTAGGAAAAGTCTTAAGCTCTCAAACTATCAGCATGGCCTGTCTATTCTCCATGTGTACCTTACCAAAAGACCTGAGGTGTGTTTTGTTTTGTTTTGTTTTGTTTTGTTTTGTTTTGTTTTGTTTTGTTTTGTTTTGAGTAAGACACTGACACAAGAACAATAGGCTAAGCTTGATAGTGTTATGGCTGAGATTGTATCTAAAAGGAATACATGGGCAATTCTACATTCTGACCCCTTTGCTAGTGCTATTTGCTGACTTCTGCCAAACAGCTGATTTTTGGATAGCTTTGTGGATAAATAGAATGATACAAGAAAAAGCAATAGTTGCTGCAATTTCTTACTTTTTAAAAACATAATAATAATATTCATTATTTGAGAATTTCATAAATGCACACAATATATTTGGATCACATTCGCCCCTAACTCCTTTTTCTAATTCTCCCATGATACATGCCCTGTATCTAACCTTCTTACAACTTTCCAAAACGTGTGTCCACCGTCTACTGTCTGTAAGCTACCAATTCCAATTTGTGCTCTCCACATACTTGTTTTACGTAGCTATCTACTGTGGTATGACAGACCCTTAAAGAGAACTGATTCTTCCACTCTCAGAAGCCATTGACTGTCAGTACCTCCACAGCTAGGAGTGATGAGTTTATGTCCCTCCTGCATCTACTCTGGAACGTTAACTAATTCCTCTCTGTTCATAAGTCCATCAGTCCTGTTGTTCACCGAAGACATCTTTTACTCAAGTCTGGACTGACATCTTACTCTTACAATCTTTTTCTTCTACAGTCTTTCATGCTTTTAGTGTTCCCTGAGCACTCTGTACTGAGCACTCTTCAAGTTGGTACTATTTTTAGTGGAAGTAAGAGAGATGGGAAAGGCAGAAATGACTGAAACTTCATCACATCATATTACACCACAGAATACGATCCAAGGGAATAAATTCAAACATGCACATACCTTTAAAAAGTCCAAAACTCACATTAAAAATTAAAAATCAACAGGTGGATATTAATGTTGTTACTTAACCCAATATAAAGCTATAAATTCCATATATATTCAATATAAAATTAATCAATGGATAATTCAAATATTTGACCCAATGTTTTGGAATTACAGTGTTTTCTTCGATTACATTTCTAAGGTTGATTCAGCAACAATTTGAATTCTGTACTGTCACATGTATATAATGACTACTGTATTGGTCTTTGCACTATGGCACCCAAGTACAAACCCATATTCACTTTATATCGTATATATAAATAAATATAATATATATAAATATAATATATATTAAATATAAAGACAGTAACTTGTCAGTAACTTGACAAAATATATAAGATAAAGTAAAAAAACAAGGACTATTTAAAATAAAATATATTTTAAAAAACGAAACATTTTTTGATTAATACCTTCAGAAAACAAATGAAAAAACAAAACCCATATTACAGTCAATGAACTGGTAAAATGGAAAACCATGACACCATAAGAGATACAAATAAGGTTAGTGATTGTGTAATTAGTCCAGCAAAGATTAAATAAAATCTCAAGATAGCGGCAGGATAATAGAGCAAAGCCACGTTCACAGGATGGGATTCTATTGGTGAGGTGCAGAATGGATGGTAAACTGTGCAGACCATGAAGTGAGACTGAACACTGAGGGATTTCATAAAGATAGTCAGCAATTTAGATTCTGATTTCTGGTCTCCTCAAGTTTCTGGTTTACCATCCTCTCTAGGATTATATGGCTAGGTTTGTTTTTGTTGTTGGTTGGTTGTTTTGCTTCCTTTGTTTATTTGTTTGTTTGGGGCTTCTTATTGGATTTCTGCTCTGTGCTGAGATTTTTTTTTATTTTAACTGACACTGTTGGATCTGATCTACCTGTATCGCTGGACCGAATGTATATTTATACTTCTGTACATTCTATAGAGAAATTAACTCAGAATGCAATATTTTCTGACACTAAGGAACAAACCTACAGCTTATGTCCTACAGTTTGAAAGGCTTCTTACGTGATAGATTTCCCTGTGTTTTGAGCATTACAGAGGATCAATAATAAGTAGAAGCTATGCCCAAAGGCATATAATCCTAGCATTGAGGGAGATAAGGCAGGAGTATCAGAACTTAAGGCCATTCTTTAAAGAAAGATAGGAGCCTTATATAGATGTCTCCTGAAAGGCTCTGCCAGATCCTTACAGATACAGATGTGGATGCTTGCAGCCAACCATCAGAATGAGCACAGGGACCCCAATGGAGGAGTTAGAGAAAGGACTGAAGGAGCTGAAGGGGTTTGGAGTCCCATAGGAAGAACAACAATATCAACCAACCTGACTCCCCACCCCACCCCCAGAGCTCCCAGGGATGAAACCACCAACCAAAGAGTACACATGGAGGGACCTGTGGCTCCAGCTGCATAGGAAGCAGAGGATGGCCTTATCTGGTATCAATGGGAAGGGAGGCCCTTGGTCCTCTGAGGCTTGTTGCCCCAGCATAGGGAAATGCTAGGGTGGTGAGGTAGGAGTGGGTGGGTGGGTGGGGTGGTGAGGTGGGAGTGTGTAGGTGTGTGGAGGAGCACCCTCATAGAAGCAGGAGATAGGGGGGTGGGATAGGAGGTTTTCCTAGGGGAAACCAGGAAGGGGGATAACATTTGAAATGTAAATAAATAAAATAACTGATAAAATATTAAAAACAAAACCAGTGGATTGAGATGAATATTATGCATGGCTGCACGGCTGAGAAAGAAAGCATCCTCCATAGCACTACTGGCAACCTGGGAGGGAAATGAATAATCACGTTAAAAGTCTGTAGGTACTTAAGGCCTAGTTGTTAGTCAGTGTGCAATGAAAACATTAAGAAGACAACAAAATCAGGTCAAGATCGTAGGATATAAACTGTCCCAACCCAAGGTTTTTAATCCAAATACATTCAAAGAAACAGGATTGATAAATAGGGCACTTCAGAGATAAGGAGATAGCAATGAAGAGGTTCAGAGGAAACTTCAAAGTGAGAATTATGTAAAAGGCCAAGAAGGAAATATCTCAGAAGAGATAAGAAGCCAATTATCATCAGGAGGTAAGAAAAGGAAAAAGAAAAGCAATACATAAGAGCAAAAGCAATTGCTACATGCTTCTGCTTCTGCTAGAAAAAACATTATAGCAACAATATACAGTAGCAAAACAAAACCAACAATAAAAAATGGTGTAAGTTGATCAGTTCGAAAAGAAATATAATCTGGAGAGTGGTGAGGATATGACATAGTATTACCTGTAGTAACAGAAAAGCTGGCTTTTTTTCCACATAAGCATTCTAAAATCAAATTTTAAATGAACATGTAAAAGGAAAACAAGGTAACTCAATATCAGTACATCCGGAAGTTCAAAGTGATTCTTCATAGAGACCGGAACGAGGTTTGAGGAAATTGGGGTAATTGTCTCTCTTTTTATTTTAAAATACAAACATTCTTTATCATTATATTTTTATTATTTAAAACAAACTTCAAATACAAATATATTTTGATCAGATTCTTCCCCTCCCTGAAAATCCTCCAGATCCTCCTCTTCCCTACCCACTCAACATTAAGTTCTTTCTCCAAAAAGAAATAAAAGCAGCTGGACATGGTGGCTACTGACTTTATCTTAGCACTTATAAAGCAGAGGCAGGTGGATCTTTGTGAGTTCTAGGCCAGGATGGTCTCCAGAGCAAGTTGGGAAGTCCAGAACAGTCAGGCCTACACAGAAAAACCCTGCATTGGAAAACCAAATAAGAAAAGAAACAAAAACCAAATACAACATCTCCCACTCAAAAAAAAAAAAAAAAAAAAAAAAAAGAAAAGAAAAAAGAAAAGTAAAAGAAAGAAAGAAAAGAAAAGAAAAAAGAGAAAAGAAAAAAGCACATTCAAAAGGAAAAAGACACAGAAAGAAAATCAAAACTGTTACCAGATGAAAACACGCACATGTGTGTGTGTGCACGCGCACACACACACACACACAAATTTCTGGAGTCCAGTTTTCTCTTCATCAACTACATTTAAACATGGGTCCTCTACTAAAGAGGTTGATAAACTCATTTCCCTGCTCCCAGCTGGTATAAGTGACAATTCAGTTGTTAACCTCTACCATAGCAGCTAGGTTTTCACTCATTCATTCATTCAGTCATTAATTTCTTCATTCGTTCACAAAATAAAATACAATAAGATCAAATAAAAGCTATCAGATCAAAGACAAATGCACAGAAGGAAACAAGCGCAAGAGAAGGCACAAGAATCAGAGACCTGCTCATTTGCACACCCAGGAATCCCATAAAAATACTGAACTGGAAACCAATATAAATATATAAATATATATATAAATATATAAATATATAAATATATAAATATATAAATATATAAATATATATATAAATATATAAATATATAAATATATAAATATATAAATATATAAATATATATATAAATATATAAATATATAAATATATATATAAATATATAAATATATAAATATATAAATATATAAATATATAAATATATATATAAATATATAAATATATAAATATATAAATATATATATAAATATATAAATATATATATATAAATATATAAATATATAAATATATATATAAATATATAAATATATATATAAATATATAAATATATAAATATATAAATATATA
>CM052700.1:138765703-138925278 GCA_028551405.1 Uromys caudimaculatus
TATAAATATATAAATATATAAATATATAAATATATAAATATATAAATATATAAATATATATATATCTCCACACACAGAGGAGGACCTGGTGCAGACCTGTGCAGACCTGTACATAGAGCTTTAGTCTTTGTGAGTTCCTATGAGCCTCTGAGCTTTGCTCGTGTTGATTTAGAGGGTCTTATACTGCTGGCTTCCTCTGTTCCCTCTGGCTCTTACACTCTTTCAGCCTCCTATTGCATGGGGTTTCCTGAGATCTGAGGAGAGGGATTTGATGAAGACATCTCATTTAGGCTGAGTGTTTCAAGGTCTCTCACTCTCTGAATGTCTGGAGGTGGGTCTTTCTATTTGTTCCCATCCTCTGCAGGAGGAAGCATCTCTGCTGAGAGTTGAACAAGGCTGTGATCTAAGTAGAGCAGTTTATCATGAGAAATCATTTTATTGTTACATTTTGTTTTCCTTTTTTAGATTAGTATTATTTGATTTTACCCTAGTTCCCTGGACCATCTTGTCTTAGGTGTCAAGCAGTGTCAGATATAGGTTCCATCTCGAGGAGTCAAATGGCCTTAAGTCAAACCAGATACTGGTTGGTTAATCCCCAAGCTCTGTGCCACCTCTGCCCTAGCATATCTTGCAGACAGTACAGCATTGTAGATAAAGGATTTGTGCCTGACTTGGTGTTTATATTTCTCTTTTGAGAATATTAACAGTAGGTCTTGAACCAACAATACTGGAATATGAGGCATGAAGGCTTTATATAGGAAACTACTTGATATTTCCAGTTTATAGAGTTGTGTGATTATTGTCCTCAACAATGGGGACTTGCTATCAACTGGTGAAGAGCAATTTATTATTTTTTTCTGGAAAATGTTATACATGCATACTATACTGAATTTACATAATTTCTGCTCAACATTCTTCCATCCCTGTTCCTCTCATGGCCACTCCCACTCTCAACTCCACCACCTCTCTATTTAATTATGATTGGTTTATACATACACACACACACACACACACACACACACACATATTCACAATACATATGTATATATGTGTGTGTGTGTGTACGTGTGTGTGTAAATGCACTTTGCTGAATCCACTTAGTCTTGCTCAAATGCATATGACTTTTCAATAAAAATGACTCATTTGATAAACACATTCTGACATAAGACTATATGCAAACTGAGCAGTAGATGATAACTCTTGACCAGTGATTTTAGTTCCAGCCATCTCTAATCCTCTCCACCACTCAGTGATTTTCCCATGGTTTCTCCATTTTCTGAAGAAATTCTCTGAAAATCAACCTTCCTAAATACATCTATATTTTATATTTTATGGAACAGAGTGAGCCTATCTGCTATTTGTTATCAATCTCTTCACAATATCCATTGAGCTTCTTCTTTCTTCCTGAGACACTACTACTGATTCTTCCACTCTATGGTTTTGACCGTCTTGTGCACTACGAGGGCTTTGGTCTGGACTTTTCTTGAGTTTGCCCTCCAATGACTCTGGATGCTCATGGTCATATTTCCTTAACCTCTGATGAACATTTAAAGTATATGGAACCAATTCCTATGTCTCTCCACTATGTGAACTTGGAATGAAGAAACAGGTTTATTTCTGCTTTTATAGAAACACAATAGCATAGAAGTATAGGTGTCCAGTAGCTGGGGCCTACTGCATGACAGTCACAGAAGACGCTGTACCGCATGTGTAAATTCACATTTAATAACTTACCTGAAGGGCAGAATGAACAATCTAACCACATAATATTAGGATGAAGTTAACTTTCTATAATGTTATAAAATAAAATTACCTGGAAATATATTCTAGAAAATTAATTTTTCTAAACCTCAGCAGATTGCCTGACAAATGAGTATGCTAATTAATGGCTATTTGTGGATAAAAGTCACCCACACAAAACATTGTTACACAAACATTGATTTCTCTGTAAGAAAGATTATAGAATATTGTTCTTACTGATGGCTATGAAGTCACTGTAATTATGTAATATTTTCTTATGAATACTATGTCTAAATTCCTTTTATAGCCTGTCTCAAGCTCAACTAATTTTCTCTAGTAACACAAATCAGTCTAATTTTGTACACTAAAGAATAAGATTTTCTTAATAACAAAAAGAATATGAAGTAATAAAGCTCAGAACCCTTGAAAGGGTCAAGATTTTACCTAAAACATTTACAAAACAAAAAGTTGAAGAGAAGAAAAGGTGAGATTCATTGTTTTCAGATGAGCACCAACGTATAAACAACTTTATGGCAGAGAAGTATGCCTATATGTACTGGTAACACTCGTGTGATTTTACAAGCCATTGGCAAGAACAATATCTTATAAATTTTCTTACAGAGAAAGCAATGTTTGTGTGGATGACTTCTATCCATATAATAGGCATTAATTAGCAAACTCATTTATCAGACACAAAATCTGCTAAGATTAAAAAAATTTCAAAGTTCTAATTTATAATGATATATTGCTAAATTAATGTGTAATACTGAATTTTTCTTGAGTTTATATTATTAGTTGCAAATATTTCTATCTATTATTTTTCTTTAATTTTAATGACCCTTAAACAACTTGTCAGTATTGTAAAAAACACATTTAAAACACCATTATATTCTATTGGAAAATATATATTATTAAAGTTAGATGTTAGTTATGCATAAAATTTCATTGAGATTTTCATATATAATTTCTACATTCTTCTGTATATATAAAATAAATTCACAATTTATTTTTGTTTGGAAGTGGACCAGATACTTTAGTAAATTCACAGTTCACTAATTCACAGTTACTGACTTTATAAGCCTATATAATTATCTCTTTTAAAAGTGTCTGTATTGTCATTACCATCTCTAAAGGGATAGGAGCTCCACAGGAAGACAAGCAAAGTCAACTCACTTGGACCCTTGGGGCTGAACCAACAACCAAAGGACATACATGGGCTGGACCTAGTCCCCCCGAACATATGTACCAGATATGTAGCTTGGTCTTCATGTAGGTCCCGAACAACTGGAGCCGGGGCTATCCCAAAAGCTTGTGCCTGTGTGGGAGATATGTTCTTCTAGCTGGGCTGCCATGTCTGGCTGCAGTAGGAGAGGATGTGCCTAACCTCATAGAGACTTGATATGCCAGAGTGATAAGCAGGAGGACCCCCACCTGCTTAGAGGAGAAGGAGAGGAGGGATAATGGGAGGATTATGGGAGGGGATGACTGGAAGGGGGCAGTGACAGTATATAAAGTGAATAAATAAAAAATAGCAAATAAATAAATTGTCTTTCTTAATAACAATAAAAGCAAAATTAGTGTAGCTAGATCACCCCCACCAGGCTTGAGAACCTCATAGAAGAAGGTCTGGAATGAATGTAAGAGCCAGACTAAAAGGAATAGGACTGTCAAGGGTCAAAGCCACGACAGACATTTGCACATATAGACTGAGAGTAGCAGGTCACTGGCCAGTATGAGGAAGGAGACTCAGGTTCCTTAGATGGTAACCATGGCATCCTAAAGAGGGATCCCACTCCCATGCTCCAATCAGTGGTGCTAATTGGTTTCAGTGCGCTATTAGTTAAACCATAAAGGGAACAGTAAGTGAGGAGAGAGATGTATTGAAATTCTGCAACTGAGATTTTAGCTGGAATTTCTCTGCTTGCTATAACCACCTACTTAATGCTGACATCAAATACTTTGTATTGCATGTTTTATTATTTTATTTTGTATAGGAATGTTTTGTGTGCATATATGGAGTTTAAGGGAATGTGTGGTGGGTATAAGATCAAAAAACAAGATATCTATATCTATGTCTATATCTATATCTATATCTATATCTATCTATCTATCTATCTATCTATCTATCTATCTATCTATCTATATATAGTGTTTCCAAAGAATAGGTTTTAAAATAAATAAATTCTAAAATAAAGAAAATATCAATGTAATTGTATATAAAAAATAGAAACAAGGATTCATTGATTTGGACTACAATAAAGCAAATAACTACAGCATTAGAGTGCCCTTTCTGTAGCATCTAGGATCACTGTCTCATTTTATTTAAGAAGTAGAAGTATAATATTAGAAGACGCTTTTTTTCTTTTCTTTCTTATTTTTTATAGAAAGGCTGCAGATTTTTATTTATTATTTGTTATTTCTTTCTTTACTTATTCACTTTATACCCCACTCACTGACCATCTCCCAGTCACCCCCTCCCCAAATCCTTCCTCCCATCCCCCCTTCCTCTTCTCCTCTGAGCAGGTTGGGGCCCACCTGAGTATCCCCCACCCAGCACTTTAAATCACTGTGAGGTTAGGCACATCCTCTCCCACAGAGGCCAGACAAAGCAGTCCAGATAGAATGTATCCCATAGACTAGCAACAGCTTTTGGGATAGCCCCCATTCCAGTTGTTTTGGACCCACATGAAGACCAAGCTGCATATCTGCTGCATATGTGTGTGGAGGCTAGGTGCAGCCCATGTATGTTTCTTGGTTGGCAGTTCAGTTTCTGAGAGCCCAAGGGTCCAGGTTAGTTGACTCTGTTGGTCCTCCAGTGGAGCTCTCAACCCCTAGGGGGTGCAATCCTTCCTCCTGATCTAGAAGTTACTTTTACAATGTCAGCAGGCAGTTAAAGAATGAGAACCAAGATCATGCTTCCTGGTTCTGTAATGAGAGGGACAAGAAGTCACCATGTCAGGGTCTAACTAATGTCTGCTTTCTTTTGTCTCCCTACTACACTCAGTGTTGACACACAATTTATAAGGGATTTTTCCTACACGCAAGCAAACATGCAATCCTGCAGAAGACAATTTATCGTCCTCTAGTCCAGTTCAGTTCTGACACTATTGAAAGTGAAGAACATCTTGAATAAATCTGGATATAATTTTGGGCAGTTGATTGAGGTGACTTTAAAATCAGTTTTGGGTTTTATTTTTGCTGGATTATTACAGCTAACCATTGTCTTATTCTTCCACTGGCTTTTCTGTAGCTGATACTCTTACACACCAGTCACAGTGACAATGGTTTTCTAAGTTGCATGTAACATCTTGTGGGCTGCTGTTTTCCATTAGAAATGACTGATCCTATGCTTAGGTCTGAGAAAGTACATTATGCACAGGTATCTTTTTGATGTAACTCCAACCAACAGAGTACTCTAGAGCTTCCATCTTCTGAGTATGTTTCCAGTGAAAGCCATGGAGTTTGATTGTATGCACAGAGACATGCTACATCATTTTTCCTTGCCTCCTTGTATAACCTTGGTGCTTTGTCCTATAAACATCTCTAAACACCTTTTCTGGAAATGGACTTGAGATTTCTTTTTCTGTGACTACTTGGTGAATAAACCCCCTTTAATGAACTCAGCATTTCAGTGAATGACGCACTAAGTGATGGGCAAAATCCTCACTTTGGTACCACTACCTACATGGAGATGCCCTCAGACCCTTTAAAATGAAAGCTCCATCCCAAAGACACACATATTTCCAAGTTTTACATACTAGTTCACAGTCATGAGAACATTTCCTTGCTACGTTTGTACTAACTGGTTGTAGATTGGGTTAATAGTGTGAATTTGATTAATTTGCTAGACTTGATGAGAGAACTCAGAGAAATGCTTACCACAGTTGCCGGCTTATAAGAAAGGATGTAATACATGGCAGGAATGAGGAGACATACATATGGAGATATATAAGAAGACCTACTGAGTTTCCATGCTGTGCTATTTTTAGGTCACTTCACAAGTCCAATTATATAGAAACTCCTCAAATATACTGACGTGTGGTTTGTAGAGACACTTGCATGGACATAACTGCATGAATCTATGCTGAAGAGAAAGCTAACAGACCACCAAAACACTGGCTCTGTATACATTCTTATGAAAGATAAATGCAGCATCTCCCAGAAATGAGGAGAGTCTTGGGACTCACTGTCAGCTAGACAAGGACAGAGAAGTTTTTAAGGCCAACATGAGTACAGAAAAATGAGGCAAGATTATAATTTCTGTGACTTGCCTTGATGCAAAGGAGTTGGAGCTTATATGGCATGTATTAGAGCCAGAGTTATCAATGAAGAAAACAGAAATAAAAATGTTTGTATCTTAATGCCTTAATTTAATCACAATGATTTCCTTTTCTCGTGAGGAAAGTCTCAAATTTCTATCTTGCTTGGTTTCCCAAACCTTAAGCACAGGATACTTCCATGTTCATTTTCAAAGGAGACGCTGAAGTTACAGATTGTTTTTTTTTTGTTTGTTTTTTGTTTTGTTTTTCTGTTTTTATGAGATAGGGTTTCTCTGTGTAGCCCTGGCTGTCCTGGAACTTACTCTATAGACCAGACTGGCCTCAAACTCAGAAATCCTCCTGCCTCTGCCTCCCAAGTTCTGGGATTAAAGGCATGCGCCACCACTGCCCAGCAAAGTTAGAGAATTTATTTGAGGACACGAAACAGCTGTGCTACAGAAATACCATTTGAGTTCAAAGACAGCCCGTGCCACATATATGCAAGTTTTACCTTTGAAAATAGCCATTGGGGAGACATCATGATTTTTTTGTAAAGCAATTTTGTAAATCTTTTAGGTAGAGAATTATAAAAAGAAAAGAAAATGTTCAATTTCACATGAAGAAGGAAGAAACCTCTGAAGGAACAGGCACCAGAATTCAAAGAAAGGAAAATAGTCTTTAAAAGATACTGGGTTTGATGAGAGGGGATAGACTATAAAATAATGATCTTGTTTCAATTCACAAGCACACATTTTCTAGTAACACAAAAGGAAGAAAAGACACTAGGGGTGTCTTTTCCAGAAGCATGAAGGGAGTGACACATTTGGAAAACTGACAAGAAGCTAGCAAAATGAGTGCTGACCAGAACTGTATGTGCCTTGTGCAATATTCTAAGAAGTTTGAACTTTATGCCGAGAGCAAAATAGCACTGTTAAGTAATTCTAAGTAAAGAAAGTCAACAGGATATGAGTTTGTAATTCTAAAGAGGATATGAAAAGGAGAAAACAGAAGATTATTCACCAAGAAAGATTAATGCAATAACACCAAAACCACATGAAGTCCTGAACTGAAACGTGTAGGCAGTTTTAGAAAAGTACGTTGTGCTTAGTCTAGACAGAGTATGGATTACCTGGGAATGAGCTTGATGTTCACTGTGACAACAGAGAGAGCTATAAAATCAAAAAGCAAACTTCAAGAGTCATCATACATGTGAGGCATGCTTCTCCTAACCACTTCTGAGGACACTTTGACATAGCAGCCAGAGTAGAGAAAAAAGAGGCAATGGGAACTGGACAAGAAATGAAGCAACAGTTTCAGTAAAAGATCAAAACAAACAGAGGTCTTAGTACTTACTGTAGACCAGCTCTGCTTGGAATGACACACAGTGTAAAACTAGCATGCAGCGGACGTAATAAAAGGTGACGTTAAGGCTTCAGTTAGAGTTATAACATGAATAGCACCCTAATTCTTCCATTTCCTCAGTTTGAGTAACAGGGATAGATTTAGCTAAAAAAGCTTAACTTCAGTGTGTTGTAGAACAGGGACAGTAATTTAGTGTCTCAAATATAACTTAATATAAATATAAGGTTGGCAGTTGAATGGGAGATAGAGGAGGTAAGAGTTAGGAGAAAAAGTCGAGACAGAGTCCCTTCCCAAGGCCAGAGACCCATAACCAGGGGATATGTATCATTTTGTTTATATCTTCTGGGATCTGGAAACAGATTCAAACCTTCTCTAACCTCTCAATGGGGAAGCAGCAAACAATATTACATAGACTTCTAGCTTCCCAGCAAATGTTTGGACCTTCTTATTATAGAAAGGGTATACAATACATAAATATATCATGGTTATTTAAATATATAGGATGAATGAAGAGAGATATAGGATAAGCAACCAAACGAAGTCCAAAACAAGGAGCTTCACCAAGAAATGACCAGGTCAAATTTACAACTGAAAACTGATAGTGATTGAAGAAAAAGGCTGTTAAGACACTGGCAATATGAGGAGTAGATATAAGCAGAGAAATTTACATAGCTCTTTAAGAATACTTAAGGTATTTAAAAACTCAACCATAGAGTTAATTCCATAATGGAAATTAGTATTATTTTTTTCCAGTTCAAATAACTCTCTAATGTAAAACTAGGCATATAAAATAATCTTTGACCACCAGGAAAGTTTGCATTTTTATTGTAGTAACATTGTAGACAGTAATATTAAACAATGGATATATACAAACAATAATAATAACTATATGTAAATTTGTTGCTGAAGAAAAAGGACTCCAAGAGTAATATGTTATTTTCCCAAATCACTAATATAACTTTATGTTTATTTGCAATGCACATTTTATATTACTACTAACAAAATGTCAACTCAATAATCAACACATGATTCTTTAATCTAGTATTGAAACAATCAGAGTGAAGAATTAAAATGGCAATTATGGGTTGTGTTGGATATAAATAAAAGTATTTAGTCTATACATGGTCTGCCCAACACAACAATACGTGCACACACACATAAAACTTAAGGGGGAGTCATGAGGTTGTAGTTATATAATTATGTAAATGTGTGAGACAATAAAGATCAAACAGAAAGACGGCATGAATTTCAGAGAGTTAGAGGCAGCAGGAGAGCTTAGAGGGAGAGGCCATGAGGGGCGCCAGAGAGAAGCACAGGAAGGAGTAAAGGATGGAATTACATTTTAATTTTTTGAAGCTATAATAAAAAGGTAATATTTTAAGATCACAATGCCAGTATTGTGCTTGGTAGATATTAATTTTACGTTTTATGAAATAGAGTCACATGTTTGACTTAAAAGCAGCAAAGATGAACTATCACTCTGAGAGAGGAGAAACCTTGAATGGAAAGAATGAGCATTTTATTTGTTTAGATGTTATCCTCAAGAAAATAAAGGGCAAACTGTGACGTTTAATCAAAATAGCTTTTGATATAATAAATACAGAAATAGAAAGCAAAATATTATTTCTTTTGCACCAGTTTTATTATACTGTTGAACACTGTGTGCATGGTAAAGTTATATAGTGGCTGATCATCTTTCATGCCTCTTAACAATCACACTCCGAGCAAAACAATGACATTTCCTGTTGAAATATCCAGTGTGTTTTGTCTATCTTTTGGGCTAGGGAGGAAATTACAAAAGGAACTTTGTTAGAATCTTATTCCAAACTTGTAGAAATTGTGTTTTATATACAGACTTCATAAACTAAGAGTGCCGAGTGTGGCAAACAGTCACTTGTGGGAGCTGAACAAGTCCTATCAGTAGACATGGTCTGGCATTCCCAACTAGACTTTCATGTTCTTCTTTAGATAATAACTCTCTGAGATCATAATGAAGAAATCTCTAATCATCTGTTAACACAGGAAAATTATGAACATCCGAGCCACAGAAACCACGACTCTTTTTCCACACAGAGTGACAGCCACCTCCTTATCAATTACAACTTTAGCATCATGCTGGTCTCCCCTCTGCCTAGAGAAGATTAAGACGAACGTAAAATTGCCTTATCTCGCCTTCTTCTTCAGCTCTCCAACTTTATATTCCTTCCCAAATCTACCAACCACAATTAAATTCTATCATCATTTTTTTAAGTGCAGAGCTTCTGTTATTGCTTGGATATTAGTGGAACCTAAAAGTTCATGTGCTGAACACATTGTCTTATGGATCAGTTGTTCCAGTTGGGACATTTGAGAGGGGGTTGAGACATGAGGGCCTTAAATTCATGAATGGATAATCCATCCATGCATTTCTGTTTTCTTTTTTTTTTTTGGTTTTTCAAGACAGGGTTTCTCTGTGTAGCCCTGGCTGCCCTGGAACTCACTCTGTAGACCAGGCTGGCCTCGAACTCAGAAATCTACCTGCCTCTGCCTCCCAAGTGCTGGGATTAAAGGCGTGTGCCACCACTGCCCGGCCATCCGTGCATTCATAATTCAGTGGTATATTGTGAAGGACTAGAAATTTTAGAAGACAGAATTAGTAAGAAGCAGAGAACTGGTTTCCTCCTCTCCGTTTCCTATGCTTCTTCCTTTCCACATTTGCTCTAGCAAATTAACTTTTTAAAAATTTTTATTTATTTATTTATTTAGTTAGTTAGTTAGTTACACTCCAGATTTTATCCTCCCCCTCCCCGTCCACCCTCTGGCTGTTCCACATCCCATATCTCCTCTCCACCCCATCTCCACATGTGTGTCCCCACCCCCCACTCCACCTACCTCTAAACTCCCTAGGGCCTCCAGTCTCTTGAAGGTTATGTGCATCATCTCTGATTGCACACAGACCCAGCAGTCCTCTGCTGTATATGTTTTGGGTGCCCCATACCAGCTGGTGTATGTTTCCTGTTTGGTGGTCCAGTGTGTGAGAGATCTCGGAACTCCAGGTTAATTGAGACTGCTGGTCCTCCTCAGCTCCTTTCAGCCTTTCCCTGATTCAACCACAGGGGTCAGCAGCTTCTGTCCATTGGTTGGGTGCAAATGTCTGCATCTGACTCTTCCAGCTGCTTGTTGGGTCTTCCGGAGTGCGGCTTGGGATCCAGCTCAAGGGGAGGTCCCAAAGCCTGATACTGTTACTGAGGCTATGGAGCGCTCACAAAAAGGGACCTAGCATGACTGCAAATTAATTTCTTTTTAAATTCACTTTATATCCTGATTGAGAACCCATTCCTTCTCTCTTCCCAGTCCCATGCTTACAAATTCCTCCCTTTCTCCACCCCCTGGGTACCACCTCCTTGGGTGCCACCCCTCGCTGCTCTTCTACAATGCTCTACCTCACTGCAAGTGCAGAAATAATAGAACTTGTACAGCATCAGTGTAATGAAATCATTTCCCCTTTAACTTGATATACTCAGAGTTTGTTGTTGTTGTTGTTTTGTTTTTTGATTTTGTTTTTGTTTTTTTTGTTGTTTGTTTGTTTGTTTTTACAGTGATGGAAAAATCCCTCAAGACAACTTCTCACTTCTCACTGGGTCACTGTCACTGCCACATACTATACTTTACCTCCCTATAATAATGAACACGTTCATCCACAGATGTTCTCTGGTAGTCAGCACAGTGCTAATAGAGAACCTAAGTACGCTTGACTCCAAATGCTCTGATATGTTTGGAAGCATAACCTTTGAGAATTTTCAAGAAATCTAAATGTACCTTCTAAGAAGGAAAACCCTGGGCTGAGAGGAAGAGTAGTGTTAAGAAGTCATCAGGAGGTCACCAGGAGGTGACTGGGAGAGAGGTTACCTACCCAGGGCCATGCAGCACCTTAGAGCTTTTTCGTTGTTCTGTGTCAAAAGAAGGCCAGGAACTGTTCATCTATATCAGCAAGACTTCACTCAAGGAGAAACCCTGGCCACAATGTTACAATATTCTTTTATTATTATAGAAATGTCCATCTGAAGAGTATAATATGGCTTGAGAACAAAAGTTCCTTCCAGCTAATAACAAGCAAACTCATAATAATGAATTTTAAATAGCATTTAAAGAAGAAATAGACAGACTCTATATTTAGAAGAAATTAAAATCTTAAATAACATGTGTAGTACTAAACACAGGCAGAAATTTCTGTTCTATAAAGCAACAGTGACAATAATTGTTACATTATAATTATAATAATGATTATAAAGCAGGCATCATGAGTGCCAGGTTCAGTGCCCCAGTGTTCACTGGTTTTTTGAGAAATAATATACTAAGCATAGCCTGGTTTAATCCACTGTCAAATCAAGCTGTGTTTTCTCACTGCCTTGTGTACTATGTTTGTTTTCCAATACCTAATAGCTTGGAAACGTTTAAAATTAACTCTGACTCTGAGCATGGCTCTCCCTGTGTGATGCATGTCCTTCCCTAATCTTATCTTGCCCTCAACCTTTTGCCTACATAGCAAGCACCTGCTGGCCAGTCATGCCTGCAACCCAAACCATATTCTGATATGTCTGTCCTCACTGGAAGATTAACACCAAGCACACAGACAAATACTGTGTCAAACCTGTCCGATCTTATTTTCATTTTCTGGCTCTGAGGCTTTTATCTTGCCTTTGAAGTTATTTCTTGTGTAAATTGGCAGAATGTATTTGAACTTTGCACTCCTGTCATTGCTTGGAATTTGCTTTTATTTTCTTTAATATTGTTTTATTTATCATTTTATGTGTGGGGGGTTTTGCTGTATATTTGCCTGCACAGTATGTATATGTGTGGTGTCCACACAATCCAGAATAGGGCACTTAATCCCCTGAAATTGGAGTAACAGACAGTTATGAGGAGCCATGTAGATGCTGGCAATTAAGCCCATGACCTCTGGAATAGCAACAAGCAGCGAATAATCTCTCCAGTCCCTGAATGATTACTTTTTAAAGACACAATCTTCTTCTATTGTTTACATTCACACTTCATGATGATCTGCCTGTCTCAGCCTTCCCAGTGCTGTGATTATAGAAATTAGAGACCTCATTCAGATGATTCTGGACTTTATTTTGGATACAAGTAAGGCCTGGTACCCTCCCCAAGCAGATCAGGAGTAACTTGAAGGTAATAGTCCTAAACCACTGATTGAACTAGAATGTGACAGACACTCTCAGGTGGTGAGAGCGAATGCCAGAGAGAGCTGATGAGGTGCTGTGGCACAGTTGGTGGAGGGAGCCATGACTTGCAGGCTATGGAAAGCAAATCCAGGTGTAGGGTGGAGTGGGGTGTGGTAGGAGTCTAAGAGGATTTTTCAAAGAGATGCAGAAGAAAACATACATCAGGAGACAGGAGAAACCATGGTTTTGGTAAGGTTTTAGTATGTATGAGTTTTAAAAGTACAAATCACTAAGAAAATGAGCATAAAAGACATCTTAGGCCATGTAATAGCATCTAGTACTGCAAATTTCCTTCAGTAAACAGGTTTTATTCTATCATATTTAAGTGAAAGAATAAAACAGCCATTGAACAGAACCAGTTGGAAGTAAGGCCAGCGTAAGATGCTAAAGATCTAGGAAGGAAATGGCTGACATAGTCCGTGGGTATAGGAAGAAGATGAGAAAGGTTTTAGAAATATGAACAAGGCATGGAACACCAAGACAGTGAAATTGGTAGGTGGTCTGTGGCACACCGTTAGCTAGTTGGGGAAACTAGCCCAAGTTTGAGGACTGAGTAACAAGATTAAAGGAGATACCACTGACACTGAGAGGAAAAGTTAGAAAACATTAGGCTAGTACTGAGTTTAAAGTGAACACGTTTTCTTGATGCAGAATCCTGGCTCAGTCTTTTGATCTCACTGTTTAATCATTTAAAATAGTATTAATATTTAGTACTTTTAATTCAGTGTAAAAATTGTACTTAGGCTGTTATATCAAGTAATATATATTATATATAATATATATACATTAACTTACTAATTTTCTAGAATTACAGCTATGAAATAGGAACATTTATTGGCCAGTCTAACAGTACAGAAGCAGAGTCACAAAGGGTTTTACTAACTTGCCCAAATTCACAGACCTGGGGACTTTGGAAGATTTCAGCTTACATCTATATAAAATGGTAATAAAAAAAGTTCTTTAACCAATCATTTATAATGATTTTCATTAAATACTAATCATTTGCATAATTGTTATCAGATTCTATTATAGTTATCCAATGAGGGAAAATAAGAATATTTCACCTATTTATTCATAACATAAGAATTTACAGAGTATAATTTATATGCAGAGTATAAGTTGTGCATTTTACTGATGTCTAAGGACAGATTTAAGCACAGCAAGGCACACAGATTTGGGGGGTTATTTCTCATGTATTTTTAATGCAAGCACAGTCACCATGAAATTTCAGAATGGAAAGCATGTATATTGAAAAGACTTAGACAGTTTCAAGTCAATATGCAGCATGGCAGTATCTGAAACTCAGGCACTAGACATAGAAATACCTGAGTAGAACACTTAGAAAGTGGTTAGCGCTACGAGACATAGGTCAAACAATGACCTTCAATAGGAGATCCCTTAGGAGATGGTTGGTGGGAAGGGGTAGGCCCAGATAATGTGAAAACTGGAAAGAGAATGCCAGTCTCCCTCAGTGAGGATAGATATAAAAGCACATTAAATGTCTATTTGTCTGAGTTCTTTGTGAAAGTCAGTAGACATTGAATTAAAACTGTGTGCAGAATCATTCCCACTACTTATACTTGATGGATTTGAAGGAAAACAAAATGTATGCATTAGGGAATAGTTGAAAGTAAATTTCTATCCCTAAATCTTATAAAACAAACCATGATTCGTTTCTGTGCCATGGAAAATAACCACTAAGCATTCTCTTTTAATGAAAGACCATTCAGATTGATTCAATTGCTTTTGTTTACTCTACAGAACTTCTGCTTCAGAAATGCTCCCCTGTTACTATGTACGGAAGCTGTGCATGGGAGATTTGAGAAGGCAAAATGCATCCTGGACACTCAAAAGGAATATTAATGGCTTAGGGAAGATAATGGGATGATTATGACCAACTATTTTATGTTTACCCTACAGTGCAAAGATTTTGCTTTCCCTTGCTTATCCTTCTGTTTCCTGGTGTTGGTTGATAAAACAATGTTTTGCACTATACTGTCATAAGCTGCAGGACAAGGATGCTATACTCAAAAGCATAGAAGACAGGAGTAAACATTGTGTTGTCTTTCAATGGAGTTACAAGGAAACCTTGAAAGGAAGTAGGAAATAGGTGATAGTTGGAGCTCTTTTATTAGTAAGCCACAGCAACTACACCCCAGAAAAATGTTGAGGAGAATGTGGCCAGGCCAGAAAGAGCATGGACTATACAAACTATAGTCAGTCATAAAATAAAAGGAAGGAAATCACAACTAATCACAAGAAAAAGCCAATAAATCCTCAAGAAAATCCTCAAGAATATCTTTGGATAAACACTGGGAAATATTGATTTCAGTGTTTCCACTGATTTTAATTTAAGAAAGATACATGTAGCAAAAGGAATCTAGAAAACTGAGTGCAGAAGAAAGAGTGTCTATGTCTTGCATGCAAGGGGAGAAAAAGTACTCAGACATTGCTGGCCTAATGAATGAACTGGTGGACAGAATCACCTGAGACTGTTCGGCAACTATGAGTTGTCAATAAGAAGCACAGAAAAATTGTAGAGAAGTTTTCTAGTAAATTGTAGAGCTAATTTTGAGTGGAGGCAAAAATTAAAGTAAATGAAAGATGCCACCAAATCAGAAACAATGAAAGAACAAAAGCAAGCAAGGGAGCAAGCCTATGGCCAAGGGTACTGAGGCAGGTAATTCCCTAAAATTAACTCCATATTTTAATCAAAAATATTTCACAGATCTCTGTGCTTTATGGATAATGCACATGAATATTTTTCAAAGATTGGGAAACATGACATGGAAGTACCTCATTCTTAAATTCCTCAAACAATCAATTTATTCTAACTAATCATAGTCCTCAGTGAACATTACCGATTAGAAAACCTTTAGTTGCATTTTGAAATGAGAAAGAATCTATTTAGTGGGTGCTTGTAACAGAAATACTGCAGATTCGAGCAAGTGAGGCTACAAAGGACCTTGCCTTTATGGAACTGTCATTTCAGCCAGAAGCACCTACTCTGAGCAATACTGTACATCTCTGAATGTGTGTGCATGCACGTCTCACAAGACAGAACACAGACTTAGTAAACATTACCTACCTTCCATTGTTCTATAAAGTTCCCTAGCATTGTAAAAGGAAGCCAGACATTTGATCAGGCAGGGAACAAACAACTCTGCCCCATCCCTATTTCTGCTGCTCACTTAAGCACTTCTATCGCACTATTTGATCAACTTTTCCTTCAGCAGTTTGTTCTAATGTCTATGGGAACAGTACAGGAACACCATGCAAATGCTTTCTATGTTTTCATTATTAATGTTTTGTTTTTGTTTATTAACTACATCGGAAGGTTTTATTCTATATTAGCAAAACTGAGAATTTATGAAAAGATACTGTTTAATTATAAGGGGCCAAGACAATCTAGTAGTGTTCTACATTGCCTAGAAAAAGCACCATTGTACTCACTCAATGGATCGGTGGGTCTAAAAGACAATAATCCCACCAAATACTGCCGCTTTATGCTTCACTCATGAAATCACGTCTGAGAAAGCCTAGTTTACTCATTTGATGTTTGGGGTTCTAAGCCATGGAACTACTGTATCAAAAGCTGATTCCACTACATCATTTCTCAACTTCCCAGAATCAGATGAAGCAAATGCACTTGATGATGGCATGATTACAGCCCAAATAGAGATGTAAAACTTTCCGTAAAGGATCAAACCACTATCTAAGTGAAATGTAATCTAATTGAAATTATCCTAACTAAATCACCTTTGAAACATGATAGGATGATTAACAGTCTGTTTTATGGTGATGATAGTTTTCTTTTGTCCAGATAGAGACTCATTCTGTAACCCAGGATACGTGGCCTGTTAGAGTGATTGACTCAGCCTCCTGATCAGTGGGCATATGGGAGTGCAAAGAACATGTCCTCTATGTCGCAATATCCTTTTGAATTTGCTACAAAAACTGGAAAGTATAAAATGTATACTTGAAATATTTGAAGAAAATATATATCAAAGACAGAAAATAACAACAACAACAACAACAACAAAAACAACAACAATAAATGTTAAAAGATGTCCTTATCACACTTTTAAACCTTATTAGCACTGAAGGGTGAAGCAGTATTTTTCTAGAAGATCATGTTCTTGTCCTTGGTGAATGCAGCCAAGTTGTCTCATATGTTCCTTCCATTGCCAGTTTTCTGTCATTTCTTCTCTCATACTATAGTGCTTCTGTGACAAAGGTCTCTGGCCACATCACATCTTCAACTACTTAGTAGAGAATTACAAAGCACCTAAATAAAAATGCTATGTAATTGTGCACATGGTCCATTTGTAAAGGATACAAAATAGAATTTACCCTATTCATTTCCTTTTTAAAAACATTTATTGGAGCTGAGGGTATAGCTCACTTGGTAGAGCAGATTACCTAGCATGTGTGCTTGAAACCTGGGGTTTGATCTGCAGCATATCATAAAGGGAAGTCCATCCATGTAATATCAGCAACTGGAAAGCAGAGAAAGAGGATCAGCAGTTCCATGCCCTCCACCTACATAATGAGTTTGAAGTCAGCCTGGCATATATGAGATTCTGTCTCAAAACAAACAACAAATAAATGACTAGGATCTATAGGAGACTGTTAGCCCTTTGTAGATGCTTCTAGAGTCTTGGCTACTTCCTGTATTTCTACACAAAACAAATGATATACTAGAACTCTTTACTGAATTTAGAATTCTTTCCACATTCCTGTGCACCTAGACTTTTAGACCATTTCCCGTTTTACACTAACTGTTTATAAGAGAAAGGATTTCAAGGACTCAACGCTGTTTCTGGTACCCAGTTGTAAAAAGTAAGGCACCCTACAACTTCCCTCCGAACGACGCTATCATGAAAATCACAATAACTCACAAACACGTTTTTCTCTCCATTTACAGAAATTCTTTGTCCTTAACAACTTTTCCCTTTTACTCAAAATGGATTTTTGCCCTCACATAATGTATCCTGATTATGGTTTCTATATCCTCTACTCGGTCCTACTCACCCTCTCCCTCCAGATTCACTTCCTTTCTGGCTCTGGTTAGAAAACAAGCAAGATTCTAAGGGATAATAATATAATATAACAGAATTCAACTAATACAAAAGATAAAACAAAGTAACACATTAGAATGGGACAAAACAAACAGAAGGAAAGAGCCAAAGAGAAGCCACAAGAAAGAATAGCCCACCCATGCATGTAGTCAGAAACCTCATAAAAAATGCTAACCTGGAAGCCATAGATGACATGATTTATATATAAAGGACCTGGTGCAGATCCACACAGGCCTTCGATTTACAAAAATTCTTAATTTTAAATTTTGTAACTTTTTTTCATCAAGCAGAAATAACTATGAAGGTAAATTTATAGACACTAGTAATGTCTGGTTAAATTTTTAAGTATTCATCTTAATGAAGAGTTGGCTCCAGAAGCACAAATGAACCTCAGTCACATCAGCCATCTTGCAGGATTTTGTCTTTGCACTCACTAAGTGAATGGCAAGCCCCATACCTCCCTGTGGCACTAATTGTAGCACTTGAAATAGTTTTTTTTTTTTCTAACAACAAACAACCTTGGAGACCTGGAGCTTGTCATTTTGCTTTTCTTCCCAGGTGAAATTGTTTTACTATCTTCCAGTGCCTGATTTCTTTTCTAAATTATCAGATCAGTCTATTACAAGCTGTTGTTGTCCTTTCCTGAAAGGATCCAGTTTCAAATAATTAGTGCTTCTGGAGTACATCATTTAGAGATATTTCTCCTTCCTTCTCTCAGGCTCACAGGAGTCTCACTGATCCACAAATCCACTTGTATTATTTAGCTACACCTGAGAAGAAGGCAGGTGGTCTGTTTGTCTGCATTTGATCCAGATTCCTTCCAACCAGAGAGGGACACAGATATCCACACTTGTATAATAATAAGCCAGAAGTAAGCAATCATGTCACACAGCCATTCTCCAGAAACAAGAAGCCTGTGACCTTTGCCCAGTAAAGAAACATATCTAATTCAGTCCTAAGCTTTGCAAAATAGATTGGAAAGTCAGAATGAATTGTCATTTTTGCACTAGCAGCTAATCAATCCACAAGTAAGTACACTGTTGAGTTTACTTCATGAAAAGTTGATACTTTAGAATTATTTACACGGATGTACATGAAACACACCTGCAGAAAAATATCTGCTGTATAATCAAATCTTCCACTGACCCACAAATGACATAACTGGGAGATGACAGTCAAAGTAAATTATGTAATCATCAATTATCAATATGCCTTTCCCATTCTTTCTAGGAGTTAGCTAGCTAAGAGTATGAGTTTTTCCCATTATTTTTTATGCACTAAGTCAGGAGTGACTCAAAGCCAAAAAATGCTTTCAGAGAATGTAAACAAAGTCCATTCAGCCTCTTCTCTGATTTTTAAGAACTATTTTTTGTAACCTTAAAGCAAAGAACACAAAATCTAATTCATGGTGTTAGAGTAATATGACCAAAATGTTAACATTCTAGAAGGCATAAAGCATAAACAAATTTCAATAAGATATGAAGTAAGTAACATTTAGGTATGAAACATAAAATTTGAAAATATAAAGGAACATAGAAAGAAATATAAAATTCAAGGATAAATCTGGTTCCACAAATTCTCAAAAAACAAAAAATATGAAATTCCCAAAGAGAAATCTTGCAGAACAAATTGGGAGACTGGGCAATGTGAAAACAAGGGATCACGATAAAATGTCCCTTTCTCCTTAACCGTAAACAAATAAACTTCTTAAGAGAATTATTGCACATTAATTATTATACCAGACAGCACACACCTTAGAACGTTCACATAGTTAATTCATAGATAACAGGATATCTACTACAAAGACACAGACAGCTACACTCCTAAATAAAAATTCTGCTCACCAACTTCTGGAACAGCTTGCTTGCCCAGTCACAGGATCTTACGATTAGCTTCAGGGAGACTGTTGAAGGAGACAGAGAAAGTAAACATACCATTTCCACAGCAGAGCAGCTGAGAATTCTGGGAGGAGGCACCGGGTCTCAACTATTCATTTAGCTTCTAGGTTAGCCTGACATCTGACAACCATTGACATCCTGAGTATTCCAGCCCTTCAGACCCACGCCTACTAGGGAATAAATACAGGTCTCTGACACCTGAGCCAAATGAAATGAAAGCTAACGTGAAAAATCACCCTCATTTTGTGCCTCAGTTGAGGAAAATAAAACCCTTAATCCTCTTCCTGCTGAAAAACTCTGGTATGCTCCTTAAGAAATAGTTGCTGTGCTTATGAAATACAGAAATTCAAAATGCCCTGAGAATACTAGTCGGTTTGCTTCTCTTCTGCTTATCATTTGCTTTGATAGGTATAGTCTTGGGGTTCTTTCTTGATCAAGTGTAAAAGCAGCACAACAGCTCACTTCAGTTTAGTCAGCAAACAGGGCTTTGCTCCAGCCACTTGGGGAAGCTATTACTCATTAGTTCCTAAAATGTGAATGTCTATGTTGTAACCTTTCTTCATATGTTTTCCCCTATTTTTAGTCATAGTTTGGTCATTCTTGCTTAAGTCAATTTATGAGTCAGAATGTGCCACTCATGGCTGTGTTATTTAAGTTTGAACCACGGTTATTTAAAAATCTTTTGAATGTTTTCAGCAGGTGGGCTTAATATTACTGCTAGGTCCATGAATTAAAGCTTGACCCTCAATCTGAATAGATCCTGTGATAAAAGTTAAACTCTGATGAAATAGTGGCATGTATTCTATCAATACATCACTAGCTTTATGAATAATCCATATATTACGAATTTCTCCATAGTTAAACAAACTGAGCAGAGAGGTCAAGAAAGCCCAACACAATCAGACCGACATACTGCTGTGATTCTTTTTAGATGGTAAGTATTTTCATTTAACAATTCAATTCTAGAAAGTTCTAAAGAGGTACTCAGGGGAGGAGAGGTCATAGAGTACCATGTTTTACATGACACTCGGCTATAACCAATAGTACCTACCATCTGCTTGGTCAAATCATTAAAAACAACACTCTCATAATAATTTCACTACAAGTGCTCGTGTGCAGAGACATCCACCTGCTCAGCACTTTGCTGTGTGTGACAGTCAGGTTTTTTTTCCTTAGCCCAAATGAGTTTTTCAATCAACTTAATAGTTATAGGGCCATTCTACAGTAAAAACAACGAACTAAAAAAATATAATTATGGTATGTCGAACCTGTGCAGTTTGGACTGGATCTTAGTTGCATGTTAGCCATCAATTCCACCTGCCCTTTAGCTTTTGTCAGATTAGTTATTCTATGAGCAATTCCAAGGTTCGATTATTTGTAGTTATCTATTAATCTATTTATTTTTGTTTAAGCAAACTTAGGAAAGCATAGAAATCTGCTCCCCCCCAACCCTAAAGAATTGCTCAGATACCACAAAAGCTTCAAAAGCATTGAATTGGAACAAACACAAAAAGACAAGACAGTAATCTCCAGTTGTAGAGGGACCTCTACCATCTCTTATATTTGTGTGTCAAGTTCCTCCTGACAACTTTTTTTAAGACTCTGACTTAAACCGGGAGGAATATTTCTGGTAAAAGCACCCCAAACGCAATCTGAGTTCTAATAGGTGACAGAGTGGAAGGGTTAAGCAAGTACCAATGATTTCGGCTGCCGATTTTCTTTCTCAATACTGGGAAGAATTTTTTATGTGAAGTTTGAACCATATATTCTAAAATATAATAGAAGATGACTCATTACTATAGAAAACATGGTTTTGCGTATATCGTTTAGACTAAAAACTACTCAACTTTCTATTTTTATTTTTATTTGAAGAAAACAGTTGGAAACGCTGTATGGAACCTACCAGTAATTATAGAATACCTTGGTTATTCCAAGCATCCTGAGCTCTAGGTGTGGTTTATGCTCTGTAAATAAAAATAAAAATAGAAAATTTGAATGTTCTTTCCAAAAATTATAAGCGAGTATCACTGGACAAGAGCACTGACCCCATGTGCTCAGGGCATCACCATAGATGTTTTGTTGTTTGATGTATTAGCTTCACAATCAACCCTTCACCACGTAACATGTATGTAATCTCAATTTGACCTGTTGATTGCTTTTGTAATGTTTATAAACCTAAAACTTTGAACAAGTCAATGCCAAAAGCCCTTCCGGGAGCTCTACTGTACAATGAATGGTTTAACCTTCAGCTGTTGAGAGAATGTTCACACGACATTATCATGTAGTATTCATTTCTGTCTAAAAATCTTCCTCCAAAGAAGCAAGGAAGTCCACCTGGACCTCAAAAATATCACTCTGATGATGAAATTAAAGTAGTATTTATGCTTTCTTCCCTATTCTCTAGGAATTGTTTTCTCTTATATGTCTTTCTCTTCCACTTGGTCAACTTTAATTATTAATGAAGTTCCCTTAATCATTAATCAATATATCAGGCTGGATATGTTTTGAGCACATAAAGGGACAACATGGTCATTTTCAAAATCATTTCAGTCAAGCCAAAAATTTAAACTACAGATATCCTCCTTCGTGTTTCCTTGTCCATTGTTTGAGAGTTCATGGTGAACTATTTCCAATCCTTGGCTCAGCAACGTAACAGGGAAGGAACAGCTTGTAGCCTTCTAGGGAAACATTGGCATAAACTCCTTGACCCACTTGAAAACAATGCGTAATTGTCACTGAGATATTTAAATATTAACCTTGCTAACTTGTGTTTCAAAAAACATTTTTGAGAAACACCCTTGGATAACTATCAGCTTGCTAAACTTGTACATAGGATTCAAAAGATATTTGATGACTAATTTATAGCTAAGTATGTCAACAAATTCCTATTGGAATTTTCTATAGGTTTATATTGTAACTTAATATGGGATAAATGGTGCCATTCAAAGCCATCCTTCCTAAGAAACATGTCTTAAAGGAGAATTGTGGCAAAGGTTTCATATTAGATTTCTCTGCCAACTTGTTCTCAAATCTGCCATGTGTGTAATACCCTTTTTCTAAACATCAGCTTGAGGCAAAGGTTTTGTTGTGACCCTCTCTCCTTAATTCTTTTATTGGTGGAGGAGAGTCATAATTTTGTAATAGTACACTATAGCTCACAAGGCCTCAGAACTTATGTAAACAAGGTTTGCCTCAAACTCATAGGACTCTCCTGTCTCAGTGCCATAGGACTGACTTTAAAGGGTTTTTTTTTCTTGGAAAAATTAAAAGAGAAGTTAAATAGTTTCACTACACACATAGTAGAATTTCTGGAATGATCTATGTTAACTACATGGATTTAGTCATTCTACAAATGGTAGATCACAGCAACTATGATTAACATGTACAACTTCTGCTTACATTTAAAAATTATGGTATTAAGTCTCTAAACTTAGATTTAGAAGAAATCGCTTACTATTTGCTCACTATTAAGAATGGGGATTGAATCAACTTCTACTAAGTTCTCCAGTTTGTTCCCAAAGCTTAAAAATTTCAATAGCCTTGTAGCCCATTTAATCCCCCCTTCCATCCTCATCTGCACTGATTACAAAAACCTCACCAACAATTAACATAACACATCAGAGCCAAAAAACCCTACTGTTCCTGTTTTTCATCAGGTGGCCATTTATTCTTTGACACTGTAGGAGGCTATCTTAACATCGTGTACATAAGAAAATCTTGTTTTATGTGATAAGTTAGGTGCCAAAGATTGTGCATATATTTTAATATTTAGTGAATGTACATCTATATATGGATATTTTTCATTTGTATACACGGGAAGGAAACGAACTGAGCTATAAAAGTAAATAGGTTTCTGTGAGCAAACAATTAGGAAAGTGTTTAAAAACAAGGGTCAGCAACTGCAGGGAACCATGGAGCGAAAGGAGCATGATTCAAACAACTAAAAGCACAATAGGATGCTGGATAAGAGAGAAGTGGAAAGAGTAAGAAAAGATGGCATAGAAATCTGTAAGCATTATCCCCACCCTAGGAACAAGTAGAAATGTTTGAAGTATTTTAAAGCTTTGGAGGACTCTAAGGAATGCATAATAAAATCTCAATTGCATTGATAAAGTCTGTAAGAGCAACGCTGGTGGATACAGAGAGGTAGAAATGGGTGGAAAGAAGCCAGAGAGCAAATCTTGCTGGACAGAAAGGTAACTTGGCTAAAAGTGGGTCCAAAAGCAAAACGGAACATATATGGATTTTTTGAAAATGTATTTTGAAGGTAAAATAGGCCTTCAATTATGGGTTGGTATTCTGGAAATGATGAAGTTAATTTAAGAAGTATTATGTGGGATTATAGAAGTTGCTTTCCTTGGGTAACCATTAGGATTCATGGAGCTGCAGTGGCTGGCACAGATCAAGTGTTGAAAACTATGTTATGGATGAAAATGAGAATAAGTGAGAGAGCAAGTTATTGAAGAATTGTGTCTGACGGAGATGCCAGCAAACAGAGATGTTGAAACATGGAGAGCATCAATTCTGGGTGCTCTCCAAACTTCCAAGTGCAGACTGAGCCAACACCACATAAAGAGTATTTGAACAAAAACTGAATCTATACTGGAAATAGACAGACATTTTCTTGTCATTATCTCTAAGTAATTCAGAAGTTTATATTTTATTTATATTAATGTAAGTATAAGTAATCTAGAGATAATTTGACATATATGAGAGAATGTGTGTTGCCTATAGGCAAATATTTTTTAACATGGGTTCTGGATTGTGGAATCCTTACCAAAAAAAAAAAAAAAAAAAAGCCCTTGAGGAATAATGAGGAGAGGTGTGAGTAACTTTTTAGTTTTGTTCTCACAGAAAGATTTCACAAGGTATAACAAACTAAAGGGCACCTTTAAAGATAGCCCCAACAAGATAATTCTTGCAGACCAAGAAGTGAAGAAACCCAATACTTGAAAAACAACCAAGAATGATTTAAAGAAATGTTGCAAGAGCTTTATACACATCTGGGTATGTGTATAGAGCTTGTAATCTAATGGAAACTTAAGTCCCTCTGGACTAAAGGCAGAGAATATCCACAGGACACAAGGTCCCTCTTCCAGCGGAACAAAACAACAGGCTGCTAGCCAATTATGGTAGCAGCCAAGCAAATGTCCCACTGGTTTTTAAATCAAACTAAGAGCCTGCATTTGTTACAGTGATTGCTTTCATGCTGTAGGCACTTTCTGCTTATAAAATTGTTTTCAGGTGTTCAGGTAATTTATCAGCAATAATAATCATCATCAAACACACTTCTGATGTATTTGCTTCATGAGCAATAATACATAGCATGAGCCACTTTTCTTTTAGAGAAACACAGGGAGATGAAGTAGAACAGATGTGATGTCCACAGCAAATTTCTAGCACTAGCATATCTATCTCTGAGAGTGTGTTTCATATATTGTTCTGCTTTTTGTCAAGTTCAGATTCCTGTTTTTTAATCTGGCCTTTTTCAGTCTCCTGTTGTGGTTATTTTGCTCTATGAGTATTCTAAATGTAGATATCTATTAGTGTCTAGACTTACACTTTCATTTTCTTCCTATATTTTTTCTTCTTTAATATTCTCTCTTTCCTCTCTCAGCTTCTGTTTGTGTTTCTAAAATGATCCAAAATTTATTTCTTGATCCACAAAGTCTATTTTAACTGTTAAAATGGTCATTAATAATTTTATACTCTGGTATATTGTATGTTTTTTAAAAGGATTTATTTATTTATTTATTTATTTAATATATGTGAATACATTGTTCCTCTCTTCATACACACGAGAAGAGGGCATCAGATCTCATTACAGAGTTGTGAACCACCATGTGGTTGCTGGGAATTGAACTCAGGGCCTCTGGAAGAACGGTCAGTACTCTTAATCCCTGAGCCATCTCTTCAACCCTATCATAAGTTATTTAATCTCTTGTGATAATATAAATATGTACCATTTTTAAAATTAAGAAAAAAAAAACTAACAAACCAATCTAATCCTTAAGAGGCAGGCTGTGAGTTTCAAGCCAACTGGGCTACAATTTCAAGAATATCTTAAAAGAAAACAAGCAAAAATGTTAAGTGACTGATTTTATTGACTCCATATTCAATGTGGCATATTTGGAGTAAATGCCCCATAGACCAGTTAGAACCATCAGTCATTCTGTTAGGATGACCTTGGGAATTAACCTGCTCTCAAGAGCATAAATAATATCAAATTAGGTGTGAATGTGGAGAAAGGGGACATATCTACTGCTGTGAATGAGAGTACAAACTAGCATAGACATTATAGAAATCACAATATTATATAAAGTTCCCCCAAAACCTAACAATGAATTTACTACTATCCAATTCTTCCAGTCTTGGGCATATTACTAACGGTTCCATGTCCTACTGTAGTGATACCTGCTTACCCATGTTGACTGCTTCTCTGTTCACACATCTATGCCCCAAATGCAAGGGCACTTGCATTTGTAAAAGAAATATTACTAAAGCTTAAATCATATATCAAACCCTACACATTAATAATGAGAGACCTCAACACCCCACTCTTATCCATTGGCAGGTCATCAAGACAGAAACTAAGAAGAGAAAATGAAACTAACAGAGGTTATGATTCAAATGGACCTAATAAATACCTACAGAACATTTCACCCAAACACAAAAGAATATACCTTCTTTTCAACACCTCACAAAACCTTCTCTAACATAGACCATATAATTGGTCACAAAGTAAACCTCAACAGATCCAAGAATATTGATATAACTCTATGTGTCCTATCAGATAACCATGGATTAAAACTCAACTTCAAAATCAACAGAAACAACAGACAACCTACATACTCGTGGAAACTGAACGACTCTCTACTCAATGAACACCAGGTAAGGAAAGATGTAAAGAAATTAAAGATTTTCTAAAATTCAATGACAATGAGAGAACAACATATCCAAACTTATGGGACACGATGAGAGCAGGCCTAAGAGGAAAGTTCATAGCACTAAATGTTCTCATAAAGAAGTTGGAGAGTTCTCATACTAACGAATGAAAACTATATCTGAAGGCTCAAGAAAAAGAAGAAGAGAAGGAGGAGGAGGAAGAGGAGGAAGAAGAAAAGGGGAAGGATGAGGGGGAAGAAGAGAAGGAGGAGGGGAAAGAGAAGGAAAAGGAGGAGGAAGGGGAGGAGGAGGAAGAGGAGGAAGAGGAGGAGGAGGAAGAAGAGGAGGAGGAAGAGGAGGAGGAGGAAGAGGAGGAGGAGGAAGAGGAGGAGGAAGAGGAGGAGGAGGAGGAGGAGGAGGAGGAGGAGGAGGAGGAGGAGAAGAAGAAGAAGAAGAAGAAGAAGAAGAAGAAGAAGAAGAAGAAGAAGAAGAAGAAGAAGAAGAAGAAGAAGAAGAGAACACACTCAGAAGATGTAGACAGCAGGAAATAATCAAACTCAGGCCTGAATTCAACCAATTAGAAACAAAGAATTAAGGAAACCAAAAGCTGGTTCTTTGGGAAACTCAATAAAATAGACAAACTCTTAGCCGAACTAACAAAAAGACAGAGAGAGAGAGAGAGAGAGAGAGAGAGAGAGAGAGAGAGAGAGAGAACCTAAATTAACAAAATCAGAAATGAAAGGGAGACATAAAAATGGACACTTGAGGATATTTAAAGAATTATTTGATCTTACTTCAAAAGCCTGTACTCTACAAAATTGGAAAATCTAAATAAAATGAATGATTTTCTATACAGATGTCAATTACCAAAGCTAAGTCAAGATCATGTAAACTATCTGAATAGTCCTATAACCCCTAAGGAAATAGAAGCAGTCATTAAAAGTCTCTTAACAACAACAACAACAACAACAAACAAACAAACAAAAACAAGTCCAGAGCCAGAAGGCTTAGTGCAGAATTCTACTACTTTCCAAAAAAGCTAATTGCAATAATCTTCAAACTATTCTACAAAATAGAAACAGAAGGAACACTGCCAAATTCATTCTGAGGCCACAGTCACCATACAAAGACTCAACAAAGAGAATTTCAGACCAATTTCCCTTATGAACATGGATGCAAAAATACTCAATATAATACTCACAAACTGAATTCAAGAATGCATCAAAGACATCATCCACCATAATCACAGTGACCTTATAGCATCTCCCACTTTTCAAATATTTCTGGTATCTAGAATTTTTAATTTTCTAGCTAAATGTTTGTCTAAATTCTATCATGATTGGAAAAAAGTACCATATCCAATCCTTAACCCTTTACAACTTATTCCTGATTTAATGGGTACCCCCATGTTAAACTGTACTATCAGTGCTGTAATAAGCCACCTGCTAATGTCCACATATCTTGAGGATATTTCAATTTACTCTACAAGACATTTACCATAATACCTTTCTACAATATGCATTATATGGAATGAGTTTGTATATAACATATTATGTGTAGTGATATACTAAATATGACTGTCACCCTGTAGTTTTCTTAAGTAGAACACAAGCATTAATGTATTTAGAACCAATCTTGCCATGCCTTCTGTATACATGTTATAGTTCTTAGCTTGGTGTTTTTGTGGGACTCCTAAATGTGGGAGGGAGGGTGCCTCTGACTCTTTTGCCTGCGCTTGGCATCCTTTGCCTCCTACTGAGTTGTCTCTTCCAGTTGAGGTGAGGGTTTGTGCCTAGTCTTATTGTATTTTACTAAGCCATGTTTGGTTGAGATCCTTGGGGAGAGAGAGCTGCTCTTTTCTGAAGAGAAAGAGTAGAGGAGTAGATCTGGGAGAAAAATGGGGTGGGAAGTGGGAAGAATGGAGGGAGGAGAAACTGTGGCCAAGATGTATTATATTGAAGAAGAATTAAAAAGAAAAAAGTCAGTCAAAGTGTCCCCTCTCTAATGTTTTCTTGAATTTCATAACCCGACAAAAGCTTCTTTGGCAATCATTTTACATAATAATGGTTTCAGTTCTCTTTCAGATTTACATACTTCTTTTGTAAAAGTTAGCATACATACTTATTATTATTGGAAGAGTGAAGAGTTGAGTATTTATTCACTTTAACTTAATCTGCAGTCAATGATGATATTAAACTTTATTTATTTATTTATTTATTTATTTATTTATTTATTTATTTATTGGAGACAGGGTCTCTCCTAGTGTCCTTGGCTATTCTGGTATTATATATATTTAGTTGAGATTGTCCTGGAACTCAAGAGGTCTGCCTTGCTTTGCATCCTCAGTTCTGAGATTAATGGTGTGTGCCACTGTAATCTGCTTAACCAATCTTACATATTGCATTTAATATGAGTCATCATTTTAAAAAAGAATCCTAGTATCTCAGATGTGGTGGATTTGACTTTTTATGATACCTACATCAAAAATGTACTTAAATAGTAGTATAGAACACAAAAGTAGTGACGAATCAAACAAATGACAACAAACAAAACATAAGAAACCAAAAGAACAGATTTACCTCAATTTCTCAGTTAAGGCCTGTTGATTCATTTGAGGCCTTTCTTGTCTGAGGAAGCCTGAACCTCAAGAGGACTTGTTATACTTAAACCTTTTTCAGATAAAAGAGCAGACCTTCTGGAGATTTTAAGCCTTCTTACTCAGTAACTCAGAGAGAGTCAGATTAGATAGCTCTTTATCAAAGACATATCTTAAAAATTAAAATGAGTTCATGACACTCCAAGAAAGAGTTCAGTATAAAATAACACACTCTTAAAGGCTCAGAATGGATAACCCCTCACTTGTAGATAACCTCTGATTTTATTCTGCCACTTCAAATGTTCACTTCATGTGCCCGTGGTTTTCTGGCTTCTTGGAATATCCTGCTTCTGGCCTCTTCCTGGCAGTTCTCACCTCTGAGAACTTCCTCACATGATTGTTTCCTAGTTTTGCTCCACCTCTTATTCAACATCTCAGCTCAAACATCATTCCTCCAGGAGCCACTATATACCAGGGCAATCTCCCATCACCCTGCCCACTTGATCCCTCGCACTGTGCACAGTAGAATGCACCTGTAATCCTAGTACTTTGAAAAGCAGAGGGAGGATCAGAAATTCAGGCTCATCCTTAGTAACTTAGTGAGCTGGAGGCCAGCCTGGAATACAACAGGTCTGGTCGAACAACAACAAACACACAACACACAGAAAAACGTGTGTGTGTGTGTGTGTGTGTGTGTGTGTGTGTGTGTGTGTGTTGCACAAATACATACATGAAAAGCATGACTAACTCCTTAGGGGGTGAAAGTAATGACAAACATCAAATGACCCTGGGAAATGGAGCAATTAGTTCTGGGCAACTGGAGAATACACACAGTGAGCCTGAAAGATGAATCAACTTCCAGGATTTTAGTGTGAATTCTTTTATTTGAATACATATCTTCCTCTCCAACATTTCAACAGATTATAGCCACATTGGTATCACAGGCATGCAAAGCTGAAGCTGCACTGAATAGAGCTCGGATGAACTCAAGATCCCTGCATAAGGAGTAGCATGCAGCTAAGTATGTTGGCAATGTTACCACATTGAATTTTACAACAATCTTATGCTCTAAACATTTTTGTGACTAAATATTTATTTGGTTAAAATGTTTTTCTCCAAATCTTACAACTTGTACATGATGGAATTAGTATTCAAACTTCAAACTAAGTATTTTGGGCTTTGCCAACAATAACTCATAAAATAGATCTTGCTACTTGTATTTTCTATGTTGTAGAATATTTGATTGTACTGTGAACTCTGAAATTTTGTTATTTACTGGAAAAATACATTTCTAGTTGTGGTGTGGCTCAGCCTTAGCACACATCTTTAATCCTTCTGCCTCTAATACAGACATCCTCTTAGTACGCACCTTTAATTCCAAAGACAGTGAAGTTAGTTTGTAGAAAGAAATATCCATCTTTGAAAGTGATGTCTAATTGAGAGGCAGACAAAGTAAAAATTCAGAGAAAGCTTTGACAGAATAGGATATGCCCAACTATCACGAGAAGAGAGAGGAAAGAGGAGCTATATAAGAGAGCAGCACACACACACACACACACACAGAGAGAGAGAGAGAGAGAGAGAGAGAGAGAGAGACAGAGAGAGAGACAGAGACAGAGAGAGACAGAGACAGACAGAGACAGAGACACAGAGAGACAGAGACACAGAGATATAGACAAACAGAAACAGAGAGACAAAGAGAAGGAGGAGGAGGTTTTCCTGGAAGAGTTTTACAGAGAAAGGGTGAAGACAGGAGCCAGAGAATGAGAAGGAGCCAGAAGATTAGAACAGACTGCTAGAGTTAGTTTGAGGCCAAGCAGAGCAGTTAGTCAGAGACCAAGAGAGAGTCAGGTAGAATCAGTCAGCTGGAAGAGGAGTTTGAGCCAGAACACCTGAGTTGACTCAGACAGCAAGATATCAGAAAGAACTAGAAAAGGATGAGCATATTCAGCAGCATGTCTCAGAGACTGAAAACATTCTATACCTAGATATGATTATACAGAAGCTAGACGCTTCAAGGGCGAGACCTAGGTTGGCAAATAGAGGCAGTAAGCCTCAGAGATGACAATTACCTTAGGCAAATCAAAGTTACTTCAACTCCTACTGCATGTACTTGTAGATTCATTTTGATTTTTTTATATTTTTGTGTCCAAGTGACTGTATTACACATGTTTTATGGCTGTATATGGAGGCCAGAAGAGGATATTAGTTCCCCTGAAGGTGGAATTTTGGGCAGTTGTTGACTACACAACGTAGGTGTTAGGAACATAGATGAGGACTTCTGCTAGACCAACAGGTAGTCTTAATTGCTAAGCCATCTCTCCAGCCTCCTATGTCATGTATTTTGAATCTGATTATTTAGAAAAGTACATATATGCAGTAGAGTTCTGAGTGAATAGAAAGCATTAGTTTAATTTCCAACATTTGATTGTTTTATATATGAACTAACATTTCTAACCATTTCTTTGATTCGTTGTTCATTTTTTAGAATTACCAATGAACACTCTAGTTTTTAAAAATAGTGTTGACGGGATAGGGGATGAATCAGTGAGTCAGAGTACTTGCTGTATATGCATGAAGACCTGAGTTCAGATCATGAGCATCAATGTAGAAGTCTGATGAGACTCTGTGGACCAGTAACCCAGTGTTGAAGTGGGTGGAGACAGGAGGATGGATGAAACTTTCTGCTCACCCAGTCCATCTGATAAACTGCAAGTTCTGGGTTTAAGTGTAGATGAACAACCTGTGTCCAGGGAATAAAATGGAGATCATGGGACATTTCATGTCCTCCTCCAGTCTCCACAGCCGTGCACATGGGTACAGGCACATTTATCCATATGTACCCACCACATATATGCCCTCATTCACAGATATACACATATACCACATAAATAAATAATGTACATAAGTGGTTTCATCTTTAACATTATGAAATATAGGTTTAGTTAATAAATATCATGTATTTAAGGATAGTCATAACAGAGAATTGAATTTGATTTGTTTGCTCTAACAAAGAAATTTTACTTTTAAATTTTTGTAGTTAGACAATAAAATGTTGAAAATATTTTTCTTAGTGTATATAGTAAAATCTTTTTTTTTCTTTTATTGAATATTTTCTTTATTTACATTTCAAATGTTATCTCCTTTCCTGGACATCCCCTTCAGAAATACCCTATCCCATACTGCCTGCCTTTATGAGGGTGCTCCCCTATCCACCCACCCACTCCTGTCTTCCTTCCCTGGAATTCCCCTACACTGGGGCAACAAACACCCTCAGGCCCAAGGACCGCTCCTCCCACTGATGTCCAACAAGGTCATCCTCGGCCACAAATGCAACCGGAGCCATGGGTCCCTACTTCCAGGTATACTCTTAGTTGGTGGTCCAGTCGCCGGAAGCTCCAGGGAGGTCTGGCTGGTTGACACTGTTGTTCCCCCCACGGGGCTGAAAATCCCCTCAGCTCCTTCAGTCCCTTCTCCAACTCCTCCATTGGGGACCTCACGCTTAGTCCAATAGTTGGCTGCCAGCATCCACCTCTGTATTTTTCAGGCCCTAGCAAAGCCTCTCAGGAGACAACCATATCAGCCTTCTGTCAGCAAGCACTTCCAGGCATCCTCAATAGCTTCTGGGTTTGGTGACTGTATATGGGATGGATCCCCAGGTGGGGCAATCTCTGGATGGCCTTTCCTTCAGTCTCTGCTCTACACTTTGTCTCCATATTTCCCCCTGTGAGTATTTTGTTCCTCCTTCTAAGAAACACTGAAGCATTCACACTTTGGTCTTCCTTCTTCTTGAGCTTTTGGTCTATGAATTGAATCTTGGGTATTTCGAACTTTTGGACTAATATCCACTTATCAGTGAGTATATACCGTGTGTGTTCTTTTGTGATTGAGTTACCTCACTCAGGATGATATTTTCAAGTTCCATTCATTTGCCTGTGAATTTCATGAAGTCATTGTTTTTAATAGCTGAGTAGTATTCCATTGTATAAATGTACCACATTTTCTGTATCCATTCCTCTGTTGAGGGACATTTGAGTTGTTTCCAGCTTCTGGCTATTATAAATATGGCTGCTATGAACATAATGGAGCATGTGTCTTTATTACATGTTGGAGCATTGTCTGGGTATATGGCCATGAGTGGTATAGTTAGGTCCTCAGGTAGTGCTATGTCCAATTTTCTGAGGAACTGCCAGATTGATTTTCAGAGTGGTTGTACCAGCTTGCCATTCCACCAGCAATGGAGGAGTGTTCTTCTTTCTCCACATCCTCGTCAGCATCTGCTATCACCTGAGTTTTTGATCTTAGCCATTCTGACTGGTATGAGGTGGATTCAAGGGTTGTTTTGATTTGCATTTCCCTGATGACTAAGAATGTTGAACATTTCTTTAGGTGCTTCTTGGATATCTTAATCATCATGCTTCATTACTACATGTTTATTGAAAAATAAACTAGAATTGAGCTTTTTACATTAGCTATAAGCAAGTATTTCTTTAATTATTTGCTATTTACTTTTTGTGTTTCATGCTTAAATATATTGTATTTTTATTGTGAATTGTAAACATTGTTGAAGTCCATGAAATACAAAATGCATGACTAGTTCCACTTATCTCTGGTGTTGGACCAATAAAATGAAAGTTTCAACAGAGTTAATAGTAAGTTTTTGATTATTGGATTTGAACTGCTAAATATGACCTTTTATACTGTCTTAGGATGCTGTTAAATCAAACACATAGTTCAAATCAGACACCTATTTTCCTGTTGCAGATTTGTAAGTGCAAATCAATACATGGATACATGTTGGAAATGTTCCCTCTTCGCTTGAGCTCTTCAACAGCCTTTTACTTCTCACAGTGTTTTAAATCCATGATGCATAAGAATCTTTTTAAATAAGAGTCTCCTCATCTAAAATCAATTCATGTTGAAAGCTCTCCTGATTAAGTGCTGCTCATTTGACAGCCACCATGAAGATCCCAAGGCTGTGTTTTGTTCAATTGAAAATGACATTCCAAATTGATTATATAACAGAAATTAAAGCGGATTTACTTAGAACTTTACCACCATAGATCCCTGAATATTAAAAATCAGTAGTGGAGGAAAATCGCTGCCAAGCAATTGGTCCATGACTATTTACACATAAAGTTGCAAGTTCCAATCCTCTGAGAGGTGTATATAATTTGATTAGAAATGTCTGAGGAAAATTAGTAAATGTACAGTACAATGGCATCTATGAAAAGTTTTGAAAAATAAACAGGATTTGACCCTATTTTTAAAAAAAAGAAAGAAAGAAAAAAGAAAGAAAAGAAAGACAGCAAAATGCTTCTCTGTAAAGCTGGGCATAAAACAACCTGGTAGCCCATAACACAGAGGGAATGCACAGAGTCAGAGAGATATTCAGTTGGTAAGGAAAGGTGCGAAAAGCATAGGAGACTAAATATATCATTATTGAACATAGGTCAAAGGTCAAGAAACTGGATAAATGTACCCATTGCACATAATTATGGACAAAACATTTTACTGATCTTTGATAAGCACCTAAGTACTATTTAAATGCACAATCAAGCTTGCATCAAAAAGGAAAGAAAGAAAGAAACAAAAAACCAGTAATAACCTTAGGCAACTAAGGTATACTAAGAGGAGGAGAAAGAGTTTCCTCCAGCAAAGAGCACACCACTTAGTTATCTAGTGCCAAATGAACAACCCTGAGAACATACATACAAGTAACACTATGTTGACTGAGCAGGTAGAACATACATACAAGCAACATTATACTGACTGAGCAGGTTATGCTTAGGAATATGCATCCACGCCCATGTGTGTGTGTGTGTGCATGTAGCAACAACTTTTAGAAGAGGCCATGAGTTTGAAAGACAGTGGGGAGTAATATATGGAAGCGTTTGGAGGGAGGGAAGAGAGGGGGAAAAGATGTGCTTACATTACAATCTCAAAAATTAACAAAAACAAAACATGGCTAATATTGGTTTTTCTTTCAATGGTTTATAGTGAAAATACGAAATATACAATCATATTAATCATTAGATATAAGCACTCATAATTTAAAATATAATTGTTGATTTTTATTTGTATACTAAAATAAACTATATAAATATTTTCAATTGAAATTGGAACATTTTCCCATGGAATTATTTTAGATTGTGCTTACAATCAAGAGTCTATTTTTTTCTTAGCATCATCTGGTAAAACCATACACTGTGATTTTTTCCCCTTGTCTTTTCCACACTTAGAACTTCCTTCCTTCTTCTTGAGACAAGAAAGTGCCAAGTCTCCAGCTCAAGGTTTCAACACTGTAATGTCCTTCAAAGTAGATATTGGTTGACTTGAGCCATGAGAGGAGGAAAAGGAAATACATACGTATCTGTTACTTATTCTAAAGGAAACATCTGGTCCCTCACATAAGTGATATGAAACTTTAGTTAACAATGGCTATGCTATACAAACGAGTGGATTCAGCAGTAAGTGTTTCAAGGTCTGCCTCTTAATCATGATTTATCAGACATTGCTTCTTCTAGGAGACTTCAAATTCACAACATTTTACCTTTCATATAAAAGCTGAAGTGCATAGAGAGTACATGAAGTGAAGGAAGTGTGTGTGTGTGTGTGTGTGTGTGTGTGTGTGTGTGTGTGTGTGTTTAAAGGGATAACAGAAGCAGTCAGGCTTGCTTGAACCTTCCCCTGCACCCAGAAACTATCTTACTTCCTGTAAAGTTCAGGTCAGTGTCATCTGAATTTTTTTCACACGAAAACAATACTTGAAGATCACTGGTTTTGATCTTATATCAAAAAAAGTTTTTTTTTCAGAAGTGAAGCCTATATCACCAATGTTTTTTAGCTTTTCACTATGTGAACATGAAGCCCTGAGTTAGGGTTTAGGTTCATCAGGACCTTCAATAGTAAAGGGAACATGAGATCCACAGACAACAATTAGCTAATATGCTAAGACAGAGGTTGGGCACTAAATCAGAACTTAGATTACAATTGCAACAAACAAAGTTAAGAGACATTGAGTGGGAAAAATTCTTATGTTGGATGTTTTTCTTGCAGACATCCTAATTCACCAGCCAGAACCTTCTGAGTGGGTTTATGAAGTTATTTGTTATTAAATGTATTGTTCATATATCCAGGACATCATTAGGACACCATTGTTTTAAAAATCAGCGTCCAGAAACAAGTTTCTAATGGTAGCTCAAATGAAAGCTTATTGCTTATGAAATATTGACTTTGAATCTCATCCTAGTTAGGTGCTTGTGACTTTTCAGTGAGTTTGATAAATCCGTGTATGTAACAATTATCAAAGAGTTATAACTATCCGATTGGACAAATTATTCCCATGATCTACAAGGATAGCTATCAAAAGTCAGGTATGTTACAAATGAGGTATACAGCCATTCAATACAGTATAAGGTCAGTCTGAGAGTGACAACCTCTCCATTTCCCTTTTGAAATAACAAACCAAGTGAGTACCTTGTAAAAATATCCTTTATTCTCCGGAAGCAAGTGTCATTTTTAGGCTTACTCCCTCTGTGTGCTAACCTAGGCATCATCCTGGAAGCTTCTGGCCTCCATACAATCTAACCTAGGCCTAGAATGTTTTCAGCCTCTGAGACTTACTGCTGAGTAAGTTCACCCTTTCTAGTTCTTTCTGAACTCTGTCTTGATGGCTCAACTCAGCTGTTCTGGCTCAAACTTCTCTCCAAGCTGACTGATTCTATCTGGCTTCTTTTGGCTTTGCCTGAATTGCTCTGCTTGACCTCAAACTAACTCTAGCAATCTGTTCTAATCTTCTGGGTCCTTCTCATTCTCCAGCTCATTCTGTCTCCACCTGTGTGAGGCTTGTTCTCTCTTCAGCCTGTCTGTGTAAAACTCTTCCAATAAAACTGCCTGCTTCTTTCACTACACTGCTCTCTTTAGTAGCTTCCTTTCTTATCTCTTCTCATGAGAGATGTGCATATCCTATTCTGTCAAATCTTTCTTTTGATTCGTTACTTTGTCTGCCACTCAGTTTTACATCACTTTCAAACATGGGTGCTTCCTTCTACAAACTATCTTCATTGTTTGGGCTTAAAGTTGTACACAAAGAGTATGTCTATATTCCAGCCAGAGGGAGTAAAGGCATGTGCTACGGCTGAGCCACAACTAGAAATGATTTTTCCAGTAAACAGCACACTCTTGGTTTTTACATGTGATCAAATATCCTGCAACACTAAGTTCCAACATATTGCTTTCTTTAGTGTTTCCTGTATCTTCCTCTCTACAATGAGCATACCAACTCTTAGATAAATGCAACCTTGAAGAAAATCTTATTTTTAAGATTGAGAGAATGATTGAAAGAGCAAACAAAATGGCCAAAGAACAACTGTCTCCCCTGGAGATCTTATAAGTGAGAAGGGAAATTATTTCCTGTCTAGAGAAATCCATCATTAAAAAAACAAAACAAAACAAAACAAAAAACCCAAAATGAGTTCATCTTCTACATTCAACAGCATCCAGATGGCTTTTATACATGCCACTCCCAAGGTTTCTTTTTCATTATTGACACTTTGTGCAAAGCAGATAATGTTCACAAAAGAGAATTCAAACAAGATCATTTTTAAAAATATTATTAATCTTAAGGATCTTGTATAAGGAACAAGTTCAAGCCAGTGGTATCTAACTTTTCCTTTCTACCGGCATTTTCTAACCATGATTGTATACAATAATAGAGTATATTGATTATTCATGTTTTGCCAAAAGTATGGGGGAAAAGACCATTAAAACTAGTCTTGAAGGTAATCAGAGGACAATAATGTCTAAATTCAGAATATCTTTCATAATAGGTAAATCCTCTGTTTTTTTAAAAAAATAAAATAAGTGATATCACATGTTACATGAAAGACAGTTTTAAGACTGTTATCGATACCCTCCAATTATTTAAATAAAGCTATGATTAAAAATTAGAGACCACACAACTACTATACTAGGGCCTGTACAGAAGGCCGCAGTGGGATTCTTCTATCCCTGCTCCTATTGCATGTCCTCAATTCATAGTATTTGTTCTGTATTATGACTGATATACAGTTGCTATCCTTACAATGTGAAGCAAATATCTTAACAGCATTTCACAACATCTCTCTTTAAACTTATAAGTAATGTTTTTACAACACCATAGTTGACAAAGGCTAGCACTCTCTTCTGTTCCTATGGTAATGTGACTTTCTTCCTTTCTCCTAAACTCTACCTTTGAAGAAGTTCAAAGGGGGAGACCACATGACAATGTCTTATCCATACTGTGTGCCAATATACATTATATTTATAGTCAACAAAGCATAGTGTAGGAATCTCAGAGCTCTGGAGGCTTGTTTTCCCCTTGAGGAACAAAATCAGTCTCTTTACTTCTCTTACCAACCAATAAAGAGAGCAAAGGAGAGGCAGTTGTGAGATTTGATTTAAAGATGAATGAACTACATTGTTATGTTTTCATGTCTTCATGTATTATTGAGCAGTTAAATAAAATCAGTTAGCATGTTTATAATTTTGTACACCAATTTTCTGAGAAAGGCCTGGGGCTTCCAATTTTTTATTTACATTTCAAATGTTATCCCCTTTCCTGGTTTCCCCTCTGCAAACCCCCTATCCCATCCCTCCTTACCCTGCTTCTATGAGGGTGCTCCCCTATCTACCTACCCACTCCCACCTCACCACCCTAGCATTCCTCTACTCTGGGGCATCAAACCTGCACAAGATCAAAGGTCTCCCCTCCCATTGATGCCAGAAAAGACCCCTTCAGCTCCTTCAGTCCTTCCCCTAACTCCTTCCTTGGGGTCCCTGTGCTCAGTCCGATGGTTGGCTACAAGCCTCCGCATCTGTATCAGTCAGGATCTGGCAGAGCCTCTCAAGGGACAGCTTTATCAGGCTCCTATCAGCAAGCACATCCTTGGATTAGGTGTCTGGATGGATCCCTGGGTGGGGCAGTCTCTGGAGAGCCTTTCCTTCAGTCTCTACTCCACTCTTTGTCTCTGTATTTCCTTTAGACAGGAGAAATTCAGGTTTAAAATTTTGGAGATGGTTGGGTGGATCCATCCCTCAACAAGGGGGCCATGCCTAACCTCTGGATATGGTCTCGACAGGTTCTCCTCCCCTTTGTGGGGAATTTCAGCTAATGTCATCCCCATGGGATCCTGGAAGGTTCTTGCTTTCCTGGCATCTGGGACATTCTGGTTGTACCCCAGTTCCCCATCCCCCATTGCTACACACCTCTGTTCAATTTCCTGACCCTCTGTATATCTTCTCCATTTCCTCCCAAACCTGATACTTCCTCTCTTTTTCTCCTCTACCTCTTCTCTTCCTCCTAAGTCCCTCCCATCCTCTAATTTCCTTGATTATTTTGTTTCCCCATCTAAGTAAGACTGAAACATCCACTCTTTGGTCTTCCTTCCTCTTGAGCTTCATTTGGTCCATGAGTTGTATCATGAGTATTCCATGCTCTTTGCCTAATACCCACTTATCAATGAGTACATGCCATGTGTGGTCTTTTGTGACTGAGTTAACTTACTCAGGATAATATTTGCTAGATCCATCCATCTGCTTGTGAATTCCATGAAGTCATTGTTTTTAATAGCTGAGTAGTACTCGATTATGTAAATGTACCATATTTTCTGTATCCATTCCTCTGTTGAGGGACATCTGAGTTCTTTCCAGCTTCTGGCTATTATAAATATGGCTGCTATGAACATATTAGAGCATATGTCCTTGTTATATGTTGGAGCATCTTCTGGGTATATGCCCAGGAATAGTATCGCTGGTCCTCAGGTTGTTCTATGTCCAATTTTCTGAGGAAGCACCAGACTGATTTCCAGAGTGGTTGTACCAGCTTGCAATCCCACCAGCAATGGAGGAGTGTTCCTCTTTCTCCACATCCTTGCCAGCATCTACTGTCACCTGAGTTTTTGATCTTAGCCATTTTGACTTGGTGTGAGGTAGAGTCTCAAGGTTGTTTTGGTTTGCATTTCCCTGATGACTAAGGATGTTGAATATTTCTTTAGGTGCTTCTCAACCATTCAAGTTTCCTCAGTTGAGAATTCTCTGTTTAGCTCTGCTCACCATTTTTAATAGGGTTATTTGATTCTCTGGAGTCTAACTTCTTGAGTTCTTTGTATATACTGGATATTAGTGCTCTATTACATGTATAATTGTTAAAGATCTTTTCCCAATCTGTTGGTTGACAGTGTCCTTTTCCTTACAGAAGCTTTGCAATTTTATGAGGTCCCATTTGTCGATTTTTGATCTTAGAGCATAAGCCATTGGTGTTCTGTTCAGAAAATTAATTCTATATCCAGGCACTTTGCAGAAATTGTTTATGAGCTGTAGGAGTTCTCTGGTGGCATTTTTGGGGTCTCTTATGTATACTATCATATCATCCACAAATAGTGATATCTTGACTTCTTCCTTTCCAATTTGTATCCCTTTGACCTCCTTTTGTTGTCTAATTGCTCTGGCTAGAACTTTGGGTACCATATTGAATAGACAGGGAGAGAGTGGGAAGCTTTGTCTCATCCCTGATTCTAGTGGGATTGTTTCAAGTTTCTCTCCATTTATTTTAATGTTGGCTACTGGTTTGCTGTATATTGCTTTTACTATGTTTAGGTATGGGCCTTGAATTCCTGATCTTTCCAAGACTTTTAACATGAAGGGTTATTGAAGTTTGCAAATGCTTTTTCCAGCAGCTAATGAAATGACAATGTAGGGGGTTTTTTGTAGACTTTGTTTATGTAGTGGATCACTTTGATGGATTTCCAGGTATTGAGCCATCACTGCATCCCTATGATGAAGCCTACTTTATCATGGTGAATGGTTGTTTTGATATGTCCTTGGATTCTGTTTGTGAGAATTTTATTGATTATTTTTGCATTGATATTCATAAGGGAGATTGTTCTGAAGTTCTCTTTCTCTTTCCTTGTTGGGTCTTTGTGTGGCTTTGGTATCAGTATAACTGTGGCTTCATAGAACTAATTGGGTAGTATTCCTTCTGTTTCTATTTTGTAGAATAGTTTGAAGAATATTAGTATTAGGTCTTCTTTGAAGGTCTGATAAAATTCTGCACTAAACCCATCTGATCCTGGACTTTTGGGGTGGGGTTGGGAGATTTTTTTAATGACTGCTTCTATTTCTTTAGGGGTTATGGTACTGTTTACATGGTTTTTATGATCCTTATTTAACTTTGGTACTTGGTATCTATCTAGAAAATTATCCTTTTCATCCAGATTTTCCAGTTTTGTTGACTATAGGTTTTTATACTAGGATCTGATGATTTTTTAAAAACTTCCTCGGTTTCTGTTGTTATATCTACCTTTTCATTTCTGATTTTGTCAATTTGGATACTGTCTCTGTGCCCCCCGGCTAAGGGTTTATCTATCTTGTTGATTTTCTCAAAAAAAACAAAACAAAACAAAACAAAACAGTTCCTCGTTTTGTTGATTCTTTGTATAGTTCTTTTTGTTTCTATTTGCTTAATTTCAGCCCTGAGTTTGATTATTTCCTGCTGTCTACTCCTCTTGGGTATATTTGCTTCTTTTTGTTCTAGAGCTTTCAGGTGTGCTGTTAAGCTGCTAGTGTATGCTCTCTCCAGTTTCTTTTTGGAGGCACTCAGAGCTATGAGTTTTCCTCTTAGCACTGATTTTATTGTGTCTCATAAGTTTGGGTATGGTGTGTCTTCATTTTCTTTATTCTAAAACACCTTTAATTTCTTTCTTTATTTCATCCTTGACCAAGTTATCATTGAATAGAGCATTGTTTAGCATCGATGTGTATGTGGGCTTTCTGATGTTTTTGTTGTTATTGAAGACCAGCCTTAGTCCATGATGATCTGATAGGATGCATGGGATTGTTTCAATCTTCTTGTATCTGTTGAGGCCTGTTTTGTGACAGATTATATGATCAATTTTGGAGAAGGTACCATGAGGTGCTGAGAAGAAGGTATATTCTTTTCTTTTAGGATGAAATGTTCTATAGATATTTCTTAAATCCATTTGGCTCATAACATCTGTTAGTTTCACTGTGTCTCTCTTTAGATTCTGTTTCCATGATCTGTCCATTGATGAGAGTGAGGTGTTGAAGTCTCCCACTATTATTGTGTGAGATGCAACGTGTGCTTTGAGCTTTAGTAAAGTTTCTTTTATTAATAGATGTTCAGAATTGAGAGTTCATCTACATCCTCATGACCAGCTTATCCTCCTCTCTCTCTCTCTCTCTCTCTCTCTCTCTCTCTCTCTCTCTCTCTCTCTCTCTCTCTCTCTGATTTCTCTGTCTCTACTCCCTCAACTCCCCTCCCCATGTCCTAAGTAAACTATATTCTATGCTATACTGCCCGGTTGCTCTGTTGTTGGTACCTCAGTGGGAAGGGATGCCTCAGCAAGGCCCTGCAGAGGCGCCCTCTTCCTCTACACCATATCACACCTCCACCAAACATATCCCTGGTTTTTTTTTTCTTTTCTATAAAACACAACAAAAAGGGTTTTTTAGGTGTACATTTGAAACCATTAGGTCTTGGTGTTTGGTCATTTGGAGATCCCCAATCGCAGGCCACAGGAGAGGAATCATACCCTCTGGAATAGGTAGCAAGTGGGAACTGAGGCTATTGATTGGCAGGTGTACTTATCTGGATGGAGTTTACTTGGTCCATGAGAGGTAGATCTGAGTGGGTTTCTTGTAGTTTATAAAAGAGATAATTTTGTTGGGATGAAATCATCAATATTATTTTAACTGAAATTATTGATTAGGGTTCTTTTAGTCTTTAAAATACTATAAGTAGCAATTCAATTATTAGTGCTAAAACTGAAATTTTAAAGATGGTTAACTGAGAGATGTGAATGCAAGTACTAATTGTAAAAACATTCTAAGTACTTAAAATACTTTGCAATATCCTTGAACAGTTATAATGTATCTTCTACAAGTAGCTATGGGAATCTATATACACTACTAAAATTAAAATTTGGAACCAACAATATGAGGCTCCATAAAGTCTTAATATTTTTTCAATTGAATAAGAAAGTCACAGCTTTCCTCCAGATCAAGAATCATAGACAATCGTTTAGTAAAATGATCAATATCATTATTTATAATAGAAATGTGACTTATTTAGCACATTATTTATCATGGGACATAAGAGAATCATATATTTCTGGTGCTCAAGCATTTCTCAATCTGATGATAAAAAATGTGGCATAAAGAGAGTAAGATTACATCATAAAACAGGGTGAAAATATATTTTTGGAGGACTGAAGTTGAGACCGTTATAGTTTTCGGAAGTGTAGGAGGCGAGCTTTTCAGAAGTAAATCTTGAATTAAGTGTCAAAGCAGAAGTAGCACAAAGCTGAGGAACTCTATCCACCTTGAAGCATTGCTTACATGGGACAGAAGCATAGCCAGCATCTCTCCATTTGGAGCTGCAGTATTACTGCTGTTAACCTAGGATCTCATGGTACGGTTGTGTTCACTGGTACTCACTCTGTGTGATAAGACACTTTAGAGGACATCCTTAGCACCCTAAATTAAAACTGATAAAACTATTTTTTAGAAGGATGAAAACCTGGAATAATGCAATCAAATAACCAAACCTAGCCATAAGCACCTGAAGTATGCGTTTATTAAAATTTCAGAAAATTCAAAAAGCATATATCAGAGGAATGAAAGGAAGAAGGGAGTGTGTTTTCACAGCGGTTTATACTTACCTTCTGATTTTTTCTTTGTTTTCAAGAATTAACTAGAATTGTAATCAACCAATTCCTTCTCAGCCAGTCCTCCTGCATATCACCCCTCCTATCTTTTCTTTTCTTTTTTTTTTTTTTTTAATGTTTTATATGTCACCATATGACATTTTTATTCTGGCTTCAAGAATAGTAGTTTTTGACTATTCTAGAGTGTGTATACTATATTTTTATTACTTAAGATGTTTTCATCATTCAAAATTTATACGTAATCCATATCTTATAATAAGCTAATTCAAATAAATGGTAGCTCACCTCTCTCAACTACTACTCATGGAAGAACAGGCAACAAGAGCTAAGAGCTGAGCTTAGCTGTTTAAAGTGCCTCCACAAAAGTATATTCTAAAAACAATTTGCAAATATATCCATTTACCAGCCATAGCAAGTTTTATAGAAGAGCTGACCTGACTGCTGTGCTGTGAATCTAGGCCATCCACTGGTATACAGTTGTTGTTTTTCTTTTTAAGTTCTAAGGTCTAATATTTTATAACAGAAAAAAAAGTAAGAAGGGCTTCCTTTGCACATGCTCACTGAAGACCTGATTATTTTAAGCAAGAGATGTCTTCAGCTTCCTATTTTGATTGGGGCAGAAAACATTTCATGGACTCTGTTATCAGAAGTGTAGTTGCCACTGTATACACATGTGCTTCCCTCTGCTGAAATGTGTTTCTGATTAGAAGGAATAAAGGTCACACTCTGCTGAAATCCAGATAGTTTTTCCTATATGATAAACCTATCTTTCAATGAAAATATCAACATTCTTGGCTTCCAAGTGATGGTCTCCAATCTCTATTAAATAGCTACCCAACCATGGCTAGATTAGTTTTCTGGGTTCACAGACACTATGAGTGAGAAATATTTTAAGGGTACCTCTTAATTCATTAGACATTGAATCACTCACTTAATACTAAAATTGTTGGTACCTCTAGGTCAGAGGAAGCCTGTCCTTTCAAACCAGGTATAATGTTTCTTCCTTGGAACTGTGAATTTAAGGGATTAGATCCATAATTTTGTCACAAATGCTTGACCAATTAACACCTATAGGAAAAAATATACACTTGGAATAAACAAAATACTTTGAGCTTATTTTGTTTCATCTGAATCCTGAGTAAGAGTTGTGTACATTCTTAGGTACACATCTGATATAGGAAGGAATATGATTATCTATAAAAATGTGGCAGTGAGACATGTACCTCTGCTTTAGAACATGTAATTGGATAGGATGAATACTGTTCTACCCTACAACTGTCTCTCCTGTCAGTTATTCACAGGAAACAATGTCACACTTATGCAAGAGGAACAAAGTAGAAACTGATTTCTACCAGTGAGCTCTTGGTTGTTCCACATTCTCTGTGGAAGACCCCCAAATCCATTGATAGTTAGAGGAATGACATGTGACATAGTTCGAATTCTGAATGTCCCTCAGTGGTTACCATAAAGGACAAAGGAGAAGTACAGTAGCCCAGAGAAGAGACGTGTGTGTTGGAGAGGAGGAGTAGCACTTCATGTCCTGTCCAATGTCCCCTGTCTTCCACATGGGCGGAGCTTAAACTTCCATAAACACTATACCATGGACTTTTAAGAAGACATCCATCCATGAGTAGATCAGAAGCCTGGGCAACAGTGTAGACTCATACTGAGACAAAATGATAGACGTTCAGACTAATTGATAGAGGGAAAAACCCTGCCCGTCAGACATCTAGCCAAAGTGCTCCTTCTTTGCTAGAATGAATTCTTTTGTTTTGTTTTGAAATGGGAGCAGGTGTTCTTACCATCTACTATCAGAGCAAAAACATCATCTGTGTTCTAGAACACATTGTTTAGATCCTTGCCCTAAAGGGGTTCATTATCTAGGAACTATGACCAACAATAAAAGAAAAAAAAAAAAAAAAAACATACGCAGGAATTTACACAAACCACCAGAACAGAGGAAACGACAAGAATTACAACTCGAAGGATGGAGCATGTTTTCATATTAGGGAAGGAAACACTAACACTCAGTGAGGAGAACAGAGTGATGGACAAGGGCCCAGTAGGGCAAGTCAGACTAAGAGACCTTTAACAGTCAGTGAGAAGAACCCACAGTGGCAGGTAAGGAAGTAGGAAGGGAAGTCAGTCTTTAAAAGACAGGGGGAGGAGGGATGGGATGGGGGTTTCCAAAGAGGAGACCTGGAAAGGGGAAGACATTTGAAATAAAGTAAATATCCAAAAAAATGTATATTACCTTTGAAAGTTTATTTGCTCACAGAGCAAAAGGACCAGATATCATCATCATCATCATCATCATCATCATCATCATCATCATAGTATATGGGCCACAGTAGTGGTTTTAAATTCATGCAGTATGTATTGGGAAGTAATCGTGGAGCAAGGCTGTGCAGACAAAGGCAGAGAAGCTAGGAAGATGTGATCAGGAAGAATCTATGTTATTTTCAGATTGACTACCTAGACATGAGCACAGTAGAACACAAATGGGGAGGCAGAAGCCACATAGTTTAACAGAGAGGAAGACAGACATTTCCCAGGAAAATGAGAGCAGTGCAATAGAAGGACCTCATATGTCAGCTTGTTTGCCTGCTTCAGCTTTATTTTTGTAGCTGCATAGTTCTTTTTTAATTCTACTATTTTTCAGTTTATAATACAATCCCACCATGCCCTCCTTCCCTTTCCTCCCTGCAAATCCTCTGATACACCCTTGTTCTCTTTCAAATTCATGAACTCTTTTTTCATAAATTGTTGTTGCATACCACCTTATTTTACTTGTGTAAAGATAAGCATAAAAAGTTAGTTAACATTAAAGTAAACTTGCATGCATTTCTATCTTCTTGCTTCCCTAAAGTAGTTATAATTTATCTTTCTTATTCTTGACTTCTGAGGGAAATAACTATAGCTTATAAAGTCAACATGCTAATATGTATTTATTTTTATTAGTGTTTAAATTGTATGTAAAATAGTTTCCCCAGCGATTTTCATACATGTTTGCTTTCATTCAGTCTCTCTCCAATGCCCCCTGCCCACGCCTCCTGCTGCTGATCTATCGTCCCCTAACTAACTACTTTCGGTATTTCTGAAGAGGCTACTTTTTCAATATGACATATTATGCACTCCCATATCTTTAAAAACTCAATTCAATAACAACATAATACAATAAATTTATAAACCATAAAACTAATAGAATGGAAAGAGACCCTGAGCTTACAGATTTCATCATATTTCTGGAAAACAGTGAAGACTTGAGGTGTTAAGGAAATATGAAGTAGACAAGTAGACAGGGAGCTTATCCTGCTATGAAGTATACATAGATATGATCGAATAAAAGCGTTTCTGCCTGAGTGTAATATGTATTTCATCAACAGAAAACATTTTAAATGATTCAAAAATCATTGTAGAGTGGGTCTAAATTATAGTAAATTGTTGATTTACAAGCATTCTTTTGATGATATGTACTGCATATCATTTGGAAACATTATAAATGGCTAACATCTATACATTTTTAAAAACACCATTTTAAAAAACATAGTGGCATACTACAATTTTGAAGTGGCTCTTCTCATCTTCAATAGGTGTGAGGATAGAAATGGACTAGATTACATTCATGGGAGCCAAGCTGATAAATGAGGAATTCAGGATTTGATCTGGCAGTGCAATGCTAGAATCACATTTTGGCTACCACATTATGCCAGTTTGTGAAAGGAATTGTTTTGATATTTGTAACGGAAAACAGCTAAAAGCGGTTATGATAGGAACTGGGGTATGAAAACATGAACCAGAGATTATACTGTGTCTTTTAGAGGTTTTGTGGTGTTCTTTTAAAGTTTTAAATGTAGTTTTTGCAATCTAATTGCAAAGCTCTAAAATTTCAATTTAATTTAAACAAATACATAAAATTTATCAAAAGATATAAAACCTAGAATTTAAAAATCATTAAATGATACTAGTAAAATGGATTTTTTTTTAGCTATACTAACAAGAACATAGCGGAGGCTTTCTCTCTTCAACATGGCTATTATAAATAAATAAGTAAAGCTTAAACTAGATTTCAATCTACATTTTGAAATGTAGAATTATTCTGCAAATATTTACAGACTTATATTTTCAAATTTCAAATCCATCTATGTCAACGTCTATACTATTCCCAAGAATGTCAAGGATGAAAATTTCAGTCCTAAATAAATGAAACAAAAATTAGAGTCTAAACAATATAAACTGCTATAAGATTTTATTTATTTTTCTGTCTGCTCTTAGATTCCAAGGACACAACTGAAGAGAAAATGGCCCATTATGTAACATGCTTAACATTAGAAATCAATGGCTTTACTGTGTCAAGACTTAGAGTTCCAAGAAGAATGGATAAGATAATGTACTAGGAAAGATAATTATCTATATTTAAACAAGTTTTATATACTTAAGCCCCATGTCATCCTCGGAATATGTGTTATACAAGAGTTAGTAAAGACTGGCAAGTACAATCAATACAATCAAAATAAGACTTAAAATCTATAGCTTATAAAACATAAAAATTAACTTCACTGCTCCTCAGTAAAGCAAACGAAAACTCAGATGTGATATTTTATATAGAAACAAACATAAAGAAATAAGAAAACCTCTCCATGGCCAAATTTAATACTAAACTGTCCACTAAAGTGTGCGTGTTTATCAGAACTGAGCATTCCCAGCATATGGAGGATGGGGTAGAAGCATGTAAAAAATCTTAACCATCCAAATGAGAAGCTATGTAAAATCAGGGTCGGAAGTTCACTTGGTTTTTTTTTGTTTTTTTTTTGTTTTTTTTTTGTTTTTTTTTTTTTTTTTTTATCATTCTCATCAATTCTAGGGGAAAATAGGACAGATGGAAAATATATATTAAAAATGTGTTGAGGTATTTCATGAAACAAAAATCTGGTTGACAGTCAGCCACAACCAGATATTATAGTAATTTGGAATCTATTTTCAGTTTTCTATACTCCTGTCTTCCAAAGGAGGAGCTGTGTGTGGCAGAGAGAGTGCACGGGATATTCACATATCAGTAAGTGGGGCACACAAAGACTTGGAAAGTACAGATATGCTTGGGCTTTAGACAAATGATTTTGCCCTATGAATCTTTTTGCCTGGCTAGAAATCATAGCCAGATGTTTGTGTCCTTACTGCAGCCTTTGTGATAACCAGAATTATGGTAAGGAAACTATTTTAAAACCTGACCTGTGTGAGACATTTAAGTAAGTCATTGGATTCAAAGGGATTTATGGGAACGTCCAATCTATAGCCAGCTAACCAGAAGCACAGAGGACATCTTAGAATATAACTAGTGTGGGAAGTGATGGCAAATGTATGGGACTGAGCCCTAAGCCTTGAAGTCTAATACTGAATAGAGACTGAGAGTGTCAGAACTGAGTTAAACTGTAGGACACCAAGGGATTACCTCCCCCCCCCCACACACACACACACAATGGTGAATTGCTTGGTGTAAGACAAAAAGAAGAAAACAACACATGTAGTCAGAAACACAATGTTTGAGAAGCCCGAGAATTCAGCTTCAGTTTGGAAAAGATTGAATTTTATTTAAAGAAACTTTTGAATGAAGGTGAAAATTTATCAACAGTGACTCACAGAAATGCCACTCAAAGGGGTCCTGTGAGTTCAATGGGACATGCCCTGTAAGGAACAGGACAAGTTACTAGGCCTTGGACCTGCTACCTCTAACGGACCAGTGCTCAATTTTGTAAGCAGCTTATTTTTGAGAAGAGCGTTAGAACTCTATCTTTGAATACAATATGTGTTAGGGAAGAATTCTGAAGAATCTCAACGCTGAGACCCAAATACATGCTGAGCATAGCAGACTAGAAACTTGTTGAGAAACCAAGTCTATGACTCCAAACCAATGTAATAGTGGAGAGAAAAATAAAATTCATATTTTATATAATGAGACATTTGTGGTCTATATAATATCATTCTGTGTTTATATAGTTGCAGATAACATAATACCAGTAAGGACCAGATCCCTGCTTTGGTATAAATATAGCAAGTGATAATGTAGCTTAGTCAAAATATATTCATAGGGAACCTATTGCACTTGCATGTCTCACCATCTTTAAAGTAACACAAAACAAGAAAATGTTACAAGTGAACTCATAAAAAATATGAATTTTTATTATTTTAACATGTGATAATTTCATGCAGAGTTGTGAAATTTAAAAAAAAAAATGCTAAAAGTGGTAAAACCAGAAAAATACGGTCCTTTTTATCTTCTAGAAATGTTTATAAATATATGCATGCTAGTGAAGAACACAGACTGTGCCTGGTGGGCTGACTTAGGCCTTTAGTAAATAGCATGTGGGGGGCAGAAGCAGGCAGATTTCTGTGTTTGAGGACAACCAGGGTCAAATAGTGAGGATCTGCTCCCCTACTCACACACCAAAAAGAGGACAGACTGAACTCAAATGCACATCATTGCAAGTTTTGCACTGACACCCTATGACTTTACATTGCCCGTATTTTTCTGAGGACACAATATGTACAATTTTGTGAAATTTATGGAACCATTTTATGGCCACCCCACAGTTAGCTAGTGCCAGCCTGCCGTTTAATTCAGGTTGCCACTGTTATCTCCACTCTTCTGAGGACATATGTGTACAAACATGTTCTAATACATCTTTATCTACATCATAGCAATGAAGGTGTAATTACACCTATCAAATCCCCAAACCCTCATCTTTTATATATCATATATATATGTGTGTGTGTGTGTGTGTGTGTGTATGTGTGTGTGTGTGTGTGTGTGTGTGTGTGTATGTGTATTTTTACTGTTTTCTCTCCAAAGGGACACTAAGAATTTATTCAACACAGGCATGATAGGTTGAGGTGAGCTACTAGCTACCTATATCTGTCTCTGCAGCTTCTGTCTTATGTAGAACTTGCCACAAAGTTGCCTATGACAACTTCCAAACCCTCCTTCACAGGCAAAGACTGAGGACACACTGGACTTGACACACTCATCACTTAACAAATAGTTTGAATCTACGTTCTGTGATACAGAAACTAAATCTTTTTCTATGTTAAAACAACCATTCTACCTAAATAAAATCTTGAATGTTATCTACTCCACCAAGTCTTTCATGCCAGATTGAAAGAAACATAGTCTAGTAATCAAAGTAATTGCAATAATGCATATCTTGAGCCAGATTTCCCCAATACATCTCAGACATCTACAATTCTTGACATTGAGGCTACCATTCTTTAAGAAGGCATTTCCTTTCTTCAACTATCTGCATTCCATAAAGTGTTGCATAATTATTTATCGTACAATTCATATTTATTAATTATTTAGGGAAGTACGTTGGAAAAGTTGAAAGCTGCATAAAAATAAGTGAGACTCTTAACAGCTTATTCTTAAAAGAGACACTGGAAATGTAACGCAATCATGTAATAACCAAGAAAGAAGATCCTCATAAAACTCAGCACTGTTTCCAAACGTGATTATTTCTCATTAAGGGTTTTTCAGTTGGTCCATTACTAGCGTTATTTATATGATGACCCTAACCTGGCAGTTAAAATTATCATTAAACTTTTTAAATGAAAATGTTGACTGAATCTCATTTTCTAGTATGAGACAGGGAACCAAAGCTTCATCTGTGGTGAGGAGCAAACCCAATGGGTCACAGCTTTGTGACTCTAATTGTTTTATCCCATGATGAATATTAAAAGATAACCACTGGGTTCAGTGGGAATGATCATTAAAGGGTGCTATATTTTCCAAACTCAAGCAACAGGCGACTATGTTACTGTTGTATTGTGTAAGGACCCTAGATGTTGAGACATGTACATGTAGTCTTTTTTATGTAGGAGTTAACTTCTCTGGGGAGCCTTTCAATGGGCAATAAAAATCCCTATATTCCCCATCTATTAAACTAAGGCCACTATGTGGTATATGTAGGCAATGTCATTTTCATCCCATAGTTAAACTACATTAATTTCTGGTTTTCATCTGTAACTCTGGAATTCACTTAATTAGTGCCATCTTTGATGTGTCAAATTTTATTTAGAAATTGGAGGGCAATTGAGATTTATTTGCTATTTTATAGCATAACTTATATTTTATTACAAAATTTTAGACAGATATTTTTGTTTTTCAGCTAATTACATTTACATTTGGATAGACTGAAGAATATTGGTTGACTATATATTCAGTTTTAGTAAATAACATAATTGAGATTAAACCCTAAAAGACACTTAATGTGTAAGGCCTCCCCTCTCAGCTATATAAGACATTTATCAGAAGAAAAAGAAAACAACCAATAATAACCTATTCATAAAAAATGAGTATCTAAGACAATAAAACATTAGAACTATAAAAAAGAGAAGAAATGTACACATTTTAGGAATAAAATTGAATAAAGGTCATCAAATATTTTAAAATGCCAGATGTTTCAAACTCAGCATATTTGTGTAATGTGAAATGTTCTCATCCTTCACACAGCATGAATTTCAACATAATCATGGTGTAAACAGGTATTTGCTTTCTCACCCACATGGAAAGAATCCAGGACCCTTCAGTGTTACTGACCATGGGTGTGTCTCTTGCTTAAGGTCAAGCCTTCCTGTTTTAGAGACAGTTGTGGCCTTTGCCTTCCATCTGTCAGGTAGGAAGTGAAAATTGTCCCTCAGGGACAGTTCTTGGACGATACACTTAACACTTCACCTATTTCCCACTGGCTACAATTTTGTTGCACAGCTTCCTCTATCGACTGAAGAACCAAGTACACACATTCCTTTTCTGTTTCTCCTAGATAATCAGCTAGTCCTTTAACACTGAAAGACAATTTCCTATGGAAAAATGTGGGTTGAAGAACAGACAGAGTTCCTGATGTCTTCAAGACTTATAACATGACAGGATGTTGGATTTTGTCAAAGGCTTTTTCAGCATATAATGAGATAATCATGTGATTATTTACTTTCGGTTTGTTTATTTAGCAGATTATGTTGGATTTTAGTATATTGAACCATCCCTGAAACCCTGAAATGAAAGCCTACTTGATCATGGTGACTGATGTTTGTGATGTGGTCTTAGATTTGGTGTGAGAGAATTTTATTGAGTATTTTTGCATTGAGGTTCATAAGCAAGATTGGTCTGAAGTTTTCTTTCTTTGTTGGGTCTTTGTGTGGTTTAGGTATCAGGGTAACTGTGGGCTCATAGAAAAAAATTAAGTAGGGTTCCTTCTGTTTCTATTTTGTGAAATAGTTTGAGGAAATTTGATATTAGGTCTTTTTTGATGTTCTGATAGAATTCTGCACTAAAACCATCTGACCCTGGGCTTTTTTTGGTTGGGAGGATTTTAATGACTACTTCTGTTTCCTTAGGGGTTAGGAAACTAATTTACCTGATCTTGATTTAATTTTAGTATGTGATTATCTGTCTAGAAAATCATCCATTTTGTATATAGGGAGAAGCTATCTGGTTTCATAAGAAAAGATCTAAATGTTTAATTGTGTGTGTGTGTGTGTGTGTGTGTGTGTGTGTGTGTGTCTGTGTGTGTGTCTGTGTGTGTCTGTGTACATATACACATTTCTTATTTTGTTTTGTTTTGACATTCTTTTTAAACTACAGTGACTTCTTCCACTTAGCTAGAGATGAATGATGGATTAGGATGAAGGCAGAGAAGAGAAGCAGAAAGCAAGAAGCCTAAAATGGCAATGGTACTTGAAAAGAGGAATGCCATCCAGTAAACATGGAGTTAGTTGTGTAGAACATAATTCCAGTATATGTTCTTCCTGTAAACTAAGCTTATAGGACTGAGCAAATATTACAAGATGCAGGCTTCCCTTATATGTGTGTTGTCTGTACAAAGAAACAGTGAGAAAAGAGAACACAGGAAATACCAGAATGGTAAATTACTTACTTGGGTATACTTTGTGTTCTTTAAACTCATAAGCTTTAAATGTTTCAGTGTTTAAGACTTAGCTCCCTTACAGGACAATTTTGTTAAGTGAAATATTAATATAACATATTAATTTCATATTAAACATGTCATTTAATATTATATTAAATAATATTGAATCCATACATAGATTAGTATATGGTCACCAGTTATATTTTTAAAGGTTTTTTCATTCATCAACAATTTATTTCAAATACTTCACAGAAAAGGGAGAGTTTAATATCTCTGTTTAAGATTATAATGAGTCTGCATGCTTGAATGAATGAACGAATAAATAAATATATGTCTAGAATAATGTAGTGTCATATTTGCTAAGCTTCCTTTAAAATGAATTTAGTCATTGATAAAAAAAAAAAAAAAGATTGGATGGAGAAGAAACTTCTCAAGAAATAATCAAAGAAAAGTGTAAGTATAGCTGCCATACTTGAGATCTTTTTGAACTAGGAATTGATATAAATTTTCAGGGAAGGAGAGAGAGAGAGATGGGGGAAGAAGGAGGAGGAGGAGGAGGAGAAAGAGGAGAAGGAGGAAGAGGAGAAGGTAGAGGAGAAGGAGGAGGAAGAGGAGGAAGAGAAGGAGGAGGAGGAAGAGGAAAGGAGAGAAGAGAATATATGAGATAATTTCTTATCCACGTATAGAGCCCTTGAAGCAATCACTTTTACCTGCTAATTTCCTCTCTAAGGTTAAAAGGGGAAACTTATATTATTGGTTGTGAGCCTAGTCTTGGTGGTGCACACCTTAAATCCCAGCAAATGGGATGCAGAGGCAGGTAGATTTCTATAAATTCAAGGCCACCCTGGTCCACAGTAGAGTTCCAAGGCTACACAGACAAAAAGAAAGGGGGGGAGGAGAGAGAGAGAGAGAGAGAGAGAGAGAGAGAGAGAGAGAGAGAGAGAGAGTTAGTTCTGATTTTAGCTTCCATGTCACCAAATGTAGATCTATTCAGTGTTAGCAGTATAGAGACTAAATATCTGTCTGGACAATGACATGTCCTGTATAATCTGGATAGAGAATTGTCATTTATTCTAGAGTGATGTTAGGTTCTCTTAATAAGCAAAAAGAAAGGATACAATTTCTGAAGGCTGTTTTCAGAAAAACTATGTTCAGCAGTTGTTTTCACATGGAGCGAGAGAAAGATTAACAAAATGAGTAGGTTGTTGATAACTGCATTCACTTCTTCTCTAACTGTATTTTCATGAGTTGTTCAAAACAGATTCTGAAATTCAAATCCCAGTGTTTGGTGCAGCCTCATACTCCATAAGTGCCATGTTACCCTCTAAGAATGTTTTCCTTCTGAATTCTATTTCAGGTAAAATATCAACTACAAGTTCTATGTCATAAGCTATTTTATTCCTCAATGGGCTTGTGCTTCCTACAAACAGTCAAAAAGTAGGGCTCAGCCTTTGGGTTGATATTAGATGCAGTTACCTTCTGCCTAGTAGAAATCCCTGGCAGATTGTTTTTGGAAATCAATCTGATTTTTTGCAGTAAAGGGAGCTATCCGGAGCCTGGTTATCATCGGGGAAATGGAAGAGGATGTCACTCCTAATGTACAATGGGTCAAAGGTATTTACTTCCTCTCGTGCTGATTAAATTTTAAAGGGAAAGGTTAAATTGTGCAATAGGACAAACACAACGTTGGGCCCATATGTTCCTGCATGTTCTGTAAATTTGACAGTACTGTGCGAAAAGACCATTTCCAGGACCTCCACAGCAGGAACTGATGTGCTCTAAAATTAGATGGCAATGGGGAAAGTCTCTGAGGGAGGTTTAAAAATGTTCTTTTGTTTGTTTTCTTTTGTGTCATTAAGTAAATGTTGTAAATCATTAGGTCAAAGGTTCTGGGATGCATCCAGCAGCCAACTCCCTTCAACACAGAGCAGGAATTCCAAAAGAATTAGAGGGAGCTGAAAGGAATGCTTGGCAAAGGAGAGCAGGAACAACAGTAGGCTAGTATTCGTTAACATGACAAGAGCCAGCAGAATCTCTGACAGAGGTGAATTCTGCTAAGGACAAGCACTAGACACGGACAAAAGCGGTCCTTGAGGATTTACTGAACACATTTATGAGAACCTTTGTTTTGAGGGTGAACTCATGAAAGTGGGAGAAGAAAAAGGAGGAGGAGGGAGAAGAGGAGGAAGAGGAGAAAAGGGAGTAAGGAAGGGAGACATGAGACAGAGAGATGACAGAGCCTCATTCAGTCCCTGCCTACATACAGAACTCCTAACCACCTCACTAATCCAAACTGACCTGCCTCCAATGCAAGGAAGCTGCTTCTAAAACTTCATTATGCAGCTGGATGAAGTTCACCCTCTGCAGTTCCTCCACATGGAATAGCCACTCATGCCCCAGCTAAAGTCTTTTGGCTTGCACTAAAACTAAACAGGCACATTCCAGTTATTTGTGGGTGTAAGAAGAATTTATTGACCGTATCCCACCAATAGCTAGTTTGCCATAGGAGATTTTACTAAGTAATGATGGAAGAGATAATAAATCCACTTGGACTTGAACTTTGTACAAGGAGATTAAAATGGATCAACTTTCAATCTTCTCCATGTAGACTGCCAGTTGAACTCGCACCATTTATTGAAAATGCTTTCTTTTTTTCCACTGGATGGGATTGACTTCTTTCTCAAATATCAAGTGTTAGCTGTGTGGGTTTATATCTGAGTCTTCAATTCTATTCCATTTATCAATCTGTCTGTCTCTGTACCTATACCATGTGGTATTATCACTATTGCATTGTAGTAGAGCTTGAGGTCAGGGATGGTGATTCCTCTAGATGTTCTTTAATTGTAAGGAATTGTTTTCACTATCCTGGTTTTCTTTGTTATTCCAAATGAAGTTGAAAATTGCTCTTTCTATCTCTGTGAAGAATTGAGTTGGAATTTTGATGGGGATTGCATTGTATCTGTAGATTGCTTTTGGTAAGACTGCCATTTTTACTGTTAATCCTGCTGATCCATGAGCATGGGAGATCTTTCTATCTTCTGTGGTCTTCTATGATTTCTTTCTTCAGAAACTTGAAATTCTTGTCACACAGAGCTTTCACTTGCTTGAAAAGAGTTCCACCAAGATATTTTATATTATTTGTGACTATTGTGAGGGGTGTTGTTTCCCTAATTTCTTTCGTTTATCTTTTGGGTAGAGAAAAGCTACTGATTTGTTTGAGCTAATTTTATATCCTGCCACATTGCTGAAGTTGTTTATCAGTTGTGGGAGTTTTCTGGTAGAATTTTTGGAATCTCTTATGTATACTATCATATCATCCACAAATAGTGATATGTTGACTTCTTCCTTTCCAATTTGTATCCCTTCCACCTCCTTTTGTTGTCTAATTGCTCTAGCTAGAATTTCGAGTACTATATTGAATAGACAGGATGAGAGTGGGTAGCCTTGTACTGTCCCTGATTTTAGTGGGATTGCTTCAAGTTTCTCTCCATTTAAGTTGATGTTGGCTATTGGTTTGCTGTTTATTGCTTTTATTATGTTTAGGTATGTGTGTGGAGCAGTGATCTGTGACAGGCAATCTGGCACCCAGTTGAGCACAGGCATAAAATCTGGGCGACCCAGCAGAACAATTTGCAAGGGACTGAAAAACATTATGCCAACGTTCCAGGGAGGCTTTTAACGCCAGTCAATGTCATGTACCACCCCTCCTCAGATAGAGGCATGGTCACACAGCTCCAAGTCATCCCCATGTTAATGAGACACCTAGAGGCTTAGCCACGCCCCTTCCTAGTTACTATATCTGCCTCACATCTCCCAGAGCGGTGTAGGTACAATTCTATCCATGCCACTCTCCACAATGAAAATAAACGTCTTAGAATTATGGACTGTTTCTTCATCTGGACCCGCCTTGGGAAGTGAGGGATCCAGTCCTCGATTAAGGAGCCGCATCTAATCTCTCGCTGAGGGTTTCCCAGTGCTCCTAGATGGTACCCATCCACCCAAGCCTAAGCAGCTAGCCCGGTGCCCCAAGCCACTGAAACTGGTCTCGCCGGGAACTCCAGCTGCACTCTGGCTAGCCTGTCTTCGGTACCCTGCGGCAACTGCGGTGTCCTGGGTTAGAGAACCTACAGAGACGGCTGCCATGCGTTCCCCGAGAATGGCTCCCTCCCCCACCCATGGGCAGGGCCTGCAAAGGCTTTCCACAGCCCCCACCTGCCCGTTAGACTGTGTGGGAAGACATTCGGCCACTTCCCTCTTGAGTGTGTCTCCTGTCCCACCCAGAGCCGCAGGTGCCCGGGACAGACACGTGGGGCTTCTTTCCACTGGGTCAGGCTTGTTCCCACATATGTGCGTTGAATTTCTGATCTTTCCAAGACTATTAACATGAAGGGGTGTTGTATTTTCTCGAAGGCTTATTTAGCATCTAATGAGATGATCATGTGATGTTTTTCTTTGAGTTTGTTTATATAGTGGATTACATTGATGAATTTCCATATATTGAACCATCCCTGCATTACTGGGATGAAGCCTACTTGATCATGGTGAATGATTGTTTTGATGTGTTCTTGGATTCAGTTTGTGAGAATTTTATTGAGCATTTTTACATTGATATTCATAAAGGAAATTGGTCTGAAGTTCTTTGTTGGGTCTTTGTGTTTCAGTATCAGTGTAAGTATGGCTACATAGAATGAATGAGGTAGTGTTCCTTCTGTTTCAACTTTGTGGAATAGTTTGAGAAGTATTGGTATTAGGTCTTCTATGAAGGTCTGATGGAGTTATGCACTAAAACCATCTGGCCCTGGGTTATATTGTTGTTGTTGTGAGACTTTTAATGACTCATTCTGTTTCACTAGGGATTATGGGACTGTTTAGATGGTTTATCTGATCCTGATTTAACTTTAGTGTGTGGTGTCTGTCTAGAGAATCATCCATTTCATCTAGATTTTCCAGTTTTATGAGTAAAGGCTTTTGTAGTAGGATCTGATGGATTTTTGGATTTCCTGGATATTAATCATTGGCCAATGATGAGTTTGCAAGTGCTTACTTTGGTTCTGGAGCATCTCTTCTCAGACTATAGGTTGCTTCTTAGGTTGTTGTAATCCCGCTTGGTTTTTTTTGTTGTTGTTGTTGTTTTATTTTGTTTTTAATACATTTCTTGCTGTAATTTTGTGATCTTATACAGATAGTCAATACCTATACCAATGTCTCCAATTTTTTTTGTTATATTTTCTTCTAGTAATTTCACAGTCTCCAGTCTTATGTTAAGATCTTTGATTCCTTTCTAGTTGGGTTTTGTGAGGAGTAAGAGATAACAGTCAGGTTTCAATCTGCAACATAGCAATGATTATTCTCTCTGCATCATGTGTTGAAGAGGCTCTTCTTACTGGAATATATGCTTTTACACATTTATCCAGAGGAAATTTTCTGTCAGTTTTGATCTTACTTCTCAGTGCGCTCTCTCTCTTCTCTCTCTCTCTCTCTCTCTCTCTCTCTCTCTCTCTCTCTCATTGTTCTATGAGTCTGTTACTAGCACTGTAACATGTTTATCAATTATAATAGCTCTGCTGTATGACTTGAAATCAGGACTATTGATGTATCCAGATTGGTTCTTCCTTGTCTTAATTATGTATCTTTTGTGTCCAGTTTAAAATTGTTTTATTTTTCCTTACTTTTGAAGAATTTCATTAACATTTCAGTAGAAATTGAATTAAATCTGTAAGTAATGTTGGAGAGTCTGAACTTTTCAACAATACTAATTATTCTAATTTAGAGGCATGAAAATTCACTCACAGGGAGTGTGTGTGCCTCTGTCTGTATGTGTATGTGTGTGTATTGTTGTGGTGATGGTGGTTGTGGTGGTGGTTTGGGAGCTACAATGGATGGAATTTCTTCTTTATTTACCTCTCAGCAAGAATGGTACTCATGTATAAAAATGTTACTAGGTTTTGCATGTTGATTTGTGTTCTGATATTTACAGAATTTGTTTAATTATTTCTAACAATCAAATTTTCAGGGTTTTATATGTAGAATCTCATCATCTAACAAAGAATATTTTTCCCTTACAATTTCTATGTGTTTGTTCTTTTCTCTTGACTAATCACTTGATGTGAACCAACAAACCCCAAATTCAGACTGACTGCATTTTAACTACTATACACTCACAATGTAGATGACTTCTGACACTAGATACTTGTCCCTTTGGGAGAATTATTAATAGACTTGATGGGAAAAGGCCTGTCTTTCAGATAGTTCTTCTCTATGCAGCATTGATTTTTTGTATTGTGTTGGACAGAATTTCCTTTGAATGAGAAAGATAAGTTTTTCTGACTAGGATGGAAGGGTATACGATAAAAGTACATCATGGTGTTATTAGCTGCTCCCTTTGTGCACAAAACTGAGGGATTCATCAAAAGAATATGCAATTCAAAATTTTATTTTCATTCCCAGAGCTGGATTCAGTAATGAATAAGTAGTACAATCTGTAGAGGGAGGAGCTGATAATTAAAATCTGGTTCCCTAATTATTTCTTGATTGAGTCAATAAAGATGGCAGAAGCCAATTGCTAGGTGAAGATATAGAGACAGATTTCCTTGGTCCCAGGATGCAGAAGAGAAGAAAAGATAGAGAGACAAAAGGCTTTTGGGGCCATGTTTTGGAGGACAAGCATGGACACCATGTAAGTCTGGGGGCTATTAGAATAGGTGTCAGCCTCTGCCACTGGATGAATTCAAATATAGGATAGCTGATGAGTTTACGACAATAAATTCCGAGCTCGGTGGTTGTGTCATCTGGCTGATTTAAAAATATTAAGATTGTCTGGTATTTTCCATCCACAGCAATTCAGGTGGGCAAAAGAGAGGATGCAGCTGAGGAGCAGTCCTTGGCAGTCATAGTCTGCAGAGTCAGCCACCAGGATGGTCAGTTGATGGAATGTGAGCTGGAGTGGTAGGTAGCAGGATGAATGGGTAGCTCTCTAGAGAAGACCCCAACTGGCAACATTGGCAGCCAGATGTTCTTGAAACATAGCCAGGAACTTGGGGAGAGCTTCCAAGAAGGAACAAGTATGTATTTTTAAATTATAAACAACAGATGATGTCCACCATGGTAGTCAGGAAGTCACTAGCAATTTAGGATTCTTGGATTGATCATACACAGTGAAACATGTCTGGAAGGAGGGGAGAGGTGATTTCAGTCAGAGGAACAGAGTCACGTGGCTCCAGCAAGAGAGAATCTTGTATTTTTGTTTTTTGGTCTTTGTTCATTTGGGTTATTTTTTTCATTGTTTTTTATTTATTTTATTTACTGACATTTCAAATGTTATCCTACTTCCCAGTTTCCCCTCCACAAACCTCCTAACCCTCCCCCCTCTCCCTGCTTTTATGAAGGTGTTCCCCCACCTGTTCACCCACTCCTATCCTAGCATTCCTCTACCCTGGGTCATCGAGCCTCTATAGGACCAAGGGGCTCCCATCCCAGTGATGCCTGCTAAGGCCATCCTCTGCTACATATCTAGCTGGAGCCATGGGTTCCCCATGTGTACTCTTTGGTTGGTGGTTTAGTCCCTGGGAGCTCTGGGGAATCTGGTTGGTTGATATTGTTGTTCTTCCTATGGGGTTACAAACCCCTTCAGCTCTTTCAGTACTTGCCCTAACTTCTCCATTGGGGTCCCTACACTCAGTCCAATGTTTGGCTGCATACATCTGCATCTGTATTGGTCAGGCTCTGGCAGAGCCACTCAGGGGACAGCTATACAAGGCTCCTGTCAGTAAGTACTTCTTGGCATCAGCAATAGTGTCTGGGTTTGGTGTCTGCAGATGGGATGGATCCCTAGGTGGGGCAGTCTCTGGATGGCCTTTCCTTCAGTGTCTGCTCCACTCTTTGTCCCTGCATTTCCTTTTGACAGGAAGAATACAGACATCACTATTTCAATCATGGTGACAGCTATTCTCTGAATATAGCCAGGAACTAGGGAAAGCATTAGCGAGCCATGGGGGCTGAATAGACAGCCGGAGGGAGGCTGCTGATTCCAGAGCCTAGCCAGAGCAAGCATGTTTTTAAAATTGCACACAACACCAATCTATTACCATACTAAGTGAGCTTGTGTTCCTGGGTGTGTCCCCTGATGCAGTCTTCCATTTTTACATCTGTTCCTCGAATCTTATTTCTAAGAGATAAATTATTTCTAAGAAGTAAGTTGTGCTAACAATATCATTGTTAATGGGCCTATGTCAAGGTAATAGTGTGGTCTTTTAATTCATAATTCATTTCTTAATGAATAAGTGAATGCTTTACCCTCAGCTGCTTTTACACCCTTCCTTCCTTTATTAATACCTAAATTTTTTCAGAATAAAAGGGAGACTAGAATTGGCCACTGTACTTGACGAGAATTAAAGTGTGTTATAATGTTAGTTTACAAAGTACCTATTTCTACACACACTGCCATTTTGATGGGATAAGGTTACATAATCACATTTACTCCAAACTTTTGCTAGAAAGAGTAAAGGGACAACCAACACCCCTCAAACCCTTTAGATGTTTAAAACAATTGAAATCCCTTACTATGGAGTTAAACAAGACCTATCCTTAGGTCTTATAGCTGCAGTCCTGGTAGTATATTTTCAGATTCAAAAGGACTGTGAGAGTGAGAACACACTGGGAAGGAGGTATAGACTAGTCCTTGATGCCTTTATCTTTCTGTCTTGATTCCAAATCTTTTGAATGCCCAGTCCTTTTTTCTATTAAGATGTACAACTGCTTACGAGCCTACTGAGGCACACAGGGAATTGTATACTGTATTCATTGGTCTAAAAAAAATGATGCCTGGCTGATAAAATGCATGCAATACTGTCTGCTCAGATTATTCTACAGCATTCTGATATTTATATCTTCTAACGATCCACATCTGACATATCAAATATTTCTATTAAGACATTTATTTCTCTACAGATGGCAGCATCAGGCTCACATGTTGGCTGTATTTTTAAACTTCCTACCTGAGAATCTTTCATAAGACACTGGCAGGTACTGTCTCTTTTGCATGTAGACAGAATAGTCCCTTCTATTTCTCTGTCATTTCAGGAGGATAATTTTCTGAGTATATCTTCCTGACTGTAAGTTTTATTTTATTTTCATAATAGAAAATGTAGGATAGCATTCCTTCCTGCTCCAGCTGCTCATTTAATGCATGTTTCTTCAAATATAGTTGATAGTTTTCTCTTGAAGCTTTTGGTAATTCTGCCCAGTAATTCTGACAGTTCAGCTGCAATATGTCACTAAAAGGAACCTTTCAGGTAGAGTTTTCTGAGTGTCTTATAAGCCCATGAATCTAGAAGCCCATTCATCTCCCAACTTTGTCAGATTTTCAGCAAGTCATTCACCAAGGAAGATTGCATGCTTTCTCATTCCTTTGGCCTTCGGGACCTCATGAAATTAGAATATTTGTTTATTTAATAGAATTTCAAGACTCTCAACAAGGATTTGTTGATTCATTTTTACTTATAAATGTTTATATGGTTTTCTGGGATGTTTCAAATTTTATTTTTTGTAATTGATTTAGATCACACACAAACAGAAACACACACACATACATACATATACACAGACACGGTAGGAGTTTTTGTTTCTTTATTCAGCTGAGTTTTCAATGTACCTTCAGAATTCTCATGCCATGTAGTCCCCACATGTTGAGATTACAAATATGATGTGCCACCACACATGTCTTTGTCCATATTTTTCTACTTAAATTTATTCTCTAGATTTCTCATTGGTTCATTCCAGGATTTCCCTTTATTAATTTTTTAAAGTATCAGTCATTCCCCTAATTTTATTGAATTATCTTTCTCTACTCTCAGAAGGTTTGTGTGTCCTAAAGTTCATACTTTTGTATTAATTAATAGGTATAAATCAGAATTTCCTTCTTTGAAGTTTTTTGCTGTACTTACTATATAACTATAGGCTAGGACTTTGGTTTTCATATGTTTTTATGACCCTACATTATAATACTGATGTTTATGATTTGGTAGGCCACATTGTCTCTATTACTTTTATAAAGTGACTTTCTTAGGGAATGGCTAAGTCATGCATGTGTCTGAGGGTGACAGCTTGTAGGCTATGCTGGTTTTATTCTGATTGTGTACCACAATGTACTCTTCTTTTAGCTTATTTGGCTAAACTCAATTTCTCTGCACACAATACATGCAGCAGTGGCTCAGAGAGTCTCCTTTCTCAGGAGGCCACTTTGGGAAAGGTTGATTTCTATCAGAACAAGTGGGTATGGTGAAGGCAGCATTGCCAATGGGACACACATGGCTGCTTCAGTGATGTTGAATACAATGGAAGTTTTCTTAGGGATGGAAACTAGGGTAAGAGTCACCAGGGGTGTAATTTGGCACAGTGGGTAAGTGGAATCAGTGAGGGACAAGCAGAGCATAGAGTAGATGTACCTACCTCTTCATAGTTTTGTCTCCTTATGGCCCTTGGTTTCATAACTCTGTCTACCAGACCCAAGTACTGGGAAAGGGACAACATAAATTCTTTCTCTGAGATAATGCACCTAACCCTCAAGAGACTGGAGACCTCAGAGAGTTTAGAGGTCAGGTGGGGTGGGGGTTGGGGGGTGAGGACATCCACATGGAGACAAGGGGTGGGGAGGAGGTATGAGATGTGGAACAGGGGGAGGGTGGATGTGGGGGGGGATAAAATCTGGAGTGCAAAAAATTAATTAATTAATTAATTAATTAATTAATTAATTAAAAAAATCTTTCACTGATCCAAAACTCTAGTAGCTTCTCTAGCTACTAGGTGCCCAAGCCTTCTGTTTTGTCTAACTTATCACTTGGACAAAACATCTGACATAAATAACTTACAGGAAGAAATTGCTTATCTCATGATTACAGAGGACACAGTTTATAGTGGCCGGGAGGACATAGCAGCCCAGAACAAATTACATCATAATGGGCAGGAAAGGGATTAATATAGGGGAGGTAGGCCAAAGGTAAGACTTACTTCCAAAACATTTCTGGAAAACATTTTTTTTCCTTCCCCGTCCTGCTCCTGGACCGACGACACTGAGACTAATTAGTTATTCTTAAGTGCCTAGGCCACAAGCTTTAGCTCATTCCCTGACTAGTTCTTAATTTATTTATCCATTTAAACTCTTTTATGACTATGATGTGGTTTGTTACCTCTCTTTCAGTCCTGGCTCACCTTTTCTTTGAGTCTCCTCAGAATCTCCCTGCTGGCTTATGTCCATCTCTCTTCCTGCCAGTGTTCTACCTCACATTTTCTGCCTTTGCTCATTGGCCATTGGCTTTTCTATTGACAGATGATTCTTATAAGAGATTCTCTCTACACATTTCCCTAGTGCCTACATTTTTATAGGCCACAGCAAATGAAGTGCCCAAAACCTACATAAATAATGTCACCAGATGGGACCAATGTTTCAACTTATGACTATTTGTGGGAGACTGTTAATACCTGGGTTCCAACATCCACACGAAGTATAAAACCATCCTACAGCCTTTTGAAGGCAACCATGGGACTCCCAGCTGTTACCTTCTACCCAGAATTAGGCAGTTTGGCCTATGTATTTTATCCATTTGAAAGCAAAGAGCCCACATCCCTATGTCTTAATAGAGTTCGCAATCTTCCTCATGTGTTACAGTATTCTCCATCAATCAACTCAAAACTTGTTGAGTTTGGTTCATTGTGGGGAAGGGAAGCCACACATCAAATACAAGCCATTCAATTCTGCCAGCATCTAAAATATTGGGCTTTTGAAAATATCTTCCATATCCAAGAATTAAGCTGAGCTTTTTGCTTTCATCCTAGTAGATGGTAGCAGGAAGTGGAAATGCCTGAAGAACTCTTAGTGCTACATTCACAGGTCTTTAAATACAGGTCACCATATCTTCACATTACTCATATAATTCAAACCTAAAATATGGCAAAAGAGTATTTTTGTTTTCTCCTTTTGAGGAGGCATTATTTCCATTGACATAGTTTTTACTGATACACCATTGTGTTTAGAAATATTTACCATTTATATTGAGTGTGGGAGTCCTGTGTACAAATCTACATTGAAATGCACAGCAAATGATTTAGTCATCTATCCTTATAGAGTAGATAGGAGCAAAACCAAGCAGGTTGTACTATGAGAAGGATTATTTGACAGGAATAGTATTTATGGAAGCCTAACAAGTTTTGGGTTTGTTTTTCTAAAACTTTGTATTGATTTTTGTGAATTTCACATCATGAACTTCAACCCCATTCATCTTGCCGTCCCTCCATATCTGCTCTCCACCCCTTGCAACGCCCTCACCAAAAGAAAACAAAAGATAAAATTTTAAAAATAAAAAATAAAAAATCTTGCCATGGAAGCTGCAGTGTGTCCCACAGTATACTCTTTTGCCCAAACAGCTTTACTTACAAATAAGTGGTGGTGCACGCCTTTAATCCCAGCACTCGGGAGGCAGAGGCAGGCGGATTTCTGAGTTTGAGGCCAGCCTGGTCTACAGAGTGAGTTCCAGGACAGCCAAGGCTACACAGAGAAACCCTGTCTCGAAAAAACCAAAAACAAACAAACAAACAAAGAAACAAACAAACAAATATTCATTGTAATGAGTCATTGGTCTTGTCCAAGGCCTCTGGCTTCTGCTACACTATGAATACTGGATCCTCGCTTAGGCTCCTCTGAGATATCCTGTTGTTGACATGTGTCATGGAGCTCCTACAGCTTTGGTTCTGCAGAACTGGCCCCTTCTCATGCTCCAACAGTTCTTAAATTGGGTAGATGTTGGTGTCTGCTATGTCAAAGCCCTGGATCTGGGCCTGGCTGGTAGCTGAGTTTGTCAGCTTGCCAGTTGTCCTATGCCAGTTCTCCAGCAATACTCCCTACACTCATGAGGGGCATGACCAGCTCTCCTGAGTGCTGCATCCAATAACAGGTAGGGCCAACATGGCCCCAGGCATTGGCCAAGAGCATGGCTTTTGGTGGTAACATGGGCCATGGACATAGACACAGACCCCCACTGCTGCAGGGCCACAGACCCAGACCTGATCATTGGTGGCAGCATAGGACAGAACACCACCATAGCCTCAAGTAGCAGCACCATGGGTTACTCAGATCAGGCTGTTATTTTTTACCCTCAAATCTCCAGTTTTGCCTCTCTTCACTGTGTACACAATTCTCCTCTTTCTCTCCCTTCTCTCTACCATAAACTAGTTCATCTTAGTGCTGCTCTGACTTCTGGCAGATGGGCATCTTCTGGGTCTTCAACCTGTTTTATAACACCAAGCTTCAATTGCTACCTGATGTTACACTGTGCACAAACAGAATTTCATGTTTAAGTTAAGTAAGATTGTATTTTATTTTGTTAAAAGACATAATCTTAACGTTACATGCTTGTAACTTCATCTAGTCAGCAGATGAGGACAAGGATCATAAGTCTTGAACCTGCTTGTTTTACAGAGTGAATTGAAGGACAGCCTTAGAATTTTAAGGTGACATTGTCAAAAAAGAAAAGGAATAAGAAGGCTGAAGATACAGGTGAGTCATAGAGCCCTGCTGCTTAGTATATTGGGTCCTCAGTTCAATTCCTTGTATAGGAAAGTAAGGGAGCAGGGGGAAGATAAGGAGATATTCATAATATAGAAAGTATTATTAGTGGAAGTGAAGGAAGGCATAAGAATTCTTTCATGGTACAACTGTGGTCTTCTTGATCATCTTTATCTTACTAAAATCATGGAAACAGTCCATGGTTTGTGACATCCAGTACCTTAAAAGAAGATTTCTTGTATGTATTATTGAAACCTGTACCATACTAGAGAAGAGTATGCTTAGACTCTCAGTTGGCTTTTGTCAACTAGTGACCTAGCTTCAAGTCAATAGCAACAAGAGAAAGACTCAAAAAGCTTATTGGCTGTTCTGAGAGGAAGAAGATTCATCAATTGAGAAATGAGACCAGAAGTGCCCTTAGTTCATTTCAGGAAAGATCACACTACCACCACTAACGGATTGCTAACTACTAACCATTCTTTAGCATGTTTTGAGGGAGACATGGAATAGTGCAATGTGTCTCTCTTTTTAGTGTATTTAAAATACGCCTCAACCTTCCTTCCTGAGCCTTCTCCTCAGCAAGGGCTCTCTCCTCCCTTTTTGTCATAGTGAACTTTGGAGTTGTAATATGACCTTTAGTTATATTACAAAGGAGAATCTCATTAAACCTTTCTGATATAGATTTTTTTTCGCCAGATTTTGGCTTCCTGGTCATTCTAATCAGGAAAAGTATTTACTGACTTAAGTTTTTCTTCTTTCCCTTGTTAAATAAACTTGTTCTGAAGAGTCACTTTACTGGCCACAATTATTAATGTGCTTTAGGTTCTTGCATTGATTTTGTCAGGAAAGCATTGCCCCTGGTAAATAGGTCTTTTCTTAACTTATGCCTTACTGCTCCGCCCTCCTCCCACCAGTGACATTTAGAAAGCTCCATTTTGCTCTACAGTTTCTTTTACTTCCAGGGTCTCTTTTGCGCCTTTATCAGAGACTTTCTACTCATGATCTTCATAAATGTGCTTCACACACACACATGCACACACACAAAATCGTATATTCATTCACAAGAATATAATCCTTAGCCGTGAACAAGTTCCTTCTTTCAAACCATTGCCTGTTTTTGTGTCATCTAGCTAATAACATCTACTTTAAATTTCTACCAGTGATTGCTATATACTAAGTAATCACAAAATTTGGAAGACTATTTCTTACCATTTTCGACCCAAGGATGTTTTAGAGATGGGTACTCACCCATGGTTTGGTAGGGGTGTTTTACTGCATTGTAATATGGAAAAAGACCCCTGACAAAACATAGTAAACCTACTCAAACCTGCAGCTTGAAGCCACTGCTCACTGGACTCAGAGAGACTTTGGATTCTAAATTATCTTGGTCTTAAATTAGCTTATTTCTTTGAGAGTATAACTCAGTACTTTAAGCCATAGCATGAACACTTTATAGTCAGCATTTTTACCTAGTCATATATCATCTAAATATAAGAGTCCAAAATTCTGTGTCTCTTCTTTCCTAACTGTCCATGCTTCTGTCAAATATTTGTCATTAATACATTAATATAATGTCTTTCCAATTTTCTTATTGCATTTCCTTTATTACTTTTCCAGTAAACACTTCATTTTATTTTTGATGTTCTTCCTCTATTTTTATTTACACCAGTGACAAATAAAAAATAGTTTCTTTCATACTTTTTATTATCTACAGGAGCAAAACTAATAACTTTTCCTTCTGTTTCATAACAGCTTTACCACTCAATTTTCAATTGCTTAATTTTCTCTAAGATAATACTTTCTTGACATTGCATTTGGAAGACTCACAAGAATGTGGACTCTATTCCCTTTGAAAACTATGGACTTGTCCTGAAGAAACTGGGCTAATTTTAGACCTAATGTTTTAAAGTAAAATAAAAAAGACATAAAGAAAAATTGTTGTTTCCACTATTTAGAAGCTCACAATGGCTTTATATAATTCAGTCTCAAATTTCAGGAGTTAAAATAATATTCCTGAGTTATAAGCCAAACAATTTTTATTTATTTAAAATATTTAAAATTCACAATACAATGAAGACAAAGCAAATAGCAAATTACAACTTACTGAAGTAACTTGAACAATAAATGCAGATAGAAGACAGAATACTTCCTGCCACAACAATAGCTGTGGAGATGCATTCATTTATTCTTTCATTGGCGTGGCTCTGTGTATCAAAAGGCAGTCAAAAAGTCAAGTCATATATCCTAGGGAACTCTGTACTTGGGGCACTCTTTGAAAAATAAGATAAAATTTATATATGTAAGTAAAGGACATTACATGCTCAGGAGAATTTTCTAGATAAGTTTTCTTCCTATGCTTTTTTTTTTTTTCAGTTTTTTAAAGTGAGTGTGTGTGTGTTTGTGTATATGTGTGTGTGTGTGTGTGTGTGTGTGTGTGTGTGAGTGTGTGTGTATCTTCCTCTTATACCTTGTTTTGAGAGGTTTCTGGAAGGTCATCAGTATATAGGGTGTGAGCTTCTGGAGAGTCTCCTGTTTTCTCTTCCTATGTTGTCACAAGAATGCTGAGATTATTGATATGTGCTGCTGACTTCAGGTTTACTTGGGTTCTGGGGATATGAACTTAGGTCTTCCAGCTTGCAAGGCAAGCACGTTATCCTCACCATTCTTGTTTTGTTTTATGATATGACATTGTTATGTTGCTTCTTGACATATGCCCAAAGAACTTGAGCTCCTACTCCACAGACAATGCTCAGCCATGTTTACTCCTGCTTTAGTTGAAGGAAGTAAGAAACAAAAAAACATAAACGTTCTTCACTAGATGAATGAGTGATGAAAATGTGCTAAATATGCATAATTTAATATCGTTCCGATATAGTGAAAAATATAATCATAAAATTTGCAGACCAAAAATAGAAATAGAAAATATTACTGAATGAAGATCGAAAAGATAAAAAAACTACATGTTCTCTTTCATCTGTACATCTCATCTTTGAATTTTCAGGTGTGGGTATATAACCATAACCTGAAGGAAAAACAGAAACCAGGCACATGAAATGGGGCCAGGGTGAGGAGAAATTCAAGAGACAGGTATAGAAGGAAGTGGGAAATGAGGAAAGTAGAGTGAGTGTCCTATATGCTACTTATAATGTGATTAGAGAGGTCAATCCATGGGAAAACAAAGGGGGAAGGATAAATAACAATAAATTTGCTTGAAGAATCCGTAAGAAATTATATCAATTTATATTTACATATATATATATATATATGCATATATATATGCATACATAGTGCATATGGTTTCCAATATGCCATTTGTGGTGTTATTGCTCCCTCATGAAACATAGACTCACAAAAGTCTTGTACCAGGCATAAAAAAAAGCACTTTCTGTGTTGTTGGTCAGAGGAGTTCAAGAGACTCTGCAGACAATATAGGCTTTTACTGTTGCCCTTAGTTATATCCCAGAAACTGAAAGTAAATCACTGTTGTTCAAGATTCCATATACTTTGATTGCAGAACTCAGGGGTCAGCCTGGGTCTTCTCCAAAGTATTCTCCCTGTGTGATAACTTTCATAGTACATCAAGGTGTTATGCAATCTGCAAGCACAGAAAGCACTCAATAGTCCCACCTAGCCTGTGAACCACACTCTCAACAGCTGTTATAGTGATGCTTATAACTCAGCTGGAATTGTCAGCAGTCTACTTAGATATAAGTCCTGTTCAGTAAAAAGGAAACCATGATATTGAAAAACTAGCCTATCACCCAAAGCTAGTGAGGTCATAAACCTCAGAGGAGAACCATTATTTCCACTTTCATGACCTAGTTTAACTCCTAAATACATTCTAAATGCTTATCCTTACACACACAAATAAGTGTAACTCTCACCTTTCACCCCAGGAGTTTTTTCTTACAGCAGACAGTAACTAGTTAGAAATCCACAACTGAGTACATCTACAACACAAATTCTACACCTAAGACTGAAAGGCCCACCGTGAAAGAGGAGACAGAAAGATTGTAAGAAACATGGGTCCTAGAAGTCTTTTGAAAGACTGTGTCTTCTTAGCATGGCAGAGCGGATAGGGAGAGCCACGGATCCTATCACTCCATGAGAGCTACAGGCAATGAGGAAATGTAGAGAGAGGGGGAATTAATCCTCCACAGAGATGAGTAGCTAGATCGTTATCCAAACCCAAACAGTCAGCCTTAACAAAATACATACAGGCAACACTGAAAAGATTTAGGAGTTGCATTTATCCATTTATTCATATTATATATGAAGGAATAAGTATATGAATTGGAAAGGGAGAAAGACATAGGAGAAATTGGAGAGTATAGTGATGGGAAATGGTATAATTTTATCTCAAATTTAAATAAATATAATAAAACAAGAGATTTCTTCTTTTTCATTAGCCATGCTTAAAGTTGCTTCATAGTCATGTGAAGCTAGTGAGTTCTGTAGAGGAATGCACCGAAACAAAACATCTTCATCAGTCCAGAAATTTTCATTGCAGTCATGTCTGAAGCGCAAGTAGTCTATGGGGTTTTCTTTTTGGGTGTTCACAGTATGGGAGGGTTTGGAGAAAAAAAAAGGAAGGAAAGATGCTATCATCATAAAATAATCTCAAAAATTAATAAAAGAAACATTAAAAAATCTCTGAGCTTGTCTTTGTGATTTGGATTTTATGTAAGCAGTAACCTATATTGAAACCTTTCAGATGTCACTAAGCTAGAATGAAGCCATTAAGATGTACTTACTCCAGTCTGACTGAAAGGTGATGTGGGGTTGTGGTTAGAAGGAGCTGCCTACAAGCCATAGACAGACACCATGGAAGGCACAAAGCCTACACCCAACTGGCTCTTGGCATTCTACCCCATAGAAGAAGTTAGATTTTTTACAAAGTTCCTATGTAAGTACATGTGAGTCTGTTGAGTCGTCCTCCTAGAACACCACTGAACTTGGGGCAGTCTGAAGAAACTCCTGATATCAGCCGTTATGACAGTCACTGTGCCTATAACACTTAAGTTTATCAGTGATAGTGTACATATTTCTCAGACTAATTTTTAATTTAAAAATATTTCTTAACTCGATCCAATGTTTTAAATTTGAAACTAAAATTCTTTCACCTTCTGAGAAGAATTACAGTTTGGCATTATTACAATGTAAGTCATCAAATGCAGTTCATTGAAATAAAACTGCATGTTGTTTAAGCTGTCTAGCTTGGCGTAGGTAGTTTGCTATAGCAGTCCAATAAACTTAATTCAAGTATATACCTTTGTTTTGTTAAAGTTGGTTATATTACTGTGAATTAAAACTGGCAAATTAAAAATATACCAAAGATGTTTTCTAAATTTATATTTATGTCAGATATTTAAACAGTACACCTACTTCTTGGCAACTGTGCTTTCCCTGGAGGGTAAATATTCACATTGTAGCTGGTGAACTGGAAATTGCATATCGTAACAATATTCCTTACACATATTTTTAACTTATGAATATCAATGAAAATATAAAACATAAATCTTTTATGGTATATATTGGTACATTTTTGCTACCATATGAAAATCTCAGAGACTGGGTAGTTAATAAAACAAATTAATTTTTTCACTATTTTAGAGATTCAAACTTCAAGATCAAGGTGCTAGTGCATTCAGTAGTTGGATGAGGACTGCATCCTTGGAAAAGAAAGAATGCTGTGTTTTCTCATATGCTCTCTGATGCTCAGAGATTAATAATTGGGAGACCAAGCTAACATATACCATGTTGTTTATTCAGTGAAGGCCATAATCGTCTTGATAAGAGTGAAACCCTCATAGCCTGATCAGTTATCACTATCACATAGGGGTGGAGTGGACACACAGTCAAATATAACATGATGTTATAATTCACTGAGTCACTTATAAGTAATAATGAAAATAAGATCATCATTCAGATTTTATCATTCCAAAGTCTAAAGTGTATCGATTAATATGGATGACAAATTAGAATTCAATGATGTAAATAAATTACAGAAAGTTCTCACAGACTTTGTCATGAGGTATTGATGTACAATACAAGAGACACTGTCAGTAAGCTGGACATCCAGGAAAGCCAGTACTTGTTCATACTCTGAAACTGAAGAGTTTATGTACTGTTCAGTATGAGTATAAAAGCCCAAACCCCAAGTTCACTGAGTGTAGAATGCTTCAGCTCAAGCCAAAGGCATGAAACTTTCTTCTCCTTCCCCTTTAAACTTTGTCATTTGTCATGATTGAATCAGCACACATGCAGACTGGCTCTACTACCAACAGCTGCTTTGGAAAACACCACTTGCTGGTAGGCACTGACGTCTTGAAGAGTTATAGAAAGCCCATGATGAAAGCCTATGACTCATAACACAGAAAATAGAAAGCAGAGGCACACCAAGTGTGACAGAAATACACTGTCTTAAAATGGACCCCTCCATGTTACTAAGTCTTAGTTAAAAAAAAAAAAAAAAAAAAGAACTATAGTATTTGGTCATGACATTACTATGTGTGTAGAACTACCTATCAAGAAATTGGTTGCATAAGGAACCACTCAGTCACAAATTGGCTTAATGGGAGTCTGTTCTGTAATGGGAATATTCTATCTGAAATGTGATCAACGCATGAGCAAAGGGCACCAGAGAGCTGCATTATTGGCAGCTTAGTCACTAATACTTCTACCATAGCTGTTGTTTATACCCAGGAAATGAATGAGGAGCAGGGTCAAGTAAGTTCCCAGCTAAGTCAGCTTGATATACAGAGCTAAACCAAAAGTAAATTGCTGCTGTCTTACTTTCCTTTTAAGTGGTGGACCTAAAAGTCAACTGTCATTAAAGCTCTCTCAGCAAAGTATACGACCATGGTAACTGTAGGTGATTATTTTGTGTGAAAAGCAGAATGACCTTAGGTAAGCTATAGACATAGGTATTTACAAAGAAACTGTCTCATACTCTGTGTCCTGGAAATGAAATTACTTTAATGTCATGGACAAAATGTTTTAGAGGCAAGGGCGAATAAAACTGTTGAAGATTTTAATTTCATGGCAATGCCTAATAATGAGAATCCACCACGGAAGTGGCTCTAAGTAAACACTAGGCAGAATCATTTGTCCAGTTAATATCAATTCAGCTTGTGTCAATAGATTCCCCAGTGCTATAGCAGTGAAATAAGGAAAGAATAGCCATGGTGGTGGGATAGAAACTGTGCATGTACCTGTCAGCATCACCTATTACATACACTATATGTAATGTAGTTATTACTTCTCTAGATTTTCTGCTTCTCCATAAGAAAAATAAAGTGACCCATCCTACAGTGAAATCCCTTCAGGAGATCAATCAACAGTCTCTTAGCGGAGTGATTACACTGAATTATTTCTACCTTGGAACGGACAGCCATGGCTGTGAAACATGCAATATGAATTTATGCTTTTATGTATTCAGGTTCCCTTTGTCATAAGACCAGTAGATAAGGAAAGAAATCCTCAGAAAGGTAGGAATGAACTACCTACCATCAGCAGGTATGACCATAGTTATACAATAAAATGAGGCAGTAATACCTTGGCGCCCAGATGATCTGGCAAGCTTATAGATGCTTCCTGTTCAATTTTACTAGTAAATAGCAAAGGCAGCAGCCACAGTACAAAAAGGGTGTGGGAGCAAGGACAAGTAACTCTCAATGGTAAAAGTTTTCATCATCTCAGCAGATAAGATAAGCTAGAACAAGTATTTTAATAATGTATCAAAGTAATTTTCCATGGATTACCCATGTACTTTGCACCAAAATTCACTAATCTCATCAAACTTCATGGTTCGATGTGAATTTGGTTAGATAATTCAGTACTGTTCTCATTTCAAAAGTCTCCCAAATGTCTGCACCATTGGAAAATCTGAAAGAAGTCATGACCCAGTGCTGTTCCAGAGAAGGACAATCTAGAACAAATAGCAGAATCGGGATATGATGAATAATGGTTGTAGACTCGAGGACAGCATGGTAGCACAGACAATATGTTTCTCAAGAAATGAGAGTAGTCGGAATCATGGGATAAGCACGGATGTGTGCTAAACACCAAAGCTGGTATTTGTTATAGGAGACAGGGAAGCTATAATGCAAGCACCTGGGCTGTACTGGCTGGTTTCGTTTGTCAACCTGACCCAAGGCAGTCATAAAGGAGGAAGGAGCCCCAGTTGAGAAATGTCTCCATTAGATTTAGCTGTACGGCATTTTCTCAACTAGGGATCAATAGGGGAGGGCCCAGCCCATTGTGTGTGGTGCCACTACTGGGTTCTTATAGAACCCTGGTGGTCCTGGGTTCTATAAGAAAGCAGACTGAGCAAACCATAAGGAGCAAGTCAGTAAGCAGCACCCTCCATGGTCTCTGCATCAGCTCTTGCCTCCAGGTTGAAACCCTGCTTGAGTTCCTATCCAGACTTTCTATAATGATAGACATATAAGCCAAATAAACCCTTTCCTCCTCAACTTGCTTTTTGGTCATGGCATTTGTCATAGCAAAAACACCCTAACTAAGACAACTGGATGAGGAAGAAATTATTCCCTTGACTGACAGATCTTTGTTCTTACCTACTCCTTGTGCAGAAATTATCCTCACCCATAAGAACCTTCTCATACAGAATATCTTCTCCTTACTGTAACCCATATTTCAACGTCTGGTTCTTGAAAAGGATAAATGGTCCCGTTTTCATTACTCATTTCAACATAAGCCCCAAGGATCATCTTCGCTTCAGATCTCCTAGGGATTGCCTGACTCTCCATTGTAACTGAGTTGCAACACGCTTGCTTCTTCTAACAATATTTCCTCACTAATTTACCTGATTCTTCCGAAGAAAACATTCTAATTCAGTTCTTGCAAGTATTTTCTTTTACATTGAAGTGAATTGAAGCTGCAAGTATAGCTCAATAACATAATATTTGTCTGGCATGAATGTATCTTTGGATTCAGTCCACAGCATAGAAGGAAAGAAGAAGGCTGTATCACCTTGGTGTCATCCAGCTACCTAGGAGGAAGAGGCAGGTAGCACATAGAAGCACATGAGACAGCACATATACTGATCTGCTTTCTTCATTAAAATAGGGACACTGTGAGAAAGACCCATCTCTAGAGCACAAAGACATTATTATTTAGAAAAAAAGAAACATGAATGAAAACTAGAAATGGATGCTGAGCAAGGCCAGTGATTAAAAAAGCCAACTAAAGTAGAAAATATGTTTTGAGAACCACTGAGAAATATTTTTAATGACTAGGGGGTAGTGACAAAATTGTTGATGAAATCTGTAATACACAGGGAATCATTTGTGGTTGTTCGTTCTCAACAGAAAGGATTATTAATCTTAGGTATAGGATAATTTAGAGCCTGGCATAAGCAGGCAGACTGAACAGGAATAGAGCAGGCTCTAATAACAGGAAACTTAATAAGAAGCTGTTGTAACAGTCAAAACTAAAAACTCAAAACTAAAAACTCCCAGGAAAATCAGGGAACTAGTGATGTAAATGATGTAATGTGCTTAGAAAGAAACCTACAATAGAATCTGATGTAGAAAGAAACACGCTCATAAACAATTGCTATATATATCCAGTCATCATTAAATATAATCATATCTTCAACCATTAACAGTACATAGGCTAAATAAAGATGGATACCAATTGGATCACATACATATTTGTATTACTTATTATTTAATATAAGCAGTGCCATCTCACTGTACCATCTAAAGTACTGACTCAGGGAAGCAAACCTTGATGGAGTATCTCAAGATCAAAAGATTGCTTTCTGGAAGCACCAAAAGGCTTGAGCTCTCCAGAGGATATGCCCTGCTCAGCATTCCCTGAAGTGCACATCTGAGTACCATTAGCAAAGGAAGAATGCTTTGTCTGGTGTTCCATGGGGAGACACAAGTAGAAAGGTCATTGCCAAGGCAGCAGGGACTCCAAATGTCCAGGGACTCCATGCTTGAAATCAACACCTCTTATGATATATGAAAATAAAATAGAGAACCAAACACAAGAGAGTTTGCCTAGAAAATTTCTAGCAGAAGATAGCTTCTGTAATCAGGCTCATGTAACAGGTCCAAGGAGAGTCAGGTAAATGACTGTAAAACCCCAGGCAATTAATACTGACAAGAGAAAATAGATAGATAGATAGATAGATAGATAGATAGATAGATAGATAGATAGATAGATAGATAGATAGATAGATAGATAGATAGAAATTCGGTAGTAAAAGGCAGATCATTATGAACTATAACAATAAAACATGTAAAATAATTATAAATGCAATTTTTAAATCACATAACTTAGCCATAAGAGCCTGAGGAGAATTACTTGCACTGCTCAGATTAGCCAGAGAACTTAGCCATAAGAGACCTGAGGAGAATTACTTGCACTGCTCAGGTTTGTGGGAATTCTGTGAGTTAAAGTAGCAACCTTAACTCATTCAACCTCAAGTTCATTTTCTTTCTGGTAAAGAGAGATGTCAAAAGAAAGATTTCATCACACATTTTGAAGGAAGTAATGCCTGAAAGGTCATGTTCAATGATTATTCTGAATGATCATACCCTTCAACAAAACCTTTCATGCTGTGTGTGTGTGTGTGTGTGTGTGTGTGTGTGTGTGTGTGTGTGTGTGTGTGTGTGTGTAGTACAATCTCTCACTCTTAATGACCAGTGTATACAGTTCTAACATGATGGGTTTTGGGATACTTTCATGTTTCTTGCTTTCAAGAACAAACAAAATTTGTGGTTATAACATCTCAAAGACCTAGTTGGCTTTATTAGTAATCTGCTGAGAAAGACTTGGAAACAAAAACACAGAAACTATCAAAACCACATATAGCCCTGGACAAAAGTTATGGGTGTATTTATAGAGTGCAAATGGCATAATATCCTGTCAATTCTTTGCTAGAATAGTACATGTAGGAATCCTGAATACATTGTGTACATTGTATATTCAACCTATGAGACAAGAACAGGCTGAGGGTGATTTAGTAAGTCTTTCATTCTGAGGTGGAAGCCTGGGCTGATCATAAATAATGTTTCAGGGCAGACCTTCTTCCTTTGGGACTTTCTCTTTGCATAGTAAAAGCAATGGCAAATGATTTGTAAAAATCTTTGCATATGTACCTATCTGAGTCTTTACTCAGGATGTTTTGACTATGTTTAGGTATCTTCAGCTCAACATATTTAATGTGTAAAAGTAAACAAAGCAGGAATGATGAGTACTTAGTTTGGTAGCCCATTTCCCTGTGTGAATATTCAAAAACCCACCTGCTCAAACTTTCCCCTTGATCTCTGCAGAACAGCAATGACAGTTGATCAACCAGTTTTATTCCAGTATTTTATAATTAAATACACCCTGACACCCTACAATGTGCAGTGTAAGACACACTTGCTGGTACAGGCAGATAGCTGTGTTTATAAGAAGAATATTGTTTGACAGTCTAAATACCTTTTGCTTCAGATAAACAAAACATGTATAAAAATCATCTCTTCCATTGAGCCAGCAATTTTTCAATAATTTTAGGGTGTTAGTGAGGTAGCTAAAAGATATGGAACATAGGTATATTTAGTATTTTGATTATCAGAATTGAAACTTTTCTATGCATTTTAAAACATTTGTCCTTATTCCCTGAGTATCAACTGAGTGTGTACTCCTTCCCAGAAGCTGTTGCTTAATGACCCTAAAGAGTTAAGTGCTGCCCACTGTGAGCACAGGTCAGTGTCCATACAAAGTGGGTCTTCAATTAGCATTAATGGACTGACTTTCTAGCAGGCAGTAAGAGCTCAATTCACAGTGATGAATCCTATGAGAATAAAAATCCATAAACTAAGATACAGAGCCTAGAATTTTATATTTATAGCTATAAAATATGTATAAATATGGAAAGCCTGTTCTTTGGTTTTATTATTTAAATGTTTTCTAATTTATGGACATATTAAGAGATTCTCATATTTGTGCCAATCTAAGAATAGGCAAAATGGGATTTGAATAACATTATACATACTCTTTTTGAGGCTGAGGAGTAATTATGAAGAATCTGAAAACCAAAGTATCTGATGATAAAAATGCAAGTGTTTTTGATTAATAGTAAATACAATGCCAATAATAAATATTTACTGTTAGTGAGAAACATTTCACTTGAATTGCCCATCACAAACTGTCTTAGATTTCAAGATTTTGAATGCTTTCCGGGTGTTTTGTGCTAGACTTTCAGGCAGGTAAGCATGATTTTGAAGATGGGCCAGATGGGTCCATTTAATTTGAAAGCATAATGAGTTTCCTCTTAAGCTTCCATTGGAGTTGCATGGTTTTCCCTCTTGATCAGGTGACAGATGGAAAAGATCCCCTTAGTCAAAGCAGAATTCGGAGTGCAGGGGATAGACTGCTGCCTGCTGTAGTGAGCACCACTCTTATGTCCTATATCTAAACGACTGCTGTGCTCTGTGCTTGAAAAGTTTGAGCAAATCAACTGCCCAGCCTGGAACACCCGAAGATGGGCAGTGGGATTAGTTCAGAAAGCAAGGAGTCAGCCAAACGATCCAAAGAACTGGAGAAGAAGCTTCAGGAAGATGCTGAACGGGATGCAAGAACTGTGAAATTGCTGCTGCTAGGTAAAATGTTTCTCTTTTGCTTTCAGCATCTGATTTTCCCCCTCATTTATGTCAGACACATCTGCTGATTTCAAATTTTAAATGTATTACTTCATGGAGGACTTAGTATAAAAATATGTTTGGAAATCCTAAGGGTACTGATGTCACATGTACCCTATCTATATTTTGTAATTTATTTTGCGTGTCACAGTTTTTACATTGTTTAAGAAATAAATGTCAGATGCATCAGTTTATGTCTTTCGCAGACTCTAGAGTATCATTCCTCAAAGAAGACTTATCCACATTTGTTATTTTGTTGCATTCTATTGTTTCCCAAATAACAACTAAAATACTTAATAACAAGTCACTCTTTGTTTAGACAGAAATAAGCTGAGCATTGACATTAAGATTGATGTGCTATAATCAATTATTAAAATAATAGCAAGGTACTTAAATTATATCAGGAATATTACTATACACTTAAAAATATGGCATTTAGTTCCTTATATATTCACGCATGCACAAATTATATGTCTACTTTTCATTTCTTCCAAGCGAATGATAAAGTTTTATGATAACTAATTTCAATAATTGCTCAATTAACTAAATGAAATACAATAATCTGTGTGCCACATATTTTTCAGAAAGTGCTTAACACACAGTGGTCACTGAAATAAAACAATAGAATTTGTAACTCCTTGTGGGAGGAAGAAGCTGGCAGAGCTGGGCATACTAATTGTTTTTAACTCAGCAACATGTGAGATTTAAGGGAAATTTGACTGTGGACTTCTGGAGAAGGTAGAAAAGGTATAATTTAGGGTATTAAAACCCATGATATTTTTTGCACAAAGATATGGCAATATGTATCAGATAAATATATTGTGTACTACAGGAGAGGACCCAGCAAGAGGCATTGTGTGGATTCAGTCTTCATTTTCTTGTTTGTGTTTTCAGTTTCAGAATCAGGCTTTAGGCCAACTAATCAGCCAGTTAGCTTTGGTTTTGAAACATCAATGTTGTGTTAAAATATTGTGTAAATGATTCTAAAAATTAACAAAACCCTTAATAAACGCAGAAACAAATCCAAACAAGAGCTCGAACTTATAACTTGACAGCTATGTATTTACCCTGATGAAAGCAAAGTAATTCATTATTTCAGGATTGTGGATTTACCGTGTTCTAAGTGTTCTTTTACTGTGCTCCCTCTATCAAGTTAGTTTCAACAGCTACCTGTAGGCTGTGTCTCTTGTTTCTCAGTGAAAGGGACATGGTCTCTCCTTCCTTCCTCTAGTTCTTTGGCAAGCCATGCCCTTTGTACTACAAATGTTCACTTAGAAACTGACCATTTAGGAAGAAGATTGGTAAGTGATTTAAAACCATCAATCATATTTTCCCTAATTCCAGAGAATTACCAGAGGCTCTCCCCTGGAGTCTAAATAATATAGACCTGATGAAAGTAAATCAAATATAAGAGGAAGTCAGGCATTCCCTTTAATGCCTTTCATGTTCTCTTTCACTGGCATGATAGAGTGATAGAGTGAGCCTTCACGGACATGCAACCACTGCTGCCTGCTTCTTGCCTGTGGATACAACTGATCAACTTCTTCAAGCTGATCAACTTCCTTAAGCTCCTGCCTCTTTGGCTTCCCCACCCTTGTAGGCTGTACCTTGAGTTGAGCCAGAAGAAATCATTTCTCCCTTAAAAATAAAACACAATAAGTAAATAAAAGATAAGTCTAAATGAGATAAATTTCAAAAAATAAATGTTTTCAATATGCCATTTAGAAATATTTTCTCTTATTTTACAAAAACACAAATTGTAAGCCAAATCTCTGAAATGGCTCTATTACCAGTTACAACGACAATACTGTTCAACATCTACAGAGGTATGATGCTTGAGGTTGGTGTGCTGGAATAACTGAGCAACTGCACAGGAGATTGTGCTTGGGAAGAACAAGGTAAAATAATATGGAGAGATGACTGAAAACGTGTCAGTGAAAATCAAGACCCCCAAATAGAAAGGTATAATAGAGAAAACTGAGTTTTCCCAAATTATGAATCATGACTTGACAGATTATTATACACATTGGCTTCTATAACCAGTAATGCTAAACACTCTAGAGAGATAGACATCAGGTCACAACTTGTTATATATAAAGCTCTCAAATGGAATTAAAAGCATTCCAATTGTTCTTAAACAATGAGCAACTTAATGGACTTCATTAAGTTGAAAGAGTAACTTTTATTAACAGGAATGAGAAAGAATCATCAGTAGTAATATTATATCTTTTATTTATCCAATATATATATATATATATACATATTTATATATCCATTTGCATGCTACTATATCATTGGCACCAACCATATATATATATATATATATATATATATATATATATATATATATATATATATATATATACTGAGCTACTCAGATTTAATTTAATAAAATAAGTCACTCTTCAGTTCCCTAAATTGATTTACATTTGGATCAGTTGACTTTTTTTCCTTTTGAACTCTGAACTCTATACTTAATTTAGATGTCAAATTCAAAACAATAAAATCTGTTTTGTTTTCTCTTTTAACTGAACTCACACTATCTACACTGTATTTTTCATCTTTAACTTGGCTTCATTAAGACATCATACAATGTCTTATAGAAATAGCCTTAGCCTTCCTACTCTCTCACCCTAGAAATGACTTGGGTTCTCATTGAAACAACATCAATACTGTTTAATAGAGTAAAGATAACAGTAAAGTAAAAGAGTAAAGGACTTATGACGACACCCAAGCTTAACCATGGTAGTGGCCAATTCTAAATTCAATCTCGTAATTACAAAAAAGAGAAATAGACAAAACAAGACATGGTGCAATCTATCTTAATTTGATCTTCACTGTGTAATTAATTTCTGGATGCAAAAACATAGAACACGAAGTATCCTGCTTATCATGCACTGGGAAGCAGAGGGAAACGTGTTAATCGAAATAGGTCTCAATGAGGCTGAAGGACTGATTCCCTCTATAAGTCCTTTGCTACGTTCTTGTCTTCTTTTTTTCCTCTCTTAGTTGACAATCACTTTTTAAAATTGAATATATGTTCTTTTCTCATATATTGTAATTACTATTACCATCCTACTACTCTTCCCAGTTCCTCCCCACCCCGCTTCCCCTCGGTATCTATTCCCTTTTTGTCTCTCATTAGGAAAGAACAAGCTTCTAAGAGATAACAACCAAACATGACAAAATAAAATATAACAGAATACAGCAAAAATTATTATTTCAAAGGTAAACATGACAATCCAATAGGAGGAAAAGATTCCCAGAAGTAGGCCCAAGAGTCAGAGACACACTAATTCTCACAGACATGATTGCTATTAAAATACTAAGCTAATAACTATAATATATACACAGAGGACCTGATGCAGATCCATGTAGGCCCTGCGACTGCTGCTACAATCTCTGTGAGGCCATATGGACCTTGCTTGGTTGATTCAGAGGACGGCCTTGCTCTCTTGGTATCATCCATGCCCTCTGGCTCTTGCAAACTTTCAACCTCTTCATTTAGAAGAACTGTAAGGGGAGATAGGTATATCTCTTTCTGAGTAATATGTAGCTGTGGATATTTGTATTTATTTCCATCTGCTACCAGAAGTTGTCTCTTTGATGATGACTGGATAAGACAGCGATCTGTGTGTATAACAGAACATCATTAGGACTCCTTTTATTGTTATTTTCTTTTTGCCAGTTATGTTTGATTTTAGTTCTCTGGGCTCTCTAGTCTCTGGTTCTTGGTTACCAAAGCAGTGTTGGGTATAGTTCCTTCTCAAGGAGTGGGCCTTAAGTCAAATGGGACATTGCTTGTTTACTCCCACAAGTTCTTGTGCTACTACTGGCCTAGATATTTGCAGGCAGGAGAACTTGTAGGTCAAAGGTTTTGCGGCTGGATCGGTATCCATGTTCCTCATTCATTAGCCTGCAGAGGTAAAGGCTTCATGTAGAAAGCAGCTTGAATTTTCATGTTCAGTGGGTAATATGAATGTTGTCCTGGGCAACAGGGCCCAACTGTTAGTTTGTAGAGAGCAACCCTCTGTCTTAAACAAAACAAAACAAAACAAAACAAAACAAAACAAAACAAAACAAAACAAAACAACCTGGATTGTTTGGAAATTTCCAAGGGACCCCTAGGCCAACAACTCAATTGAATGCAGTCCATTCCCACTACTGGCAGCATCTCCTGACTACAGGAACTGGCCAGTTGAGACTCTATATCCCTCATTACTAGAAGTCCTTATTAGGATCACCTTCATAGATTCCGAGAAGTTTTTACTTTACTAAGTTTCCGTATCATCCCTCAATAGCCCCCAATTCCAGGCATCTCTCCCTCTATTCTTTTCCTTCAACCCATCCTCAACCTGGTCCTCCTACCCCTACATCTGCTCCCCCCCCACATATACCCATAAAATTTATTATACTTATCCCTGTTAGGGAGACCCATGCAGCCTCTACTTTACCTAATGTCTTTGAGTATAAAGATTGTAGCTTGGTTATTATTTAATTAATTGCTCATATCCACTTGTAAGTGAATACATATCATATTCATCTTTCTGGGTCTTGGTTACCTCCCTTGGTATGTTTTGTTGTTGTTGTTGTTTTGTTTCTTTTTGTTTGTTTGTTTTCTAGCTTAATGTGGTCAGTTTTGGAATCTTGAATGGCTGAGAAACAAAGAGAGAAATGTTCAAACTCCTAGCCATCTGAAAAATGCGAATCAGAACTACTTTAGCATTTCAACTTACACCCTTCAGAATGGCCAGGTTCAACACAAGAAGTGACAGCTCCTGCTAGCAAGGATGTGGAGAAGGAGAGCACTGTTCCGTTGCTGCTGAGGGTGCACACTTGTGCGACCAACATGAGAAGCAATGCAGTTCCTTAGAAAGCTGGGAATCATTCTCCCTCGAGGCCCAGCTATAGAACTCTTGGTGTATACCGAAAGGACACCCCATCCTACCACAAGGGCACTTGCTCAGCCATGTTTATTCCAGCTTTACTTATAACAGCCGGACACTGGAAGTAACCTAGATGTGCTTCAGCCTAAGAATGGATAATGGTGTAGTTTTATGACCTTTCAGTCAGTTTTATGGTATACTAGTTTTAATCAGGACCATCTATAGGTAAGTTTCAAAGCATTCACTGAAGCCTGGTGGGTTCATTAGTGAACAGATAGATAATTACTCCCCCTCCTTCTTGTCATTTCAGTAGCTTATAGTACAGCAGGGGTAAGGGAGAGACATAGGGCATCACAAACACCTCCGCATCTACCTGACTGTTAATAGGCCCAGCTTTGTGCAGGCTTTGAGCAAGCAATGTCAGCTCCTCTGAGCTCACAATTATAATGACTATGTCAAGCTCGGAAGGCAGCATTCTGAAGTCCCTCTCCCTGCCTTCAAAGTCTTACATTGCTTTCTTCCTCTTTTCTGTAGTGATCTCTCAGTCTTAGATGGTATAAATGAGCATTCGACCACTTTTTACTCTCAGCACTTCAAGTAGCCGTGTGTCTCTACATTCCCCAACACGTATCAGAGTCTGTAGCTTCTCTGGTTAAGGTTGAGAATCACCTTGTTCATGGTCATAAACATAAATACATAGAAGGCAGTTGGACTCCATATCAATTTAGTTAACAATAGTAAGTTCCCCCTAAGATATATGGTTATACAGTCATGTTTCATTTTGTTTTAACTGGGTTTACAGTAACCAGGCCCAAATTCCATACTGAAAATAGGTTTTAAAAACTGAGCATAGAGTAAGGGATTACCTCTGTAACAGTAATTTTTGTTTTGCTTTTTGCTATTTCTGCATCAGACTTGAATTTTTAGTCTATAGAAATCATTTGTATAAGTAACACAAGAAATTAACATAATTGTTTACCTTTTCTTGTTCTGTAGAGAAGGGTGGTGACATACTTTACCATCTGAACAACCATGGGCCATATGTATCACAAAAAATACTTTTATTTAAAACATTGGACTAAAGTTCAAAGCCCATCTCCATATTCAATTTTCCTCCCTATCTTAGTGTAGAAATGCATTAACGTAGACTTGGACCTAAGAAAGTGAACTCAAGTACTTGATTTCACCAAAATATAAAAAAAAAAATTGACCCTGATTATTAGCTCCAAAACCACATAACACAGAACCCATGTTGAATTGCTACCATGGGACTTTATATTCCAACAGAATAATTTTCCTATATATAGGAAAATTAAATTTTCCTTCTATAATCCATCTAAAAATAGTTTCTATCTTGTAGTTCCTCATAGTTTCCCATATATTCTGAATTATTTCTTGAATTAAAATATAAATATCATTCTCTTCAACCAAAGCTTGTCATTTCATCTGTGGTTTTTTCTAAAATTTAAAAATATCTCATTATCTTTATCTTCTATTCTAATTGATATTCAATTTTTAATCCAACATAATTCCTAAAAACTCTCCCCTTTCCTCTTATGTTACAATAATCTTCCCAACTAGTTTTGACAAAAGTAACATAATTTTAGCCTTTACTGATACTTTGATTCCTCTGTAAACTCCTAATTCACTTCATTACCAGGTACTGTGGAATGAAACAATAGATTTTTCAGTTTCTTGACTGAAAAATACAGTTTTGACTTGAATGGAGGCAATAATCAATCTTCTGTGGTAGTATTCCAGAAGTCACATTCCCAGCAACATCAAGGTGACTCTCCTACCCTAGCTCAGCCAGATGGCCATTAGCTTAGACTTAGGCAATAGCCAATGGGCAGCTCCAAATAAAACCAAACAGTCACGGGTTCTATTACACCTAGTTCTAGGAAATACAGTTTCATTTTAATTTCCTATCTTCATCATATGGTAACATTTTACCAAAGAGTAATTTCCACCATGGTGCACTAAATTTGATGCATTCTATCTCTTCATAATTTTGTGCCATAAATTGTGGTAAAGTTTGCCATCTTTAAAGTCCTCTGGGTCCTTCCTCCTGAGGACTCAGACCAATTCCCTCCTTCAGCCTAAAACTTTTTCATTTACCTTATAATCCCCTGGATTCACTTGATATGGCTGTTTTTAAAGGATTTGAAATGTTTATAATTTACAAATTAGTCTATGTCCTCTGGGATCTCTTTTTACTTTGTAATCTGAATGTCTACAGATGAGCATAGAAACACATGTATTTATAAAAGCAGAGAGTAGTAGAAGGAGAGCCTGAAGTATTGCTATGAGTTGTTTTCAGTGACTAGAACACAAGCTACATTTGACATGAAGAAGCAGAGCTAAAGAAAAGTCCTACGTTTTTCAGATGAGTTTATCTCTAATTTGAAATCAACAGGAAAGTACTGCTCAGTTTTAAATAAATGAATTGATGTTTGCTATTTAGTAATATCTCTCTATTGTCTATCTATCTATCTATCTATCTATCTATCTATCTATCTATCTATCTATCTATCTACCTATCCCCCAGCTACCATATGGGACAAATGGGACAATGATTTTATGGAAAAAAATTAAGATTGGAAGGTCCATTAGGAAAAAATTCACTATGATGAAACTATCTGATTTGATATGAGTTAAGGCAAAAAAGTTTGGAGAAAGCTTTGAAAGACAAAAGCCACCGAATTTCCATGTCTGATTGTATGTTACAGTAAGTCAGGAGAGAACATAGTGGATGAATGGCAGTGTGTGAAATGTGGAGCCCATGGGTGTCTGGGGAAGAATGAGGGGTAATTGCTTCTGATATATAACTATGTGATTTCTACTGGGGGCCAGCCCCAGTGGTGGCCAGGTCCCACAGAGGAGATAAGAGGGCGGGTGAGTCAGGCATGGGGATCATGGAGAATTTGCAACCCTAACTGACGGGCAGTCAGAGTGCTTCTTTATTTATACAGAACTCAGTAAGCAGGAAGAAATTCATGTTGTTTGAAAACAGACATTATTTTTGTCCTTGAACATATGTTTTAACTCCCTCTTGGTCATAAGTTTAATTCATTATTGATAAACAGCGGTAGAACAGAGTTATCTTTTATAATCTTTTTACCTCATCAACCCCTCAATCCAACTTTTCAGAATCTACAGGCATATGTAGCTCCTGTGGAAAGAAAATCTCCAAGCCAGCATGGGCACACTGTCATGTCGGAGCAGTGTATTATCACCTTTTAATGATCAGAGTGCTAGCTGTTATTTGACGTAAGAAAAATCTTCAGGCAAAAGCTGCTGCACTTATTATTCAATTTCTGCCATAATACATTTATATCATTGTAAAATTTCTTATTTGTCTAGTCTCGGTATTTTTTTGTTCCTTGGTCATAGAATACCACAATGGCCCTCCATGAGCTAACTTTCTAAGAAGGGGGGGTTTAATATTTCATTCTTTTATCATTTATCCTCATTATTTTTTGTCCATTAGTATAAGCCTCTTTGTAAGGGATAGATAACTTCAGCCAATCTAACTTTGTTGCTGTATCTTTTTCTCGAGGGGCATGCCATATGTGGCCCCCAGTCTTATATCACATTATTGCCTCAATGTGTGTATAGTAAGAAGGGGCTTTTAATCTGATCTGCTGTCAACTCCTCTAGCCCACTGAATCTTGTTTACCTTTTTAAGTTTACTTTGCTCAGATTATCTTGCTCCTAATGGGCAGATGCTCCGAGAGTATCTTGGAATCAGAGCCTCATAATGGGACCTCTGGCTAGCTTGTGTCACAGTGTTCAGGGTTTAAGGAAGACGGTCAAGTAGGGCCAGATAAGGGTATCTCCCTGAAAGTGGAAGGGCTTAGTATGTTCAGGACTTTCCCAGGGAAGCATAAAAGCAGTACTTTTGGAAGAAGGCAGAAATGATTAACAAAAAAATTTCCATCAATCCAATATTCCCAAGTGCAAATACTAAAAGCTTCCCAAGCGTGCAACACGTGGGGATCAAGCTGAAGAGTGGAAGTCTGCATGAAGGCTATGCATCACTTAGCTCCAGGGGCTGGATCTCCGTCATGCAGTTGAGGTGGCTTTATGACTTTGACTGTTCCCATTAGAGATGGCTGAACCAGATTTCGGTTTAGCTAAAACAAGTATAGCTCTCTATTACATCAAATTGTGTATGTGAGAATTAGAAGGGATAATTTTTCTAATTTATGTATTCACTTTACATCCCAATATCAGTCCCCTCTTTTAAGGAACCCTCATGCCCATCCTCCCTCCATTCTTCTCTCTCCTTCTTCTTTGAGAAGGGAGATCCCCCCCCCCCGTACATCATACTACACCACACACACACATACACACACACACACACACACACACACACACACACACACACACACACTACACATACACCACACATGAAGTCACAGCTGGACTAGGCACATCCTCTCCCACTGAAGCCAGGCAAGATTGCCCAGGTAAGTGAACTGGATCCACAGGTAGGCAGGCAACAGATTTAGGGACAGTCCTTGCTCCAGTTGTTGGAAGACCCAGATGAACACCAAGCTTCACATCTGCTACATATGTGCCGGGGCCTAGGACCAACCCAAGCTCAATCTTTGGTTGATTGTTCAGTGTCTGGGAGCCCCCAAGTGTCCAGGTTAGTAGACTCTATTGGCCTTCGTATAGAGTCTCTGTCTTCTTTGAGTATTTGAATCCTTTCTCAAACCCGCCCACAAGACTCCCCAAACTCCACCTGATGTTTGGCTATGGGTTTTGGCATCTCTTTCCATTGGCTGCTGGGTGGAGCCTCTCACAGGACAGTTATGCTAGGTTCCTCTCTTCAAGCACGACAGAGCATCATTAATAGTGTCAGGGATTGGTTCTTATCCATGCAATAGGTCTTAATTTGAGCCTGTTATTGGTTGGCCATTTTCCCCATGTCTGCTCTGTCTTTGTCCCTGCACAGCTTGTAGGCAGGACAAGCTTTGTGTCAACAGTTTTGTAGGTGGGTTGCTGTCCTTATCCCTCCACTGGGAGTTCTGCCTGGCTACAGGAAGTGGCCCCTTCAGGATCCATATCCCTCACTGCCAGAAGTTTCAACTAGAATCATCCCCACAGATACCTTGGGGCCTCCCCACATCCCAGATCTCTGGTCTGTCTTAGAGATTGCCCCCATCCCTACCTCAGATTTCCATTCTCTCTCCCCTGCTCTGCTCCTCTCCATTCCCTCTCTCATCCAGTTCCCTCCATCCCTCCACCAATGATATCTATTTTATTTCCGCTTCTGAGAAAGATTCAAAATCTTCTCTTGGGCCCTCCTTGTTATTTGGCTTCTTTGGGTCTGTGGATTATAGGATAGTCATTCTTTACTTTATTGCTAACATCCACTTCTCAGTGAGTACATACCATGCATGTCCTTTGGGTCTGAGCTACCTCACACAAGATACTTTCTAGCTCTATCCATTTCCCTTCAAAATTCATGATGTCCTCGTTTTTAATAGCTGAATAGTATTCCATTGTGTAAATGAACCCCATTTTCTTTATCCATTTTTCAGTTGAGGGACATCTAGGTTGTTTCTAGTTTCTAGTTTTTACAAATACAGCTGCATGAGCATAGATGGGCAAGTGTCCTTGTGGAATCTTGGAGCATCCTTGAGGTGTATGCCCAGGAATGCTATAGCTGTGTCTTGAGATAAATCTCTTCCCAATTTTCTGAAAAACTGCCAAATTGATTTCCAAAGTGTGGTAGTACAAGTTTGGGTGAAGGTGCATAGGAATGAATTTCAATCAAGTAGGTTCTGTTGATAACACACAATGATGGAGCAAATCAAGAATGCAACGGTGGGAAATTGCAAACAATAGATAAAAGCTCAATGGTTTTTCCCCCCTTTTTGACTTAAATTCAACAGAAGTTTGAGAAATTCTACTTAAATGAGCAAAGTGGAATGTCATAGATATTCTTAATGCATTTCAAGGAAATCAAATGTATTATTTGTGGATAACTTCGTGTGGAAAAATATAGAAAGCTCTTAACAACTATGGGTTAACTATATGGAGGAGCCATAACAAAAAGCAAGGTCAAAACAAAAAAGGAAGACATTCTGAAAAGTGTTCTATTTAAGAATAAGTGTGGTTGAAGTGGCTTTCTCATGTTGCTGTCCCTGAAGATCAGTGCTCATAAACACCCACTGCAGCTACAGCAGGAATCTCAGAACCTTGGCACTGGCATGGAGTGGTCAGTATGGGAGCCTAGCAAGCACGAGCCATAAGAAAGTATTAAGGAATGGAAAGGCTGGAGAGATGATTATGATGGTGACCTGTGACGAGAGCTTACAGCTCTTCCAAAGGTCCTATGTTCGGTCTCTCTGCTCCAATACAATCCATGAGGGCAATGTGAGCAGAAACAGCGAGCAGGGGCAGGTGGGGGAAGAGCTGGGCATTTGGAGGGGGATGGGTGGGTGGTGGCAGAATTTTGTGAGTTGTATGGTGAAAGACCACGATGGGATCAAATGTCCATAGGCAGATCAAGTTTACTTGGGGTGATTGAAGTTTTATAAAGTTTTGGGGGACGGAGGGTAGGGATATCTAGTATGGGCAAACGATATTGGCTGGAGATTTAGGGTACCTGGAATCCCTCATTAGCATGGGGAAGCATTTCAAGAATCTCAGGTGCTGGCTGAACAGGTTTTGTCAGGGGGAAAGAAATTGGTCCTATAATCTAATTGAGGCTACAGGACATTCCTCAGGTACAGGGGTATACTGAGGCTTAGATTCCGCAGACAATTCAGAGGAGGAGAAATCTTACTAATGAAGGGAGTCTCCCACATTGTGCCAAGCCCAGAGGCTATCTGATGATCATGGGGCGCTTCGACCTTATTTAGCAGTTTCCCACTCTTCTTTAACACAAATTATATCTATAAAAGCATAGCTTTCATTTTAACTTAAAACAGTTTAAATTGCAGGGCTTTTGGCTGTTCCTGCTTCTGGTTTAATAATAAAGACACAGATATCTGCGTGTTAAAGGCTGTTGGCCTTTTTTTGTTTGGACCAACTCACCTAGCATGGTTAACTTAAACCAACTTGCCAACCACTGTGCTCCCATCTCGTGGTGCTCTCTGTTTCATTCCTGTCCAGGCTTCTGTGTCCTGCCTCTGTCCTTCTGCTCAGTAGTTCGGTCACTCGCAGCTACAGCCACCAACTCTTTAATCAAAAGCCACACTCTTTGTGGGGGTAGGGTGGGGGGAAGCTATTAGCATAGTAGGAGAGGTTCCACAGTTTACATCAGGACTAGCTTTAGTGTTCCCTTTGGCCCAGATTGAGGACAATGTGACCCTCAGTGACTTCCCCCACTGCAGCAGCTAGCTTTTATAGCCTGATAATCTCAGAGAATCCTCTTTTAGGTCAGGAAAGGAGGTGATAAACATTTACTTACGCAGCAGCACTTGGTGATGTCAGCACAGGAATCAACAATTGAGAATACAAGGACACACTTACATAGCCATTAGATACAATATGTATGAGGGTAGGTCAACCCAACATTTCCCCTAGAGCCCAAGAAAGGGCATTATCTCTAACATCAGTAAACTACATGCAATAAGAACAATTGTGAGACCTATCAGGGTAAGAATTAAGTTTGCAATGTTTAGTCCATTTGTATTTGGGAACTATAGAGATAAAGTACAGCACTATTTGTTACCTCTTGGTGAGTCCAATGTACTGTAGGTTTGTGTCAAATGAACACAGTAAGAAGCCCCTTTTAAGTTTATGCTTAGAATGCAACCAAAGAAAATTTAAGATGTTGAGCTTGTGGATATGGTATTACCAAAACTCCATTGATTAATTTTGAAATCTTAATTTGAACAGTAGCAGAGTGAGGGAAAGGAATCTGAAGTATTTTTCATCCTGTCTAATACCTTAAATCACTATTATTACTGTTTAAGCTTTCATGTTCTCCAACCTTCATAACTTGCACAGACCAACCTTAAAACACCATCCTAGATCTTAAAACACTCTTAGATCCTCATAACTTAAACTTTGGTATCCTCAGACCTTATATAAAATGGTAGCAAGGAAGACTGTATCTAGACCTAATAGTAGCAGCTCTAGAAGAGTGAGGTCTGTGGCCTGAGTTTAGAATTGAGACGGGAGACTTGGTTTCTGTTCTTAAGCTGATAATTCTTTCAATGGACAGAGAGCCTGGGTCCCTCTGTGATCAGTGGGGGCATCAGTTTTTGGCACCAGGCCCAGTAGATCTGACAGACTTTCCAGCGAAGCAGAAAGTTCAGAGGTGACTGTACTATCTTGTCAAGGCCAAGTGAGTCATTCAACTTCCCTGTGTCCTGCTTGCCCACAGGTGGACTGTGTGCTGTCAGGAATCGCTCAATGGCCAGTTTTGCCACATTTGAAGCAAGCTTGAGGTGGGGATTCTACCTTGGAGAAAAATATGCTGCTGCCAGGAGCTGGCATGTCTCTCTATCAAGAAAAGCTTTTCTTATTAAACATTTTAAATGCCATATTTTGCAGGTCTCTGAAGCATTTGAGGACTATCTATCTATCTATCTATCTATCTATCTATCCATCTATCGTATATCTAAAAGGACAAACTTTTTTTGTTTCTAGTTATCTGTCCCAAGCTTAATCTAGAAAACATATACAAGAGGCTAAATAAGGCTATTCCTGTTATTAATTATGTCAGTTCTTAGCATGACTACAAGTAAAATTCTGAATGCATTAGAAGATTTGATCATTTATAAGGTGACTGACTACCAACCTGTATTTCTTTATTATCCGTAACAGTTTACAATAGTAGTCTTTATGAGACTAGGTCTTAGGTTTAGCCTTTAAAAGCATGATTTGGAATTGAAGCTCTTCTAGCATCACAATAAAACTTTTAATCATGGATAGAGTTGATAGAGAGATTGGAAACTTTATTGATCCTGAGAATATGGCTTGAAACCATTTAAAATTTGCACTATTAATGCATACCAGGAAACAAAGTAATATGACACAGCATTAGCAGGAGAATTGAGTTTATTTAAACATAGATATAGAATGTGTGTGAGTACACTCATCTCTACTGTTCTCATTTCTCTCATTCAGAGAACAACATTAGCCACAAGGCTAACTTCTTCTCTGTTACACAACTATATGATTTCAGTATCCTAGAAAATTATCATATATATCAATATATGTCAAATTATTTAATCTCATCTTGCCCTTTTTATCCAAAGGAGCAATCAGATTTTGTGTGTTTTCAGTAGAGTTCAGTTACAATTATGAATATTGTACAGATTTAAGATTCTTTTTTTCATATTTCTACATAAAACTATTTTTGTATATTTGTATTTTATTTACAATTTATGCATATTAACATGTAAATGAGGTACATGTTTTAATTGTTATTTGAAACATTATCTTCTTCAAAGAAACAGATATGTGTCTTGCGAAAATTCCTTTGGAACACTTTAGCCCAGAAAGTAACGTTAGTTATGCCCACGCTTTAGAAGGAAGGAGCTATTTTAGGATGTCCTGAGCATAGGCAAAAATGCTGTCATGTGTATATTTAGACCTGTAACATGATCTAATCCCACAAGAATGGAGTGATGACCGAGAGCTAAGACCCACTATCAATGTGAGGATGGAAATGTACGTTCATTTTGAGGAATTTTGAGATGGAGTTTGAAATAATGAAGGAGATTTTTAGATGAGTTGTTTTTTTATTTAGAAACTATGCCAATAGAGCAGTTAACTGTTTGGGACCTTTACCCAGAACAGGAAAGCTACTGAACAGAGCAAAGAAAATTTTTTAACATTTTTCTAAATTTTTAAATGCTACTTTAAAAAATAATTACAAATAAAAACATTATGAAGTTTCATAAAAAGCTGTCTTCTACTTTGTAGTAACTAATTATTCTATATCAATTAGCCACATTATTAATTATTTGATAAGTTACGAAGAATTGTTATATATTTACAACCTCAGAAATAATTTGGGAAATTCCAGTATTAGTATGTTAGTGTGATTACCATCTGATGTTGACCTTTGCCCTTAGTATTCATGGATTGCACATGAGTGGTTCCAAGCACCTAAAGATGAAAAATGCCTGCAACTTTGACCTAATTTAATACTTTGGGATTTTTATTCTCATTTTCTTATTAACAATAGAGAATAACAACAGTTTACATCATACTTATATTACAGTTGGTATTATAAACAATGTAGCAGTTTAAAGCACAGTGAATGCTCATAGGTTATAAACAAATACAATATTCTATTATTTAAAAGACTTGAGCATATGAGGAGGTTTGTGCCTTCAGAGGACTCCTGGAATCAACCTAGTTTGTTATTCTGAATGTACATTTACTCTTTGTTGTAACCTAAAACTCACCTTTTTTTGTCCCCCTAATGTGTGACACAGTTTTGAGTATTCTATAACATAGAGAAATAAAATGGTATATGCCTTCAATTTTCTTTTTTCCCTGACCAATAGTAGTTCTTAAGTGATATCACATTCCTTTATGGTCCATGACATGTGTGATCATATAACTCTCAAATTTTATTTTTGTGTGTGTTGTGATATAGATGAAACTCATGGCCTCACACATACTAGAGATATATTCTACCTACAAGTTGTGTCCTGCTGCAAAATTCTTAGAAATTTTTCTTGGTTCTAAGGAATGATATGTCATTCAATTGAAAATACTCCCTGAATAATTTTACTTTGTTACAGGAATCATAGACAATATATAATTGTTTTAAAGTTTCAACTGATAGTCAAGAAGAAACATTATTTCCCCCAGTTTCAAAAGTTCTCCAGTCTTTTCCCATCAGTGTCCTTTTCCCTGAGCAAAATACAACACAAGGTAAACCTGCAGAGGTAGGGCTGAAGCTCCTTGTAAAGTCTTCTCATTCCCACAGCTGGAAAACTTCAGGTCAGTAAAACTAAATATACATATTTGATTTGGTGGAGTGAGATTGTGCCCAGCTGGGTCTTCTGACACTTAGTTTCCAATATCCACTTCCCTTGCTAGTGGTTAAGTATCCAGGGCTGGGTTACTGTGTAGTGGGAGAATGAATGCCTAGAGCCCACAGGACCTAGTTTTAACATCAGCATTGCAGAAATAGAGGTTAAAAAATAAAAGTCTATGAAGGAATATTGCGAAATTACTGCGGCTGATTTTTGCGTTCACTGGCTTTGTTTTTAACTTTCATGACCAATGGCAGAAAGCACACTGGCATAATAATGGACAATCATGGGCAGTTTATTCAGTAGAAAGAATAGGAACATAACCACCTGTCAATGCAGCATTATTTACAAAAGCCTTACCACTCTTTATTTTTCTGTATCATACAGGATAGGCAGCTGTTTAACCAACTGTAAAAATCAGATACATTAAGACTTGCCAGGGACAATAAAAATGTTCTGCCATCTGTTAAATTTAGATGCCTCTCTATCTGTTCACCCAGGCTCAGGAAAATATTTAAGATCATATAGAAATACTTCAGTGGAAAAAAAATCTTGTCTTGTATAAAGGACAAAATAAAATGTTATACACTTATTTTGGCAATAAGATTTTTCTCCCCCAACTCCTTCCAGATCCTCCCAAGCCACTAGTTTCAGGATCTCTCTCCCTCCCTCCCTGCCTCCCTCCCCTTCTCAAAAATTAATCAAACAAACAAACGAAAACAATAAAACAAAAGTAAATAAATGAAAAAATGAGTAAGTGGAGTCCATTTTATGTTGGCCAGTTGCTCCTAGGCATGGGACCTGCAGTGGTTCCCGGTTGGTACACTCAGGGCCATGCCTTTGAAGAAAACTGATTTTCCATTTCTTTTCAAAGAGCTTCTTGGTAGGGGTAGGTTACTTTTGAAAGTTCAAAGAATCGATTCTTTCATGTGAAATGTATCTCCTACGGATGGAGGACGAGGAGATGGCAAGCATGGAGAAGGACGGAAGCACGAGAGAAAGAGAGGAGGTCACGTAGGCGGAGGTGGAAGTAAAACCCATCGTAGTGTTCTCAGGGGCTCTAATTCATATTCATGATTTTAATAAAAGTTTTAGATTTGGAGTTATTATTTAAATTATGCTTTGCTTATATCAAAGTCATGAAACATTGTTAAATCAAGAGAACTGCCTGCCATACACAGATGCAAAAACAAACCAAGGTCATGACTTTTTAATTATTGTTTCTCAAAAACTTGCCCTTAACATGAAGAGAGATTCAAGAACTATCTTCAGAAGGTCCTGATTGACAAACTAAAACAGCCACTCAGTATTCACCAAGAGATATTACTGTCTTTGTTAAGGATCATGTGCATTTTGGGTTTTTCTATATGAAGCTAGTTTTCTATATGATGATAAGTTAATACAAAAATCTTATATAGCATGCATCATAAACTACAGTACATGTTGCAGATAAGGGAGAGTATAACACCTGTGGTACCATTGCTGGCTCCTCATTCCTACCCTAGCACACCCTGACCTTTGGCATGAAACCTGTCACCTCATATGCATTAGGGCTCCTTGCAGTTACTTAAAGTTGTTAAGATGCTTTATTCTTCTGAACAAAGGAAATCATACCTATGTAGAAGGCTATGATACACTTCTGAGGACAAGAACATGCTTTAATCAGGATAAATTTCTGTTTGAACAGCTCTAGAAATAAAATTATTAATGGTTCTCTTCTTTTGTCATTTATTCAAACAGAGATGCAAAGATTCATCTCAGGAGGCCAAGAACAATTTAGAATCTGAAATTGTGTATCATGTATGTTCTTAGGTTGCAAACCTAGGAGATAAAAATATCTTAAGTCATGTTTAAATTTAAAATGTAATTCTATTTATTAGTATATAATCTTTTCTTTAGAAGTTACACAAAAAGAGGTGTCAAATATTTACATATGATAAAATAGGTTTTTATATACTAACAAAGTCTGTATATCAATTAATAACATTTGCTTCATTTTGTTTCAGGAGCAGGTGAATCTGGGAAAAGCACTATTGTTAAACAAATGAAGTAGGTATAGAAATATTTTGAATATTTGCTATTTGGTGTTTATCCATGAGTTGAACAATTCTGTTTTAATTATTTATTTTGTTTTTAATTATAATATAATTACATCATTTTCCCTTTTACTTTTCTCCCTAAAAATCTTCCCACATCTCCCTTCTTGGTCTTTTCCACATTGATTGCCTCTTTTTTCAGTAAATTTTGTTACATATTTATGACTAAGTATGATCTGCTAATGAAGTTTCACCAACATGACTGGTTAATTATGAGCTGAAATAGGACTTAATAGGAATCCTAACAAGGACAGAGAAAGCCCAAGAGGCTTCAACCCTACACAGAGAATTACAGGTACATAAGGAACGCTGACAGCAGCACAAATAGTCTTCTGAAGAGAAGAGACACTAATTAGTAGCCCAATACCAAATGGTAAGCCCTGAATATACACATATAAGTAACATACACTGAAAATTTTCTAGAGGAAATGTTTTGTGAGCCACTTTTCAGAATTCAGGTAAAAATAATAACCAATAATAAATATTATAGATATATAATTGACTAATATATAAAGTATTATAGGTTATTATGTAAAACATTAACCTGCCCAATATAAAGAATCAATGAACAGATGGAATTCAACTACCTGTTACAAAGAAGATAAATCATAAAATTTGGCTGGAGAGATGGCTCAGTGGTAAGAGGTCCTGAGTTCAATTCCCAGCAACCACATGGTGGCTCACAACCATCTGTAATGGGATCTGATACCCTCTTCTGGTGTGTCTGAAGACAGCAACAGTGTACTCATATACATAAAATAAATAATTCTTTAAAAAAATCATAAAATTCATTCAAACTCTACTATCTATAAAATAAAAGCTCCAGTCAATAATTAGGTATTCCTTCTTATAATAAATTATAAAAAGATAATTTTAGCCTGATGTAGTGGTTTATTCCTGTAAGCCTCAGAAGACTGAGACAGGAGAATTATTATAAGTTTGTGACCAATCTCTACTACATAGTAGGTATATTATATAGCCAGAGCTACAGTGTAAGACTAACTCAAAAAATAAAACTATACCATTAATCTATAATTATTAGCTGATAAGAGTGAAGACTGTAAAAATAATATTTTTACTGCTAAGTGTATACATAAAAAATTAGTGGAAATAATTTTTCTATATCTAATATAAATTTAAGGTGGAGAGATGGTTTGGTTAATTGCACTTGTTCCTTAGCATAGGATGGAAGTTAGCTTCCAAGAACTCGAACCCCTCTCAGTGTTGGGTGTGGTTCCACAGACCAGACCAAACTCCTTTCCTTCTCTGAGCTTTAACCCCAGCAAGTCCTCCCAACTTTTATATGGCACAACAATCTTTGAAAATGATCATTCTTTCTATAATTTTACTGAGATGGAAAGGTTTCATGGGTATGTTCTCTGAGCCCTGAGTTTCCTGGCCATTTGAAGATACAAAATGTAGCTCTTTGTAACTTGCCTGGTGGCTACAGTTCGTAATGGCTGCTTCATAGATGGAAATTCCACTATGGCTCTAGTGGGAGGAGAGTTGGGAGTGATTCATTTATTCTTTCAGTATATAATGAAGAATTTAAATGCCCAAGAAAATCGTATTAGTTTGAATAGAGTCAGGAACCAACTTATAGCCAGAGAACTCTTTCTAGAAGAAATTGTATTCTTCTATTGTGAGCTTTCTCACAGGCTGAAAAGAGTCAGAGGAGCTTGTTTTACCAAAGGAACCCAGATGCCCCAAATTTATTCACAATTAACATTTCAATTTAACAATTAAAATCATGTTTTGTTTTAATTTTGGATGGAGGACTGAGATTTATTCAACAATTATGCTTGGATCTATTCAGAAATAATGCCCACCATCTAGTTGTTGTTGTTGTTGTTGTTGTTGTTGTTGTTGTTGTTCTTCTTCTTCTTCTTCTTCTTCTTCTTCTTCTTCTTCTTCTTCTTCTTCTTCTTCTTCTTCTTCCTCTTCCTCCTCCTCCTCCTCCTCCTCCTCCTCGTCCTCGCCCTCCTCCTCCTCCTCCTTCTCCTTCTTCTCCTCCTCCTCCTCTTCTTTTTCTTCTTCTTCTTCTTCTTCTTCTTCTTCTTCTTCTTCTTCTTCTTCTTCTTCTTCTTCTTCTTCTGCCTATTCAAGTGATTTAATAGAGTAATGCAGATAAGCACGACCCTGTTGAAGGTAAACCTGAGCATTTCTTGGTAATCAAACTGTAAAGGAATAAATTTTAAAAACCATATATAGGTACTCCTCACTCCTCTCAGGGCCTGACTCTTCCATTTGAAGTTTAAGTTCTTCAAAGGCATCAGAAAGGTGTTTGTGCTTCATTTTCCCTTAAGCTGAATCTTCCATGTGTATAGGTACAACATGAATCTTGAGAAAAGCGACACTCAAAAAATAAAACGAATAAACAAGCCAAACAAACCCAAAGTACTTTAAAAACAATATAAAATAAACAAAAGAACAACAGAAAGAAACAAGAATTTATCACACAGTGAAGATGTAAAGACGCACAATGAGCTCCAGCACAGATTTTTAGCTTTAATGGGAAAATCTATTTTAAGATATTATTCTTAAACCCTCAGTCAAACCTTGACTTCTGAGTGAATGAGTGGAAGGAAGAGAGGAGCCCAGCCAACCCAACTGTCTGGGTGATTCAGTTCTCTGGACCCAGGAGCATGCACACCCGTGGAGGAAAGGCAAGGGAGTCAACAGAGAGCAATTACCTGAACAAAAAAAAAAAAAAAAAGAATGCCTTGGTTAATGCTGTAAATAGAAAGCAGGCACTCCTACTTCCAATTGTTCCAAGTACGTTTTAAGTGATGGAAAAAGCCAGGGCTGTTCCACTAAGTGACTTTACATCCTGCAGAAATCTCAGTGTAAACACCACACCAGGATTCGGGTCTGGATGCTCATCTCTGACCTGGAAATCAGGTAGCTAGCTTCCTTCTTAAAAAAGGAGTCTATGTTGTAAAAAAAAACAAAAAACTTTGTGACTGATATATTTGAAAAAGTATTTGATCTAGAACAAGTCCTAAATTCTTATTATATTTAGCATGTGTTCCTCCCGAAGCCAAAAACGCGTTATATGAAAAGACAATGAATGAGAAACATTCTCAAATGTTAGAATTGTCCAGAGTCGGCTACACTCATCAGTAAAACCCTTTCTTTAAAAAGTGTGTATACAATACTTTTATTCAAGCAATTTATTACGGATGGTCATTTGCGCTACCACAGGTCACCTCATAGCTTCTCATGTTCAACTGTAGGATCATCCATAAGAATGGATACAGTAAACAAGAGTGCATGGAGTTTAAAGCGGTGATTTACAGTAACACGCTGCAGTCCATCCTGGCCATCGTGAAAGCTATGGCTACGCTCGGCATTGATTACATCAATCCCAGAAGCCGAGTAAGTATGCCAATGTGACAATTACATGGCCCGGGCAGAATGTGGGCCAAAATAATCGTAGGATTGTGTTTGTTGTCCTAGTCCGTGGCCGGGGATCAAAATAGAATAAGTTTGTAAATATTAACTAACTTCAACTTAAATTTTATGATTTTTCACTGAATGAAACACCTCTTTTCACCGTGCGCTATAATTTTATAAAAAAGGAACTGTTTTCTAGGAATTAAACCTAGTATTGAATATGACAGTAAAATAAACAAGCATAGCTGTACTGTGGTTTATAATGTAGCATCTATCGAAACAATTTTTCTGTATTTAATCAATACTTATTTCATACATTATGATGCATTAAAATCTACTTACTTTTAAAACAGATAATATGTAAAAAGTATTTTAATAATAAAATTTACGCATATATTATTGTCTAAAAGTCAATAGGTGACCCCACGCCCAAGAAAATCATTAAAAGACCTCCATTTCCCCTTCCAGAGTAGCTGGTTACCTCCACAGGGCATCAACTGAAGAGTCTTCAATAGGATCAGGGTGCAGGAACAACAAGCCAGCAGAACCAAATGTAAGACAAGCAAAAGACACCAGTACTTTCCTTCTCTCTCTCCCCTCTCAGGTCTGACCATTTAAATGAGGATAAGAAATTATTGAGATGAAAAGGGAAATACCCATTTCTACACTATTTTTTAAAATTTTTAAATTCCTCTCTCATATATACTGACCGTTTTCCCTTTCCTCCCCTTCCCCAAGTCTTACCTCCCTCCACCTCTCCTATCCCCACCCCCACGTCCACCTCCCCTATCCCCCAGAGCCATGCCCTCCATGTCCCCTTTCCAGAGATCCACCTCTCCCTGTCCCCTCAGAAAAGAGCAGGGCTCCCAGGGACAGCAACCAAATGAGGCATAACGAGCTACAATTAAGAGCAGGCATAAACCATCACATCAAGGCTGGATAAGGCAACCAGTAGAAGAAAAAGGATCCCACAAGCAGGCAGAAGAGTCAGAGGCAGCCCATGCCTGTTCGGAATCCCGTAAGAACCCAAGCTACTCAGCCATAACATATACGCAGAGGACCTTGCTAGGTCAGACCTCTGCAGGCTCTCTGATTTCTTTGAGTTTTTGATCCTGGTCAGTTAACTCTATGGGCATTGTTCTCCTGGTGTGCCTTTGACCTCTCTCATTCCTCTGATCCCTCCTCTTCCTCCTCCTCCTCCTCCTCCTTCCCCCTCCTCCCCCTCCTCCCCCTCCCCCTCCCCTCCTTCTCTTCCTCTGTTTCCTCCTCCTCAGAACTCCTCAGAACTCAGAACTCCTCCTTAGAACTCCTCAGAACTCCTGGAGCTCCACCTAATGTTTGGCTGTGAGACTCTGCATCATTCCTCATTAGTTACTGGATGAAGTCTCTCTGGTCTTTTACAATTAGGATTTTTTGAGGCTCTGATCCCAGAATCCTCTCCAGGCATGACAAACCGTAGTTCAAAGGGTTTGTGGCTGGGTTGTTCCAATTCCTCCAGCTGAAGCCCTTCCTGGATCCTGAAGATGGCTGGTTCAGGCTCTGGGTCCCCCATTACTAGGAGTCTTTGCTAGGGCTATTCTCATAGACTCTATGGAGTTTCCATTATACTAGTTTCCACCCCTGAAATGCCCTTCCAGATCCAGTCCTTTCACGTGATCCAGACCCGGAGAGACAAACATGTGCTTAAAGTAAAAGACAATCAGGAACTCCATGACCACCCATCTTTATTATTCCATGATTTGTTGAACCAATCTTATTTATGGCTGTTCTTTTATCTCTGACTCTGGCTTTTCTTAAGCATACCAAATTTTATAATGACTATTAAGAAATGGACTACTGCTGGGCAGGGGTGGCGCACGCCTTTAATCCTAGCACTTGGGAGGCAGAGGCAGGTGGATTTCTGAGTTCGAGGCCAGCCTGGTCTACAGAGTGAGTTCCAGGACAGCCGGGGCTACACAGAGAAACCCTGTCTCGAAAAACCAAAAAAAAAAAAAAAAAAAAAAAAAAAAAAAAAAAAAAAAAAAAAAAAAAAAAAAAAAGAAAAAGAAAAAAGAAAAAAGAAATGGACTACTATAATCCTTTTATAAAGGTTGGAAAACATAGAGCAAATACGAGTAACTGGTTAACTTTAGTCAGCTGACTTCTGGGGCAGAGCATACTGCTGCCTGACTTCCATTCTAGTGTTTTGCCCTATGTGAAGCCTGTTTTAAATGTTTTCCATGGCAACGTTCATTTTATCTTTCCCTCCCAGGTAATAATGGTTCCTAGAATGTGTGTGCCTTCTGTGTGTTGGCCTGTCCTCTTCATTCTTCAGGACTTGATGATATGCAAGCAGAGTGCAAACAACAGACTCTAAACAGTATTACCATTATGCTTACTGAAAAGGTTTTCAAAGTATAAGGTTTTTTCCCACTGTACATTCAATGGCGCAATCTTAAGCAGCCCTTTAAGTCGCTATGATGTCTCAGGAGCACCTATGTCCTATGTCCCAGTACATCAGCACACCATAGTTTCCTATACTGATCATATTTTTGTTTCAACTGAAGTAAGCATTTGCACTTTCAATCATTCATTTAACGTTTTATTATAAGATGAATATATGTTGTACCTGGTTGAAACTGTTTACTCAACAAACTGACTTCTAAGCACTATTTTGTGTGGCTTTCAGATTTATGACTAGGTGGATTTTTTGTTTATACAGGCATATATATTTTCACACAACCATTCATTTGTACACCATCACAAAGACTGCCACTTAAAGACAGTACACACCGAAAACCCATGTAAGTTGCTTTAGCTACTGCACATCTCTGTTTTAATTTCTTCATGCACAAAATGGTAACGCTCTTTTCATAAAATTACAAAAAGTACTAAGGGACAAAAATATAAATAATCCTTTAAAACTCAGATTATTTTAGAAAATAAGGTCTAGGTAAGTATCAGCTATTTTTATTTTTTAATAATAAATACAAGGTAATTAAAATTTACATACTGAAACGCACTCATCAAAAATCATTCACAATATTTTATTGTTTATGTGGCAAACATTTGGGTTGCTTCTGGAGATACATTAACTAATGTTAGTCATCAGTAGTTGAAATGGAAAATCTGTATTCAGAAAGGAGAGCTTGATATTGAGCAAATCTTTATGAATCGTTTGGCATTTAAGGAGTTTAGCACAGCTGCATATGAGTATCTGTAAATCCTTATTCATTAAAAGAGTGATTAAGGCAGCTTAGTGTGTCTTAGAAGTGTCGTGTATTTTCATTCTATAAGATGTTTACACGTACAAGCAATTGAAAATGTGAATTTAAATCTAAGCGTGGTATTTTGTCTACAGATATAAATGTAGGTCCCCTGGTAATATGGTTACAGACGATTGTGATTTACATAGAGGAACTTAAAGAGGTAGTGGATGAAAAGAAATAATCAAGTGCTTGGAGTGAGGGAAAAAGTAGCAGGTAGTAGTATGTACATTTTTAATGTGATATTTTCTAGTTGTTACAAAGGAATAGGAAACCACAGAAGCCCAATGACTTCAGTTTGATATATGAAATATGTATAAAGAGAGAAAAGAATTGGCTCCAAAAAATTACACTTTGACTTGTACACTATGGTATACCTGAACACACACACACACACACACACACACACACACACACACACACACACCATACACATCACATACACAACAATTGTAATAATGAGGATAAATATTGCCCCAAATGTTCTGCAATTGAATTCATGCAAGCAATATGTGTGGATTACTTGTGTCCTATAACAGATCAGGAATTCTCAACAGCTGTCAATATTGAAAGGCTGAAAGTTTCGTAGCAACAAAATTTGACATTTTTAATTATTTCTCAGACATGCAAGATAGTCTTCTTTTCATCGATCTGATATATTCTTTTTCTCTCTTGTTTGGAAATATGACTGCAAGGTTCAGAATGAATTCAACAAGAGTCTAAATCTGCCTGAGGCACATAATAATGATGAGCAATCACTGCATAACCTGCAAGAAAACACTTAAGTCATTTTCTACACAATGTGGTCTAGAGCAGTGACTCTCAACCTTCCTAATGCTGTGACACTTTAATATAGTTCCTTATGCCGTGGTGACCCCCACCAAAAGTAATTTTCGTTGCTACTTCCTAACTATAATTCTGCTACTGTTAGGAATCATAATATAAACATGTTTTCTTTTTTTTTTTTTTTTTAAAGATTTATTTATTTATTATATGTAAGTACACTGTAGTTGTCTTCAGACACCCCAGCAGAGGGCATCAGATCTCATTATGGATGGTTATGAGCCACCATGTGGTTGCTGGGATTTGAACTCAGGACCTTCGGAAGAGCAGTCAGTGCTCTTACCCGCTGAGCCATCTCTCCAGCCCCAATAAACATGTTTTCTGATGGTCTTGGACAACTCCTGTCAAAGAGTTGTTTGAACCCTCGAGGGTAGTAACCCTCAGAGTAGTATTTAAAATTAAATTTGCTGAGTATTAAAAAGCCCTTAGTTCTTCTAGGATTAGCATGTCTATTACTTTGGTTTACTTGTTCAACAATATTTTAGCAACGTGTACTCTGTTGATCATCAGACTGTACAAAGGAACTAAACAACAAAAATCTTTGCCCTCATATACCAATACACTAAAAAATTAATGAAGTAAGAAGGAGAAAGGCACTAGAGATCTGCCTGCCTCTTTCTGCCAAGTGCTGGAATTATAGGTGTGTGCTACCATGCATGGTTGTATAGGGATGACTTTTAGGTTATTTTCTAAATGTTAAAATGTAATTGGTGACCTCACATTCTTAAAGGTGAAATTTAATTTTTAAAATTATTTATGTTTTCATCGTTGCATAAGAGTATCAAGAATTGAAATGCTTGACATTCAATGAAATGTTGTTATGGTCTAGAAAAAAAAATCAACTTCCCTGTTACTCAGGATTCTGGAGAGCTGCAACTATGGAACACAACTACGCACATCACCTTGGCTGAAGGAAGGAGTCCTAAGCTGTCCCGTTCTCTTTACAGTGTAAGCAGTACAGGAAGGAACAACAGGCCTTTGAAGGAGAATGTAGCACATTCCTAGAGAGCCAGGCCAGATGAATCAGCCCTAGGACATAACCACAGACACTGGAGGTTACCCCCACACCCTGTACCAAAGGATTCTTAACTTTTCCTGTAGAACTGAGCTGCTTGGAAGATCACACACACACACACACACACACACACACACACACACACACACACGGAGGGAGGGAGGGAGGGAGAGAGAGGGGGTGGGCTCTTGGCATTCAAAGACTGTCTAATGTGTTTGGCTTGGTGTTATTTTGATATGAATACATTGAATATCACTCCATATTCTTCTACTAAATAGCCTGAACTAAGAATCACCAGCGTCTTTACCCAAGTGTGTGCAGGAAACTCAGAAGTAAAGACATAATCAACAGAATCAGATGGATGCCCTGAAGGGAAATACTAGGATTGAGGATGTGTTTCAAGGGATTTGGGGGCATTTAAATGTTTTAGTGAAAATCCACTTACATTAGCAATATAAATAAAATGTAGTTTATCTTAATGTGGCATAAGACGGAGACAAAGAAAGATGGTATTGGCTTATAAAGGATTGCTGGAAAAGCAGATGACTTGTTCCTTTAGGAATAGACACTGGGAAAAGTTGCCTCATTGTATCATTTGCCCCAAAGGCACATTAGCAGTAGAGTATTCCTACTAAATGGCCAATATTGAAAACGTACACATGAGTAGCATTATACAGACTGAACATATTCTACTTAGGAATATATATATATATATATATATATATATATATATATATATATATATATATATATATATGTGTGTGTGTGTGTGTGTGTGTGTGTGTGTGTGTGTGTGTGTGTGTGTGTGTGTGTGTGTATAAGCATTTCCACCCTGTGTCCACTTCTCCCTCTGAATAGCCAGGGTCCATTGCACACCTAGCTGGACTGAAGGGACAGAAGCTTAGCCGGATGCCAGTGAACGCACTGCAGGATCCATGCCATCCCATCGATGAGGGCCCTGGTTGGACACACCCGGGGAAGAGCTTTGGAGAACTGGTTCCTTTATTTGGGGGAGAAAGGGGTATTTATGTCCCTAGGGGCGTGGCCAGAGTCTCTGGTTTGTGTGGCTGTGTATCGTTGGCTAGGGCAGGGATGCTGGAAGACGCTTCATCTGCATACTCAGAGGCTGAAGGGTCCAGAGGGAAAAACCATAAGAAGTCAAACAAGGAGTGAAGCCGATAACCTTTATGACTCCGGGTTGGGAGGGGGAGATAGCCAACTCCTAAGGTCCTCCTGTTTGAGGTGTCTAGGGTTGAAGCTCCTTCAACCCTCCCTCAGTAACCCTGGGCCATTACAACAAAGAGATCATAGTTCACTAGATTTGTAGTTTCTCTCTCTAATAGGGAGGAAGGATTTTGAAATATGTACCCCATGATACAAAAAACAAAAACAAAACAAAAAAACAAAACAAACAAACATAAAGAACAAGGCCTAATGCAAGAAAATAAGTCTTGTATTTTGGGCTATTTAACAATCAATTGGTCATCTGATCTATTACCTGCTTGTAATAATAAAAACTCATCAGAAAGAAAGAAAGATGGTGAAGTTTTCCTTTAGATTTACCATTCCTTAATAATAAAGGTACGCTATTAATAGCTTAAGCAAAGACTATATTTTTAATGAAACAGCAGGATAAAACTATAATTGGTTGGAAAGGAATGACTGACCTCGGCAAGTACTCAGGATCGACTATACTTCCAGCAACGGCGCGCTATACAGACTCTTTGCCTTGGGTGGGTTATGGTGCCTGTTGGATTCACTGCCTTGACAAAGGGAGCTTGGAGAGCACTACACTGTACAGGCGGAAGTGCACACACTGCAGTGTTTGCTGGTTATTGTGAGGATGGTCAGACAGACATTATGTCTGTCATTCACAGCCACATTCACCAGCATATTATTACTGCAGGCAGAGCCTGAACTTCGGGAATTCACACGGGGAATCTGATCCCAGCTTTCTCTGTTTTCCTAACCAATTACCATAATCTATTTAACTACTCTATGACTCAAATTCTTAATCTTAATTATTTGTCAAAAATGTTTTGAGTACTATAAATTGTTTAAATTGTGTTTATTTGGTTAGTAAGCTTCTGTCCTTCCTCATTACTTTCCACATTTATGATGTCCTGACACAATACTTACTCTGTTTTTTGATTCTTAGCCAATTCTTATGTGTGCCCTATGATACTTTACTGCAAAGGCACACAGTTGACACCATCTCACAGACAGCCTCAGCACCTCTGTGTCATGCATGCATGTAATCACTTGCCAAAATAATTAAAAGAAATACCTCAAGCTAAGTGACACTTTACAACAATCTAATTTTTTTCCACACCAGCATTTTAACCCAGGCCACAACAGATTAAAACAAAGCCCTGTCCTTTTTGACAAAATATTCAGAAATCAATGATATATACCAAAGCATTCAAATTCCCCATATAGTATTTTACAATTTTTTCCAAAGGTCAGCATTTCCAGATATCAGTCAACTACTATAATGAATTTTAGTTTTATTATTCTTAATAGATTTTGAAAAACTATTGGAAAATGAAATGAACAAAAACCTTTTAGACTGCTCTAGTTAAAACAGTGTCTTAACTTAAATAGCATACTTCTGTTCTTCCCACCAAAATATTATTCCAGGAGGACCAACAGCAACTTTACTCAATGGCAAATACACTGGAAGATGGTGATATGACGCCTCAACTGGCTGAAATAATTAAACGGCTGTGGGGAGACCCAGGAATTCAAGCCTGCGTGGAAAGGGCATCTGAATACCAGCTCAATGACTCTGCAGCTTAGTAAGTGATTTTTTTGGACAGGAATTGCAGATGACACGTGGTTTGTAACTTGGCGCATTGTGCATGTAAGCACAAGTAAGGGGAAAATGGTTTTACATTTTATTATAGAAAACTGAGAGATAGCATAAAAGACATGAAACAACATACCTAAGAAGAAATATTTGCTGCACACATCTTCTCTTAAGAAAATAAAATTAACCTTGAAGCACAATGCTTAGCATGAACACAGACATATGGTGTGCACACTGACATTTGGAGCAGCATTCACCTGAATCATATAATTCAGTGTTACTGAAATAAGCTCCTAGAATAATTATTTCAGTGATAATATGTGTTAGATTACTAGGTTATTGAGTAAGACATGACATTCTGGAAGAAACTAGTATACTGGTTTCAGACTTTAGCATATTGTGAAATCCTGTTGGAGTCAGCATAGTAAATATTGGCAAGTAAGTATTTAATGTTAATAAAGAACTTAGGAGAGCATTACTCTGTTTATAATAGAATTGTTACCATGGCTTCAAACTTCCTTGTTTCGAGTGGTTCTTGAATGATCCTGCTTTATGTATTAACAGGAATGTGTGATTAGGTGTGCCTACAAAGAAATCTGCACGTTTACTAATTTTCTATTTCTTCCCATGCCTGCAAACATATAAAATATATAAAATTGACCTTGAATGAATCTCATGACAAACCATGCTGGCACTGAGGCTTACTTAATCAAACAACAAAAGATAATGTAGAAGGGAAGCAAAGATCTCTTCAAACAGAATGATGAGTCATGCCTGACACTGCAGATCTGTAACCACGGAGTACCTTTGACCCATAGGGCTGTCTCTAAAGAAGAAAGCATCAGTGATGGACAGATGGTACAAAGTAAGGTGTAGGAAGCATGCTTCTGTGATGATTATTCCTTTATTGCTAATTTCCACTGGGACCATCACCTTTAGACAACAGTGTGATCCCACTTGATGAGAACCGGGTGTCATTCTGTGACTACATAAACTTGGGAACCTTTTTCCCAAGGTCCCAGTCTCTGCCTCACTGTGATCATCAAAGTGACTTCTGTGCTATCGTAGACATCACATACCTGTCTGTACTAATCACTGAGTGAATTAGATGCAAGCTTACGCATTACATCCAAAATGTTGCCTAGTTACCTCTAGGGAAGGATGAACCGAAAGACAGATGTGTAAGTATGTTCCAGTCAAGATTAATATATTTATTTAGTTTGCAGTGCATATTGCCTAAATACTTGCAATTACATTGTTAGTATGCTTGCCTCATTGTTCTCTGGCAGCCAAATATACATATGTATAGTAAAAAAATAAACTATTTATAACTCATATAATTAACCTGAGGAAATAAAATGACACTTTATTTCATATTTTAAATGATTCATTTGTTTTAATGCTTAGAATTTTTTTAACTAATAGATTGAGTTGAGAATATTTACCATTCTGTTAGTTTAATATATCAAACATCTATTTGCATTGATTTTCTGAGTTCTGCCCATAATGCAAATAGTTTTTGAACACTCAGTTAATTTGCACAGCAGTAAAATTATATGAAGATTTATTTTCTCTCTATGTATTAGAAACACTTTCTACATAATCTGAACACGTAAAATATTAACTTTGGCAGCGTCAAAGTGTTACTATAGGTATATTAAATGAAGGTCTGCTAAAATGTTGCTAAATCGATATTATTTTCTTCCAAACATTAAGAACAGATTTTTTTTTCAATTTTTGAATTAAGTTGCATACTTCAATTTTCATATTAGAGTGATCCTGCACTACCTATTTTGGTTATATTATATAAAACATTTTTTTCTTTCAACTTTTTGGTGACAGGAAGATTTTTTCTTTCACATCTAGAGATTCTCCAGATGGACGATGCTGTCAGATGAGTAAAGAGCAGGATTCCAGAGTCCTGTGTTTGGCTGACAATGCCACCAGCTCTAGGAAAAGAGGAAAGGCCTTAGCTACCTAAGCCTTCATGGTTTACTAATTGGGGCCACATAGTGTGCTGTTCAAATTTGACAAGTCTTAAGAGCAAATGTGGATTTAGTGGGGAAAGCGCTCTCTTTTCAGAATTAGAAGTAAATGATCAAGGCATTTTAAGTGACCTGAGTCATAAGGCCTAAAGGTTTATAAACTACAGGCTTGAACATCCAAATACCAATTTGCTTATTAAAATCAGCACTTTTGATGAAAATCCATCAGTTTGCTAAAGCCTCTTCTTTACCTAAAATAATTTACAAATGCAAAGGAAAATTTTTTAAATGTATTTTCACTAAAGTTTTCATCAAATGGATTTTATTTTCTATTTTGTAAGAATGTGTCTTTATTTTTTTTTAACTTGGGCATGAAATGGCAGATATATACACCTCTCATATGTCAGATTTCTTCAATAGAAAATGTACAGTGCTTGAAGTAATAGTAAAATAAAAATGTAAAATCTACCAATTCATTCTTTGTGCCTTCATATCTCAAGTAAATACCCATTTAAAGGCGGACTTTATTAGCATAAAACCATTGTTATTTCTGTGAAACAATTTTATTTTTCTCCTTAAATCAAAACTTGTTCTTCCCAAAGTAAATTGGCTAAAAAGGTACTGAAGCAATTTTTAAGGGTAAAAGAACTTTGTTTCAAAGTCATTGTGGTAGGTCAGTGGTCCTCACCCTTCCATATGCTGCCACCCATTGATACAGTTCCACATCTTGTGGTGAACAAACAAGCAAAAAGTTCACTCTAGAAAGAGGAGGAATCCTGGAAGAGCCAAGGGCACTGATACACAGGCGTGGCTACTGTATATAGATGGCCATAGTGTTCTAAACTAAGTAACTCATGTGCAAATACCCAAACAATTAATAACACTCAAACAATTCAAATTGTTCTTTACCCCAATCATGTCTTTAAACAGAAACAAAGTCATTCCCATAACAGAATCTTTGAGGAACTTGTAGTAAGTGTTGTGCCGCTCTGCCTGGAGAAAGACCCTTCCATAGCTCCATCTATGTGATAGTGAATCTGTCCTACAGATTTCATAAGGGCTAAAGTGGCTTTCAGGAGTTCTTAGAGACGAGCTCTCCAGGAGCTAAGTGTGGACTCCACACTCTGCAACTGTGACATTTGAGCTGCCAAGACCTGCCACTCAGATCAGCAGTTTGGTAACAAGCAACAAATAAAGTTTGTTTGCCTAAGTACTTTATACTCTTAAAATACATTTGCACTGAATGGCAGTGTATTCCAATGTAAAGTTAAAAATACAAACATACTTCATTTTCATTTGTTTCTCTTAGCTACCTTAATGATTTAGATAGAATCACAGCCCCTGGGTACGTGCCCAATGAGCAAGACGTTCTACATTCCCGGGTGAAAACCACTGGTATCATTGAAACTCAATTCTCCTTTAAAGACTTGAACTTCAGGTATGTACAAACCTGCCTTCTAGGTGTGGGTGGAGCATGCTTTCAGCTCAGTATTTCATCATGGAGAAATGCTGAAATCCACAGTCAAGTGCAGTGATTTTGGAGTTAGCTGGCTAGACCTCCCTAACTGATATTACCCCCACCCTTCATTCCTGCTGTCCACCCCATCCCACTCTGAGCCCATCTAGGCTACATTTCTCAAACAAGTAGTAGCCCAATTCTCTTTCCTAATACTTAAAAATGACATTGTACTTTGAGGGTATTTTTTTTTTTTTAAAGAAAATATATTTAAATAGCCTTTTAGCAGCAGGTGTCAGGGATACTATTTCGTTTGCCTGCTTACTTCTCTATTTGCTTGAAATATTCCTTTACCTTAGCTTAAGATGCAAATAATTAAAATACTATTATTTGAATGTGATGCTATTTAGAAGAATCGGAAGGCTCATTTCATCAGCCTGGTTTTGGTATGGAAATGTGTGTCCTAATGTCTTTTGCAATTGCATTGAATTACCTTTCAAGTAGACCCTTGAAATTCTACTATCAAACCCTCTTTGATTCTACCAAGAAATGTAAACCATAATACAGTGGGATAGCATCTCTTGGGTTTTAACAGCTTTCACATTTCCCCCCTGAGTTAGGGCAATATATTTGTTCCTATTTATACAAAACTTAACACTGTTTTCTATGGATTTGTGGGGGAGGAGGAATATTAGTAATAGCAGTTCCAACTAAATATGTTAGAAATGAAAGCATGCTAAAACTACATAAGAAACAAGGTGGGTCATGACCACAGTAATGGAAATGTATTCAAAGAATCTAAAAAAAAAAAAAAAAAACCAACCTGGAGAACAGCAGACATGAATTATTTATAGCCATTATGAGAAAAAGACTGTAAGTAAATGCTAATTATCCAGTATCCTCATCTCAGTTAAAGGGGAATAAAAAATTCTGAAAGGCTGTAAAGTGTCAAAATTGGTTATTATTAGCTAGCTAATTAAAACAGCTATTATACAGAATATTTTCAAGGGATATGGAAGTACTGTCTTCTAAATTTGCACTAAATTTCAGACCTGCAAATAGTTAATTTTCTGGAAATTTGGTCAAATATCAAAGCAGGGCACACAAATATCACAAGGGCCACAGAAAATGAAGTCAACTCTCCCTTGGCAAGCTCCAACAAATTCCCCTCAGTTCTTGCTCAGCTTTGTTGCAGCCAAATGATCTTTGCCCCAGTTTCTGAAGGTTTCCTTTGGGAGCCAAGTCCACAGCTGTTCCCGTCTCCCTCTGCCTTGCCAAGGATGTTTTCACATACTCCCTTTTCTGTCTTGCTCTCTTTCTTCTCTTCTAGTTCCTATGGCACAGGCTAGAATTCCTACGTTCTTGAGGCTAGTCATGCCAAATATCCCCCCCTTTCTTGGATCTCCAGGAAGCAGCAGCAATGGATCTCTTAGCTAGCACACATATGATAAAAGCTAGATCAAGTTAATGGGTAGCACAGAGTTAGTGTCTTGATGCTACCTGTCTCACATAAGCAACTGGAATTTCCTCAGACCCAGGTTATCCGAACCATACAGCAGTTTTTGTAAGTAATGCCACCTACTAGATATCACCAAGCTCCCAGGGCTGGCACTACCCACCACACTGACTTTCTGTCTTAACAAGGGACTCCTGAATTAGCTGGTTCTCTGGTTCTAACATTCCAGGCACAAGGACTTTTATGTTTGCTGTACTCTTTACTTAAGGTGGTTTTGCTCCTTTTTATCATAAGCATTAAAAAAAAAAAATGGTACTCATCCCTCAGAGTCTCGACCTTCCATCTGTTTCCTGTCTCTAGGTAGTTTTCTCACTCTTATGGCAACAGTGTAACAGTGTTTGGGCACATGTTTAACAAAGGGTTTTCAATGCAGTAGGGCGAATGAATAATGGAGGGATAAAAGCTAATTTGTGGTTATTGATTTCTCTGGTGTAAATACCTCCGCCACCTGACAGTTTCAAGCTTCTAGTGTTATATTACCCATGCAAAGTGAGGGGGAAATTCAAACAAACAGCTGTCTCCACCATTCTGGACGCATTCCGTCTCCAAATTAATACACCAAACTTGTTTGGTCTTTTTCTTCTTGTTACCAATTCATAATTTCCCTGCTCCTTTTTCATTTCCCCTTTTTGTTCCCGTTTCTAATTTAGGAACCCTCAACCTTAGAAAGTCAGGGCCCACATGTGATTTTGGTCTACTGCCAGTGCCTACCATAGTGATTAGCCAGAGGAAACAAATGGTCAGCTTTAGTTGACTTCGCAATAATACCACACGAAGCAGCACATATATAAAATTGTTGCATTTAACATGACTAGTTGGGTGGTGCTATATTTATATATGATAAAGAATCGAGAAATGAAAGTTGGGAACAAATCTCCAAATAGCATACAAAGAAATGCTGAAGTTGTCATCAAAATGTACATAGTCCCTTGCTTATAAGGAGTGTATCTTTGCATGATGTCATTGATGACTGTTAAATACGTTGCCATGGAAAGCATTCTTTTCTTCAAGAGCAAATATTGTATACAGTTGGTAGTCTTTCATAACCCCTTTCAGAAAAAAATGATAGGAGAGAAAAAACCTACAGCTTGTTGAAGAATTTTAATGTCTATTCACATCAATTGATATACAATGATTGCTTAATACACCCTTAAAGTTTAACCATCTTTCTTTCAAGTACCAAGCAGAATAATCCAAATGTATCAACTTTCATAGTACATACAACGTTCTGAATTTCAAAATTAAATATAAAAATAATGTGCCTTCGGACTTCTCTTCAGCAATCGCCCAGGTGTTAAAATACATTATGTTACTGTTGATTTGAATTAGTGTAGCACAAATCATCCAGGACTATTTAAAACTAACAAGTTAATTTCCATTAGTTAATTTACATACAGATGGAGAACTCTAGAATTTTAAATAGGATTGAACACCAAATGAAAAGCTCCCTCTGCCAAACTGATGGATCATTTCCTTGCATCATGGAATGGAATAGAAATTGCCCTAGAGTTCGCAAGTCGGAGTGCCGACTGTCAAGCTGAGAGGACAACTTATCTAAATAGTTCTTACCAAAGCAGAGCGTTCTAACTGACAATCTGACCGCTGATGTTTACAGATATCCGAGTTGCTAAGTCATTGGAAAATAAAATGCAAATCTAAGCCCTTCTTTTTTAGAGTAATTCTCTATACTTAAGTGACTTAGGAACAAAGCTAAACTGATTTATCAATTGTAAAAAAGTTATTTTCTCCTTAAATGTTTCACAATTATAGGACTGTAAGCACTCTACATAAGAGGCAGGAAGGCTGGAAACCTCAACATAGAGCTTAAAAATTGTAAATTTGGCAAACCTGCTTTCACGAATATTTGAGCAGATCTGTGATTTGAAAAAAAAAAAAAAGACAGTTTTCCTTAAACATAAAGTGGAATTATATTCACTGTGTTCATTTCCAAGTGTATGAGTAACCAGACTTAGCAGCAGGGCTTCTTGTCTACCCAGCAGCTAAATCACAGTTTACATTTGTTATTCTCCATTAGAACTCACATACTGTTAATTTACATATGCTACATAATTGTTACATATATGGTCATAATTAATGTTATCAATATAGTATATGATCAAATTTGATTATTTGTTTGCTTTGCAGAGCTAGGCATAAAACCTAAGGTCTTCAGCACACTAAGCAGGTTCCCCTATTGCTGAACTGTTCTCTTAACCCTTGATTTTGAGATAAGTAGCATTAGGCTGGCCTTGAACTCACAAAGTAGCCTAAGTTAGCTTCAAACTTGTCAACCTTCTGCCTCCCTCTCCTAAGTGTTCAGATCATATGTATGTACCAATGTGCATAAACTAGAATTTATTTTAATAACTTCATGATTTTAAATTATAAGGAAGAATTATTTTTATGTTTTTTATTGAAAATAGTTTTTTCATACAATGTATTCTAATTATTCATCATTTAAAATTATAGTGCACATGATAAATGGCATTCATAATTATGGCAATTTTTGGACTGGGCTCACTTTTGGCTCTAAATCTTTTTGATTATTTTTTAATGTCAAGACTAATTAAGGGATTTAGACATACCTCTGTGCATGCCCTTGGTGTCAGTTAATATCTATTCTTCTCTGTTTTCAAAACAGGGTTAGGGAAAGCAGTCTGAAGGTCATTTTCCTATGGTTGCATAATGATGGTACATATTCAGCAATTCACATCCTCACATGTAACCATCCTAAGATGTTAAACCAATTTTCACTTAGCATCTTCAACAAATCTCATTTAACAAAATAGTTCAAAACAAACTCCTGCTGTGACTAGCATTTGCTTTTTATATGGCCATAGAGTAGAAAGGGTTAGAAATGGTACCCTTTCAGAGACCCATGCCGGTGGGAGCAGTGACAACATCTACTGCAAATGAGTTATGGAAGCATTGCCAGCAATTAGCTCTCATCGATTATGTAATGGTTTTTCAGAGATTGTAATAGTCAAATTATTCATACTAATTTATTATAATGTGAAGCATAAGTGCTTTTGTGTGGTCAAATGTTTAGCCAACTATTTGACATAATCCATAAAATTCAACAGACTTCCAACTGATTAAATAGAACCATAAAACCCAACTATTTAATCAGCTGTTTAACCCAGTCATAAGACTCTGGTGACTTGCCCTATGTTAACATCATTGACAACTTAACACATAATCATTATTTGGATATTACTTAAAAGCCAGGCTGGTTAATTTTTAACTATATCCTAATCAATAATTTAAAATCTTTCTTTTAATTTCAAGAACCTAATTTTACCAAAAGGTATTTGAAAATGTTTATTAACCCTTCCTAAAAATTAACTAAATAACTTCCCCCAATGTCTAAAATTCAAGTTCCATGTAACATTCTATCCACGTATGACCATTCCTGTCAGTCTAAACCATCAGGCAGTGACTATAGATGGTTTGGGTTTTTTGTTTTTCTACAGAATTGTCACACACACACACACAAACACACCCACACACTTATACATATAATCAATTATATAAGTAAAACTCATTTTTGCTAGCTTTAGCTTATTTGAAAAGGTTACATTAATTTACACCTCTATAAAATAGGACTCAATTTGAACTTTTATCAGAAGCTGAAATTAAATATAGAAACAAGACCTAACTTTTCATAAAGCTAATGTGATGTCCAGGGGAATCAACATAAAGCAACTCTCTGGACCTTGATCTCATTTGCTAATGAACATTTCAGTTCAACAACAACAGATGGTTTAGAGAAACGTGCGGTGATCTCTGACCTCTGGATTCTGTGTCATTCTGTACAGAAAACATTCTGTGAGTCCAGTGAGTCATAAATGGGAAGACCATAAACATTCATGCAAAGATGGACTTTAGAAAACACTTTGTCACTAGGAACAAAGACTGAGTGTTCTTTGTCCTCCCTTTCTTGAAGAAAGCTAAGATCGTTAACCATGTTTATGGGTTTGTGTTCAGCTGTTCAACGCTGAGAACTGAATTTAGGGCATTGTTCTCTAAGTTCTGCGTTCTTATAGTGAATTTAGTCAAAAAGTAATACTTAAAAATACTTTTTAAAAAAATCTTAGTTCAACTCTTCAAAGGCTCAGATTTTAGTGGGCAGAATATTACTTTCCCTTCAGACACAAAGAACTGTTCTCATGAACAAAGAAATCTCTAGCTATTAACTTGTTTCTCAGGCAGAGCACACAATTCAAATACAGCATTTATTCAAGTGTACAGTATTGTCACTACTGTTATGTCTCTCCACTGCTCATATTTACCTGAAGAGAAGGACTCCCTCTCAGACCTGTCATGAGTTACTAGTCATCTGCAAGGCTGTCAGATCCTCAGAGAAGGTCAAGACATAGCCAGTGAGGTGACTGGGCGTCCATTCACTTTGATCATCACTCCAGACTCTTCATGGGCTTCAGGTTGGAGCTGAGCCTCTCGAGATCATCGTGGTAATGAAAGTGAAGGAATGTGTGCATAGAAAATATGTATCAAGAAGGGCATGAAGTGCCTCTGTGCTAATTCTGGTGCACTTACGCCCTCCATAAAATCCCTTTCAGAACTCTAACATCTTTGTCATTCTTGCTAGCATTTCACTTAGTAACAGCACCTGTGCCAAACATAAAACAAGGTGAAACTAATTTGCGAGAAATCGTATTATTGTCCCTATCGTAAAATACTGGGCCACCTGCAATAGATTAGAGCAGTTTTTTTTTGTTGTTGTTTGTTTGTTTTTGTTTTTTAAGATACAACTGAAAGAGAAAGTTTTACTAAGAATTTAAAGATTAGAAGGCAATTATTAAAATTGGAAACGTGATGTGAGTTAAAGAAGAGGGGTAATTCAGAACAGATCGTGAATGAGTAGAGCATAAAAGCTTGTTAAAAGAGATAAAAGTAAACATGCCGGAAAACCCAAGGCCTGCCAGTGGATGTAATTTAACCAACATGTCCTTGACTTCCAATCAAGATGTTCTTCCTGTAAAAAGACACAGTGTTCTCTCCTCAAAATCCAAGTCACCTTTTCATGTGATTACATTGCCCTGGGCCCGAGATCACTTACTTTTCCAGTAAGCAGTCATTGGAGAGAGGATTCAAGCCCAAGAATAAACTAGAACTATGGAAGTCCCTATCTGTTCCAATCTGGTGGATGTGAACAAGAGTGGCAGCCAGACTGGAAAAGCCACTGTGAATGCGACCTCAGCCATGTGCTTTCCAGAGCCCAAGTTAATTCACGTTCTAAGGCACCAAATTCCATTCCTTTGATAAGATCCTAGGACTCAAATAGGCTAACAAATCACAAAATGGAGAACATGTGTATCGCCTGTAATCCTATTAAAAGATGGGGGAACATCTCAGAAAAAATTTCAACAATGAGAAAACTTCCGTATGATCTGGAGAGAGACAGCTGGAGACCGCTCCAGCTAGCTCCACCTGCTAGAATGAGTTAGGGACCTTTGGTATACTACATAGGCTTCTATATAATGAGAGAATATCACACAAATGAGGCTATTATCTAGCATAGAGCCTAAAATATAGCGGACTCAGAACTGTTGAATGAATGACAACCTTGAACAAGTTACTTGAACATGTCTGGAAGGTAAGAAAAACAGCTGTACATTTCTTATTCCTCCTTCTGGGGCTCTGAGTTAAAGATTCTTCCATATGCTTAAGAGTGTAACACAGTAAGGGCTTGGGCTGTGGCATTTGCAGAATTTTTTTCTTTGCCCCAGAGTTGATAGCTTTGTTGTTCCTGCTGTTATCTTTTCAACTGTATTTCCCCACTTGGAGTTAAACTTTAGACTTTGAATTTTCCCCTCTTATCAGTGGATACATTTTAGCTTCACTTATCTGTTCTTTCCTGTGTCAACACGAGAAATATGAAGTACAAAGTAATATGAATTTTCCTTTGGCTAGCCTCTCACTATGTAAATTGTGCGGTCTTGAGTTTGTTCCGATACTCCTGATTCTGCCTCCAGAGTACTGGGGTTACAGGCTTGCTTTTATTACAATTTACAAAGCATTATACTTCTGACCGTCTTCATGAAATTAGTTGATTAACATTTGTTAGGCTAAGGATCATCACCTCCTAGGTCTGTACATCCCAGATGCTTTCACTAATTTTCATCTCCATCTCAAATATGATGATATTCCTGTAGCGTATAACTTAGTTTCGACCTTACCAAATATGTCTTCTATCCCCTGTTTAAAGTGGCCTTAGTAACATAATAAACAAATAAACAATATCAATCTTCCATATTATTATTTTCTACTCTACCCCCAACGCCTGCAATATAAAATCTAAGAGTCCTATGAGTCCGTTACTCTATAGCTAGCCAGCCACAAGCAGCTCATTGAGACTCCTTCAATCCTTTGTTTTTGCTGTTTCCTCTTTTGATTACACACAGAAGTTTCCCTAGACACCTGACAAAACTCAATTCCTCATTTTCTTAGATTTTTACACCACTGACCATTTTTTGTAATTACTCATCAGTGCGTTGTAGTTTATAACCCTTCCCTACCAGCTACACACGACTAATGACAGATTGGAAGCTCTGGAGACTAAGTCTTTTGGTGACTGGGATTACAAACATTCAATAACCTTTGGTTAAACAGAGAATGAGTACCTGAGGAAATGGTAGTAATTAAGTCATATAGTTCAATTTTTCCTTCTGGTTTTTAAAAACTTGCTTTTCTGCAGTCACGCTCTGTCACCTCCCACTTAGGTACTTTCACATGTGCTTGTCATAAACGTTGCCTATTCATTTCATCAACATGGTCTCCGTTCAGTTATTTAGCAAATGTTTATTACATGTCCTATATGCCAGATATAACGCTGGGCAGTATAAATAAAAGTTACTAATATAGACCACCTGCCTCACAAGGCTGCTGTGCTATTAAACATAGTAGATGCTAAACAGAAGAACCATATATTTTTTTGTTTGGTATGGCTCTCATAAAGTGACAGGGTTTCCATATAAAATAAATGGAAATGAAGAGAGAGAACTTGTGAAGTCTCTCAGAAAGCTTACTTTGTGGAGGAGACATTGATGACAAAACATGAAATCTGAGAGAATAATAAAGGTGAAAAAAAAAGAAGGCTGGTATAACGCCACATACCTGTATGATGCCACATACCTGTATGATGTCACACATCTGTATGACGTCACACATCTGTATGATGTCACACATCTGTATGATGTCACACATCTGTATGATACCGCATACCTGTGATCCTCATCCTGTAACATGAAAGCAGAAAGAAAGGATAGCCTCAGCTACATAGTGAGTTCATGTCCACCCTGTCTCAAAAAATAACTAATTGAAAGGGAAAAAATCTACATGACTCCCAAGGAGAGAGATCATGAAAGAGCCAACAAAAAGTTATATTTGTATTGATTTAAACTAAGAGAACACCATGATTTTATTTTATTGAGAGGAGAATGATATGAACCAAGCTCAGAAGGACAGTGAGGATGAGAACAGTCACCACAGACTGTGAGTCATCACAGTTTAGTTCTTGTCCTAAGGTAAAGAGAACCCATGGAAGAGTTGCAAGCAGGAAAGTGAATTTGTAATGTCCATTCACCATGAGACATATTTAAACAATGGGGGAAGTTCTGGGAGAGCCTCTTTAGAGGCTGGAAAAGCAGCAACAGGGCAATTTGTGAGGATGCTTTTATACGGGCCCTGGAAGAGGTGGAAACAAGGAGGTGAAATAAAGATTTCATTTTAGCTGTGCAGTACCTGGAGAAAAGGGACACGTGTCACTTTTCTCTGACCATGACAATTGCTACCAATTTGATAATGTAGAACTGAGTCAGCACATTTAATCACCTCTTTTGAGTCATTTTCATGATCCTTCAGAATGACATGGACCCCACTGTGTACTGGCATACCTTTTGAATATTTGAATATTTAATTACATAATGCTACAATCGCTTGCATGTGTCAGCCAGCAAGATCTTTGAAAACAGCAATCATATCTTTTCATCTTCATATAAGCTGATTTAAATCAGTGTTAGCACAGAACTCAAGCTAATTGTTTGGACAAAAAGAAGTGTAGGAGGCGATCAGAGAGAATCATATTATCAGACTGGCACAGCCAATCTTTCGGTCTCTCACAGGAGTCACCTAAGACCATTGGAAACAGATAGTTTTTGTTATATATTGATTGCTTCCTCTCTTATACACTGCCCTCTGCCTTCTAGTCACTATTCCAATCTGCATGATAGTAATCCATTGGCAGGATTAACTCTATAATTCATGAAATTAAGAAGAGGATGGGGGACAGGGGCTGAAGAGATGGCTCAGTGGTTAAGAGCATTTGTTACTCTTGCAGAGGACTCAGGTTCAGTTCCCAGCATCCACATGAAGGCTATCTATAACTACAGTTCTATTTATTCCTGAAAATATGTATAAACTTTTATCAAAGTCTTCTAAGACTAATGTTTTAACCACTTCAAATTGTAAACTGCTTTAAAATTTCCAATTGTTCATGTTACTGTGAGAATAATTTCACTCAGTCCTTTGTAAAGAGTGAAGAATGAAATCCCACCCCCATAGTGCTTGATCATCTTAGGTTACCCAACAGAAATGGGAAAAATGCATTTTAAGTATATTGAAATATGTGGTCAGTGTCAACCATTGGCCAAATTTTGGAGGAGTAATTTTTTTTTTCATTTTATTTTAATTTTTAAGAATGTTTGATGTAGGTGGCCAGAGATCAGAGAGAAAGAAATGGATCCACTGCTTTGAAGGAGTGACGTGCATTATATTTTGCGCAGCACTAAGTGCCTATGACATGGTGCTTGCAGAAGATGAAGAGGTGGTAAGTCAATGAGATGCAGAAGGTGGAGGCAGAGGAGAGAGCCAGGTAAACACAACAGTCCTGCCCTGCCCATCCCAATGTCTACCTTACAAACATGCATATTATGTCTAGGACTTGCTCGTGATACCCATGCTCAGACTCTGCAGATAATAACCTTACACAGTCTCTTTCTTTACACTATAGAACAGAATGCACGAAAGTCTTCACCTCTTCAACAGCATCTGTAATCACAAGTATTTCGCAACCACCTCCATTGTTCTGTTTCTCAACAAGAAAGATCTCTTCCAGGAGAAAGTGACTAAGGTGCACCTCAGCATCTGTTTTCCAGAATACACTGGTAAGATTATTCCCCTCAATGCTAGATAGTAAGCTCTGTAAGACCCTCCAGCCCCCTCTTGTGTTTGTGTGTGTGTGTGTGTGTGTGTGTGTGTGTATTTGTTTGTGCATGTGATGTATTTGTTACTGTGGGTGTATGTAAATGTGTTTATGGGTGTACATTCAAGCTTGTGTGCATACCTGTATAATGTCAAGTGTGGAATTCGATATCTCTCTTAAATCATTCTGTACTCTTTAAAACTTACTGATTTTTAACCTGTCTATGTGAGAGCTTATAAGAATTTATGTGCACCACATGTGGTAGTACCCATGGAGGAGGGAAGAGGGCTCTGGATATGCTGAAATTGGAATTACAGACAATAGTGAGTCACCTTGTGGGTTCTGTGAACCAAATCTAGATCGTTTGTGGGAGTAATACGTGCTTTTTAATCTCTGAGCAAAATCTCCACCCCCCTCTGCCCCAACCTTTATTTTTTTGAGACATGGTCCCTCACAGAACTTGAAATTCATCAATACAAGTAAACTGGCTGACCAAAGAGCTTCATGAATGCTCTTGTCCCCATCTGCTTCCTCACCCCTCCCTGGGGTTTACAGAAGCACACTGCTACACCCTGGTTTATTCATATGTTCTGGGAATCCAAACACAAGTCCTCATGCTTGTGTAGTAGGTCCTTTACCAACTGAACCATCTCCCCAGTCCACCTGTTTGGATCTGAACATGACTGAGATTCTCACTGAAAACACCCTCTCAAATAAAGAGGAGCTTTTGCCATACTGTGGACATTAAAGCAAGCCCCAGTAGAACAAACTGGAAAATGTGAGATTGGTGAGAGTAGCTACTCTGCATACACATCAAAGGGTGCTGCAGGCTGTATTACCTTCTATATGATAATGTCACTGAGGTCACCTTATCTAGGGCTCACAGCGTCACAATGGAGCTCAGTGTCTACAGTGTGGCCAGTGAACAACAGGAATGAACATGAAGACAATGGCCCTTCTCTTTTATCTCCTGAGATCCCAGCATTTTGTTACTGATCCTATCAGTCAGTCACTACTGAGGCCATGTCACATGAAATGGCTGGTTTCCCTTTAGAGACTTTAGCTGTACTGTTGGTAATGAGATTATCTATGACTGAAATGGGTGAAATTTAAACATAAATGCATGTCTAATTTGACTCTCTGGATATCAGATGTCCTAAGACAACGGCTGTCTGTCAAAGTCAATATTTATGCTGGTTAATCTTTACTTAGAGTGTGTTATTCTATAATTGCAAACATCATCCATATTGCCTACACTTCTGTCATGTAATAAATACAATCATGAATCTACTTTTAATGAAATAGATTAACTATAGACACAGTTAAGGATATGTATTTAATTAATATAGTCTGTTAGAGCAGGGTTTATTCACAGAGATATAAATACTTGGAGAGTGCACAGATTTTATGTATTTCCTCTCTCTCCCCGCCCATAGGATCCAATTAGTTACATCTTGTATTGATGCAGTGTGCTTGTTGTAATTGATGGAATGATGTTGACACACAATTAACTAATGTCCAGAGTTTAATTAGGCTTTGCTTCTATGTGTTTTGCTGAATGCATGAAACGTAGCCTCCTGTTATTAGTCTTCTGTTAAGATAACAAATACCCTTGTTAAATCAGATGACAAGAGAACGGAATTTTTCTTAACCTCAGAATTTGTGAAGTTCCAATCTATGGTCAGTTAGCCCTGATTCTTTTAAGACTGTGGTAAGATAGTGTGGCAAAGGAGGGCTGTTATGTCCCTTTCAAAAAGAAAGCAAGAGAGAGAGAGAGAGAGAGAGAGAGAGAGAGAGAGAGAGAGAGAGAGAGAGAGAGAGAGAGAGTTGAGAATCCTACAGTCCCCTTTGAAGGCACCCCCTTGGTAGCCAAGAGACTTCCCATGAGGTCCCACCTCTTAAGAGTTTCTACCAACCCGAATGGTGCCAAGGACCAAACCTGTAACAAATGGAAATTTGGGTGGCATTCAAATCTAGACTGGAGAATTAGTATGCTAAGTATCATGTAATATATTTCTGTTCTTCTCAGATAACCAAATTTTCACCTATATATTGCCCTTACTTTCCCCCTGAACTCCAGAAACTACAAAGGTTTCAGATATTACAGTTTCCCATTCCCCAGAATCTCAATCTGCTGGAATTATGCAGTATCCAGCCTCCCCAGTGACTAGAACATTTTTCATTCCCACTAGCAATAAGTATAGTTCCTATAATTTTGTAAACTTTCACAAGCTTTTCATCTTTGTCTTATTTATCTTATTGTATTTTAATTCATTTGTTTATTTATTGGTTTATTTACTAGCACTGGGTGTTGAACCCCTGGTCTTTTGCATGCTAGGCAAGAACTCTGCCACTGAGCCGCCTTCTAATCTTTGTTGTGTTACATGATATAAATACTTTTCTCCTCCTAGAATTTTTCTTCTAGCAGAATGAAAGCAAAAATTTTATTTCTATCTCATTAGGAAATCTTTAGGGTCCTTTCTGTGGTATCCTCAGCATATATACTCTGCTGTGAAGCCAATCAGGTAGAAACAGCCGCCCTGTATCTGTCAGCCCTCCTATTTTATGTATACCCTTCCCATCAGATCTGGGTGTCATTCTACTAGAGTTTCTCACCCATTGAGTAGTAGGTCACTTTCTATAGCTGTCCACATCTCAGCTCAGCTCCTCTGTTCCCCCAGCAGTCAAACCAGTGAGTTTCCTCACCATTTATCCCATTTCATTTATATACTGCCTCTACTAAATTTCATGCATTTCTGTCTGACCAGATCTTCAAATTCCAGTCTATTTCCCAACTCCAGTCAGAAGGATCAGGGCAGGAGTCTCACTGACCAAGATCAGTTGCACTTTCTTGCTTTCTAATCCCTTTTCTCTTTTCTCTTCATAAGGCCTTGCTCAACACTCTTTCTGCAACCTAGCCATCTGTCATAGTCTCATTTATTTTAGCTTGTATTAAAGCATATGCGTAAGTACAAGAACATAACATGCAGCATTTGTTTGAGTGTGTGTTACTTGTATCATTCTCCTTGTTATGTCAGCTTTTAAATTTTTTAACAATTAAATTATAATTACATCATTTCTCCCTGCCCCTTGCTCTTATGCCACCCATATCTGACCACCACCTTCCTTCCTGCCAAATTCACAGCTTCCTCTTCCTTAATGTGGTTACATATCCATCTAAATGAATCAACATATAACTCCAGAAGTTCCAGACAAGCTGACAGAGTATATGACACCATGCAGGTGCTACACACGTTTCTAAAATCTGACCTTAGACACATTGACTTTGAAATCGGGAGATGACGTACATAAAGATGGCATACATCAAATAGTAGCATACAACTTGTAGATGCTATTTATAGTGCCATGATTTATAAGATGCTATTAATGCTTACTTCTTTCACTTCTTCGTTCACTAAGGACCCAATACATTCGAAGATGCAGGGAACTACATCAAGAACCAGTTTCTAGACCTGAACTTAAAAAAAGAAGATAAGGAAATCTATTCCCATATGACCTGTGCTACTGACACACAAAACGTCAAATTCGTGTTTGATGCAGTGACAGATATAATAGTAAAAGAGAACCTCAAAGACTGCGGGCTTTTTTGAGCAACCTTGGGATGGCTATAGTCTTTTTAAGACATAAAAAGGTGCTGTGCATTCGCTTGGGTAGATATTAACTGATCTAGAAATGTAACTAGCATTATAAAAAACACACACAAATGTTACTGTGGTATCATGTAAATCTGTGTAAGGTTTTCTTGGGGAATGGAGAGTAGAGTTGCTTTTGTTCTATACCTAGAATCTGATGTATCTTGCTAACTATCACAATATACATTCACGCTACTAAAGTTTCTATACTTTAGTAGCTATCAGTGACCAATTTTTAATCATAGAGTAAATTATAGAATGTGCTATAAGATTTCCATGGCTAGATTTTGAGAAGCATTCAAAGCCATACCTGTGCTACAGAATCTGTACAAAATGATACAAGGTCTATTACTGGTGGTCAGCCCTTCAATTAGGGTGCCCCAAAGCATACACAGAACATGCTTTGATTGATGGGAAATTGTATGTGTGAAATAAAAATACATATATTATTTCTGAGTGGCGTGGGATGTTTGGATAAGTGATATCCTGAGCTTTAGAAGGACAAAGCTAGACCTCAAGAATAAAACGTTTGCTTAATAGAGTGTTTTCTGTTTCGTGTAATAGTATCAAGGACGTGGGGGAAATTTTATATGATGGCTATTGAGCTTCTCTATTGGAACTGGTCTTTTCTGACTCTTTAAATTGGTGTCTTACAAACTGAAAGTTTGTACAAAATGTCTTACTTACCTGAAGATAAAGATGATTGTTTCTTTTCCCTTTTTTTAATGCGTCTGCTCTTTTAACTTAAAGCACTTCTGATACCATTCATTGCTTCTGCATTTGAGAAAACATATAATGTTATATGTTTTATACAGACTTTTAGACTAGTGCATGAAATCAATAATTATTCATAAAAGATTAAATTAGACTTGTTTAAACAAGGAAAGAGTAATGCAAAGAAGAAGAAATTAAGCATTTACCAATCTGCAGCTCAGGTGAACCTTGATTGTTTGTCAGTAGATTTCACTGCCACAAAACATAAAACCACTATACTCAAGAAGAGATCCTTACTAGATTATCCATATCTTATTCTTCCTCTGATTAAAAACCACAAAAGAGGTTAAAAATCACTGAACAATATAATGGTTTTTAATTTTAAATTCTTTGGAAGTTATAAGATACCAAGGGCAAAAGCATCCTAAAGAATTATTCAGTTCTGACATATGATAAAGTTTTCTGGCTGAGAATCAGTAAGTATATGACAAAAAGCCAGTATTGTGATGGAGATAGACAATGCCATAAGATTTTGAGTTCAGAAAGCAAATACCTTAATAATGTTTACTGCTCTTTTATTACTATACTGTAGTCTATCTTTATCTGGTAGTTCATGGAGACTTTTTGAGAAAGAGAAAACTGCATTATTTGGAATATTAATATTATTGTTGGTTTGTTTTTATGTTGATTTAACTTTATTTTCAGTCTCTAATGAAGACGTCAACATGATCCAATTTGTCTTTCCAAAATACATAATTATTTTTCAGCTCATGTATCCCAGGCTTATCTTGAATTCATCATACACCCCTCTTTTGCCTAGAACTTCTCTTACCTTGACTCAACCTCTGATCTTGGTGGTATTACAATACCACGCATAATAATGCCCAGATAGCTTGGGCTCTAGATAAGAAGAAAGAGAGAAAGAGAAAGAAAGAAAAACAGAAAGAAAGAAAGAAAGAAAGAAAGAAAGAAAGAAAGAAAGAAAGAAAGAAAGAAAGAAAGAGCAAACTGATACTGATTCTTTCCTACAATTCTATGACTGAACATATAAAAGATCTTACATATAAAAATGGCATTAAAGTATCAGTTTTTATTAAGGAGCAGAACTCTTAGTAGAGAGAATACAAAATCTTGTGTTGTTTATTGTCGTAATATTTAAAATCAAATCTATGTTTATGGATACCCAATATTTGTGGTTAAAGGAAGAAATTGTCTGAAACTGGGAAGACCGACTAATGCCTGAGAAATTCCCACCAAGAAGAGTAATGTTAAATTGGCTAAAGTTAAAACACCTGCTTCAGAAGTGCACCCCATCTTCTAACTGGACATTCAGTTACCTTAAAGCATCTCAAAGAAGCACCTTGAGTTTTCCCGTCTCGTATTCAAACGGACAAACATGATCATAATATGTCCGTCCCGTTACCTGAGGCTTCGCTTTCTGCATGAGCACATTTCTCACCTTTCTTGCACTACATATTTGTTCCCAAGGTCTGCCCAATGTAGACACACTGTACTACCAGAGAAATAAGATATGCCCTTAATGCATGTATCACTGTCAGCCACCACAGAGCTTTTCCTGAATCATGAGCTGGTCAGCAGATAAGACGTTGCGTGCTGGTACCAAGACAAGAGTGATAAGGAGATTGCTTAATGGGCAATGGTGCCTCATCTCGCAATATTGTGAGAGTTAGTGACTCTGAGAAACGTGCTTTCTGGAAAGGGAGTTTCAAAGTCTGTAGAATGGAAAAAATGTATTCTAACTGTCAGCAATCCAACTGGTGATCAAAATGTGTAGATAAGTGGCAATCTTCACACATCTCATAAAGGGCTAACCAAGAGTTTTAGACCTTGAACCTTGTACCCACCCTAGTACAAATGTTCTTACCTTGTCCATCACCCCCTTAGCCACAAAATGTCCCTTGAAACACTAGCTGAGAATTACTTAAGCTTAACTTCACCCAGCAATATAAATACACACAAAAAATAAAACTTTTATTTGTGTGGCTTTATCGCTTCTGAATCATAGAGAGGCATAGGCTAAAGAATATGACTGCTGAACAGAAGATTTATGGGAGAACTTATGAGTTCTATCACAAACTAATTCTATTTTGAATAGAATAACAATTCACTAAAAAGCCCTTTGCACTGCTGCTGCCTTTGTGAAGACATCCTTATAACTGATTCTGTAGCCACATGGGGGCACACTTACATTATGTGTTTTCAAACCAAGTGTTTTAGCTCTACTTTAGATTAGCAATGATGTTGATCAAACAGATATCACAAGTATATGAAGAGTCATACTTCATCCTGTCCTAGTCATAGTGTGTGCTTGTCTTCTGATAATCACCGTAATTTGGAGAAGTCCATAAGTGACAAACTATTAAAGCATCTCTGACTCTGTAGAATTGTGCAGATACATATTTCTTACATGGTCTTATGCATTTGGTGGTTTTTAATTGTTTAAATCTGAATGGCGATTAATTTTTTAGATCTCCCATTATCCTGTGCTATGTTTCAAATGCTGTTTAGTTCATAAGGTTGAATATAAAAATATAATTTGATGGTTCACAACTATGGTGTTTTGCGTTGCAATCAACTGGCTGCTTATTAATACACATTCTTTCATAAACCATAAATAACAGTAAAATTTCATTCTGCTAAATATGAGAGCCATTCTACTACTCTGTTTATTACAGTATTTTTATAGTCACTGCTCCACCGTATCAGAGCAGACTCATTTGTCACACCAGATAATAATAAAAGAGTCGCATAAAAGAATAAGAGACCCTAATTTACATCATGGGGACAGTAATGGCCCTCTAATTACTATGAGCCTTTTCAGATAAGGAATAATGTATGAGACTCACAGCAAAAATCATTGCCATATTTGAAAGACATATTTTCTAAAGTCAATTCAAATTGTCACAAAATCATGCACACATATGTGATTGAAAATTGTCAAATTTTGCTTCAATGTATATTGCTTAGTTTTCTCTTCTGACAAAAAAGAATGTCAAACATTAAAAGTTTTCTATTATGACCAATGAAAAATATTTAAATTTTAACACATTAGGAATCTTAAACTGGAAAAAAAGATCTAGATGGCTGTTCTTAGACTCAGCATAGATTTGCTATGCAGAGCATCCTATCCAGAGGAAAAAGTAATGCCTGCTACAATTCTATTTACAAAATTAATAATTGGCATAACAGGCTGGTTAAATGACTCCCAAATAGAGAACACTTTCCCCTGAGCCTCATAACCTGAGCCTGGTCCCAAGAATCAGCATGGAATAAAGAGAGAGCTAATTCTCAGGGGCTGCTCTTGTATTGTCTCACATATGCACAGGGGCACACATATCTCCCACATACAAGCAAAGTAAGTAAATAAATGTGAAAAAATCAGAATATTTTATTCTACTTACGTATATGGATGGAAAAGTGTATATTTTTATACATAGAATATAAGATAATGAACCAGCAAAGAAACAATTCTGTTCCTTACAGAGTTAAGTAATGAGAGCAATCCCGTTAGAGACCTAAACCAACCACTCTTCAAATTATCAGTAACTTTGAAGCACATTATGGGCTCACCTGTAAATAGATACTTTCTCTAACATATTAGGAGAATAAAAGCATGCACCAGAACACTGTTTGATTGTGACACATGGAGAAGCGCATACAGCACCAGACTGTCCTGAACGATGCGTGCTCAGGTTAATTGCCCTTCCTGTCTTCCTTCTCCTGCTGGGGACTGACCAAGGCTTAGTGCATGCAAACCAAGCGCCCTATCCTGGGTTGCGGTCCAGCCTCAATGACGTTTTAATATTAACACATTTATGTGGATAATAAGCCAACAATGACTCAGTCTGCTTAATAGTATACTAGATTTTCTTTTAAAGCTCTTACATTTTAAAATATTGCCATCAAAGAATTGTTACTCTAATATATAAGAATATTTTATGTTTATGAAAGTTTAAATGAAAATCAAAACTCTTGAAGCATTTAGTGAATTTTTTAATGTCAAAATTCTGAATTAAAGCCAGGCAGTGGTGGTGCACGCCTTTAATCCCAGCACTTGGGAGGCAAAGGCAGGTGGATTTCTGAGTTCGAGTCCAGCCTGGTCTACAGAGTGAGTTCCAGGTCAGCCAGTGTATCACAAAGAAACCCTGTCTCGAAAAACCAAAAAAAAAAAAAAAATTCTGAATTAACATTGATGCTGTCCTAATAAGAACATAAAGAAGTTGGGTATTATTTTATACACTTATTCTTATGCTTTGATATCTGAATATTGTGATCATTTATATTAATCATAAATTATATGTATATATGTTTTTCTTATGTGTATGTATGTTAATATGTTAACAAAAACTCATCTTAAAAGTTTTGCTTTCTCCTATCAACTTTCTTGAAACATAAGCTTGCCAGGCCTAGCAAAATGTTTACTTTCTCCCTACAAATAGCAAGTTAAGTCACTGCTCAAGTGCAGGGCATCATCTCATGCTTCATGAAAAAAATCTAAGCCATCCAAAGCCCATATAGCTAAATAAGTCTTATATGTTCTTCAAATGAGTGAAACCTACAGTTTCATTAGTCCGTCTTAAACTCACAAATTCCAGTTAAATTAATTGTGAGTGTGCATTCTTGTGCACTATTTCCAGGATTTCATTAATGAATTATGCATTAGAATTATTCTAAGACAGATTCAGTGATTTCCACCACCCAGGCATTGCGTTTATGCTGAATTACAACCAGCTTGCAATCTATCAAACTCACACAGAGCAAGAATGATGGAAGTACACAGCTTGACTTTCTGGTAATCATGTAAGTGTCTACAGGATGTAGCTAGTAGATTAACCTGTCGAAAGCAGCACTTCTACTTTGAAGATTTCTTTCTTTCCCTTCTTTTCTTTGCTTTGCTTTGCATTTTAGCCTGGTTTTATTCCAGAAGAGTTCTATCTTTAAACTCCACCTATGCAGAGGCTCAGCAAATGTCTGTTTCTATTTCCTTTGTGATCAATGACCACAACATGCCCTCTGAGCCCTCTACATTTTACAAGTATTCCAAGCAGAGGAGGCTGGAATATTTAATATCCACATGCTATTGGTGACATTAATCTCTCATCATTCAACAACCTTGGATATGAGAGCTGTATTGGAAACATGCTATAGCTTTAAATTAGTTCATCAAGTAACTCATGTAAGGTCCTAATTTATTACTATGCCCACAGCACTGCCAAAAATCAAGGGAGGTGCAGCTGAGCAAGAGCTGTGCCCTTACAGAGTGCTTGTTTTGATGTATAGTTGTATGAGTAGAATATGAGAAACCGTACCAACCAGGACTCAGTGAGCATTATTTCTTTCTTATCATATGGCTATATGTGAGATTTCTTATTTAAAGGGAGTATTTTAAGACTAGAAAAGTAATTTGTTCCTTTGGAATGCTGCTGTGTGAAGCCATAACAGACAATTAAACAAACCTATTGCCTTCACCTTGACTTATCAGCTGACTACAGAGGTCTTAAATTTTGTTGTATACACACCTTTGAAACAAGGACAACAGTAATAGTACAGTCGGAATACTGAGAAGAATGTCTCCATATATTAGATGAGCAGTTACCAAGGAAAGTGACATAACACTTAGCATGCACTTGTTTTGCATGCTGTATAATAGAAGTTTAGACTGTTCTACCATCATGGCAGAGGACCTTGGGAAAAGAAAGAGCCAAAGAAAGTGCAGGGAAATCATGCCTGGTATGGAAACCTAACCTAAGAACTTATTTATATCTGCCACTTTATCACACCAGCATGATCCCTAACTGCTCAGTAAGCATTTATCCTTCTACCCAGAGGTAGGCATAGTCCTCTCTATGCATCAAGGAACTTTTCTTGGCAACAGATGGAGACTATTATAAAAGCCATGACCAATTAAAATCACAGTTGTGACACCTAGTCCTAGCTGTTACATCTCTAACACAGCTCCTGCACTTAAAGCTAAGGGATCATTACAGAAAAGATGGCAAAAGATTGTTAGAGCCAAAGAAACATGTAGTTTGCTGTGAGATTTTGTCTGCTAGAAATGTCAGAACTTTGAAGTTTTCTAAGCTGAACCTGAACAAGGATGACGACAGTAAACATGCTAATGTAGACAGAGAGACGCTCATGAGGCCTCAACCCTACACAAAGATCTATAGGGGAGCAGGGGTTGCAGACAGTAGGTAAAATAGTTTTCTCTAGAGAAGAGCACACAACCTGGTTATCCAATACTAAATGATCAGCCCTGAAAACATACCTTCAAGTAATATTACATGGATTGAAATGTTTTATTTAGAAACACACACACACACAGAGATACACACACACATAAAAACACAAGCATACACAAAATACAAAGTAATTTAAGAAAATGAGTCTAGTTTCCAGTTTCTATCTGCAACTGGGGAGCTAATCCTGTACCACAGGGTTCCATACCCAAATAGAGCCCGGAGAGAGCTAGCCTCCCAGGAGTGTGGACAAGCATGAGAGCGGAGTCTACTGATTTGAAAGAGAGCAAGGGAAGGAAGACAGGAGTGGGTAGGTGGGTAGGGGAATACCCTCATAGAGGCAGGGGGAGGGGGAACAGGATAGGTAGTTTCCAAAGGGGAGACCTGGAAAGGGGAAAACATTTGAAATGTAAATAAAGTATCAAAAAAAATAGAAAAGAAAAAAGAAAAAAGAAAGAGAGCAAGGGATGTATATGTGTGTGGTGATACATGGAACGGCTTGGAGGGAGAAAAGGGAAATGAGAAATTATATAATTATAATCTCAAAATTTTAAACAAATATATTTTAGAGAGGGAGGGGCTTTGCAAGTGAAAAGCTTTGTGTGGATCTAGCAGTGAAAAGGAGTCAGAGTAGTGGGGAGCGAATGGGTGGGAGGAGGGGGAGAAGTGGAAAGAGAAGAGGTGTGGGGGGGAGAGAGATGCAGAGAAGAAGCAAAGAAGAAGGGAGGAGGTGAGATGGAGGTGATGTGGGAGAAAGAGAGAGAGAAGGGGAGAGGAAAAGAGGGAAGGAGAGGGGGAGAAATGGGATGAGTGAGAGGGGAGGGAAAGAAGGGGGAGGCAAGGGGGGTGCAGCAGGGAAGGAGATCAGTCATGGGAGTCTCTCCTATTCTGCCCTGTGAGGAACTCTAAGAAGATGGTCCTTTATGAATCAGGATGAGCTTTCAGCATGTCACAAACCTTCTAATGCCTTGGTCCTGGAAACGTCCAAGCAAAAGTGATTCAAAAATAGTGAGATATAAATTTCTATTTTTATCAGCCATCCAGCTTATAATATTCTATTCTATTATCTTGAATTATCCAAGACAGGGATTTAATTTCATTAAACAAGTTATTGGTGTACAAGATTTCATACAATTAAATCTGTTCCTATGATGCTGGGTGTCTTTGAGAAGAAAACACAGTATACAGTTCCAGCAGAACCTGTAATTATTCAGTTAGCATTTCATAAAATATGCCTTAGGAAAATTGGAAGATACATTGACTACAGCAACATCATTGAACGGATCTGTAATAGCTTTTTATTTGGGGTGCAGGAGTTGCAAACATTCTTCATCTTTATTAGTTTTCATTTCTGTTCAGCACAAAGTGATGATTTCTTAAGCCAAGTATCAATGAAACCAAAGCATTACTTGTACTATTTTAAAGAGATCACATGCATGGAAACATAATGTCTCACAGTGGGAGGCAGTTTTGATGATTGACAAGGTCCAGTTGCCGGCAGAGGAAGCACTATTAAGGCCTCACAGCTTCTCTGTGGATAGTGGTTTGTACCTGTAACCAACACCAAATTGAGCATTGCTACTACAGAAAAAGACCTTAAGAAGCACTTTCCTTAAAACAAATAAAATCCATAACTTAAGAGAACACATTGGCATTCCTCAGGGACAAAGTATTCATCCTGAATCTACATAATATAAGCATGAAATAAAGATGACACTTTGAGTTATAAAACAGAAAATGGCTGCGTTTAATACACAAAATTGTGATGTTTAAACACAAATTTTCTTCTGGCAGAAACCTTACTTGTTCTAAAATTGGAACCATTAGAATTCTATTAGTCTGATTTATTATCATTTAAAAATATTGAAGAAAAGGCAAGATTCTCTTGATCCAGGAAAAGACTTGCCCCCTTTGTATAAAGGCAATGTGAGCTTCCTCATGCGAGCAGATCTCTTCCCTGACACTCTAATCTTTCACTAAAATGGTGTTGTAATAATCTTAACATGGTTTCTAGACCTAGATATTTTCCAGACAATTAACTTATTCCATTGAATGAAAAAAACTTTTAGTATTTAGACCGGCATTTCCCAAAGGCAATGCTGTAAAATGTATGAGACCCAACTACAGACATACAAACAGTGTTCAACCTTAACTAATATACTTTTTTCTACTTGAAGACCTAAATGACAATTTTCTTATCATGTATGAGGAAAAAATGTGTTTCTTCCTTTAGCAAAACATGGGTCAGATTAAATTCAAAGTGTATTTAAAAATCAAGAAAAACAGGACAAGGTTTTTAAGTCTATTGGAGATAAAACTTCATTGCAGGCTGTATGACTAAAAATAAACACATATAAAAAGGACGTAATACTGGAAGAAGACAGACAGCATCACTTCTTAAATTATGTGTAAACAATGTCATTCGTTTGCTCTTCCCTCAGTTACACATATAAATGCATTAAGTCAGTAACCTGGGGCTGGTGGACTTTACCTTTCTAACACTAAAGACAATTGCTTGAAAATGAAAGCTCGTGGGTTCAAATTTGAATTTTGTTGCTGTAAAAACTACAAGATTTTTTTTTATTTTTGTGATTGCATAATAGAGGGATGATGTTTCAACATCAAAATAATATAATGATTTGTGCTGTGTTATTTATCTTTACTTTACTTTATATGTCCTTCTAATTTACTCATATATAAACCAGGGAGGTAGTATATTTAAATTTAGGTGCTTGAGAAATCATGAGTGAATAAATGTGAGTATGTATTTCAAAATACTAATTGTCTAGTGCAGAATGGGACATTGAGTACCAGGTGCGTATTTCAGGAGGAATTATAAAATAAGTGTCGTATTTCGAATCTCAGCACATTGCATCATTCATCTGTACATTTGTATGCTTAATGTGTATACTTCTTCTGCTACCAAGTAAACACTGTGTTCAACGTGGAGGATGAAATGTTGAGAGGAAAATAACTTACAAACTCTGCTTTGCTAAAACTCCCAGGATATGAGGAAGAAAACTATTAAAAGAAATGTTATGATAAATACAAAGTACAGATATGTTATGAGCACGATAATAGATTCGATAAAAATATAGACTGCGAGTAATGATCTAGTTTGAGGCATCTGAAGGGTGTCCTCTAGCAAATAAGCTTGAATTGAGGATGAAGATGTAATGAGGAGATGGAGGGAGGAAGACATGGTTACAAGTTCAAATCTTCTGACCTGAGACTATCAAGGGGACAGAAAAAAGCCAGCAGTCGTGGAGGGGGGGAACTGTGAGTTCAGATTGAAAGGGCAGGATGAGATGACGCACAATATTTTAAGATGCAGGCAGAGTTTTTCATTTTATTTTATAATCAAATGTTTAGTCATAGTCTGGGATGATTTGGTTTGTAATTTTAGATCTACTTTAACCACCCACTTTCTTGGGTAGAAAAATGAACAAAAGGACAGAGAATATATTTGTACAGGTGAGCAGGAAGCTATTGAAAATGGTCCATAGTTATTGTAATAACATGGGCCAGGTCACTAAAGATGGAGAATAAAAGGCACAGAGAGTGTGAAGAGGTCGTGATGACAGCCCCACGTACATGATGGTGAGTTCATCACTCTAGGGTATTGAGAAGACTGGGTAGTGAAGATGTCAGGGAAGCTTGTGTTATGTGGAGACTGAAGTCTAAACCTGAGATAGGCAGTTGAAATCATAAACAAAGACTAGGAAGGAAAAGTGAGGACAAAAGGAATTGCCCAAGGATAGAAACTAAGATTTAAAAAAAAAAAAAAATAGCTCAGATAAAACAGGAGAACTTAAGTGGTGCCACATCCCTGAAGAAAACATAACTCCCTTTCGTAGCAGTCAACAGTTGTCAGTGTTTCCTTAGTTCCATGCTGGAATTTGGGCTAGCTTGTTCTTGCTTCAGTCTTGTGTGTGCAAATGGGTACCAGTTTCACAACAGCTCCTCACTGTTCCCGGGCCTTAGCAGCCCTTTGTCCTCTTCTTCTGCAATGATCCTTGGGCCATGAAGAGATGAAATGTGATCAGATTTAGGGCGAGGCATTCTATTGCTCCTTATCCTCTGTTTGTTGAGTAGTTGTGCTCATGTTCCAGTTGATGGTCCTGCACCCATCACATAGTGGCACCACTGGGTGACCTCGGTGTGCTCAAAAAGAGCACATGAAACTGGATGGCGGTAGAGTAAAAGTCAGAGGAGAGTCAGTAAGAAGTAGGTTTAATCAAAATATGATAAATTCACGTATAAAGGGTTTTCAGTCACAAATGTCCCTCAAGGCTCAGGGACACTGCAGAAGAAGGGAAAAGATTGAAAGAGGCAGAAGTTAGGGAGAACTGACATGAAATAGTGTCTTCTGGATGTGACTGAATCCCTGCACGCATGAACTCACAACATTTGTAGTTGCCTGAACAAGACCTGCCCAATAGCAAGCTGAAAAGATATCTAGCATAAAGGATATGTGAGCCCCTACGTCTTACACGGAAGCCATGGGAGAGCAATTTAGTGTTCTTTAAGGTCAACCCTAGTAGGTTGACAATGCTCCAGTAGATCTCAGCACACTCATGAATATATGCGTCATACAAATTGGTCTTAGTAGGTAAGAAGAAAAGGAGGGGGAGCAGGAGGAGGAGGGAGGAGGACAGAAGAAGAGGAGAAGGGAGGTAAAGGAGGAAGAAGAGGAGATAAGAAGTTTATTGTTGGGTATGATATGGAGAAAGGGTGGAACTGGGAGAAGTTAAAGATAAACATGACAAAACTCATTACATGCATATCATTCTCAAATAATTACTATACACACACATATAATAATACACATATATGTAATATATTATAATAATATATATTAAGAAATAAAGAAGTGGCAGTATAAAATCGTTAATAGATAATAAGGAAATACACAAATGTCATCAAACTCCCTAATCTTCCATCTATTTTAGCTGATTCTAAAGGAAAAGATAATGCACAGTGTTTTCAAGAGTGTCACTATGGAAATACAATCTAAATAAAATCACAAAATCTGCACAGAGAAACTTTGAAGAAGGTCCCACTGCCAGCTCTGCACTGTGAAGGCTGGGAGGCCACTCACATCTAATGAGAAAAAGCATAGCATTTTAATCATTCTTGGACCCTTCGCAGAACTCAAGTTGTAAAATAAACTGCTACTTCAACACTGAATTAGATAAATACAGAGAATCTCATTTGTCACAATGAAAAGTCAGGGAGAAACCTTACACAGAAACTTACCCTGGGCATGAAACCCTTAGCCACAGCTGACAAATGTCTGGTGACTCCAGGAGAACACATCTGAGACTCAAATACTCTAGGGGTCCTAATCACAAGGGCATCGCCACACTTCTGTGTTCTCCTAGTGAATATTGAGGAGAACCTTCTGTCTTTCTGTAACATAGGAGGGTATTAAATAACCATATTGAAAATTCACTGGAACCTCTTCTACTTATCAAGACATGTCCTAAAAACTTAACTCCTGGAATTTTTTTGTTTTTTGTTTTTGTTTTGTTTTGTTTTGTTTCCAGATCCTATTTGGGAAAAGAAAATAACCATTTCAAACATTCCCCCCCACCCCCCTCTGCTCAGATGTTACTAGCACATTACTAAAAACTTCCCCTTTTAGTCAATGGTACATCGCGTCCAGCTGAGAAGAACACTTTACAAAGAATATTGCAAAGTGGAAAAAACAAACGAGCTAACAAAAAGACATCGTCAAAGGGAGTGGTGACGGATGAGCCAGAGAAGCAGGTTTAAGCATTGCAGAGATATCACAATTATCAGGCTAGGACAGGAAGAAAAAAACAACCTATGAGTCACATGCTGTAAAATGTGCACAGGATGTAAAAACAGGTGGGCAGCGTAAGCAGAAACATGGAAACTCAGAAACAAGTTTAAAAAAAAAAAAAAACACTGCAGATGAAAACTAGATCTAGTAGATTAGATACGACTGAGGAAGGACTCTGTGCTTGAGGATAAGCTGAAAGAAAACTAATGATTTGAAATAACAAATAGAAAACAGGCTAAAAATAACAGCAGAATGTGTGTGAATTGTGGAGCAGCTGCAAAAGGAGTCACACGCCCATGTGAAAGAACCAGACGGAGACACTGGGGCATGTCAGCCTTGAACTTGAGGAAGTTAAAGAAAAAGGGAAGACCTTGAAAGAAGGCAAAGAAAACCAAACTAAAGCAGAGCATAGAGTTGACGTGCGTCAGCAGCAAAACTAAAGCAGAGTGTAGAGTTGACGTGCGTGCGTCAGCGGCGGGAGTCACGTAGTCACTTGGTGACTACAGACAAAATCCTCTCCAAAACCTCTGTGCCCAGTGTGGTGCTCTATGCCTGTAATTCCAGCACCAGGAAGTCTGAGGGAGGACCGATGGCCTACATAGCAAGCTTGTATTAAAAAAAAAAAAAAAGTAGATGTTCGAAAGGAGAAACTAAGCCTTGAATAGCAATGATGTGTATTTCGCAGCCTTGATTTTAGACCGGTGAGACACTGAAAATATAAAAACCACTACTTTCATCACTGAGCTTAGAAATTGTAAGGCACCATTCCTGCTATTTCAGTTATGGATCTTCTTTATTATATCAAGGGAAAGCTAATAGTGTCAGGAGTGAGGCACAACTAGAGAGAGAGAGAGAGAGAGAGAGAGAGAGAGAGAGAGAGAGAGAGAGACAGAGAGAGACAGAGAGAGACAGAGAGAGAGAGAGAGAGACAGAGAGAGAGAGAGAGAGAGAGAGAGATTTTTAAATGTCTCTAAAGCCCATGAGATATTATTTCCTTATTTATTTTCTTGGAAGTCTGTCCTGTGAATATCTCACCTGATATTTTTCTTAAATTAAGTAAAATCTACACACACACAGACACACACACACACACACACACACACACACACACACACACACGTATGCACGTACACATCTAAGTTCCTGAGACTAGGGGTGGGCTCATGGAGTCAAAGGAATCGTTCTGCAACGATCATGACCTAATTTGATCCTCAAACCCACTTAAAGAGTCAGACACAACGACAGGCATTTATAATGCTAGCGAGTCACGAGCAGGGTGGGAGGTAGAGGAGACTCAGGCAAGAGTTGGCAGGCCACGTGTCCTGACTGAACCGCAACTGCAAAACCAACAAGAGGTTCTACCTCAACAGGACAGAAAGGAACAATCAACTCCTGAGATCTGTCCTGTGACCTGCACATATGCACTGTGGCACATGTGTGCAAATATGAACAAACTAACAACAACAATTGCAATAACAACAGTAATAACAATAACAATAAATCTAAACCCTTGATGTTTTACACCTACAGTTACCCCTTAGTCATTGAAGACTAGTCCAGGACTGGGCTCTGGAATCTTCTTGTCTTTGAGCTGCCTGTGACTACACCTACCCATATATTCACTTAGGTTGAGAACCATAAACTGTCAACTGGGACCATATGCTAACAGCCCCACTTGACACAGTGGGTGTTCTCCATTGGGAAGCAATTCAACAGCCTTCTTATCGTTAATATTGCTGAGTGCTTTGCTTTCTAACATTCAAAAGCAAACCGCTTCTGACAGGTTGAATGCACTGTCGATGGTGATCAGAGGTGGGGGTGCTAGCAGAATTATCACACTTGGAAGTGTTTTAGGTTTTGTTTGTGTTTTTCCTTCTTATTTTGCAAAAAGGATGTGCTTGAACATGCTACCTTACTTTCTCTCTAAAACTCCACTAAATGTTCTCTTTTTCTCTTCTTGGGAAACAGAGCTAAACAGATATTTCTCAACTGAGGAAATTCTTAGGGCCGAGAAGCACCTAAAGAAATGCTCAACATCCTTAGTCATCAGGGAAATGCAAATCAAAACAAGTCTGAGATTCCACCTCACACCAGTCAGAATGGCTAAGATCAAAAACTCAGGTGACAGCAGATGCTGGTGAGGATGTGGAGAAAGAGGAACACTCCTCCATTGCTCGTGGGATTGCAAGCTGGCACAACCACTCTGGAAATCAGTTTGGCGGACCCTCAGAAAATTGGACATAATACTACCTGAGGACCCAGCTATACCACTCCTGGGCATATACCCAGAAGATGCTCCAACATGTAATAAAGACATATGCTCCATTATGTTCATAGCAGCCATATTTACAATAGCCAGAAGCTGGAAACAACCCAGATGTCCTTCAGCAGAGGAATGGATACAGAAAATGTGGTACATTTACACAGAGGAATACTACCCAGCTATTAAAAATAATGGCTTCATGAAATTCACAGGCAAATGGATGGAACTTGAAAATATCAACCTGAGTGAGGTAACTCAGTCACAAAAGAACAAACATGGTATGTACTCACTGATAAGTGGATATTAACCCAAAAGTTTGGAATACCCAAGTTTCACTTCACAGTAACTGTTGGACTGAGTGTGAGGTCCCTGACAGAGGAGTTGGAGAAGGGACTGAAGGAGCTCAGAGAGTTTGCAGTCCCATGGAGGAAACAACTGTGTCAACTGGCCTGACCTCCCCGTGCTCCTGGAGACTGGACCACCAACCAAAGAATGCACATGGAGGGACCCATGGTTTGGACCATATATGTGGCAGAGGAGGGCCTTGTTGGCCATCAGGGGAAGATAGGTCCTTTGGCCTGAGGGTGTTAGAGGCCCCAGAGTAGGGGAATGCCAAGGTGAGAAGATGGGAGTGGGTGGGCAGGTTGGTGGGTGGGGGAATACCTTCATAGTGGCAGGGGAAGCAGGGGGGGGGGGGGATAGGGAGTTTCCAAAGTGGAGACCTGGAAAGGGGGAAACATTTGAAATGTAAATTAAGTATCAAAAATTTTTTTAAAAAAGAAAGAAAACTACAAAAAGAAAAAGAAAAGAAAATGTTGTTGCTTTGCCTTTCTCTTTTGTTTTCCTTACCTCCTTTGCAAATGCTTAGCTTGTCTTGAATTATCTAAAAATTAGCAACAGTCTCAGTATCACCTGAATTAGCCTGTCCATCCCCGGGAAGTTCACAGGTCTGAAAGCTGCCCTCCTAAAGTCTCAGAGTCTGAGCCCAGTATATATTTTCATGGTAAATCTCAGATAAGCTTCGTGGACTCCTAAATTCTGCCCCTTTTATACACGGAGTTTGTTGCCACTATCACTTGTCTGGAAGATGACTCTCCACACACATCAAGCTTCTGTGCATCCAAGTATTGAGATGCAGCCTGACCCTAAACCATCTTTGTCTTGAAAGTGTTTGGAAACAACACCAGGAATGATAGAAATCAAAACTCTCTGGGAAAGGAAGGATTTACTTTTCGTTTTACGCCCTGTGGACAGAGACATCTTCTAAAGAAGTTATGGCATGATGAGGCACTTCTCTCCAGTACTGGGAAACTTCCATGCCCTCATTGTGTCCCATGCTCTCAGTATTACTGTGGCCCTCGGCTGAATTTGTGTCTATTTTCTAGCTTATTTTATGCCCTCTAAGCTTCAGCTCCTAGTTGTAGAGTTCTAACAATACTACAAATCATACTTCTGGAAGCAGTGGGAAGAAGGTGTGATGGCTGTAATGGGAACTCACTTATAGTAAGTTTATGACACATTAAAATCATTGACTTTTCAGGGTGCTTCATTTCCATTTGATTACAAATTCACAAAATGTGTTTAAATGATAGTGTGTCTTCAAGAAATAAACACTTGTCACATTAAAACGCTTCTACTTAAAGTGTTTTCAGTGGAATGATTTCCCTGTTTGTTGCAAAGTCTGAGGAAGCTGGTGTTCACTTTCTCTCTCTTTCTCATTTTCCGAGTTAGTCTTCTATTAATTGTGATGAACACCATGGGAGGGGTAACTTCCCCTAACATGTCCTGGTCATAGTTCATCATTGAGGGAAATCAAAGCAGGGACCCAGAGGCAAAAACTGAAGCAGAGGCCATAGAGGAATGCAGCTTACTGACTTGCTCCCCATGACTTGACCAGTCTGCTCTCTTATAGAAAACACCTCTCAAGGGGTGGCAGGATCCTAAGTGGCTGGGCCCTCCCATATAAAGCATTAGTCAAGAAAATGTCCCCACAGAATTGCCCAGAGGTCAATGTGATGGAGACATTTTCTCAATTGAAAATTTCTCTTACCGGATATATCTGGGTTGTTATCGAGTTGACAAAAATCAGCCAACACAGTCTTCAAACCCTCACACCTACTTACATGTTAGTCTATCCATTTGTGGCAGTGTATGGCAATCATTTTTTTTCTCAAGAATCTGCCTCTCTACATCAGCGGAAAGATGCTGGTCCTATTTTTTTTCTGAAGTGTTCATTTGTCATACACTAGTCTAGATGATTCAAGCAAAAGATTGCTTTTAATTAATATCACAAGAGCTTTTTATGTAATAGAGGCAATGTAGCTAATTATAAAACATCTGGAGCAAAAAAATACAGAGCCAAGAAGTGTGAGGCGCATGCAAATGGGAAGGGGTGGCTGAGGGCAGGAGCCTTGGTCACTTGGGATGTGCAGTTCTCTAAAGTGTGACTTACTTTCAGCTTGATTTAAAAAATACGTAGTGTGTCAGTCAGACTTCTCTAGATAGAATGACTCTCTTACATCATGGGGAGAGAGAGAGAGAGAGAGAGAGAGAGAGAGAGAGAGAGAGAGAGAGAAGGAGAGAGAGAAGAGAGAGAGACAGACAGGCAGAGACAGAGACAAAGAGAGAGAAAAAATGACATAGACATCTTGGAAGAGAAATTTTCAATTATATAGATAGATACGGATATAGATATATAGAATGATTTATAGCTGATCCAGTCGTGGCTGCCTATGAATAGAACGATCAGAAGTCTATTAGTTGTTCAGTCAATGAGGCTGGATGTTTCAGCTTGTCTTCAGTATATGGAATACTGAAGACATAGGCTCTAATGCCAGTGAAAGAATGGACTTGCTTATAAGGGTAAAAGCAAACAGGAAAAGCGAGAGGGTTTCCTTCTTCCAAGTCCTTAATACAGGATGCGGGCAGAAGGTGTGATTCAGATTAAAGGTGGATCTGCCAACCTCCAAAGACCTGAATTAAAGATTTAGCTGCCCACCTTAAAGATCTACAAGTGGGTTTTCCTATATCAAATGATTTAATTGAGAAACAGTCCCTCAAAGATATGCCCCATCATTTGGGTCTTATTTAATTCCAGATGTAGTCAAGTTGACAACAAAGAATAGCTATCAGTGCAGAATTTTTAATAGAAGCAAAGCAAGATAGAATTCACATGGGAAGAGGGGGACAGACAGAGAGGCGAGGGAAACCATCCTCAAGTATGAGAAGAGTAGACCATTGTGATTCATGAATGTTGATAAAGGTCATAAAAAGGAATTTGTGGGCTAGTTGGAAACACCAAGACAAACAGACCATCCCACAATAGACAATGAAGATCTTTGCATAACAACAAGAAAAAAAAATGTTTCATCCAGAATGAACAACAAAGAGAGCTCATGGATGAATAGACAGTAGGTAGGTATCTGAGATTAACAAAACTTATGAAAAAATAAAATCATTAAAGAAGTCGGGTTGTAGGGAAATAAAAACTTTAAAGAGCATGATTTATCCCATTGCTTACCTATTTAATTGTGTGTGTCTGAATGGACAGTGTGTATGCTGAGGTCAGAGAATGACTCTTGGGATTTGGTTCTCTCTTGACAGCTGGTAGGGCCTAGGGATCAAACTTAGGCCCACTAAGTTTGCCAGCATGCAAGTCTCTTGCCAGCATGAAATATTTTTCTCTACATAAAACATTTTTCTTTCCCTCTCGCCCTCTTCCTCTCCATTCCCCCTCCAGTCCTCCTCCTCCTTCTCCTCCTCCTTTATCTTCTCCATCTCCTCCTCCTGCTCCTTCTCCTTCATCATGCATGTAAGGCAAATTCCCTAACACTGAGCTGTGGCCTCAATACTCCCTCTTTACTTTTTATAGTTTTAATTCTTGAAGTTATAATTACATTATTCCCACTTCCTTTTCCTCCCTGTAAACTCTAAACGCCTCCTATTGACACACTTGCTCTCAATAAAACCCATGGCCCTGTATTTCTTTAATTGTTGTTCCATACTGCCTAGCTCCTATTTTTCAGTGATTTAGAGGGAAACAATTCCTTTCATGAAAGGAAGGCGCCCCCTGGTGGTGAGGTTGGCTGGGCCTGTATATAGCACTAGAAATTGAAGTGAATCTGTATCTCAAGAGGGTATCCTTATCTGTTCCTCTTCAGAGGTCTAGCATTTGGGAAGAACACACCTGTAGATAACGGATACTGTTATGCTATCAACATGTGCAGTTAACTCCTAGTAGGAGCTGAGGACTACAGTTAGGATAATGAGATGCTGTGAAAAACAATGTATCACAATGTGCTCTACTACTTAAGTTCCCTGGAGGAGAGCAATCAGGCTTACAGTGGCTTCCAATATTTCTCCTTTCTCTTCTTCTCCTCCATAATACACTGTATATATCTTGGAGGTAAGTAAGCTGAGTGCTCCTTCTGCTTTTGCTCTTCCCTCTGTTACACTGAGAAATCCTGACTTAAGGACAGAGGAGCAGCTTTAACTGTATAAACTTGTTTAGATTGAGAATGAGCTACATGTATTCTGATAAGTGTCAAAAGTTTACTTTTTGTGTCACTGTGAAATACTGGCTTATTGCAATGCATTATAATTTCTCTTATCTGTGCAAATATTAATGAATATTGCATTTATATCTTTTCATCTGCCTGTTGATATTTACTCAGGTTGTATATTCTGCATGCGTACATTTTTAAATTCTCTGAATTGCAAACAGAGTAATAATAGAGAGCAAAATGGTAGTTGCCTAGGGTGGGAGTTAGACTGCGGGGACAGAGTACAAAGGCCACAAGAAAACTTCTGAGTTGTAGAAATGTTTGAGATCCTAATTAAAGTGATGGTCTCAAAGGTTGGTCTAAAATGTCAAGAAAAATAAAATCAAACAATGCAGTTTAGATAGGGATGCCTTTCACATTCCACTTCAATTATATCTTAATTACATGGCTAACATATTTAAAACTCTATTAGAAAGTTCAAACATTATTAAACATAGGTCACCAAGTAGTTAGAGCCTCCCTGTGTGTGTAGAATCTCATATTTGAAAATATGCATCATATCTGAAAGATTGGGGCAGGACTACTAATCGAAGAAGTTATCCTAGGGGCTGAGCCAATAGAAGGAAGATACAGAAAAGGATGAGGAGGAGGAAGATGGGGAGAAGGTCAAGGAGGGGGAGAAGGAGAAGAGAGGAGAGGAAGAAAGAGGACAGCGAGGAGGACAATATTGTGTACAGGACTAACAGGAGGTGGAGTTCTTTCAGGATGTTGCTCTCTGGTCAGTTTGGGCAGTGTACTGTCTACCTGTGAGCCCCACCTCCCACCCAATCGCCCATGTGAGATTTAGAGATTATCTTCTGAAGGAAGTGTTTGCATAAAAACGTTAAAAAGTTATTCACGGTCTGTTCAGAAATGTTGCTTCCCATCCTTCTTGGGAATCTTAACTCTGAAGAAAGCAATCTACATAGTGTTCTCAAATACTTACATGAGTCATGAGAGTGAGGTAGTGTGGTATTTTGGTTCTGACAGAGTTTCTTTCTTTTTTTTTTTTTGAAAGCATAGATTTTTATTGATTCGTAATAGCATTCTAGAGAGAAGGCATTCTGATGCATGCATTCTGAAAAGTGTTTTTGAAGGTCAGTGGAGTAGATTCAAGCCTGTGGGGCACAGGATCAATTAAACAACTGTTTCATCAGACTGAAGCAAATCTGAGACTAAGCATGGAAGATGTGCCCCTTTCATCTGTTCCCTGAGCCTCAACTACCCATCACTCTCCCGCCACTCTAAGTAAAAGCCTCAGGAAAAGCAGAACAAGCCATCCATGAAGCTGAGGAAGGCACCGAAGAGACTGGCTAGGGTCAATACTCATGAGTAAAGTAACATGGTGGATACTAGAAGATAGGCCCCAAAGAACATTCTGGAAGAGTGGTAAGAGTTATAGGTCCAATTGCTGGGATGCAACGTCTGTTTGGTTTTTGGTTTGTTTGTTTGTTTTTGGTTTGTTTTGTAGATGCAGTGAGCTTATCCTGACATATATTGTTGGTGATTAAGACTCAAGCAAATAAGAAACTAACTTGAAGAGCTGGAGAGATGGATCAGCGGTTTGCAACCCCATAGAAAGAACAACAAAATCAACCAGCCAGACTCCCCAGAGTTCCCAAGGACTAAACCACCAACCAAAGAGTACACATGGAGGGATCCATGGCTCTATGGAGGGATCCATGGCTCTAGACGCACATGTAACAAAGGATGTCATTGTCTGGCATCAGTAGGAGGAGAAGCCCTTGGTCCTATGAAGGCTCGATGCCCCAGTGTAGGGGAATGCCAGGGCAGTGAGGAGGGAATGGGTGGGTGGATGGGGGAACAACCCCATAGAATCAGGAGAAGGGGGAATGGGATAGGGGTTTTTTTGGGGGGGAAACAAGGAAAGGGGATAATATTTGAGATGTAAATAAAGAAAATATCCAATTTAAAAAAAAAAAAGAAGAAGAAGAACACTGCCTGCTATTCCAGAGATCCTGAGTTCAATATCCAACAAGCATGTGATGGCTCACAACCATCTGTAATGGGATCCGATCCCCTCTTCTGGTGTGTCTGAAGACCATGACAGTATACTCACGTTCATATAAGATTATTAAAAAAAATAAAGTGGTGGCACAGACAAGACAAGCAGTAGGTTGGGAGGGTTGATGCCCATGGAATAGCGTGGCCACTGCAAGTTTGAGGAAGTGTTGTGGCGTTCCTGTCAGGACAATCCTGTCAGGAGGAACGGGGGCAGGATGCTGTTGAGGGAGGCATTGAACTGCTTTGCAAAGTCCAGTTTGGCTTAAAAGTTTGAATAAGGCCTACCAACCTATCCAGAGTCCCATGAAAATTTCAAATTACAGCTAAAATCATCATAACAGTTTTCTACTTTATTATCTAGCAGAATCTGACAGAGTTTCTTAAGGCAAATTTTCAATGGTAGCTTCAATAGCTGTGTGAAACAAAGTCTCTTTTTCTCAAGAGTAATGGAATGGCCATAATTTAAGGGAAGAGGAGCAACTGAGTAATCGAGGACTTACTTGTCATGCTCAATGCTCCTGGTCCTATCTCCAGCACTAAAATTAAATAAACTATGAAAAATAATGTGAAACATAGAGAATTTAATGTCATATCAGCAATGTGAAACCAAATGATAAGACAGTAAATGTGAAATGTTTCTGATAAACACTATACTACACCACACACACACACACACACACACACACACACACACACACACACACCTAACCCAATAGCTTTTTACTATAGAGAAGGTAACTTTTGCATTGTAGTAATGTCATCATTTTTCTCTCTTTCACATAAACAAAGATGAATTTTGCTTTCTTATCAATCTTCAGGTTTTTAGATACTAGAAAACCTTTAATGCCTGTTTCCAAGTGTTGACTAAGAAAAATTCCCCTGATAGTTCTCAATTTTAAGGATTGTGTTTCTTTGATACTAAAGCATATTTGATCTTAAGATGAACATAATCAGTTCAGTTTCTCAGGAGTTCCTTATAGCTATGAAACAGACACAGCTTGCCAAATGTTCCATAATTCACCTTTCTTGCCATTTTTTGTACAATGTGGCTTCCTAATTTTCCTTTCTCTCTCTCTCTCTCTCTCTCTCTCTCTCTCTCTCTCTCTCTCTCTCTCTCTCCCTCTCTCTCATTTGCTTGCTCTCTCTCTTTCCCTTCCTTCCTTCCTATCTTACTGTGTTTCTTTCTCTCTTTTTCCCTCAGTATTGACAACAATATTTCATGTTTGCATGTGGCATCATGTGTTGCTAATGACTACAGGAAGTCAAATACATGCACACATGATACTGAACTACTTTAGCAAGCATCCAGTTCATGTCATGGTTTTCCCAGTTCCATTGAAGACAGAAATTCAGGACACAGCAATACAAAACTTACGATTTCATATTTTATTTTTAACATGTATTTATTTCTAGACAGAAACATGTCACAAATCTAGTTTACGAATATAAGCTGTACCCATTCCAACCGTTACCTACATTATATCTTCTTACCATGCCTGCAAAAAATTAAGGAAACACAAGAGAAAGATCAGTATAATGATTAAACAGAGTTAAAGAAATGTGGCTGTAAACTCTTAATTTACCGAGATCTTGGGTAATTTGTCTATATGCTTTGCCTCTTGTTTTATTATCTATAAAGTATAAGAATGTTACAGGTACCTTAGGATTGAAAAATAATTAAATTCCATGCAAAAAGGACATACAATAGTTCTTGAAATAAAAGACATGCTGAACAGTTGTCAAAGAAATAATTATCATTTAAGGAGTTGCTTAATATTTCCTTGAGCCAAACTAAAAGCATCCCCAGCAGATTTCTCTCCCCCTTGCACCTATCTCTTCGAGAAAGGTGGGTAGTTGTTCAACATTTCCTTTTTCCACTTGTGGTCATCACTTTTTAAAAAAGTTAATTTCCTAATCTAAAACTCCCTGGAGAAGCAAGCTAAGGGAAGAAGGATTTATCCTGGCTCTTGGTTCAGGGGATATAGTAGATTATAATAGGAAGTCAGGAGGTGAGAGCAGCCCTATCCAGGCCTGCAGCAGGGACAGGCTGGCTTGTCACTTTCCTCTGATTAAGAAGCAGAGAGGCCAAGTAGGAAACAGAACCAGACTATACTCAAAACATACTATCTTGAGGTCTTGGGCTCCCAAGAATCTACTTCTTGCATCCAAGTGCAATCTCCTAAAAGTTCTCAATTTCCCATGATAGTGCCAACAGTTTCCCTATCCTATACAACAATTCAGTGTTGTCCATCACAAAAATTATTAAAATGTATGGATAGTTATGAGTTGGAGGAAGGATCAAGGAACCCGAAGAGAACAGAGACTCAACAGGAAGAACAACAGAGACAATTAATCTGAACCTTTGGGAGCTCCCAGTGACTACTAAACCACCAACCAAACAGAGAGCATGGGCTGGACCTAGGCTTCCTGCACACATGTAGCAGATGTGCAGCTTGGTCTTCACGTGGGTCCCCAATGGCTGGAATGGCGGCTATCCTTGAATCTGTTGCCTGCTTGCCTGTGGATCTCATTCCCCTAACTGGATCACCATGTCTGGCCTCAGGTGGGCAAGAATGCAGCTAGTCCTGCAGTGACTTGATGATCTGGGACTGGGGTGGGGGTGAAGGGAATGGGAAGATAGGGAGTGGGGTGTGTGGGGAGATGATATGGGGGCTCCCCCTTTCAGAGGAGAAGGGATGGAAGAATTGGGGGAGGATCTTCATGAGGGGGTGCTGGAAGGAGGGGGTGATGTTGCCATGTGGAGTGAATAAATTTTTTTAAATGTATGGATAGTTATATTGTAGTTTGTGTGTATTTATATTATACACCTTAATATTTTTATCATATTTCTTTACTCCTTGGTATTTTCTAGATCTTATAACAGGTCCCCTCTGTTCTAGAATATCATTAGACAAATACATGTGAATCAGCATGTAATTATACCCATAATAGTTTAGTAAACAAATTTCTAGCAATGTTTTAAAAAATAAAACTAACATCTAATAAATTCAAATCCTGAAAATCTTTGGGAATCTCCACCAGCATAAAATTTACTTACAAAAATTAGGAGAAACTTTATCAGTTTGATATTAGAGATAGATCTTAGATGCACTTCGAAGACATTTGGCTCTGCATAATTTATAGTTCTCTTTACCTTCCAATCCAGATGGCTTGGCCTGGGCAAGCTATTTGTACAGCTATGTCTTCAGTGCATGAAACTGATATATATCACTTATAATATGAAATACAGTGATATTATGCTAAATAATATCATATGTTCCTTCTTAAAAACTTAGGAAGGTAAGTAATGAATAGATGCATTAGCACCTTTGACAGGAGGTAAAGAGGGGAAAACACCCTTCAGGGTTTTCCGCCACCTTAAACAATTCTTGTGTTGTTTAAGAACATTTCCTTGTGTATTAATAGAAAGTGGTGTTTAAAGAAAAATATTCATAGTAAATTCAGTATTAGATCCAGATAATGGAATTTTTCAGAAATACGGATACTGATTTTATCGTCAACATGTATTTCATCCCTCCTCTTTATATTGTAGCCCTAATATTTTACCCAAAAGACCTCTTGATTTCAATCATGGTTTTGAAAATCCACCAATCCCTGAGTTTGACCCCAGATTAGGACTCAAAATCTCACCAATCCAAGGCCACCTGGAACCCCCCCACACACAGACATACACACAAGAAACATATATAAAATCAGCCTCCTGCTCAGTTCTTTGCTGCTTTTCACCTTTGTAGAGGCAGCCACCCTGTGGGGTTTTTATCAGAGGTGAGGTTTGCTGTCCAGAGTGACTTTGTGGCATTCATTGATCCCTAACTACCAGGATACCTTTCCCTTTAGATTTACATCACTTCCATTGGAAAAACCTTTCCCCCCCGAGCTGTAGCACTTACAATCGGAGGAGGGTTTCTCCAAAGAACCAGAACAAGATATGTGTCTATATACAGAGATTTATTTTAGGGAAATGGTTCAAATGATTGTGGGGGCTACCAAGTCTGGAATCTACAGAGCAGGCTGGTAGGCTGAAAATCCTGAGAACTGATACAGTCAGAAGCCCAAAGACTGAAAACTAATTTAGATTGTATATGTTATACTCTTTGGATGTAAGATTTCTCCCTATTTGGTGACTTCAATCTCTTCTTTTATGACCTCCAACTGATTGGATAAGACCCATCTATATCATAAAGGACAATATGCTCTACTGGCAAATCTACTGATAAAATATAATTCACACTTAGAATAATATCTCACAGAAATGTCTAAACATATATTTGACTAGACAACTTGGCATCATGGCCCCACCATATTAACAGTTGAAATCAATCAGCAAGGAACAGACTTTAAGGACTACAAACATTGTTCAGGGGCAGAATATTCTAGAATGGGCTTTATATTTGACTACAAAATCAGCTTGTGACTTTACACTATCCATTAAAGTGACCACATCCTTCTATCTATAGAAATTGATGCAGGGCTATGTATAGAAGCCAATTCACTGTCAAGCTTAGGAATTTTGTTTCAGAGATTAATGAAAGCTTACTTGTCAAATAGCTTAGAAACATTGAAGCTCAGCTTAAAGCTAAAGCTGTCAGTGGCTTTGCCAGTAGAAAATTCACCCAAAACTAAGAATGTAACTGAGAAGAGAGGAAATTCAGGTTAGGTGACTTTTAGGAACCAAAAAATGTATGTAGAATACTGGAAAAACTTCCACTTATTTATTTAGAATACTGATGTCATAAATAAATATCCACATGCAAAAATATTAAGGTACACCTGTGCTTCAGCCCATACATGAAAAGTAAATTAGGATCTCAAGTTTAAGAGCTATATAACCATTTTAGAAACACACAAATGTAAATTTTTATGGCTTTGGGCAAGGAAAGGGTTCTTGGATATCACCCCTAAACAAATATAACACTTAAAAACAGTTAAACTGAATCAAATAAATTTCTTTGTTTTGTTTTTAATTTTCATATTAATATGTACTAACAAGAAAGCAAAAGGAAATTTACAAGATGAATAAAAAGATTTACAAGTCGCCTATTTAATAAAAGACATCCAGAATTTATAAGTAACAGTTAAAATTCATTAATAAAAAAAAGATAACCTCGGTAAAAATAAGGACAGGACTTAGATAGGTATTTCTACAAATAACCAATAAGCAAATTAAAAACTACTGAACATTATACCTTATCACTCTAACAAAAAGCAAAATCACTATCAAATTACAAATTACTAAAATGCCTCTAATCAATATCACAGACAGCAATGAATGTCAATGAAGAAATGGAGCCAATGGAATCTCATACACTTCTGGCCTAAATACATAGTCTAGCGAAGTCTTTCCTGAAGAACTTTTTGACAATTTTTTAACCAGTAAATGTAGAGTTACTATATGACCTAATAATTCCAGTTAGAGATGTATCCCATAGAAGAAAAATGTCTTTTTAATCTAAAATCCTATGTAGAACTACACACAGCAGCATTACTCCTGGTGATCAAAAAGGAGAAGTAATATAATAATACAATTGTCTGTTGACAGATGAATGGACAAATAATGTATTGTAAATTCATTGGAATATTTGATAATAATAGTGTGGTGGTTTCAGTGTGCCTGGCCTAGGGAATGGCACTATTAGGAGGTGTAGCCCTGTTGGAGTAGGTGTGGCCTTGCTGCAGGAAGTGTGTCACTTTGGGGGTGGGCTTTGAGACCCTCCTCCTAGCTGTCACACCAGTCTTATCCTGTTTACATTCCAATCAAGATATAGAACTCTCAGCTTCTTTTACTGTCTGCCTGGATGCTGCCATGCTTCCTGCCATGATGAAAATGGACTGAACCTCTGAAATTGTAAGCCCAGTCCCAAATCAATGTTACCCTTTATATGCATTGCCTTGGTCATGGTGTCCCTTCACAGCAATGGAAACCCTAATTAAAACAAACAGGTAGTTATCAGTACATGGAAAACATGGATAAACCTTAAAAACGTTAACCTGAGCAAGGGCACCAGTCACATGTTGTAAAGAGCACAAGTTGTATAATTCCACATGCATAAACGTCTAGAGTCTAGAATAGCAACTACTCTGTAATATAGTGGGATGCTGATGCTACTGGACTACTATTAAGTATAGAATTTCTTTCAGAAGAAGATAAGATGGATATAGACTGTGATGATGGTGACATAAGCATGAATAAACTAAAAAGTATTGAATTCTGTATTTTGTGTGAACGGTAAAATTATGAAAGTAGAATTAAAATAGCAAATAGCCATATAAAATTTGACAAAATTGTTTTTCTTAAAACATTTTCATTTTGAAAAATGCAAATTCTATTAATAACTCTATTTTCATTTCTAAATGCTTAACTTTGTAACTTTTGGGTCTTTCTGTGTCTTATCTGAATGTTTATTTCATTTCTCATCCCTCACATTCAGAGGTAACAAAACTAGGCAGAAAATTTTACCAATGGCATCTTTTCCTAAACCATGGACTAGGGGAATTTCACAGAACACTGGAATTGTTTCATAATTACCATGGCAACCAGACTTATTTCATTTTTTTCTTTAAATTTCATTGATGACTCAAAGCTTGTAACCTTGCATTTCTAATATTGAAAAATGTCTACCTTCCTAATTCACAAATGGGAAATATGATAATTTGGAGATTTATAATTATCTACACACAACCAAGGTGTCCGTACGTCTTCTAACAATGAAGTGATGTATCTATTTGTGGAGGAAAAGATGGCAAACTTACTTCTGAATGTGGGTGACAGTTATTGCCTCTAATAAGAAAGTAATGTCAGTTTTTTAATGTCATAAATGACCTTTGTTTCACCAAACTTTTAACATCTTCCATAAAATGAAGGTATGTCACTTTACAGTAACTACTGGACTGAGAGTGAGGTCCCAGATGGAGGAGTTGGAGAAGGGACTGAAGGAGCTGAGGGAGTTTGCAGCCCCCTGGAGGGAGCAACAGTGTCAACTGGCCTGACCCCCCCAGTCCTCATGGAGGCTGGACCACCAACCAAAGAATACACATCTATGGACCCATGGTTCGGACCACAAATGTGGCAGAGGAGGGCTTGGTTGGCCATCAGGGAGAGAGGAGAGGCCCCAGTAAAGGGGAATGTCAAGGTGGGAATATGGGAGTGGGTGGGCGGGTGGGTGGGAGGTGGAATTCCCCCATAGAGGTGGGGGGGAGGGGATAGGTGGTTTCCAAAAAGGAGACCTAGAAAGGGGGAGACATTGGAAATGTAAATAAAGTATCAAAAAAAAAAAAAAAAAAAAAGGAATGACCAGACATGCCTCATAATCTGAATCTAGTGCTCTGGCAAGCTTATCAGAAAGAGATTCCATTTTATGGTACACATTTCCCTCTTGGTAAATTTATGTCAACACTGAACCTCATTATTTCTTAAATTACCTGTTTGATAAATATACCATAATCTTGCTTTGAGGCCCTAAAAAAAAAAAAAGTATTGTCTCCACCTTGACAGGCTGGCATACAGTAGAAGGGAGACAGAACATTCTACCTCCTTAGGTGTGGTGGTTTGAATATGCTTGACCCAGGAAGTGGCACTATTAAGAGGTGTGGCCTTGTTGGAGGATGTGTGCCACTGTCGGGGTGGGCTTTGAGACTCTCCTCCTAGCTGCCTGAGGACAGTCTACATCTGGCTTCCTTGAATGGAGATGTAGAACTCTCAGTTCCTCCACTGCCATGCCTGCCTGGATGCTGCTGTGCTTCCACCGTGATGATAATGGACTGAACCTCTGAACCTGTAAGCCAGCCCCAATTAAATGTTGTTCTTTACAAGAAAAAAAAAAAAAAGAAGGTATTAGACAAGAGTAGAACTATTTTGTTTAAGGATTAAATGATCCATCAAACACACGGAGAAAAGGCTCAGCATATTTCTCTTGTTTATAATACCTTGCTGCAGACATTGAAAAAGCTAATTCGACTTCTATTAAGGTAGCAGGCATGTTCAGCTACTTGTTTGTTCTTAAACAGCATATATTTTTTTTCAGAGAAATACTCTGTGTACTATTTTCTATCAGTGGTTCTTATCAAACTAGTCAAAGGGACAAGAACCCATAGATCTTGCCTGCAACTATCAAGCTGTTATCTTTTTCCATTTTCTGGGACTTGAATTCAGATATCATGACGCAGAGAAATTGTAAAGATAAGCCTGTGGAGAAGGAATAGCAGAATAATGCTTTGAGAGGTGAGATAAGAAGCATCTCATTTGAAGTATTCAGCACTAAAGAAAAATGGGAAAGCATTTCTTGTCACCAAATGTGTACTTTCAATTTTCATTCCCTTTTATGTAGCTATTAGGAATTCTTAAAGCATCTTTAGGTATTAACATATAAATCTTAGCATTAGTATATCTAAACATTTTCTTTTTTGCATTTTAAAATATTTTCTAAGCATATTTAATGACTTGTTTACAATGTAAAGCATGAACGATAAGAGAACTTTTATGGTCTTTGAGAATCATTATATGCCTTACCTCACTCTTCCTCCCAAATTCCCAGGCTTTAGTTCCCCAAATATTACTCTATGTAATTTACAAATAAAGAGATTGAGGTAAAGGAAGCTTGAGTGACTGGCCTAAGACTTATGCTTTGTAACTGGAGTGAGCAACAATATCAGTCGTTTATCCTCAAACTTGAAATGTTGATATCTACTATTATTTTAAATGTTTATTTCTTTGTTTGAATGTAACCAGAGTCTTTATTTTCTTCTTTATAAATTTGTTATAAAAATAAATAATGCAAACAAATGAATTGCACACCTAAATTGACCAGACCCAAAGTCTATATGTTTCAGTGAACTTCTGCATGGTTATAATAGCCATGGGCATGGAAGCTCTAAAGCTTCACAGTATTTATTGTTGCTTGTTGTTGTTTTTGTGTTGTTGTGTTGTTGTTGTTGTTATAATAACATCTTTATTTATTCTTTGAAAATTTTCAAACACTGTATTTTGAACATAACTCCTCCCCATCCCTCATCAGGCTTGGTCCACCTCACCTCCCATGTCTTCTCCCGGTCCTGGTCCCCATCCTCGTGCCTCATTACATCCTCACATACACCTGACCACTTCCCAAAGGCTCCAGCTCCAGATATCATCACTTTGAGGACAAGAGCTTTAGCATCTGAATTTGGAGAAATGCAGGGATCCAGTCCATAACAATAATACATATCTTCCTGTGAACTATTTCAGTAAAATATTACTTAGTACTATAAAAACATTCTGCAATCAGTTGAACATAGGCATGTAATTTTATCAAATGGGATTTAGTAAAATATAGTTTATTTATTGAAACACTGGTAAAATAAATATCCTTATAGAGATTTTTGTTCCAATGTAAGTTGTTAGTTTTTAATAGCTGAAAATCATAATATCTAAAATTAAAAATAATTTAAGTAGCACTACTATTAATACTTGTCTATTGGAAGAAATTCGATGAGGAAATGACACTCTTGAGCAAAAGTAAATTAATGTTATCAGGAATATTCACTTCTATAGATCTATTTTATTCTTCATAGGACCATATAAACAAATTGGAGTGAGAATGTTTAAGCTAAAGTTTTACACATTAGGAAATCAAGCTACAGAAACAAACAAACAGAAAAGATATGTATGTAAAATTTAAATCCAAATAAAGAGCAGAGCTAGATGTGAGTCTTAGGTCTGTGGGAGTCCATGAGTAATGTTCTTCCTGTATACTGCTGGACTCATGAAAATGCTGGAGCCAGGGCGGCTTGAACACACAGTATTGCCTCACTTAAGCTGGAGCTTTTTGCTTGTAGGTTGCTTTTCTTATTACTTCTGCCTGTGTTTGCCTATAGCATTCAATACATACGCAATGAATTTACTTCTGGGTAGAGTCAAAACATGAGTTTTCAGAAATGCTCAAATTCAAGTGGTGAAGTGACCATGAATGAAAAAAATCTTTCCAAGAAAAATATTTTCCCTACATGAAGTACAAAATGTATTAAGCTTAAAAATGGAGCCAAACTCTATCTTCTAAAGGAGACACACAAGGAGAAAATGGTAGAATATCTCAGACATTACTCAATAAAGCCTGTCTCATGCAATCAGCTTATTTTACCTCATAGGTCTGTTTCTATGGTAGTATAGCCCTGAGCGTGTGGATTAATAAACTATTGAGGTCATCTCTACATATTCCTGTGTTCTCTTTATTTGCATGTATGGCTGTGGTAAGTTCCATCATTAGGGAAGTGGAAAAATTGATAATGTCTGATTCACCATGTCAGATTTAAAGCATAACACTGGAATGTAACTGCTCAATAAATATGAAGTGTATAGTTATAACTATTACCAGACTTATAATCATTGTGTTTATTTTTAAAACACAACTGTAATAAGCAATTGTATGTTCATAAGAATAAACACAAATATAATAAGCATAATATTTCATAACTTTATGAAATACAGCAGTGAAAGATTATTTTTCACTCTATAATTCTAAGAATGGGGGTTCACATTTCTCTGTGGCTACTTTCCAATTAATTACAATTAATAATTAGCTAGTTTGTTTTGGAATATATGAGGAGATTTTTTTCAAGGTGCCTGAAGATCTGTGCCAGAACACACTAATTACAAGCTGCTTCAATAACTAGCTCAGACTGCCACAACAAGATATCACGGGGGTGGTTTGAGCAATACACATGAATTCTATTTCATTTCTAGAGGCTAGAAATCAAGGTCTTGCAACTGGAATTGTCAATGGGACTCTCAATATTTGCAGTTTATGAGTCTATACATGCTAAAAGTAAGAAAGAGAGAAAGAGAGAGAGAGAGAGAGAGAGAGAGAGAGAGAGAGAGAGAGAGAGAGAAACAAAGTCAGCAAAAGAGAGACACAGAGAAAATATCTTCCTGCCTCTCTCTCTCTCTCTCTCTCTCTCTCTCTCTCTCTCTCTCTCTCTCTCTC
>CM052700.1:138925778-139000510 GCA_028551405.1 Uromys caudimaculatus
GTGTTCTTGGATTCAGTTTGCGAGAATTTTATTGAGTATTTTGGCATCGATGTTCATAAGGGAAATTGGCCTGAAGTTTTCTTTCTTTGTTGGGTCTTTGTGAGGCTTTGGTATCAGTGTGATTGTGGCCTCATACTACTTTTGTAGAACAGACTGTCCTCAAACTCAGAGATCTACCTTTGTCTGCCCCCTAAATTCAAGGATTAAAGGCATGTGCTAGAGCTCTATTTTTGTAAATCTACTGTCATAGTATCATGGCTTTCCCCTTCCCCTTATGACTTTCTTTAACTTTCACAACTTCTAGAAGACTGTCCAGATACAAATACACTCAAGACTATAGTTTCAATATATCTATTTCTGAATGTGATAGAATTCAGTCTATAGCAGCTGTGAAGTCTAATTAGAATTATTATGGCCTTTTGAAAGACAAGTCTTAAGTTTTCAGAGTACTCCATATGCAGACTACAAGGGATAGTGCAGCCACATGTTTCTTCATTAATACCAATAGTTACATCCTTATATGGCTGCCAGAAAACATCTGCTTACATAGAAGAAGGTGTTCGTCCACTCTACAAGAAAGATCAACCCTATCTTTCTAGAACACAATATCAGTTATAAATAGACAATTTTTTTTAAAAAAGCCTGACAATATGCTTGAGTTAGAAGTACATCTGGAGACTTAAAATTATTTTATCAAGCTACAGATGTCTAATTGAATTAGATCTTTACATATTAAATTATAGAGCCATTTTCCATCTGTTTCTGTAAGTAGGCATAACCCTGACTCAGCCCTATGGCACAGCTGATAATGGACACATAGGACTATGTGACTCAGAAACTCATCAGGGATTGAAACAAGCAAGCACTTCCGAATTCAAGTCTCCTGGGCCATCATTCAAATGCATTATTCAAGTAGCTAATGAGTCAAGAAGAGCTTGAACCATAATTGACTTATATTCTCTTGGGAAGTCAGCGTTGAGAATAGATCTGAATAAATTCCCCAAGTGTATTGTAGACAGAAAGTATTGTAATTAATTTACCAGTCGAGCTGAAAGTATTATGAATGATAGAATGAATCTTTCCTCCTTTACCAACTTCTATATCAACCTCTCTGGGGGGAGGGGAGAGGGAATCCCCTCCCACATATCCTGAAATACAGATGAAACCCGAAAGATAGAATGTAATATGTTTATGACTTGACGTATATCTGTATATGTTTTCCTGCCATTCCAAAAATTATGATTCAAAAAATAAAACAGTAACAAGCATTGAAATTCTCAACATCACAGATGCTGAGTTATATTAAATTCTGTAACACTATTATTTATATAAACATAATCATTATTCACATCCATTTGTACATCATGTCCTAAAGTCTGATTTAATTTGCTACAGTTTTTTTTAATTATAAAATTTTAGTACCATATGAAAAACTATTTCACTCATTCCATCAAAATAAACAGAACCAGAAGCATCTAAACCACAATCGAAAAAGATGACTTTTTATACACGGTAAGACAGAGGGACCTAGAAACTTTATTCCAAATATGGATTTCGAATTTCCTCAATATCATTTGCTGAAGAGACTTGTCTTTCTCCGATATATACTTTTGAACAACTTTGCCAAAAAAAAACCCAGATGGCTGTAGCTGTTTGGGTTTATATCTGAGCCCATTATTTTATTCCATTGATCAGTGTGTCTGTTTTGTGCTAGCATCTTGTTCCTTCTTTGTATGTATGCTCTCTCTCTAGTATACCTTGAAATAAGGGGTAGTGATATATCAGCCATGTTCATTTGGTTCAAGCTTGCTTTGTTTATCCAGTGTCTAGTATGCTTCTGTAAGAATCTATGATGTCCCTTAACTCAGATATTTCTTTGTTAATTTTCTTGAGATAGCCCTTCAACTGGTGAGAGTGAAATAGCCAAGTTGTCACTATTCTTGTGCTGCTGTCAACCTGTGGCACTCTCTCCAGTTGTGTTTGCTTTATGAAACTGAGTATGCCAGCATTTACTGCATCGTTGTTTTCAGTGGGATATCTCCTCTATGGGTTCTTCACTTAGTATGAAGTTAACTTCTTTATCTGTTCTGACTCGTTTTGGTTTAAAGTCTAAAGCTCTTTCTACAAATTACTAGAATGACAACCCTTGCTTGCCTCATAAAGAGTCCCATTGCTTAGATTGCCCTTCCCTAGGCTTTCTCCATAAGGCTGTCTTTGATGAGGAGGTAAGACTCAGTTTTTACAACTTACCCATCTGCCTTTTAATTCAAGATTTGAGCTCATTTATGTTTAAAGTTGTGATTTTGTAGTCTTTGATGCTTTCTTATTCCTCTCTTGGTTAACTGCTGTTTATGTGTAGTTCCTTTCTCCAATGGCTCATGGATGTGTTTATGATGTATGATTCCCTATTACATTTGAGTGGGATCTGAACTGTGGAAGGAAGCGTACAACGTCAAGATAGGTCTACTATGTAAATTTTGAAATACATAGTTAAAAATATTCTTTTAATTTCGGTATTTGGTGATCAGGGTGTCACAATGGATTGGAAGTTCTTATTGTCAAGCTTGACAGCTAAACTTAATCACTGGGAGCCACACACAGAAAGAAGAGAAACTTCAAGTTATTTTTTAACTCAGCCTCAGTACACAGGCATTCAAACACATACATACACATACATGAATATAGAAATATAATATTAAAATTAACATAACTAGAAAAGAAATATGTGCAGACAAGAGAGAAGAAGGTAAGGACTTTTTAGTAAGTATAAAGTTTGGGGGATGATGAGCAATAGTTGAGGATGTCCATGAGGAAAATAGCCTAAAAAATTCCTAGTGCAATGACTTAGCCCTGTAAATGGCCAATACTCCAAACCATGCACTCTAAAGTATATCACAATAAAGTATTTGCATACATGCTTTATGATAAAAGTAATTGTTCAGTGCTACAACGTTGTTAGTTGTTCATTGGCACAAAGGGATGCCATCCTTCATTACAAGTCTATCAGTAATATGAATTTTAAGACTGTATGCATATTTGTTAGTTAAACATGAGTAGACATTTTTACCACAGTCTCTAAACTCTATGATTCTTAAATTATATGGGTGCTTGAGTTTTTTATATAAGTAGCTTTTATACATTGTACTTAATATTATTCTTTATTAAAGTGCTTAATTTTACTTCATAAGCTCAATTAAGGATTGATTCCCATTTTGTGGTAATCAACCTCTTTCAGTGACTATGAGATTAAATTATAAATTATTTTCTAAACCACAGACTTATTGGCACTAAGCACATATTGACTTATCAAGCAAAGGACAAATGCAATAGTTGTTGACCCGCACAAACCAAAGTACATAGTTTATTCTTCGTTTATCTCAGGATGATCAGCATTGTTTCCAAGGCTATAATCAAAGTAAGATCTGAATACAAAGGGTCTTCTAAGACACTTGAAAGCAGTTCCTCCATAGTAGGAGCTAACCTTGTCTTTGATGATCATGATGTAGTGAAGCTGTCAGAGCAGATGCCTGAAGCACGTGGACATGACCAAGAAATTCTTGGCAAAAGAAGAAAGCAACTAAACAGACAATCACCCAAATCCAATTGTGAGTCTCAAATTAACTACTTTGTAGTTAACAGGTATGATTGTAAGAGGCCCACTGCACATAGTGGAAGGCAGTGGCTTTGTTTATTCATTGGCTGTCCCACTTGGTTAAAATTTTAAGCAGTCACACATTGCTTGGCTTACAAAGACAAAGCAATGATTTTATATTTGGATTCATTCTTTTCAGTATATCTTTGGGCGGTTTCCATTTGTTTGTCTTGGCAAATGACATTTGGTTTCAGGCTAAGGTATTATAGCCTTGGCCTCATTCTCACTTTTGCTCCCCTTTGTCTTAGTTTTTTTTCACAGAGCATCTCATATCATCTGAGTGTCAATCTGTGAGGTTTAGACTTTGGCTCACCTTGCAACCAAGCACCTATGTTTCAATTCTGCATCTTGATCCAAGTTCAGCATTACCATTTCTGTGCCTGACGCTGAGATCCGTCGCATGAGGACTCTGGCTTAGAATCTTTTCTTAGATTCTTCTCTGTCATTCCCCAAGTATATTAGCTAGTCACTCTAGCCCACGCTGCAGCTTCTGTATGTATACATCAGCTACTGGTTCTCCAATCTTGCTTAATATGACGTCTTTCTTGTAGAGCCTCCAAAGATCTGTGTTGGAGAGAAAACGAATATTTCTTTATGTAGCTATAGAGTTGAAGCCTCATAAATAAATCTTACTGAAATTCAGATTCTCACAAGGAGCAAGACTTGGCAAGGTAATTCACAACTGTGTAGAAGATAAGTGAACTCCTGAGGGGCTGGCCTGATTTGAGAGGCATCAATTTATATTCCAGGGGAGAGCAAGGCCTAAGACCTTGGAGACATTTTTTGGCTGTAAAATTCATAAGCACTGGATAGCATCAAGCCCTCACAAAGTATATTTACATTCCAAAAGATTAGAGTGTGAACAAAGCCTCCTTCCTGTCCTTGTCTAGGAAACAGATTTTTCTCCCTTATTCTGAGAGAAGAGCAGGAAATAGGGTTGTCTTTTTATCATAAACAAAAAAGGTACCAGCCTCTGTTTCTCTCCTATGCTATTGAAATGTATATTGATTAGACATTAAATCAAAGATTGCTGTCATTGCCAAAAGTTAAGAATTGAAAATTTGAAGAATGGTTCATTTGTGGTGTTGCATGTTTTTAGAAAATACTGAAGAGGTAGAGGAAAGAGTCTGAGGCCAGCCTCCATTACACCTGGGCCAGTAAGATAGCTCCTCAAGGGAGAACACATGCTGCTAAGCCTACCAACCTGAGCTTGACCTCTAAAACCCATAAGGTCAAAGAAAAGAACTGACCCTTTCAAGTTAATTCTTTCCAATTGTCCTCTGACTTCCATACAAGTGCAGTGGCATATATGTCTGTTCCCAATATTCATAAGTACACACACACACACGCACACGCACATGCACACGCACACACACACGCACATGCACACAGGGATTTTTTTTTTTTTGATTATTTGGTTTTGTTTTTGAGTTGCGTCTCACCATACTCTGTCTGACCTAGAACATGCTATATAGATAAGTTGACCTGGGACTCAGAGAAACCTGCCTGACAATCCTGAGTGTGGGGGTTAAAGCATGTCTCACCAGGTCTCCCTTAAATGTAACTTTTTGAACTTTAAAAACAAATTGGAATGTGCGGAACGACACAAGCACTATATGTTTTTAAGTGAATAATAATCAAACATTGTCTGTCCAGACATGATGTGCACATTTAGAGCAAAATTAATAGAAATAAATATTTAAAGATCCATTGTTTATCCTCACCAAGTTGAGACTGAAGTTCAGCCCTAACAGCAGCTATACAGGTCAAAAATCAAAAACCCAAAGACAGTATATCAAAGCAAGAAACAGATGCTTTTTATTTCTATTTGTAATTTATGATGATAGCATTATCATATATTTTAGAAGAAAGATGAGATAATCATGAAGTGAATTAATAAAGTGTTTTCATTCAATAAAAGATACCTATTGTCACTAGAGTCTCATGCTGGTCTCCTTATGGCTTTCTAATCCTTGTGATTTCTGTGGGAAGAGTTCAGAAGAGTTACCCAGTGCTTAGTGTAGGAGACAGTTGGATTTCTTACAGAGCTCAGTGAGGTACAATCAGGAGATGAGAATAGACAATATGACTAAGAGATGAGGGCAGAGCAGGACACACTCAGAGAGTGTGAGTACCAATAGCCAAAGAGAAGATTGCTCTGATGTATGTCTTTTGTCAGGCTCTGCTGTTTCTGAAATCACTGGCACAGCTTTGCTGAGGAATGTTTTCTTCTCCGAGTGATTGCCAGATCCATTTGCATGTCACTGAAGAAGGAATATATATATCTTCCTGTTAATCTAATTTTATCACCTTGGAGGGATTTTAGAATCTCATGATCTCTTTAAATTGTCCAGACACTATTTCCTTCTGGTGAGCACCTCTGGAAATTAGATTTTCTTGGTAGAAATGGATTATGTCTATTGCCCAATTTCAGCACATCATCTGTATGATTTCAGGATCTGAACTCTCCAAGAGAGTATGTTAGGTATCTAAAAAGTGATCAGGAGCTTTAAAAATCACTGAGGTTAGTTCCTTCCCTTTCGGTTGGTTTTGGACCCATGCACCGTGCCCATTTCTCTGGTAACACTAGAAAAGTAAGCATCATCTTTGCCGTGGCTCATGCCTCCCTATCAACCCCTGTCTCTGCTGTGTGGAGGCATGACATTATGATAGGCTCCACAGACTAAAACCTTATATGCATTATATACAATTATAACTAGAGTATAATAGTATTATAACTAGAGTTAAACCATCTGAGTTTGTTAAACATCTGACCAGATGCCCACTCCCTGAGAAAGATGACGCACATGAAGTCTGAATGCATCCTAAGCAGTGAAAAGAAATACGTCCCTTTAACAAGATCAAGTACTGTCCATTCTCAGCAGCTTCTCCTCCATCCACTTATAGAACCTCCATGAGGTAGTACTAGGGAGAATGTCTACTCCTCTGAGTCCTAAAACACACGAAATATGCCCTTCTTAGCACTTGAGAAAATCAACAAGAAAGATAAACCCTTAGTCAACCTAACTAGAGGGCACAGATACAGTATCCAGATTGAAAAAAAAAAAATCACAAATGAAAAGGGAGACATAATAACAGAAACTGAGAAAATTCAAAACATCATCAGATCCTACTACAAAAGCCTATACTCAATAAAACTGGAAGATCTAGATGAAATGGATGATTTTCTAGATAGATACCAGGTACCAACATTAAATCAGGACCAGATAAATTATACAAACAGTCCCCAAACCCCTAAGGAAATAAAAGAAGTCATTAAAAGTCTCCCAACCTAAAAAAAGCCCAGGGCCAGAGTTTTAGTACATAATTCTATCAAACTTTCAAAAAAGACCTAATACCAATACTTCTCAAACTATTCCATAAAATAGAAACAAAAAGAATGCTACCAATACATTCTATGAAGCCACAATTATGGTGATACCTAGAGCACACAAATAACCAACAAAGGAAGAGAATTTCAGACCAATTTTCCTTATATGCCCTTCTTAGCACTTGAGGAAACCAACAAGAAAGATAAACCCTTAGTCAACCTAACTAGAGGACACAGATACAGTATCCAAATTGAATGTATATCAATGCAAAAATACTCAATTAAATTCTCAAAACCAAATCCAAGAACACATCAAAACAATCATTCACCACAATCAAGTAGACTTCATTCCCCTCCAGGGATGAAGGGATAGTTCAATATATGGAAATCCATCTACGTAATTCACTACATAAATAAACTCAAAGGAAAAAAAACCACAGGATCATTTCTTTAGATGCTGAAAAAGCATTTGATAAAATTAAACATCCTTTCATGTTAAAAGTCTTAGAAAGATCAGGAATTAAAGGCACATGCCTAAATATAGTGAAAGCAATATACCTCAAACCAGTAGCTAACATCAAACTAAATGGAGAGAAACTTGAAGCAATCCCACTAAAATCAGGGACTAGACAAGGCTGCCCACTCTCTCCCTATCTACTATATAGTGCTTGAAGTTCTAGCTAGAGCAATTAGACAACAAAAAGAGGTCAAAGAGATACAAATTGGAAAGGAAGAAGTCAAAATATTACTGTTTGCAGATGATATGATAGTATACTTAAGTGAACCCAAAATTCAACCAGAGAACTCCTAATGCAGATAAACAACTTCAGCAAAGTGGCAGGATATAAAATTAACTCAAACAAATCAGTAGCCTTCCTGTACTCAAAGGATAAATAGGCTGAGAAAGAAATTAGGGAAATGACACCCTTCACAATAGTCACAAACAATATAAAATATTTTGGGGTGACTCTAACCAAGCAAATGAAAGACTTCAAGAAGACCTCAGAAGATGGAAGGATCTCCCATGCTCATGGACCAACATTATTAATATAATAAAAATGGCCATCTTAACAAAAGCAATTTACAAATTCAATGAAATCCCCATAAAAATTCCAACTCAATTCTTCAAAGAGATGGTAAAAGCAATTCTCACATTCATCTGGAATAGCAAAAAGCCAAGGATAGTGAAAACTATTCTCAACAATAATAGAACTTCAGTGTGAATAACCATCCCTGATCTCACACTGTGCTACAGAGCAATAGTGACAAAAAATCACATGGTATTGGTACAGAGACAGGTAGGAAGATCAATGGGAAAGGACTGAAGACCTAGAAATAAACCAACATACCTATGGTCACTTGATCTTTAACACAGAAGCCAAAACCATCCAGTGGAAAAAAGACAGCATATTCAACAAATGGTGCTAGTTCACGTGGCAATCAGCCTGTAGAAGAATGCAAATTGATCCATTCTTATCTCCTGTACAAAGCTCAAGACCACATAGATCAAGTACCTCTACATCAAACCAGATAAGCTGAATCTAACAAAAGAGAAATGCAAAAGAGCCTTGAACACATTGGCAAAGGGAAAATTTCCTGAACAGAACACCAAAGGCTTATGCTCTAAGATCAAGAATTGACAAATGGGACCTCATAATATTGAAAAGCTTCTGTAAGGCAAAGGACACTCAATAAGACAAATCGGCAATCAACAGATCTTTACCACTCTATATCCAATAGAGGGCTAATACCCAATATATACAAAGAACTCAAGAAGTTAGACTCCAAAAAAACAAATATTAAAACCCCTATTAACTCCAGAGAACCCCTATTAAAAAATTGGGGTACAGAGCTAAATGAAGAATTCTCAGCTGAGGGATTTCAAATGACTGAGAAGCACCTAAACAAATGTTCAGCATCCTTAATCATCAGGGAAATGCAAATCAAAACGACCCTGAGATTTCACCTCACAAGAATCAGAATGGCTAAGATCAAAAACTCAGGTATCAGCAGATACTGCCAAGGGTGTGGAGGAAGAGGAACACTCCTCCATTGTTGGTAGGATTGCAAGCTGATAAAACTACTTTGGAAAACAATCTGGCGGCTCATCAGAAAACTGGAAATAGTTCTACCTGAAGACCCAACTATACCACTATTGGGCATATACCCAAAAAATACTCCAACGTATAACAAGGACACATGCTCCAGTGTGTTTATAGCAGCCTTATTTATAATAGCCAGAAGCTGGAAACAACCGAGATGTCCCTCAACAGAAGAACGGATACAGAAAATGTGGTACATTTACACAATGGAATACTACTCAGCTATTAAAAGCAATGACTTCATGAAATTTGCAGGTAAATGGATGGGACTAGAAAATAATATCCTGAGTAAGGCAACCCAGTCACAAAATAACCCATGTGGTATGCACTCACTGGTAAGTGAATATTAGCCCAAAAGCTCAGAATATCCACGATACAACCCACAAACTATATGAAGCTTAAGAAGAAGGAAGAGAAAAATGTGGATGCTTCAATTCTACATAGAAGGAAGAACAAAATAATCACAGGAAGTAAAGGGAGGGAGGACCATAGGAGGGAGAAAGGAGGGGGAAGGAAAAACGGGGGACAGGATCTGGTATGGGAAGGGACAGGAGAGAAGTACAGAGGGTCAGGAAATTGAATAGAAATGTGTAGCAGTGGGGGATAGAGAACTGAAGATAGACACTAGAAAGTCCCAGATGCCAGGGAAGTGAGAGGCTCGCAGGACCCTATAGGCATGACTTTAGCTGAAATACCCAAGAACGGGAGATAGAAACTGTAGAGACCACCTGGCATGGCTCCCAGTTGAGGGATGGGGCCACCCACCCATCTCAAAAATTCTTAACCCAGAATTGTTCCAGTCCAAAAGAACAACAGGGACAAAAAACGGAGCAGAGTCTGAAGGAAAGGCCATCCAGAGACCGCCCCACCTAGGGATCCATCCCATCTGCTGACACCAAACCCAGCACTATTTCTGATGCCAAGAAGTGCTGGCTGACAGCAGCCTGCTGTGACTATTCCCTGAGAGGTTCTGCCAGCACCTGAGTAATACAGATGCCCAGATACTCACAGCCAGCCATTGGACTATGGAAGAGAAGATAAAATATAGTTACTAGATGCCTGTCATCAGAAGTCAATTTGAACATGTTGAAAGTTAAAAGTATATGGTTTCAAAAATTGGAACAGATGAGAAAGCTGTTATAAAATTCAAGAGCTATTGGTAAAAGCTTGTTCTATACAAAGGACAAGTTTCCTGCGATATTTTAATTTTCCAAGCAGCCATTCTCCTTTGGTTACTTCCATCTAATGGTCTTAAACTCATATTCAGCTAGAGGATTCTATGGATATATAGCTTCATATAATCTTTTCTTTGAGCACATTAAAGCACATGCACTTTTTCTCAGAGAGGCTCTTTGTGAATTTACTTGGCATAGCAATGGCCACCATTTTTCAGACACTAAGACACTTGTTCTGATGAAGAAAATGAAAACCTCAGTTAATTTTGTAACAGCAACATATCTTGAGGAAAGTGTATATAAGATTGGTAACTATTTGTACATATTCCTAGCATTCAGATATATTCTTCTTATACCATGCCATCTATAATTTGATGATATTTTAAAATATTGGGTTCAGTCCAGGTTAGTAAAATATTTAGAGAATGAATTCTCCAATAACCTCTTCCTTTTTGTAGCTGTTTCTCCATAGACAGATTATAAGGACACAGTGAGAGGCTATAGAGATGGCTCAATGATTAAGAGCCCTGACTCATCTTCCAGAGGGCCTGGATTTTATTCACAATCATCCTTACATCCAGTTCCAGGATCTTAATATTGTCTCCTGCCCTAAAGCATGCATGTGGTCCACAGACATACATTCAGAAAAAAAAAAAAAAAACCTCAAATAAATAATTCATAAACCTGTTAAAAATAAAAATCAGTAATTTTTTAAAATACTAATTGTTAAAACTTTAAAGAACATAAGTGAATCACTAGACATATGTCATATTAGTCACAATGTTGGAATCTATTATCTAAATATTACTTAAATATATCAGATATAGTTCTTACATACATCATTATCATCTCCCATCTATGTATCTATTGGTGGGTAATATGTCTGTTATTCTCAGCATTCAAGTCTCAGCTCCTTTCCCATTCTGAGCAGCTTTCTCCATTCTTAATTAACAGAAAGAACTTGTTATTCGTTGGGCTACACCATACTTCTTATATAACTGCCATACTGTTCTGTTTAATAGTAAACTATCTCTTTCATAGTCTCTTAATATATGATTTCTTTAAAGGCAGTGTTCATGTGACAATTTTTCCACCCATCACCAAGTTTTCAGTAATTTAATATCACTGTAGCTTTTATTTAGCTCATATTAATATATATGATACTCTACACAATCCCTAGTTCAGCTTTGTCAAGGAATTCACAGATATTCTGTGAGCATTTGATGAAGGAATATAGTGATAATTTCCTGTGCATTTTTTATTTCATGTTCTGGCAATACTTTGCTACAAAGAAAATGTTGGAGATATAATTGTTTTCTTTTATTCTGATGTATTTCATGGACCTAGTTCTCAAAAATACACTCAGGAAAGAACATAAAACAATGATTGGCAATCTTGCAAGAATGATATTTTTAAAAATTTCTTCTTGGCACAGAGGAAATTGTGATCACAACCTGTCACCATCTTCAACATCATCTTTATGGTTGCGAACAAAATATATTTGGTGAGGAATAATTTTAGAAGGAAAAATGCTCACCCTGGTTTCTTGGCTGAGAATGGAAGCTTTCCTTTGCTATCACCAATGTATCAAGGCTATCCACAGAAACATTTTACATTCAGTGCATATGCTGGCAATGGTTTTTATTTGTAAGGTTACCACAGTGATAGCTTCATGCAGTACAAAAAAAAAAAAAAATGGAAACAAATTGAAACTCAGAGAAAGCCTAGAATACATTACAAGAAAACAAACCTGTGTATTTATAACTTTGGTGAACATTTAGTTGGATTTTAATAAGTCCTTGTCATTTTTTTAAAGGAAATCATGCAAATGGAGTTTAAGAAAATGCTTTACATGGGCCCAGGGGACACAGAATATCTTTCTTATTTATCTTTTTATGAGGGTGTTTTTGATAACTAATGTCTCCCTCTTAGTGCTTTCGCTGTAAGAGGGACCTTGGGTCCCTTTTCTGAAGGTGAGATAACATTACAGTCTAGAAGGGAGGCATTTCAACTTCAGTTAGGCAGCTGTCAAAGTCAGAAGCTATTTGGGGAAGGCCTTGTGTTGAAGGCCTTGCTGCTCACACACTTCAGGCTCCCGCACAAGTAGGGACTTCGAGGAAGATCTTTTTATTCTCTTACATAATACTATCTTCCTCTCGTCAGTATTGTTTCCTCTATATAGGGAACACCAGAATCAATGAAAGAATGCAACATCAACTCAGATGGATACTGACAAAATGTATATCTTCAACAATTAAACTTTTAGAACCTTAGTGATAAAAGAGAGTGAACGGGTAGCCAAACATTCCAGGAAAAGGAGAGCATGTGTAGTCACCATCCCACTGTAGGTGAATCTCTGAGATACTAATCACTGAATGATGTCAGTTCGTCCAATAAAACCATCCTGAAATTTTATGTAATTTGTTAAATCCCCTGTAATAGAGAAAATAACGCATATGCTCCAAAAGAAACAATAACCAAAACAAAAGCTTCAGCCAGTATTGAAAAATATTTTTATTCAGCCTGAGCCTTTCCCTCTTGCATAAGCAGCAGAATTTCCGAAATGGAGAAAACCAGGCGAATGAGTCCACACTGAGAAGACACCCCTTGCAGTTGTGAAAAGCCCTCTTGAGAGCCACGGGGGTGTTCTGGGAACCAGTGACAGCAAAATAACAATATGGCCAGGTCCTAGAAGAGGTAAACTTAGTTAAGGAGAAGGGATGAGTTCTATTTATGTACTCCTATAAGCTTTAGACTTTCATGTTCCCACTACACATATACCTACTATACTTGCATACTTTTCCTAATATGCAAGGTAAACAATAAGTTATAGATTGCAAAATGGATGAATAAAGGCTGAAATTATTAAATAAATGTGCCTCTGCCTCCCTCTCTCTCTGTCTCCCTTTGTCTCTGTCTCTCTTTGTCTCTGTCTCTGTCTCTCTCTGTCTCTCTGTCTCTCTCTGTCTCTCTCTGTCTCTCTCTCTCTCTCTCTCTCTCTCTCTCTCTCTCTCTCTGTGAGTGTGTGAGTGCTAGCCATAAAAATTAAAGTCATAGTTATTCATCTTTTACCTTCAGTACTTGGATTGAACCTACACCCTGTGTGTGCTAGGAAGGTCTCCTGTCTTTAATTTACATCCCAGTCCTCTCTTTAGTTTTTATTTTTTTAATTTTGAAACAATCTCACTGTGCTACCCAGATTGGTCTTCAATGAACTATAGCCAAGGCAGATTCTATACCTGCAAATCCTTCTGCTTCACCTTCCCAAGTCACTGGAACTACAGGCCCATGACACTAGATTCGATCTTTTATTTTACATATTGTATTTTTTGTTAATGGTCTATTCTTGATACTAAATTAGCCAAAATTAGTAATTTATATGAAAACTGACTTCTCAATTAGATGACATTCTAACAACATGTACTGAATCGAATATAGAGAAAATATTTTTAGAGTATGCCAACATGGAAATAAAGAATTCTATCTCCTTCAAAAAAATACCACTTATAGGATTAAACATAACAAAGTATATTCATGTGCAAATAGTAAATGAATCAGCATAGATTTTTGCATGAAAAATGCAGAAAGGAGATACATAATTCATTTTCTATGTGTAATCCACAGTTCTAAAATGTATGCCAATTTCATATATGGCACATTATATCTTGGTTGGCGATATAAATTAGTACATGTATATGTCGAATTAGCATAGATTCCCAGACGGCAAGAGCATCAATATTTTCAACCACCAGATGGCAGAATTAAAGTGACGCACTTCAGACTACGGATGCAGCTTATACTAAGGGAAAAAAATAACTGCATTCTCCATCCTGCAGTCTATTTTTAGTTGAACAGACATGAAAATGCATTGCAGCAAAGTAATATATATGCATTAAATGGGGAAGAAAACTGTTTTGATTAACATTTTCCCGATTGAATGGGTTGCTTCTTTTGGTTCAGTCTGAAAGATCCCTCACAGCTCATGTGTTTGAACACTTGGTGGCGCTGTTTTAGAAAGCCAACGACAAAGGAATGCAGGTGTGAGTTGTGGGGGATGGGACCTGAACAAACTATTTCTGGTTCTGACCTGAGTTTTCTGCTTCCTGGGCCCCCACTATTGGGAACTCCAGCCACAGGTTCCCTCTGCCATGAATTCTACCGAATTCTCTCCACCAGGGTGTGCTATGACTGAAACCATAAGAAAGATAATCTATTCTTCCCTTAAATTGCCCCCAATGCCTTATTTTTATGGCAGTTAGATTATAGAGTTCTTTAAAAACTCACTATTAAAATCAACCTAGCAGGGGGGCAGGGCCAGAAAAGAATTTTCCATCCAGTCAGCATCTCCCTTTGAACATCTAAATCATCTTCACCTGATTCCAACCAAGCACTCATGGATGTACTTTGCATTTTTAACCTTCTCATCTTCTGAAAACTGGTCATTTGTGTCTAAATCTCTCAAGCAAAAGAGAGAGGGTGGCCAGCTTTTGCCATCTCCAGCGGGAACAAGGTGGTTTAAACTAGAGTTCTTACATACTGGGTGATAATAAAATTAAAACCACAAAAATAACAGTGATAAAAATGAAAAGGAACTATGCACACAGTCTATGAGCTATGTGCTGCATACAAAGAACTCAGCAGTCACTCAGGATTACTCTCATTTTAATGATATGGGGATTTTGATATTTTAATTTTTCTTAACTTTTATAAGAGATAACATGAGGGAGATTCCTAGTGGATGAAATTAAATGGTTTTCTAAGATTTCTTATTTGTTCCTTGTTATATGTGATGTAATTTAAACATCTTCAATATAGTATGATTTTATTAATGGGAATGAACTTGAAATGAATAATCACCTAAATATTTATTTTAAGGATAACATCGAGTAATTTTACTATTAGAAAGTACTCCATGATCTGTGAAGAGGTTTAATTTTTATTTTCAATGGTCTGTAAATACAACAAAAATCCTTATTTTAGCTCTGAGGAAGCCAAGCTTCATTTAGACGACTTGTCTAAACTCCCATGTTGATGTGTGGCTGAGACCTGGTTTATATTAAGGTTTTCACAGTCTCTGGTTACCACCCTTATCCACTCTTTCTGGTGCCTGCACCTAATGTTAAAAATTATGTACTCTGAGTTTATTTTGTACCTGTCCCCAACAAAAAAATTAATATTTGTTTTATACTAAGGATTAAATGATCATCCAGAAATATTTGGGAACCCGCACCTCTCCTACTGCTCCTAAAATTCCCCCTCAGCTCTGTAAGCAGAAAACCTACTACAGTCTCTCTTTCCTATCTGACCCCCTCCCATAGGGTTATCAAAGATCCTCTGCCCCAAATTTCCTTCTCCCAACTCAATCCATTATTCCAGTCCCTAACACCATCAGGCCTTCACCGCAAACACACTAGCTAAGCAGAACAGCTAAACAAGTAGGCTGAAGACCCTCACCAGTCCCTCCTCCCCAGCAAATCTAATCCCGAGTCTCATAATCAGCTTCGCAAAGGACCATCTTGTGTACCCTTCCTTTCCTCCTGCCTACATTTCCTGTGGACCCCACAATACATTCCTTCTTAATATTCCTCCCTCGATGGAACCACTTTATCTGAGCCCCTCAAACCAGCAGGCAGCCCTTGCTAAAACACAGGCCATAACTGCCATAAAAGCAGGTGGACTGCTTCCAGACCTTTTCTTCTTTCCCTGGTTCCGCAGTCCTAATACAGTCTCATCCTCAACTCTGCAGCAGTACACCCACAGCAACCTTCCCTGTCCCTATTCTGTCTCCCGTGGGTATCACAGCTCTTCCCTTCTAGCCTTCCTAACTCTGCTTGTTGTTTTGTCCTAGACCCCAAGCCCAGTGAGCACCTTCTGCTAAGAAAAGGGCAGCTCCTCCTAGGGCAACTAGCAGGCAACCTCTCCTACTGCTGCTGAGATCAAATTCACTCAGTATCATTTCCAGCTCTGTAGCAGGAAACCTGCTGCCGTTGCCCTTTCCTCTATGATACCATGCCCAGGACAAAACAAGGGTTTGTCAAACTAAGAGCTAAAATCAATAAAATAGAAATGAAGAGAATAACACAAAGAATCAATGAAACAAAGAGTTGGTTCTTTGAGAAAATCAACAGAAAAGACAAACCCTTGTCCAATTAAAAGGTAGAGAGACAATGAACAAATTAACAAAACCAGAAATGAAGAGGGGGACATAACAACAGACACTGAAAAAATCCAGAGAATGTAGGGACATACTTTAAAGCCATGTATACTACCAAACTGGAAACTCTAAAAGAAATGAATAATTTTCTCTATAGGTAGCAATTACAAAGGTTAAATGAAGAGCAAATAAACAACTTACATAGTCCTGGATCCCCTTGTGAAATAGAAGCTGTCATTAAAAGACTTCAAACAAATAAAAGACTAGGGCCAGATGGTTTTAGAGCAGAATTTTAGCAGGCTTTCAAAAAAGAGTTAATGCCAATACTTCCCAAATTATTCTAAAAATTAGAAACAGAAGTAGCATTGCCCAATACAATTTATGAGGCCACAGTTACCCTGACACACAAATCACAGAAAGACTTGATAACAAAAGACAATTACAGACTGATTTCCCTTATGAACATAGAAGCAAAAATACTCAGTAAAATATTTGCAAACCAAATTCCAGAACACATTAAAAAGATCATCCACCATGAAAAATTAGGCTTCATCCTAGAGATACACATATGGTTCAATATATGAAAATCAGTAAATTTAAACTACCAGGTTAACAAACTGAAAGAAGAAAAGTACAGGATTATTTAATTAGATACAGAAAATGTCTTTGACAAAATCCAACATCCCATCATGAATAAAGTCCTGGAGAAATTAGAGATACAATGAACATATCTAACCATAAGAAAGGCAAGTTGTAGCAAACCTATAGCCAACATCAAGTTAAATGGAAGAAACTCAAAGAAATTCCACTATAATCAGGGACAAGATTGCCATTCTCTCCATATCTATTCAAAATAGTACTTGAAGTCTTAGATAGAGAAATAAAACAACTGAAGAAGATCAAGAGGATAAAAGTTAGAAAAAAAGAAGTCGAAGTATTGTTATTTGCAAATAATATGATGCTATATATGTATGACACTAAAAATTCCACCAGGTACCACCTGCACTACCAGCAAAAATACCTGGATACAAAATTAAATCACAAAAACTAGTAGCCCTCCTCTATACAACTGACAAAAAGAAAGAGAAAAAAATCAGGGAAATAACACTTTTCACAGTAGCCACAAATAATACAAATTATCTTGGCATAACTCTAACCAAGCTAGTGAAAGACCTGTATGATAAAGACATCCAGTCTTTGAAAGAAGAAATTGAAGAAGATATTAGATGATAGGAAGAACTCCCAAGCTCATGAGTCAGTAGGGTTAACATAGTATAAATGGCCTTGTTATCAAAACCAATCTACAGATGCAATGCAATCCCCATGAAAACTCCAACACAAATCTTCACAGAACTTCTAAGGACAATTCTCAACTACATATAGAAAAATAAAAACATAAGATATCTAAAACAAACCTATACAATAAAAGAACTGCTAGAACTGTCATTTCTAGTTTCAAGTTGCACTACAGAGCTGTAATAATAAAAAACCTCAATGGTATTAGCATATTAAAAATGTCAATGAATGATATCAAATTGAAGACCCAAATGTAAATGCGTACAACTATGCACACTTTATTTTTTTAAGAAGCCAGAAATATACACTGTAATAAAAAATAGAGAATCTTCAATGAATGATGCTAGCCAAGCCTGACGTCTACATAAAGAAGAAGGCAAATAGAGCCATACCTGTCACCCTGCATAAAACTCAAATCCAAGTGGATCAAAGATCTCAACATAAGAATACCTTTGAACTCATTTAGCACATTAGATGACTTTCTGAACAGAACACCTATGCCACAGGCACTAAGATCAACAATTGATAAGTAGAACCTCATGAAACTGCAAAGCTTCTGTTAGGCAAAGGGCATGATCATTTGGACAAAGAGGTAGCCTACAGGATGGGAAAAGATTTTCACCAACTCCACATCCATTAGAGAACTAGTATCCAAAATATATAAAGACCTGAAAAAATAGACCCCCCCAAACAAAACCCAAATAATTCAACTAAAAATGGGAAACAGATCTAAACACAGAATTCTCAACAGAGGAATGTCAAATGGCTGCTAAACACCCAAAGAAATGTTCAACATCCTAAAGCATCAGGGAAATGCAAATCAAAACTACTTTGAGATTCCATCTTTCACCTCTCAGAGTGGCAAAGATTAAAACCACAAGTTCATGCTGGTGAGTATATGGAGCAAAAAGAACACTCCTTCATTGCTGGTGGGAATGAAAACTCATACAACTACTCTGGAAATCAGTATGGCAGTTCCTCAAAAAGCTGGGAATCAATCTACCTCAAGACTCAGCTATATCATTCTTGGGTAGATACCCAAAAGATACTTTATCCTACCAGAAGGACACTTGCTCAATCATGTCCATCGTGACCTTGTTAATAGTAGCCAGAAACTGGAAAGAACCTAGATGTCTCTCAATAGAAGAATAGATAAAGAAACTGCAGTACATTTACACAATTACTCAGCTATTAAAAACAGTCACATTATTGAATTTTTAGGCAAATTGATGAAACTAGAAAATATCCATAATGAGGTAACTCAACCCCATAAAGGTAAATATGATATATATTTGCTTATAAGTAGATATTTGCCATTAAATAAATAAGAAACAACATACAATCCTTATACCCAGAGAGGTTAAGTAAAAAGGAGCAGTCTAGGAGGTCATAGATCTCCCTGGGAAGTTGAAATAGAACAGGTTTTACAGGCAGATAGGGTTAGGTGGGGAAAAGAGTGGGAGAGACCAGGTCGAGGGAAGGAGAGTTGTGGAGGAGGAAGAGAATACAGATGGGATAGCTAGAATTGGTGGGGATTTGGGAAACGGTGTGGAAACCTAGTCCAACAGAAACTTTCAAATGTATAACGGTGTTCCTAATGAGGACTCCTAGTAATGGGATATACTGAGTTTCAACTTTCTCTTTTCTAGCATCTCTTGGTGCTAGGTAAGGCTTCCAGTGGTTGCACTAGATTGAATTAAATTGAGTTCTTGGCCAAGGAAGTTCCATGGAAATTCACAAACAACCCAGGCTATTGTGAAAACAAAAAGTTGCTCTCTGCAAACTGACAGTTGAGCCCAATTACTGAGAACAATACCTACCATACACATTCAACTTGGAGAAGTTGAGCTCTTGCCTACATGGACCCCTCACCTTTACCTTCTAACCTCATTGGTGCAAAAAGGCACTCTACAGGCTACTGAAAGAAAAACATAGACAGCCACCCAGCCATGAAAACCTTTGACCTACAATTTGTTCTACCTACAAAGTATGCTAGGGCAGTGAAGGCACAAAACTTATGGGAATAGCCAACCAATGTCTGATTTGATCTAATGCTGACCCCTTGAGAAGGATCCCATAACTAATACTACCTGGAAAACCAGAACAAGAAATTAGAGATCCCAGAAACCTAGGGTAAAGTGTTAACAGCAGTACTGGTCAAAAAAAAAAAAAAAAAAAAAAAAAAAAAAACTCAATAAAATAATTTCTAATTACATTCATCTATATTCATATCAATGCCTTATCCAATCACAATCAGAATGGCTTCTTCTGGCAAGAGGTGTGAACAGATGCAGAGACCCACAGTCAGATTTTATGCTCAGGGAATTCCATGGAAGAGGAGGTGGGAAGAGAGTAAAACCCAGAGGGGATGAAGGACATCAGGAGAACCAAGTACTCTGAGTCAACTGAACAAGGTGCATATGAGCTCACAGAGACTAAAGCAGCAAGCACAAGGCCTACATGGGTCTGTAGCAGGTCCTCTGCTTATAAACTATAGCTAATCATTTAGTATTTTTATGGAATGCCTGATTGTGAGAATGAGTGGGTCTCTGAGTCCTATGGTTGCTCTTGAGACTTTTCTCCTACTGGGTTGCTCTCTCCAACTTTGATATACTTTTTGCCTTATCTTATTATATCTTGCCTTGGCATAGTTGGTTATCATCTTTTAGAATGTTGTTCTTTTCTAATGAGAGACAGAAAGGGATTTAATCCGGGATGCAGGGACAAGGGAGGGGACATGTAGAGAGACTATAATCAGGACATATTGTATGAGAAAAGAATTTATTTTCAATAAAAGGAAAATATTCTGAGTCTTATATATCCCAAAACAGTTTTGAATTTTTGTGGAGCCAAGGATGACCTGGAATTCCTGATCCTTCTGCTCAGTTCTCAAACCCTGAGATTAGTCATGTGTCACTATGCATGTGCTGCTTGGAGTCAAACCCCGACTTTTGTTCAGGTGAGGAAACACTCTAAACAAATGGGTGATATCTTTCATTCAATCATCAAACATTTTAAAGTGAACCTCACTCTAGAGAGTGTTTCAACTTGTAGATAATTCAGGTATGATGTTCGTAAAGACAATAAAGCCATAGGGATGCCTGGACAGACGTGCATTATATTTAAAGGAACAGTAGAACATAGATAAATCTCCCATAAGATGCTTTGGCCCGTTTGTACCATTCGTCAATTAAAAGCAAATGGCCAATGAGCTGAAGCAGAAAATAGGAGGTAGGACATTTGTAGGAAGAAAGAGGATTCTGGGAAATAGAGATAAGCGAGAGATGTGAGAGAGCCATGGGGGACGAGATGAGAGACAAGATGGAAGATATACATAGGACAGCTGGAAGAGGAACTCAGAGAGATGCTGAAGAAGATGTAAAGGGGATAAGAAGGAAGAGGCAGACCATGACTGAAGGAGAGGTAACTAACCAAGGGGTAGACATAAAATAGATTAAATGCTTAAATAAGAACTCGTCAGGGAGTGAGCTATAGGTTATGACGTAGGCATTTAATAACTAATTAGTCTCAGAGTCATTAATAGGAAATAGGGATTGTGTACCTGTTTAGAAATAATTCTTTGGGACTATTACAATCTTCATTGTCAGAGGTTCAGTCCGCTAGCAGAACACCAAACACGAGTCAGCAGTGGCAGTCCAGGCTACCTGGCAAACACTAAACATGATTCAGTAGCAGCGGCTCAATCCAGAAGAAACTGTGATGCCCCACTGACAGGCACAAGTTTGTACAGGCAGCAAGAAGCAACTGAAACACTACCAGAAGTTCTTTGGTGTGTTTCTCTCTAAGAACTCAGAACAAGTGAAGATCAGCAGAGAAAACAAGGCAAACCAATGCAAGAGTATTGTCAGCGACCAGTGCAGTGAACCCTACCAACAACCAGCAAAGAGTTGCAAGAGAATCATCTACTGTCTGTTGGGTTATACTTATACACTTTCCAAACATCGTGCACGCTCTCAAACATCGACTCCAACAAAGCATCACATGCCTTTTCACCAGGATGCTTCCAGAAAAACACTACATGTCTGTTCTCAGCAAAACATCCTCTCATAGGACAGTTTCCAGAAAAACATCACATGGCACAACCAAATCCCCAACAAAACCAGAAATCCCCACTTCATATGTGTAACAAAATAGCTTGAATAAAATTTCACTATATGCAAATATCATTTGTGTTTTCATAATAGACTGGGAATGAATGCATAAAAGAAATAAGAAAAGTCTATACCCACAGTTGGTTTTTTGTTTTGTTCTGTGCTACAGATGGAGCATCTAGTCAAACACATAGATAGATTCTTCAAGATTTTAAGAGAAGTCACATGACCCAGACTGTGCTCTGGAAAACATCCTGGAGGCTTGTTTTAGAATGCTAGGAGCCTTAAGAAGTCACACACTCTGTTGCAATACTAAAGTAAAGCAGCATAAGGAATGGACTAAAGTATTGGCAAAAAGAAATGAATGAGAGAAGAGAACAGAGAGACAGACAGACAGACAAGAGGGCTAAAATATCCAAGTTACTTGTCTGCTGAAGGTATATGTTCTATAACACAGGAGATAGAATTCTCACGTGCCAGAATGAAGCAGGTTTTCCACAGGATTAGGTGGCAAGGTTGCTGACCATGATATACTCTGCTACTGTGATTAATCAGCTTGACCTTCTCTGTATGATAAGATGTTAAGCCTCATGTTATCCCTGGAGGAAATGGATTGCATAGGATTATATAAGGAAGATGCTTGAAGAAATAGCGAGGCTCCAAAGCAACAGCTACCGAAGAGTTTAAAAAGTGGACTGAGAAGATTTATGAGATATGTTTACTCTTCTTTCAAGAAGGATGGGGATAAAATCATGGAAGGTATATAAAAATCTAAAAACAGATCAAGAGGGAATAGCCTCAGGGAAAAGAAATACGACAGAAGAAAAATATCAAGGCAAGAAATATGAATATAGCATTTTTTCTCAACTGTGAACATAATCGCATAGGCATTATTTATATCTGAAGATTGATCAATTATACATACATTTTATAGGAGTTTAGGAGATTAAGTACCATAATAAATGGATGTCCACATTGTCCTCAATCAATATCCAATAGGTAAAACCGAGGGGAAAATATGTATACTTTCTATGTATATTATTTAACAAATGAGTCAATTGCAGATTTCGTAAACGAAAGTACAGAGCACGGCCTGGTATGTGGAAGACAACCAGGTCTTTTGGAAGTAGTTTTGTAAGGCTTCTTAGAACTTAAACATATATCCTCGTATCATTTAAATAAAGTAATTAAAGTTTAAATAAAATTTAAAACAAAACAAAAAAGGTAATGGTTTGGGAACTACCATGGGAATTATGAGCTGCTACAAAGCCTTTGATCCAAGAGCTGGGAGTGGGGGAAAGAGCGCAATATGTACTTGCTGGCATCTGAGTGAGGCATGGAATGAGAAGATGATGCTCTGCCAGCACGAGAGTGAACACAGAGAAGCTTGCTCACCAGAACTTCACAACTCAAGAAAATGGGAAGGAAAACATGCGGTGAAGGAAATAATAGTAATAATAATATAGCAGGGTGAGCAAGATAGCTTAACAAGTGAGAACACTCACTTCCAAACCTGGTGGTTTAAGTTCAGTCCTCAAAACTTACATGGTAGAAGGTGACAACTGACGCCTGCAAGATATCCTCTAACTTCCATGTATGTAACACACACACACACACATACACACTCATGCACAAAGAATAAATACATAAACATTAAAATGTATATTTTTGTAACTTAATGGTAAATGGAATTTTAGGCAGAAAATTACTGGTGAAATAAATCTTAACACAGTCCTGAGGCTACATTTGATGCTGACATATGAAACATCTCAAATATGACCATGACAGTCCTAAAGCCTGTGCAAAACAAATATCTCTCCTTTTTGGCAAGCAATAGTGATAAGCATAATAAGCCAGCAGGCTGCTGAGTGACTAACAACATTCATGGAATGTTACCTGACAACAAACACAGGGTGGCAATTTAAAGTAACAGAATTCGTGTCTTCAAGCCAAAATATTAGTTATTTCTAAATATAGGACACATTTCCCTGACTTCTTATGCTCATAGCAGGTAGCCAACATTGGCAGGGCCAGGGCAAATGGGAATTTCTTTGCCTCCAGCAAGAACAAGTTTGTTCTGGCATGCCAAGCAGTCCGTGACTGAAGGACACACAGAACTCCTTGGTGGTACTTTTGGGACTTATCATTTAAAAGCAACTCTGACCTCATAATTGAATCAAGACAAGAAGAGTCAGAGGCAATTCAATTTCAATCTACATGGTCTGAAATATATTGAAATATTTCTTAGTGACTAGGCCATAAAGGTCATAAATTACCATATTTAAAGATAGCAAACTCAGGATGTACTACTTGGTTTGCTAAGTAGGAAAAGTGCTCACCCAGTTCACACAAATCCCTGAGCGTCGCCTGGAGCACATTATATGTCCTGGTGATCACAGCACTCTGGAGGACAAGAAGCTAAAAATCACTGGTGGCTATGGAATGTGTTTGGGGCCAGCCTGTGCTGTAGAGACTCTTGTTTCATAAACAAAAGCAAAAGAAAGGGGGGAGGGGAAAAGCAGAAGAGAAAGAGAGAGAAAATAAGGAAGAGAGAAAGAACTAATCGGTGATTTAAAAATCCTCAGACCTTGAGATTCCCACTATTTCACCCTGATGTCATCTCAGTACTGAACCGTTAATTGCTGGAGAATCCTTTATATATGATAAATTCATTCCATACTTAAATTGTTGTTGATGAATTCTATAGCTTTGAAACTACTGAAGTATTCTTAATCAAATAAATCAGCATAGTCTCTCCCGTACTGTGCTTTCTGCACTTTAAGGAATGCCCAGCCCCTGTGGGACACTTCCTTGTGCCTCATGCTTTGTGCACTTTAAGGAATGTCCAGCCCCCTGTGGGACACGCTTTCTTGTGCCTCATGCACATTTTTTCTTCCTGAACACCGCTTTCTGACTTTTTCTGATTAACTTTGTTTTTTACATTGCCTCTCAAGGGAAAAAAAAAAAAAAAGAGAGAACAAATAAATTCAAAGTAGTGGCTAGCTCAGCCTTTCTCAAACAAAGGTGACTTGGTCACTCTCTTTTCTCCCAAATTGTATCTTAGTTGTGGACTTTTACTCATGTATGCTTCTAACGCAAATGATTCCCACAGCAGAGTATCGACACCCCAAAAGGTCAGTTAATAAACACATCACTTGGCTCCATCTTCAGTTTCCATTTCTGTGGGTCGGGCATGTGGCCCAAATTTTCTCTGTTCTTAGGAACTCGTGGGTGATGAGGGTTGTTCAGTTAGGGAACTCACCTGAGAACATGAGATCTGATAGTTCTATCTCTAACTATAATGACTTTTAGTCCACATGTCTAATGTACCTTATAAGTATGCTGTGGGTGCAGGCAATCTTATTGTAATTATTTTTAAATAATGAAATATTATATATATTAAAATGTAGTTAATTATAAAAACGTAATTCATTCATCACCTAGAATTAATACAACTGAATATTTTAAAATCAGATTCTTTGAGTGGCATTTTTGACATTCAAAAATGCAAAGGCATTTTTATTCTATTTATTAAGTGAGTTGAAACGTTGATGTGTAAAGAAAGCAGGCCTAAGACTTCTCCAATAACACTAAGTGTTCTGTCGTCATTATCTTAGATACTCTGTACCGTACTTCAAACTAAACGTGCCCATTACACACATGAACATGCAAAAATTAAGACATATGCCCAAGATTACAGAGACAGAAAATGTTTAAGCTATATATCAATCACCTTCAGGTATTATACCAGGAAAATTTATGCAGTTTTATGATACCACATTAAATGTCAAGGTATGCCTGTGTTAAAAAAAAAAATGATGCAAATGAGGAAGGAAATATTTCCATTTTCTTCCTGCCAATTCTTCTCCCTTCTCTTTGCTGCAAGCTAGAGACGCCTAGCATTACCTCCCAGATATGGGAATCCATCCACTCAGAGTTAGTACCTAAGAAATAAGTAACTGATGATTACAGTGTCACAGGTCAACAGAGAAGACAAAGGAGAATGTTTCATGTGAGGACTATAGGTGAACACACACACACACACACACACACACACACACACACACACACACTTGTTCCTGTAACTTCTGTTACTTGTACTATGAGTTAAACATCATGAGCAGATGAATAAGGAAAGCCATAGAAAACTGCTTCTCTCAGCCTATTTTTTGTTGCATATTTGTTATATAAAGTAAAAAGAATAAACTAAATCTCACTTGTCATTAAGTCGTACCGACAGTGAACTTTTATTTTCAGTGCAAAGAGCTGAATCTGGGGCCCTCATGCGTGCAAGTACAGTGCTTCACTGATAAGCTACAGCCAAGCCCACTGTTTACTCTTTTTGTGGGGAACCGGTTTCATCAAGCCTAGACTGGGCTTGAACCTGCTATCTTCTCATGTCAGCCTCCTGAGTAGACAGTATCACAGCTCTTACTCTCGTTGTGAATGTAACGCTCTTTGCTTGTTTTTGGAAAATATAAAATGTAATAATGACATATACTAAAAATGTATATTTAAACACTAAAATCATTTTAAGGAGTGTTTTTATCACCTGGATCAGAACTTTAAGAAACCCGCGACAAGGTCTCGTAAAGCAAATGTGTGGACAGAACTATAAATTTGAAGAAAGGATTACTTTCTAGTATGTGGATCAAGTTTAAGATTTGAATTAAGTAAGATTCACAACTTAGAGATGTTAGCAGTCAAATATATGAGCACAGTAACCATAAAGAGTGTTGAAGCAACTTGATCCTTGGACTTCCTACCTCTGAGGAAGGAGAGTTGATTGGCTGGCTGTCAAGGGGACATGGCTCATATCCGTCTTTTTAGCTTCAGTGTGCACTCCAATATCAACGAATGAAATGCTTGTATTCATATATAAAGGCAAAAAGTGAAAGATGAACATGGGTTTTGTAGGACCGTGAAAGGTGGCCTGGTTTCTGGTTGAGTTGAGATTGGAAACCCCAGGGAACTTCAGGGATGGTAGACATTTTGTCATGCTCCTGGCCACCAGGATCCTGGCACGAGGTCATAGCCCTCCATAGATTCGTGGCCATCAGTCATGTAAGGGCAACACCCCAAGCCCCTCCACAGGTAGAGGACATGACCACAGGTCACATAGCCTCAAGACAGATCTTCATTTTAATGATGAGCCTAAAGACCCGGAATCTTAGCCAATAAGCTCCCCCTCTTAGAAACTCCTCCCTGCAAAAGTTATTTAACCTCAGGCCCACCCTGAGAACTGGGATACGATTTTTACTCATCTACTTTCCGCCATGACAATAAATGTCTTAAAACAATGGACTGTCTCTTTTCATCAGAATTTGCCATGGGAAGCAGTGGAGAGAGTTTTCACCTAAAGAGCCGGCCATTTAATCTCCCATGGAAGGCCTCTCAGCGCTCCCAGCCACGACCACCAAGCCAAGCCAGCTGCCGACCAACAAGCCAAAGACTCTCTCCTGTGGGACCAGCCAGTGGTGCTCTCCTCTCTTTTCCCTTTGGCCTGCATTAGCACCAGCCTGTGGGTCCCCACTCCATTCTCAGCTCTTCGGCAGCTCCCAGCAGCGCCTGGGTGCCCAAGAGCCTGATAGCAGGTACGGGGACACCCAACCCAGCTCTTGCATCCCAGGGACCTCAGACTGTGCTTTCCCACCCCTAGCGTGGTGTCCCATAGGACACCCGCATGCATGGAGTAAGCACAGTCAAACTTTCCAAGTCCTGCCTCCCCAAGCGGCCCGAGCCCTGTGGAGGAGCAAACTCCATTAACCCTACAGGGTTTTGAACAGGGTGACTGAGAAAGGGACAGTGAGATAAAATGTAAGATTTAGTGTTGGGGATTTTGGAGGAAGGGGAAATATGAGGTTTGATCTTAAGACATATTTAGTTGAATATTACCCATCTGTCATATGATTACCCAGGAGGTAAGACATGTGGACAGAGTTTGCAGAGACATGCTGTTTAAATAAAGAGTGATTTAGTGCCGAAAGGTAAATCCAGAGGGTGGTATAAATACAAGGATAAAGAAAAGGGTGTGAAACTGATTGTGTAGTGAAGTAGACATAGAGTGTAGAATAGAAGTAAGGCAAAGAAACGACAACCAGAGTAAAAGGAGCCAAGCCAGGTACACATGGAAACTGGGAGAGGTATGAATATTGATGAAAGGAAGCTGCATCCTTCCTGGCTGGACCATAATATTGACATGTTCTGCTTCAGGTGTCTTGGCAAGATCTAAGCTCAATGAACGGAAGGAAATTAGTTGATGCATACATTCTAATCTATAGGTTTGGCTTAACAAGTCTGCTTTCTAAACATCTTTCTACAAGGTTGTTGTGACATAAGCAACCAAATCCCTCTGTAAAGTAAAGCATAGATACAGAGACAGAAGAACAAAATGAGGATGGTCAATGCCAACCATCATCTAACTCCAGCTTCATCATCAGGAAAACATACACAAATCCTTATTGAGGGCAATTCTACAGAATACCTGGCTGATAAGCAGTGCTCAAACAACCAAGGGCCATAATAAATACAGGAAAGCCTGAGACATGGGGATTAAAGAGACAGGATGGACACATTTCACATGAATCCTTAGCTGCAGTTCTCAGATTGAAAAACAAAAGCAAAGCAAAACAAAACAGAGAAAGAAAAAAGAATAAAAGAAAGAAAGAAAGAAAGAAAGAAAGAAAGAAAGAAAGAAAGAAAGAAAGAGTAAGAAAAGTTAAAAACATGTAAATATAACATGGGTTTCTTCAATATTGTCATACTAATTTTGTTTTATTAATAGGAAGAAATGTAACATACTAATGTAACATAGTCACTGAAGAAATGGTAAAGTGGAACAGACTATAGATAATATATAGAAAGTGCTCAACTTTCCTATGGAGATAAAACTCTTCTAATAAATAAAAGTCTATTAATATAAAAATGGAAATTCTCAACCGGCCCACAGAGGTTGGTTGGAAGACAGCCAGAGGCAACAGGTCCTGCCTACCACTATGATGAGCAAGTATGTTGTGGAGATATGAGGGAGAAAGAGAAGTGAAGTGGTTTGTGTGCTCTGAAGAGAGGTCTGATGAGATGGTGGTAAGGAACAGCCTGATGCATGTGACCTGTCTTACAACCTGTGGCCATGGTGATCTCCTGACCAGTGCTGCTGCCAACAGCCACACTCCTACAACAGCAGGGGTCTGTGTCAATGTCCATGGCCCATGTTACCACCAAAGGCCATGTGGTCATCTGTGGCGTGGGCTGCCACCTGAGGCCATGTTGATGTGCAAGGACTTCTCTTGGCTTGCTCCACCTGTCCTCACTGGCTATCTCATGCTACATAGTTGTCCCCTGCCCATCACCTGGGCATTATGGGAGAGCTGGTAGGCCAACTCAGTAAGACCCAGATCCAGGGCTTTGAGTTGGCCCACCACAAAATCTACCCCATCTATGAACTCCAGGAGCATATGAGGATCTGTTCCTGCAGAACCAACACTGTAGGATCTCCATGACTCGGGATAACGACAGGATATCCAAGAGGAATCTTTGTTAGGGTCCACTATTCATGTTGTAGCAGAAGCCAGAGCCTCGAACTAGGCCAATGACAGTGTACATTTGCAAGTGGAACTGAACAGAGAAAATGTATACTGTACTGTCCATGGTGAAATGTTTCTGGTTGTTTGTTTATTTTTATTGTCTTTTGCAGGGGAGGTTACAAGGGTGGAGGGCAGATATGGAAAGACTAGGAAATGAATGATATTGGGGTGCATAATGTGAAATTTACAAAGAATCAATAAAAATTATGAAGAACCAAAAGAATTTGAAAGAGAGTAAAAGAAAGTACACAGGAAGATTTGGAGGGAGGAAAGGGAAATGGGAAATGATGTAACTATATTATAATCTCAAATAAATAAATAAATAAATAAAAATTTTAAAAATGGAAAATTTCAAAATATCAAAACTACACCATAACAAAAATGTAAAAGATTATAGAATCTTCATGTATGTAAAACCCTTTTAAAATAAATGAGTATAGATGAAATATATTATGAATAGTGAATCCAGTGGTTTAGTAATTAATAATAATTTTGATGATGATGATGGTGATTAATAATTTTCTTCAGGTGAACCTACAAGAATAAAACTAGCAAAGACTCCTAGTAATGGGGGGTTGCATGGATCTTGGACTGGACACCTTTGGTAACCAGACAAGGCCTCAAGTGGAGGGGTTTAGACATGAACACAAAGGTTTGGACTTGCAGTTTGTCCTCCCTGCAGAATTTTCTGGGACCGGAGCCCAGTATAATCATTATCAGAGAGACTTCATCCAGCAACTGATGGGAGCAGCTGCAGAGTCCCACAGCCAAATATTAGGCAGAACTCAGGGAATCTTGTGGAGTAGGAGAGAGAAGAATTAGAAGAATCAGAGTGATCAGGGACACCACAGAGTCAAGCGACAGGGACTCAAGGGGGCTCACAGAGATCGGGGAGACTATAAAGATCTGAATTGGGTTTTCTGGATATATCCAAAAAGATTCACATGAAGTAGGGGTCAAGCCTGGACTACAGAGTAACAGAGTGAGATTGTCTCAACAAAAGCAGGAAATTTAAGATTTTAAAAAAATGGGTCTGATTAGTTACCACAAACAATTAGGAGGTATTAGAAAGTAATAGTCATTAAGCAAGGCAACCAGACACTGATACAGGCATAATCAAATTAAAAAGAAAAAACAGACAAGGTGGCCTCTCTAGAGGAATGGGATCCACAGGCAGGCAACAGATTCAGGGACAGCTCCCATTTCAGTTGTTGGAGGGCACACATAAAGACCAAACTGCACTTCTGCTACATACTTGCAGGGAGCCTAGATTCAGCCCATGTTCATTCTTTGCTTGGTGCGTCTGTTTCTGGGAGCCCCCAAGGATTCAGATTAGTTGACTCTGTTGGTGTTTCTGTGGAATCCTTCCCCCAACACCTCCACAAGACTCCCAAGCTCCATGTACTGTTTGGCTGTGGATCTCTATCTGTTTCCATTCGTTGCTGGGTAGAGCCTCTCAGAGGACAGTTAAGGTAGACTCCTGTCTGCAAGCATAACAAAGGATCAGGGTTTATTTAGTTTTTGCCCATGGGGTGGATCACAATTTTGGCCAGTCATTGGTTGGTCATTTCATCCTTCTCTACTTTATCTTTATTCCTGTACATCTTCAGTGAGAGAGAATGCACCTAGTCATGCAGTGAATTGGTGTGCAGGGGTACATCGGAGGTGTGGGCAGGGGGAGTAGGTGGGTGACCCAGAGGGACTGTCCCTTCTCAGAGGAAAAGACCAGGGGTAATAGAGGAAGAATATGTGAAGGAGTACTGGGAGAAGAAGGGGGGGGGACTTATATTGGAATGTAAGTGAATAAATAACTTAATAGTAATTAAGAAAGCATAGACAACCCCTAACTCTTTCTTCCCAAAAGCCACATACACATTTGGAAACCTGATTTATGACAGAACTAGTCTCAGTGTGAATGGTGAAAGGATAAAGGTTCTAATAAAATACTGGGGTTGTTTATTTTTATGAGGTCATAAGATGAAAATTTTTTTCTCACATCACATACACAAACCACTTATATAAACACAGGCAAAAAAGCTATAAAACCTTTGTAAAGATAACATAGAAATTCATTTTTGTGTTGTTAGATAGGAAAACGTTATCTCAAAAAAGAGGGGAAAAAAACACACTAAAAAATGATTAATAGAATTTCAAGACACCAGATGATAACAGAGAGAAAATATAATGCATATTCCAAACTAGAAGGCAGATCCAGAACATTTTAAGTAGTCTTGTAGATCTTTTAAAACTGTACATAACCACCCCCCGAAAAATGACATCAAAATCCTACAATAAGGCAATTCATAAAGTATATCATTATGGGAATTTGAATGGCCCCACAGGCTCGTACATGTGAATGCTGGTTTCCTATTGGTCAACTGGTAGGGAAGGAATCAAATGTGTGACCTTTTGGGGGAAGGGACATGCTTTGAAATTTCAAAAGCCTATGTGATGCCAGAGCTGTTCCCTTTAACCATTCCCAATTAGTTCTCTGCCTCATGGTTGAGTTTCAAAACGTGAGCTTTCAGATATTATGCCATGACTTTCTGCCTACTGTCATGCTGTCTTCTACATGAGAACAAATTCTAACCCTCTAAAATGACAAGTCCCAAATAAACACTTTCTTCTGTAAGTTGTCTTGGTTACACTGTGTTATCAGCAACAGAAGAGTAACTAAGACCATCACCAAACATGGAAGTCTGGCAGTACCAAGTGCAAATAATATGTAGTGTAAAGGTCATCACAGCATCTCAGGGTTTCCTGAGAAAGGCAGTGAAGGAATATGGAGTCAGGGATTGGGGCCAAAGCTCCTTTTTTTTGTTGTTATTGGATACTTTATTTATTTACATTTCAAATATTATTCCCTTTCTTGGTTTCCACTCTGGAAACCCCCTATCCCAACCCCCTTCCCCTGCTTCTATGAGGGTGTTCCCTCACCCACTCACACACCCACCCGCTCCTGCCTCACAGCCTGGCATTCCCCTACACTGGGGCATCAAGCTTTCATAGGACCAAGGTCCTCTCCTCCTATTGATGCCTGACAAGGCCATCCTCTGCTACATATGCGGCTGGAGCAGGAGTTTCTCCATGTGTACTCCATGGTTGGTGGTTTAGTCCCTGGAAGCTCTGGGGGTTCTGGTTGGTTGATATTGTTGTTCTTCCTATGAGGTTGCAAAATCCTTCAGCTCCTTCAGTCCTTTCTCTAACTCATCCATTGGCGACCCCATGCTCAGTCCAAGAGTTGGCTGCAAGCGTCTGCCTCTGTATTTGTAAGGACTGGTAGAGCCTCTCAGGAGAAATAAAGAAAGAAGGAAAGAAAAAAGAAAGAGAGCTTCAGGATGAAGCTGAAGAAAATTGCACCACCATTTTATTGTCATTCTTAGTTTTTATACTTTCTTAGGATAATAAGTACATGGTTTGCCAAGCATGTTTACATTCCATAAGTCCATAGCAAGTTCAAGACTGTAGTTCATATCATAAAATGACCAAGAGTTACAGCAGAAATGTTTGTGTGTCTTTCCATTAAGACTAGTACCTGATTAAACATTCATTATCTAGTTCCATAAGTTCATTATAAATTTAAAACAATAATTTTTATGTCATACGCTAGCATGGTTTTTGTCAAGAGGCAAATCATCTGTCTTGTGTCTCATTAGTATCGAAGTTTTGTAGAGGTAAACCAGTTAATACTTTATTTTCTGTCCTTGCAGGTACAATGAATTGTCCATTCCCAGTTTATGGCCTTTAGTTACCAGGTAATGGTCTCACAGCTATCCTAGAAGGAATGTTTCCCTTGGTCATAAATTTGTTCCATGCTTCTTTCTTATCCTAGTGCAATTAGCCCACTATACATGAAGGTTTACAGAGCTCTGTTTGCAGCTTTTAGAGGGCTCAAAATTACTTGTAGAAATTAAACATTAAAAAATCATTGTTAAGAATTATGAAATCATCAATTTGTCTACACAGCATAACTACATGAGAGTACATCTTCATGTTATTCTGCAGAAAATCTGCCCAATAATGTGAGCTAGTGCCCAGAAATCATTAGGCTATGTAATAGTAACAGGAAAAGGTATATCGGCAGCAGGAAGCAATCCTGGGATGAAGTCTTTTGGAATCTTTTGTCTAGAACTCACCTATCACAAGCCATGCAAAAGGGTGGGCCATCTCCAGAAAAGTCACTTGCATGCCTTTAGCCTTTTCTATATGACTTCTGACACTAAAAATAATTCTGGCAAAATTATGGGAATGATACTTAAATTTTAGAAAATTAATTGGCATTCTTTAACAACACTGAGCCTTCAGTTCTACAATTCAGTGTTTATTTACCTCCAGAGAAGTATAGCATATGCTCATTTCACCACAATGTTCGCAATAAGATGGACTGCTTGTGAAGATGTCCAAATAGCCATTAGCAGAATTATCAGTTGTGAAACATTCATATTGTATTGACACTACAAAATAAGAACAAATGAAGTGTTGACTCCTCAAACTATATTAAGAATGAATTTAAGGAACCTAAGGTATGTTCCTTTTATATTACTGCAATAAAATACCATAGTCAAGGAAACTTATAGACAGAATTGTTTATTTGGGCTTACTATTCCAGGGGCACTAGATTCTGTCATGGACAGGAAGCACAGCAACAACTACCAGACTGGAGTGGGATGCTGAGAGCTCACATCTTCAACTATAAGCAGATACATACAGAATGGCATGAGGCTTTGAAAGCTCACAGTTCCCATACCTAGCCAAACTGTGCTACAAATTGGAAAGCATGTATTGAAGCATCAGGACCTACGGAGGACATTTTCACTAAGCCACCACACAGTGTAATAAAAGCTAAAAGTAAATACTAGATGATTGATTACATGTGATGAAATCCTATTTAGATCTCAGAAAAGGTAAACCGTATGTTAGTTTGGCACAGAAAGACATATAGAAAAAAAGTAAAAACAAATAAACAAACAAACAAACCAAGCAGCAGAATGTAAAGAACAAATTTTATGACTTCATTTCTTTTGGTTAGAGATCAAAGGAAATTTAACTTTCTGTGTTATACAAGATTTCATGAGGAATAATATAAATGCTAAGCAAGTGGCATCTGAATCACCAGCGTTCTATTCCTCACACAGACTGTATATCCTTAAGATTATCTCCATACTTAGAGATAGAACTTTAAATTGAAAGGATAGTAGCAATGATTGAGAACTCTAAAACATGACATGCAGTCATGGGATCTACAAGATACACAAAATGGATTTTTTTTTTCATCCATAAAGAACAAAGCTGTGTCATTTAAGATATAACTGAAGGAGTTGAGGGAGTTCGCAGCCCCATGGAGGGAGCAACAGCGCCAATGGGCCTGACCCCCCGCCCCGGTCTTCCTGAAGTTTGGACCACCAACCAAAGAATACACATCTATGGACCCATGGTTCGGACCACATATGAGGCAGAGGACGACCTCGATGGCCATCAGGGAGAGAGGAGAGGCCCTTGGGCCTGAGGGTGTTAGAGGCCCCAGTAAAGGGGAATGTCAAGGTGGGAATAGGGGCATGGGTGGGCCGGTGGGTGGGAGGTGGAATTCCCTCATAGAGGTAGGGATGGGGAGGGGATAGGGAGTTTCCAAAGAGGAGATCCAGAAAAGGGGAAACATTGGAAATGTAAATAAAGTATCAAAAATAAAATAAAAAAATAAATTAAAAAAAAAGATATAACTGAATAGAAATAACTGAAGATAACTAAAACAAATGCCATGTTGTTTCTCTCATTTGTGGTTCTTAGATTTAATATGGATGCAAAAATGTGTGTACAGATGACATGAAAATCTTTATGGCAGCAAAAAGTGACTTAAGGGAAGAGGAGAGTAAAAAGAAGAGATTAAAATTATAATAGATATGATTAATTATGTTAAATTCTTGTATGAAAATGTCTTTAACTCAGTACCATATGCAATGAATTCTCACAGTCTTATGAAGCCCAATATTATGTACAATATAACAATAAAAAAGTAATCTTTTCAGAGGGTCAGGTCAATATTAATTAATTAATTAATATTAATGTGCCTTTGATGGGTAAGAAACACCTAGGACACAAATATTTGAGTATGACTGTGAGTGTTTATCTAGATTAGGTTGATTGAAATGGAAAATATTCCATGAACATGAACTCTAGACTACATGAAGGAGAGAGAGAGAGACAGACAGACAGAGAGAGAGAGAGAGAGAGGGAGGGAGAGAGAGAGAGAGAGAGAGAGAGAGAGAGAGAGAGAGAGAGAGAGAGAGAGAGAGGTGTGTAGCAGCAGATACCACGTAACTGACCAGTTTCCTCAGTGTCCAATTGCCATGACTTTCCCAACATGACAGGCTATGCTGTAAACAATGAGCTAAAATAAACCAATCCTTAAGTTTATTTGGTCTGGCACTTTATAACAGTTATGAGATAAGGAACTATTAGTCTTTACAAAGTAATGCAGTCCTTCAAAAGTAAAACCAGTTTGGCAATGCTCTATTCCTACTCTTTATTTGTAGTAATCACCATAAACCAGCCTCTGCTGTTAAAATCAAGCTGGCCCAGCCTCCCTTTTTCTTGTTATGTAGAACAATTATTGCTCCCTATAGCTTCAAAGCACATTGTGAAGACTAAATTGTCACAGATACTTTTTTTAAAAATAATTTCAGAACAGAAAAGTATATTGAAGTCCACATTTTAAAAGGTATTGTGCCATGCAAAAAATGAAAACATTCCTTGATTTATTAAAGCTTAATGGTATTGTCTAAGAGCAGTAAGCAATAGGACAGCACAGGCTTTTCACAGTCAGGGCTGCAATTTCAATTCGGTGGGAGAGGAAATAATTACTAATGTAAACAAACCATCCTTTAAGGACCTGCTGTGTACTCTATCAAAAGCACATAGAGCAAAATTCCAAGCCACATAAATGTCTTAGAGTACTTATTAGCATCAGGGAGATCTAGGGGCAAGCAGAGAGCTATCAACAGGCAGAAATTAATAAAGATTGGCACAAATTTTAGCTCTTACATTAATGCATGGCTCTTTGGAGAGCAGAAAAAATAAAAGGTATTTTACAGACCCTCTGTTAAGATTTATGCTTCATATAACGTCTGCTGCAGCTAAACATACCGATCCTACTAGAATTTAGTATCATTGTTTCTTTGCCACAGTATAAAAAGCAACTACTCATGTCTTAGAAATGTTTTATAATGGGAAAAAAGTGAATATATTTTTAAAACATAATGCTGCATTTCAATGTCATTCCAAAATCCAGCGTATAAAACCACAAAGCTGAAAGCTGTAGAGAAGTATGTTGTTTTTCTTAGAGAAATGTGGAAAAGTAAAGGACTGCTCTGATTTGCATTTCATTCTTGAAAGTGATCTGTTTGATTTGGGCACAAGCATGAATTTAGTAAGCATGGCTTCAGTCTATGACAGCAAACTGCAGGCGTGGAACTCTATTTACTCAGAATCTGAGCAAATAGCAGCTAAAATGACAGCAACTAAGGTGATGTCTAGTGTTGCCTATCCCATGAAAATCATACCAGATCACATATTTTTTCATGGTTTTGTCAACTCAGTTTAAATAATCTACTTCCTTTAGGTAATCCAGGCAATCTACTTTTGTGTATGTAAATTACACAGGATTAAAAGCTTAGAGACTTGAATTCTTGTCTCTGAACTGATGTGTTACTTTGGGAAGTCATGTTGCCACTCAGGCGTGAAGGAGAGGTGAACATATACCTCTGAAGGAATGTTTTTATCTCTTAGTTTCCAAATTTGATGTCTAGCAGCCACAATAATAGATAATTTTTACAAACACTATTTCTTGAGATTCTATTAATTTTAGACAAATCCTAAAATATTTTTCTTTAAAAATAAATTTATCAAGCTCATGCTGATTCATAAGTAAATTTCAAATCAACAATCCACATGATTTTAAAGGTCCTTTTTAGCTCCATGATTCAATGAAACATATTTTTTATAAAAGCTATAACTTAGGCTATAACTTAGAAAACAATCATTTTAGGATCATAAAAGACTTTGATTGAGATTGAATACTAAATAAGAGACTGTCTAAAAATGATAAGGGTGTTCATTTAGTTCTATGAAATGATTCAAATATGTTAGTAAACAGGAACATTGAGAACCAGGGAAATTTCATGGTCAGCAACTACTTGCAACACAAGCATGTGGACCTGAGTTTGGATCCCCAGGATTCAAGTTGTAGCCAGGTATGTCACTAAACACATTTATTGTAGAGCTGAGGAAGCAGAGGCAGGAGCTCTTAGAGGTTCACTCACCTGAGAAGTTAGCCATAGAAGCAGGATCTGCATCAAGTGAAAGACCTTGTATCAAAAAAAAAACAAAAACAAAACAACAACAAAAAAAACCCAATAGGTACAAAACACATAGCAAAGATACATACTCACGTCCCTTGCCAATGCGTACACACACACATACACAAACACATGCACACGCAATGCACACACAGACACACAAATACACACTTACACAAATACACTCACACATGTATACCCACATAGTTCTCCTCACGTGCAGAGTACACATACACATAAATATGACGGTTACTTTGAAACATACACATAAGGCTAACAAGCATACCTAGAATCCAAAGATTTAATTTACATTAAACAGAAGAAATCAAATCATATTTTATATAATTCTATATGGATCAATGAAAGCTTGTAAATTAAATTTGACATATATTTATGCAGATTTTATAAGCATAGCGATTTCAGCTTTTCCCTGCTTATTAAAATGTCTTAATTTCACTCCCACATTTTCCTTCCTTTAATCCACATGAATTAGCTACAAAACATATTTTCTTATATTAAACTATCTTCCTATATGGAATTATTTGGCAGAAGCTTATAGAATGCTGGAAACTATTAAAGAGAGAAGTCTGAAGATAATTAATAAAAAGCCCTTCCCAATGCGGCCAATGATGGAAATCAGCCCATTGAATACATGTTTCATTGTGACTTTTCCTAGCTCCTGTATCTAAGCAGTTTTTATATTCATGTATTCATTTATTTTTATACTCAAAGATATTCACTGAATTCTTCTGGAAGTAGCATTCCCATGCGTTTAGTTAAGAAAACTAAAACATAACTTCACACCATAAAGATTGTTACCCAGTCTGCACAATAACTCCTGCAAGCTTCAATTACTGGATATTCAGGTATAGATGTAGTTATCTCTATAACTACACCTCCACATTGAAATCAGCCAGAGCTTAGCATTCTTCACAGAGATAAATAAAAATGCAGTGGAATTATCAGCACCATATTTTTGGGTTCTTTAGTAACACACCTGTCTTAGGTACTCTTTGAGTTCAAAATTAAGAAGGCTGGCCACAGGTGGAAAATTGTAAGTGGGGAAATCCTTTATTTTTGCCTTTATACTGTCCATCATCCTAAAATTCCAATTATATATTTTCCATTTAATTATAGTCTTATCTACGACTAGTCAGTTTTTTTTATTATTGTGTCAACAAGTAGGTATTTTCAATGGTCCAAATATATCACAGAGGAAAAAGTATCCTATTACAAAGGTTGAGATTGTTCTTAAAAGTTTAATTTACCGTATACACATTTAACTAAAGGATAGTTGTAGTAAGGTTTTATTTAATACAAACTATCTAAAATGTACAACCCTCTTACACATAAATAGATCACATCACCTCATCCCTTCTTGTGCACCCGGGTGTTCCGTGACTGGGATAGTGACCGAGGTTACCAACTGCATTTTTGTTTTCGGTACAAGTTTTGTGTCTTCTCTTATCTCGATCTGGTGCAAATAGCACCATCAGCATCATTGATTTATTTTATTTATAAACATTTTCCCAACAGCCATTTCTTACACTAGACTTACACATCAAAGCAAGAATTGTTTTCCGCTCATCTTTAAAGTTCCACAAACATAGTTTTGCACACTGTAGATAAGCTCTGTCCAAGACAATGTATGTGTGTGTGTGTGTGTGTGTGTGTGTGTGTGTGTGTGTGTGTGTGTGTGAGAGAGAGAGAGAGAGAGAGAGAGAGAGAGAGAAGGAAACAGACACAGACAGAAACAGAAACAGACACAGAGAGACAGAGAGACAGAGAGATGGAAATGCTTTTTTGTGCTAATCAGTAGAATATCTAAAATCTATCAAAATAAGAACCATTTAAAATGACACTAAAAACAGAATCTTCAATTTAAATTTAAGTCAAGATGTGTGTAGATGTTACTATATTGGACAGTGTTCTGGAGTATAACTAGTAGAGCTTCTTAAAATTGATTATTTTTTTAGATATTGTGATATGTATAGATGTGCGTGCATAAATATATATGATCTTTGTATTATGTTTTATAGTTCTTTTGCCATTTCCTCCTAGTAGCTGTTTCCAAGGCTTTCAGTAAATTAGAGGGAACAATTGCAGGAGAAATAGCAAAGGCAAAGAAAGAAATCTCAAACAAATGAACTCCAGTCCAGTATTACTTAGCATCTGGACCAGCAATTTAAATCTCTCTACTGATGACCAAACCCTGCCTCATCTTCAGACAGGATGAACATCAGGAATCGGGATGAAGTTGCAGCAAACTTCATTTCTTCTCTGTTACAAGAGAAACAAGCAAGCAAACCAACCGACAAACAAAAAGTACAAAAACCTAAATCAAAATTTAAGAATTTTCTTCCAAATTTCTAAATGGTAAATCTGAGCTCTAGTTCAGGCCAGAGCCTGTGATATCTGCTCTTGATATAATGAATTGGGTATGTCCAATACATACCATAACTTTAAAAATGCATGTACATTTTAAAAATGCAGCTAAAATTCTTCTCTTCTGGGAATGAATTGGGTATTAAATGACAATCACTTTAAGACTGGTTTTAATTTTTTAATCCCAAAATTTGAAATATGCTAAGAATAAAACTTGTATGACTATCGTTGATTAAGAAAACTCCATTTAATTTGATGTTGGCTATAGGATTCAAATAAATTGCCTTTATGAAAAAAAATGCATGTATAATATTTTAGAATTTTTTGCTGTAAAATAATGAAAACTCAAGCAAATCATTATTATATGTTATATATGTTATATATTATATATGTTATATATGTTATACATATTATATATGTGTTATATATATATTATATATATATATAAAACCTAAGCTTATTAGAAATTATAAAAATCTAACAAGATGATTCATAACCTAAGGTTCTACATAGGCAAATTTATTTTCACGAATCAATGTACCTAAAATAAAATGTTCAAATTAAATATTTCTACATTAAATTATTCCTAGCATATCATTTTCTCAAAATACTATTTTGTTATTTATAACAAATAGGCAAAATCAGTCATCTGGCAATATTTTAAGATACTCTTTACATTATCTTTGAAAAATAAAATCATGCAACTTACATTTGCCTTTCTGGTGTTTTTCCATTATTATTTATAACAAACTCCTCTGACTCTAGTTGTTTAGATTCCAAAAACTGTGCTAAAATATGTGCATGTTTCTTAGATCTTATATCTTCAAAGCATTTTCAACTCTTATTCAAGAAATCTACTGAAACTAGGGTGTCAATGTAGCCCAAGACTCAGGGCAATATCATGGTTTTAAGAGGTGGTATCCATGGTCACAAGAACACACTTACTGTCTTCTGATGTCTATAAATAAACTCTGGTTTCTTTAAAATGTCCACAAGACAAAGCTCTTATTTGAAATCATCTAATTTATTAGTTTAAAGCTACATTTTAGAAATGACATTTATTTCATTACTTAAAAATCTTCAAACATCTTATGATAAAGGAGAAATGTATATAGGTGTTGTATTTACCTCCCACAGCCTCTCTCCTGTTTTCCTTTTCATGCCATATTATCTTTCTAAACTAGAACTGTGTGCTCCATTCTGCATGAGATATTTAATGTTTCTTCTCAGTGTGGCTGGTGAAGGAAGACATGCAAGAGTGTAAATAAGAAGAAACCTTGGGTTCCTTTCAGCCATGATGTTTCTTAGAGTTATCCTCCCTTGGCTTTACTAAACTGTGGTTGCTGAGGCTGTTTTTGTCTCAGCTAAGCATAGACCCTAATTTAGATAATCATAGGATAAAACCCATAGTGACATCCTGCTTCAAACAAAATACTGATACCCTTTCATATAGACAGGACCACAGAGACACACTGCATTTAACACCAGCCAGTTGCCTAGAATTGAACTCTATTATTTCCGATGTCACACTCAGCATAAACAGTAAAAGGCAAATGAATCGAAAGAGAACCACAAAAATCTTTGTTTTTTACGCTGTACCAAGAAAAGTGGCTGTATCAGAAAAAAATAATTTTATTAAATGTATCAAGATAATAAGCCATGTGTAGCATGTTGTTCATTTAAGAATTTTTTTCTTTTAGATTTAACATTGTGGTTTGATTTAGTTCATGTTTATTGAGCAGTTTCATTAGAGAAATGATTTCTGCAAATATATCATGCTACAGTGTGCTATAGAGGCCTCATTCTTGCTTCAATGATGAGAGAGAGAAATAGAAATAAAGAGAAGAAAAGAAAAAGAAAGCGAAAATAGTGTGAATCAGTAAGGTCTTGGAGAAACACGATGCATACATAAATGCATTCATGCACACATGCATCATATATGTACATATGTCTCTGTGTGTGTGTGGTGTGGTGTGTGTGTGTGTGTGTGTGTGTGTGTGTGTGTGTGTGTGTGTGTGTGTGTGTGTGTGTTGTATGTACAAATGTCAAAACTCTACATGATCACTCCAGGTTGCTATGGGCTCTAACTGAAGGATAGGAAAATCACAACATTGGGTGCAATTCCAAATACTTACTGATAAAGTAAAAACTACCTTCATCTTTATATAAAATAGCTATTCTGCCTCTGCCTCTAGGTCATCTTACACAGTGATTAACAATCACTGCATGGTTGTAATTGAGACTTGGAAATGCATAAATACAAATGATTCTCATCTAATGGCAGCACCATGGGATATAGGGTCTCTAAGCTAAGTGCATAGTGTCTAGTACATTCCTGAAGCACCTCCTCACCTGCTGGTGCTTTGAGAGTTAACTGCTAGAACCTGATAGCTGCCTGTCATTGAAACGATGCTTCCCAGCAGCGATAAACTGCCCCACATGCATGCAGCAGTGCCTGGGCCCCCACCACCCTCAAGGAATCAATTTCAGCAACTAATTGTGGTACATTTTGTCTCTGAAAGAAGCAAACCTCCACAGAGACCATATCCCTAACCAGCCTTTTCGCTTTGATCCTCCCTTCGTGCCTCCCTCGTGTTCATCTGAGAACATTTTACAAATTAATTTTCTCCATTAAAACCCTTGTCTTCTGTTCTTTTTCCAAATAATTTTCACCTAAGATGCACAGTGCTATTAAAATTTTAACCTGGATCTTAATGGAAAAGTATAAGTTGAAGAGATGGCCCAGAAAGAGAAAAGTGGATGAAAATATAAGCAAGGCTCTGGAATGAACCACATGTACTCCAAGTACAAACTGCAGCTGCAATTCCAGGCCTCACTTTCTCTTTAAATCTATATTTCAATATTTAAAATCTGCATATATACATATGTATATATATATGTATATATATATGTATGTATGTATATATATATATATATATATATATATATATATATATATATACCATTGATCATCATAGGTCAGCTGTCAGACTTCTAAGGATAAACATGAGCTATTATTGATATTTCCCCAGAAGTGCAAATCACAGTGAGTAGATAATTATTAAAAATGTAGCCAAGATTCAGCACTAACATTATTTTCTTGTTTATTAAGGAAGCTTAAGAAGATTTAATAATAAGAAAGCAGCTAGTTACAGCAAAGAACATGATTAAAAGACAGATAATAAACTTGATATGTATGCAAATAAATGTCCATTTAGCCATTGTGTTCTGCAAAGCTATTTCGTTATACTAGTCATTCTCTCTCCTCAGTAAAAAATTGCCTCATGTCCTGTACTCAGATGAGAAAATATAATTGCTCCATAGAATTAATACTTTAAAATGACAAATTCTTACATAAATTTAAGCAAAAATTACACAAAAGCGTTGCATTGATTTCTTTTAGAGAAATTATAGATTGACACATCTAGAAATTGCCTAAAAATTAAGTAAGAAATAAAATCTGTAATAAGATTTGATAATGAAAGACAATGAAAGTAAGTAGAATGAATAAAGCAAAACAATCAAAAATCAAAAAAATGTGATACTAGAAGAGTTTTTCCAAACCAATAGGGAAAAACTCATTGGTGTTAAATAATATATATCATATACCATATGTATACCACATACCATATAAATGATGAATACATCATTTTAGGAATTCTTTATAAAATTTCTTACCTTTTGAAAATGAACATGTATGTACCAGAATATATGTGTGTGTGTGTGTGTGTGTGTGTGTGTGTGTGTGTGTGTAAATTATTCAGTCACTCAATCAAAAAAGCTATTTTGATGTCATCTGCTTAACTATGACATGAAATCTTCGTTTAAAATGCTTTAACATCATGATTTATTAAAGTGGATATATAAGGAATAAATGCCTTTCTGTATCATAGCTCAAACTATTGTTAAGTATCTTTTTATTCTTAGGCAATATTCTTCATAAAGGAAAAGTTTCCCACTAGATATATTATGTCCAGAATATATCTAATTCTCCTGACCATTAATATATTCCCTTTGGGCCAAGAACATATTATATGACTCATTATGTATCTCAAGGGCCGGCAAATGTGTTAGATTTGTAACGTGTGAACAGGCTCTTGCTTCGGTCCACATAGGAATGTGACCTCTCTGAATTGTAGTTTCTTCCAAAGTCATCTGAGTAAAGATCATTGGGCTGTAGAATGTTAACATTTCTCTCTGGCTCTCAGCTCTGTTCTCCGAGCCTCCAACTCTAAAAGGGAAGGAAAATATGCAGTGAAAAACCTCTCAAACTCCCCCAGTTCTAAATACATAAAATGGTTGATAAGACACAGACAGCTAGTACTTACAAAAAACTGTATATAAGATGACAAGAAAATCTACAAGCATGCACGGCCAATATCACTAGGAGAATGTGAACTGAAGCCACACAAAACATTATTTCATAAGCAGTAAAATTGTTATAAGTCAAAAGTCACAATAACCAGTGTTTATAAGGATGCTGGAAAGTCTGAGCTCTCACATTTTATTGATGGGAACATAAAATAGTATTAGGATAATAATTTGGTGTTTTCTAATATATTTAACATATTTTATCACACTGCCACAATTGTACTGCTATAAATGAAAATTTGGGTCCCCAGCAAGATATGTACTGAATAGCCATAGCAGTTTTATTTGTAATAGGCAAAGTTGAATATAGTCAAATATCCATCAACTGGAAAACAGAAATAAAGTACAGCATACCCATTTAGAAAGGTTAGTTAGAACTATGAAGGTGTAGTACCAACAGACAAAATAGATGAGCCTTTGAGAAAGTAAAAGAAACCATGCACACCGAATTTGACGGTATGTGGTCCATCTTCTGAATTATATAAAGGTAAACCTTTTGTAGATGACAGCCAATATTTTCCAGTGACTAGAACTTGAAGCATTTAAACCCATGGTTAAGGGAATGCCACAGGGATGTCTTCTAGTGATAGAAATGTCTGGTATTGAAAGTGAAGTGGCAAACCAGGTGATTATCCTTATCAAGGAGGCTAGCTACAGAATTATTAGACTATAGCTCATTGAGAAATTAAAAGGCTCTCAGAAAGGATAATAGAGACTTGATTTGAAATTCTGTTTTGATTTTTAAATTATTAATAACTTGCATGATTATTTACTTGCCTGCCTACGTAGGCATTTACCCTTGACATATATCTTGCAAAGTCATTCTATTCTGAGTCAGGTGGCCCACGTGGTGTATTTTAAGACATTTGTAATAGTTACATTAAATTTTAAAATGCTTTTTTTGAGTCAGACTGACACAAGAAATCAGTATTACCAGCCATCAGTGTAAATTAACAGATTGCTATCACATGGTCTGATATTATGCTATTTCTGTTTCTCTCACTTTGCTAACAAGGAAAATATGGCATAACTGTGAAGTTACAGAACTCACTTTCTTTATACAATACTAGGCCTTTGCTCTTAGGTAAGCATTTTTTCATTAAATGAAATCACCCACCACAGAACAGACATCTGAGAGCAAAATCACATATAACCTGCCTACCTTGCATTCTCTTTACCAAGTCAGGTAAAGTTATCTGAACTGGGAAACCAGAGTGGAAGAAATAATTTCAGGGAGGGTTGGTTTGAATGTGAATTTTCTCCATAGGCTCATGCATTTGAACACTTGGACTCCACTTGGTGGTACTGTTTATGGAGGTTATAGAACCTATAGAAGATACGTCATTGGAGGTAGGCTTTGGCAGTTTATTGCCTATTCCCAGTTCTTTTTCAATCACTGTTTCTTGTGAGCAGATGCAATATGATCAGCAAGCTTCTGACTCTTGTCACATGTCTTAATAGGCTGATCTTGTCTGCTATACCAGATTCTATCCCTGAAACTGTATGTCAAATTTTGCCCTTTTCTAGAGTTTCTCTCATTTGTAGTATTTATAATGGCAACAGAAAAACAATGTGTACCCAAAAATTCCAATAGAAAGCTTAAAATGAAACAATCTCTGCAGTTGACTAGAATAATCTGAAATTGATAGTTTTGTCTATGCCACAGTGGTGTAGATTTAAGTTTTCCAAAGCTTAACTCTTACTAACCTTTACTCAGTTCCTATTCAAATAGCATTCATCCTCCAGCAGAAGAAGGTGAGGAGAAACAGAACCATGCTGAATCTATTCATGGGCAATCCATTTCAATTTTAGAAAAAAAACCCACAAATATCTGTAGCACTTAGAAAGCACAACATAGAATCCCAAAGAAAGAGGGCTTTGAATGTTATGCTTTTTACAACTGCATGAGCAGTTGGCTCTTGGATGGAAGTTTGGTTGTAATATTTTAGCTTCCTAGATGTTTTCTTGAATGATTCAAGGAGATTATACAATGTGGAAGTAGCAACTGTTACTATGGTATGTGGAAGACGTCCACTGCAAGAGTTCTTCCAAGAAGGGAAATTCTTTATAACACCGGGAAAGCACAGCTGTAAGATGTATGATATAAAGATACCACACATGAGAATAGCTAAGTAGACTGAAGAATTTATAATTTACTAATAGTTTTTATCTAGAAACTCAGTGTAGAATTATTGACATACTAAAAAGAGGACTTCTAAAAATCATGATATAGCACCCAAAATTACACACAACTTCCTTATATTAAGATTTGTTGACGTTGTAATCATTCATTTTCATAATCTAGGCAAAATGTTTGTGTCTATTATAGAGAGTATGAAGTACATTGTACACCTAGCTACAAATGGACTTGAAGCTTCTTTAAATCTCATACTGCTATTTAATAAAATGGATCTCAAATTACAATGATTTCAACTAAGTTTTCCTTAATTGTCTGTGTTCAGAATATGTCTCTTGTGTGGCGATGCATTTAGAATCTTCATGAACTATAGTTGCTCTCCATACCTACTCTGCAACCCTGGAGGCTCCATTACAGTTTAGTGTACCATAAAACTCTTGAATGTGTTTTGTCGCTCTGACAGGATGCTCACCATTCATTCAAAAACTATATTTGACCATTAAATGATGTTCTTGGATCCATTCAGAAGTTGCAAGGAATTACTGATGGGGGCTTACTCAAAAGGTAGATCCAAGCTAGAGGATAGAATGACCTAGACAATATGATAACAGAGATAAGGAAGGCTGAGGAACAAGAAAAGATAAAAACAATGATGGAGACAGAGATTTAGCAGACTGTAGCAACAATTGTAAAAAAGACAAACATCTTCATCAGACCCGTATTTTAGAAAGAGCACTTGAGAAACTATATAAATAATCGTTTGGATTAAGACAAACTAAGATATAGGAAGACTTTGTGGCAGTGACTTAGAGAAAAAGCCTGATATCTAAAAAATGGTATTGACAATAGTAATAAGGAAACTAGAAGGATTTAGAGACATATTAGTCAGTAGTTCATGTCAGTAATTTAGTAGGTTTTGTATCATTGTAACTGTATATAGACAAAAATTTTTGTATAATGAAAAAACAATTCAGATTTGTACTTACTTTACCCAAATAAGAGAGAGTGAAAGCAAGAGCAAGGACCAGAGGGAAAAACAGGATAAGAAGGATGTTCAGGAAAGGAGGGAAGTAGCATGGGTGGAAGGGAGTAAAGAAGGAAGGAAGAAGGGGTGTTCGCACTTTGCAAGACACCTTACTCCAAGCTGCTTTGGGCTCTACTGTTTTCCCTTCCTGTACACATTCACCAAAGTTGTAAACTGATGGAGCATGCTCACAGGCGCGGAGGAAAGATGCACGGCAATAGTGGAAGAGTAGAACGAGACATCACAGGGTTCTGTGAGCACACAGGGCAACCAGGAGACACAAATTCGCTTTTCCCCATCTTCAACATTATTTCACAACTTTTTCTTAAGATAAGTTTTTGCTTTTAAAAACGTGTCGGTTTTTCTTATTTTCTATATTCCAATTACCCGTTTATCTTCATTTTTAATTATGACACTATTATATATCACAAATAGAACATCACTCAGCCATGTTAAGTGACATGCAGTCCAAAATTCTATATGTCTCAGTGAGCTTTATGCAGTTAGAGTGGTTGTCCAAAAGCCATGGAACTTTGTTTAGGGTTCTATTTTTCACTATTAATTATAATTTTATCTTTCTATACACCACAACAAAAGAGCGGGAAAACAAGGAGGGAGTTAAAAATAGAAAAAATAAACTTCACATCCTCTTTCAAGAGTCAGGTGTCCTGTGTGCATTCCATCCTTCCACGTCACTTAATAGTACCCTTTCCAGACCTCTTTTCTAAACGTTATATGCATGTATGTATGTTAAGAGCTATAGGTAGGCTGGGGGCACTTTGAATGACTTCTGTGGAAGGGCCTAGCTCCCTGTGTGCAGTGCCACCTCTGGGCAGGTGGCCCTAGGCTTTATGAGAACGGCGACTCATCAAGCTGTGGAGAGCTAGCCAGTAGCCTCCATTCCTCCATGGTCTCTGTTTCAGTTCCACCTTCCAAGTTCCTGCCCTGAGTTTCTGTTCTAATTTCCCTTTGTGAACGACTTTAAGCTTTAAGATGAAATAAATCTGTTCCACCACCACCACCACCACTGCCTACACACACAAGAGGCTTATGTTCACAATGTAAAAGTAACTTTTATTTGCCTGAAGTAATTGTCATGTTGGAGGCTTACTGCTGAATAAACTCATCCTTTCTAGCTCTTTCTGAACTCTGGCTAGTTCAACTCAGCTGTTCTGACTCAAACTTCTCTCCAAGCTGACAGATCAAAACTGACTTCTCTCTGTTTCTGACTGAATTGCTCTGTTGGGTCTCATACTAACTCTGGCAATCTGTTTTAGTCTTCTGGCTCCTTCTGATTCTCTGGCTAATTCTATTTTTACCTGTGTCTATCTAGCTTGTTCTTTCTGCAATCTGTCTCTAAAACTGTCCTGGTAAAACTGCCTCCTCCTCCTCCTCCTCCTCCTCCTCCTCCTCCTCCTCCTCCTCCTCCTCCTCCTCCTCCTCCTCCTTCTCCTCCTCCTCCTCCTCCTCCTTCCCCTCCTCTTCTTTCTCTTCCTCCTCCTCCTTCCTCTCCCCCCTCTCTCTCGGCACCACTCTCTTAAGTTGCCTCTTTCCTGTCTGATTTCATGAGAGTTGGGCATATCTTTTCTCTGACTCATTCTGTCAAATCTTTCTCTGATTCATCAGCTTATCTGTCCCTCAATTAAACATCATTTTCAAACATGGCTGCTTCCTTCTACAAACTTACTTTACTTTTTCTCTTTGGGATTAAAGGTGTGTAATTCCAGCCAGATCACACAGACCTAGAATACTTTCAATGTGATCCTTTGGCAGAGTAGCCATTTTGCTGGATTAAAATTCTATATCATGGTGTTTGTTTGTTGTTTTTTACAGTAACAGAAAACAAACTAGAAATGGTACCTCTTCCTATTACATGTCTTTTATTTCTTTGTCAGAATTAGGTGGCAATAGGCTTGCTGGTTTATTTCTTTGTCCTCTATTCTGTTCCACTCTGTCTATCTTCTATATTTATGCTAATATCAGAATGTCTTTATCATTACAGCTCTGAAGAATAATTTGAGGTCATGCATTGTGATTTCTCCGGTTGTGACCTTTCTCTTTAAGATTACTTTGGCTCTTCGTGATCTTTTGTGATCCCATTTCAATTCTTAAATTGTTTCTCCCAGACCTGTGAAATAGGTTATTGAAATTTTGACATTTACTATATTACATCTGAGGGTTAGTTTTGGTAGTATAGCCATTTTGTGATATTAGTTCTGCCACTCCAGGAGCATGAAAGTGTCTAGTGGTCTAGTGTCTTCTTTGATTTACCCTTTAACTGCCTTGAAAGATTTAGGAACATATAAATGTTGAGATAGTATTAAATAGCTTAAGTATCACCACCTGAAAATATTAGAATTTACTGATAAATATGTAAGAAAAGAGAACAGATGAAGCTTTTCATAGTGTCTGATGCTATTTATCTTAACAGCAACAAAATAGAATTGTCATATATATATATATATATATATATATATATATACACACATACATGTCACACACGTTTCTAGAAATGTGGCATGTTTCAGAAGTCGTCTACCCTTCTAAGTCTCTTCCCTGGGACCCTGTTCAGTGTCTGTTCTTCTGAGATGTTCCCACGGCCCTGCATGAAACTCAGTTGTGGGCAGTGAGGTCTTGGGACATATCTCTGATCTAGGGTCTGATTCACTGATCAAGAAATAAAACTTGACTCTATATTTTCTCCAGGCTCTACCCTGGGAAGGAGCATGCGATGGTATATGTTGTAGCAAATAACTCTAAGATTAATTATGTAATACAGATTTCATCTCGGCCATCGAGGCTACAAACTCAGCATGTGCTTTACAAGGCCAGATTTTGGCATCTACAGCAGTGTGTCCCAATGAGTTTCCCAATAGTTCTAATCCATACATGAGAAATACAGAAAGATCAAATATCCTGCAGCTGCTTTTTATTAAAACAGTAGTGATAAATCATATTAATGAAGACAAGGTAATTGAATGACAAAATATCACTTAAAATTAGGTGAAAATTGGAAGTTACATATTTATGAGTATAGAGTGCTTCAATTCTCATAAACACATAGATTTCATAAACCAAAACATATAAAATAAATATGCAATAGAGTATATATTTTGATATATACCATACATACCAAAATAATAATTCATATTTTATTAAATCAGATTATAGAAGCATTATAGTCTTCTAAACTTTATAATAAATACACATCATGTACAATTTAAACACATATATGAGAATTTTAGGCCAGAGAGAAATCTAATTTCAGGCCATGCCTCTCAAATTATGTGAATTTTGGATTGCTTTTCTTTCACCCAATGCCTCTTTTTCCACTTAAAATATGCAAATTGATGGCGGCTGTCCAGAGATCCAAAGCACCATAAAAATTCACGACACTATCAGAACTTTTTAAATGAAGATCTAACAGTTTTAATTAAGTGAATAATACATATGTATGAGTATATTGTATTTTTTAATAGAAGACACAGCTGCTTGCTGAGGGGTTGAAATCCCACTTAAAATGTTTAATCCTATGCTAATGATCGAAAGAGAAAGGAAAGTGGCAGGCGATAACATTTTGTTTTAATATTAAATATTCTTAGTGCCACAGGCCTTACTATTTCAGTATTAATTAAAAGCATTTTCTCTCACAATGGCATACTTCATTGTTGTAGTGTCTCCATGTCCTAAATTACTTTTAATGAGGAATTCTGCATTTTTGATTTGAAGAAAAAAAATCTTGACTTCTGTGTTCTGAAGATTGTGTGATGGACTGAAAGCAATTAGCAGTATTTTTTACAAAGTGGAGATAAGGTGAGGTTGGCCGTGTTCTTCTCACTCACCCAACAAGTGTCAGCTGACCATCGTCTGTCTGCCTGCACATGCTTTCTTCTCCATCTGGATATAGAACACTCACACAGAATTTCATAGATCTGCTGCCATCAGCCCATATCCTCCCCAGCGCCCCGCGGCCAGCCTGACTTTCTGCAGAAAACATCCGATGAGAGCAGCGCTCATTCTGTCTCTTTGAGACCTTGAGTACCCAGCCACATGGGCTGCTTCCTCTTGGAGGAAGGAACTTGGGAATGATTGGATGCTTTGTGCGCCAGCGCTTTTGGCCAGCTTTTCTGCTCCCTTTCATTTTAGCAGAAAGAGAAAAAGAACTGTGTGTCTCTGCGTCACTATGCTATTAGACACCAACTCCAGGTCACTGTGAAAGCTGATGCTTTCTCCTTCCTAGACCTATGGAGAGAATGAGTGGCTATTCATTCTTACACTAATTCAAGCATACCAACAATGAAGATGCATGTATAGTATAAACTCGCACCGCAACTACCAGGTTCTGACTGATTTGGGCTCCTTATATATGATGCATTGTATACAGTAGGGAAAACACCATATAAATGAAATGGTGCCATCACTATTAAAGCATATACAATTTCCATACACAGAAAAAGAAACTCAAAAATTTTTGTCCTAGGCTTATGCAGGAGAACAGCAGTGAGTTCAAGGCCATTTTTGTTGCTGTTATAGTTGTTACAGACTGAGGTTCTATCTTTTAAAAATAAATCTAAAACACCTACTCCAACTCACACACCCATCCCCTGGGAAGGCGTAGTTCACGGGAAAAGGACGGTTTAGGGAAAAGGAGCCACTCCTCAGCTTGCTGGACCCAGGCATAGCTGACCTCAGTGTCAGGAAACAAATTAACAAGCATCAGCAAGGGTGGAAAGGAGAATTTGCTAAGACATTCTTGGTAAAAGGCTCTTAGATCCAAAACTTGGACTGGCACCATACTGAAATCACGTGTCTGTGGCATCAGAGCAGCATGCAAGGGAAAAGCTAAGGATTCCTTAGAGCTGGCTCTCACCTTTGAAATCTCCAGGGGACCTGAGATGTAAACAAAACGCTGGGACTGACTCAGAACAGAAACCATTAACAATTTGTTTACTGGGGGAAAGCTGGTACCTTCAGCCCTGCAGCTGGGCTCACAGGCAAGGATCTGGCTGGAAGGAGGCTCACATGGAGAGCAACAGCTAGTCGAGACAGCTTTTCAGAGGAAGACTTAATGACTCCCTGTACTCTCCCCATCCTCTGACTCACGTCTGAATAGTGTGCTAGCAGGTGGTGACACAGCTCCTGGAAATGGCTAGGCTCTTGGCTACATTCCAGTTGCAGTACTATAATTTTGTGCCTACAGCAAACCTTTCTCCAAATTACACCCACACTATAATCAGCTGCAGAGGCCTTTTGTGACTATTTATAAAGGGCACGCTTTAATTCACCCTTATAATTTAGCTGGTAGCGTTTTCTGGAAAAGTTTTAACAGCTATGCAATGCAAAACTGCTTTTATTAAGTGCACGGACTCCTTTGTAAGTGTAGAGTATGCCACAGAGCCACAAAATGCTAATTAATACAGCTGCCACCAAATTCCCTTGTAAGAGTCTAATATCCCTCATTCCTCAGCAATTGCAAACAACCTACATGTGCCTCTGAATTGTCTTGGCCTATGTCTGGCCTAAACCAAAAACTATAATGAGATCTGCAGAGACCGCCAATGCGGCAGGAGATGCATGGGACTTGTGTACATTGTCCAGCATTAGAGTGCTTGGACAATAGAGATCTGGAAACCTTGTAAAATTGTATATTCAGAGTCAGAAAGTGTGTGACGTAGCTAGAGAGCCCGTGTTTCTAACAAGGTGGCAGCTCACGCCATGGCAGACCACTCTGGGTACTAATATGGCTGCTATTAGGATGGTACTATCTGGAAAGAATTGTGGCTCTGTTGGGCACAGCGTGAACACCTGCATCAGCAAATCCTTTTGGTGGTGGTGAAATTGTAATTGAAGTTGAAATTGGGAAAGCTGACCTTCACGCCATCAGTTTTTATCATCCTCTCATGTTTATCATCATCGCCATCAAAAATAGAGAACAAATATCCATAAATGGATTCAATAAAAATGAATTCACAAATAAACAGAGACTCTCTGGCTATGCAGAAGACAAAAACGTCCATGTTTCTATAGCTCATCACTGTACTAGGAACCAGAGCTACCCCTCCATTAAATGTAAGCTTTTACTGCGTTTTGTTTATTTCTATTTTCTGAGGACAAGTGTGTGTGGCAGGTCATGCATGCATCATGGTGTTTTTGTGAGAGTTTGAGGAGAACAGGAGAGAGTCTGCTCTGTCCATCTTTATGAGGACCTGGTGATGGTTGGATGCAGATCACCAGGCTTCACAGCCAGTACCCTTAACTCCTGAGCCATCTTGCCAGGCATTCACTCAGATTTAAGATAATCGTAAATCTTTAAGATTTAAGGAAAATCATATGTTAATCCTTGAAAAAAACAAGCCCGGTTATTCCCCAATCCCATGCCTCATCAAGAACATGAGAAAACTCAGTCAAATGATCTAATATCTTTCTAGGTCTACACTATTAAGATATAACATACCCAATTCCTTTATCTTAATGTGTGGCATTTGTCTTCAGCCTGAATCATGTGTTAAGTACATAAAATGGTATTTCGTTGGTCATCCAAACACACTGAAATAAGTGGTAAGATTATTTCCTCGTCCCTCCTGGTGTATTATCTCCGGCACAATAATGGCAGAACGAAGTGGGCAATTTCTAATGGTTAAAGAGGAAGAGTGTTTGGAAGTGGAAATGGCCCATTCACTAATCACCCTGGGATTAGTGTGCATTCTGAGACAGAAACTCAATTTTCAAACAGCGTTATCACATACCAACAGAGTCATATAGCTAAGGAGAGCACAGAGAGTGTCCAGTTCTACTGTCCAGACAGCCCCACCCTCTGAGGAGAAGCAGCAAATCAGCATGTGTAGTCGCACACCAATTCAGTGAGCACAGCCTTCTCAATGTAGAGCACTCTTTCCATTCCTCTGGCCGGAAATAAGAGCCCTTTGACTGCTCTTCCTGACTGGCAAATGGCCCCTCCAGCTTGGTGGCAAGATGACTTAGAAACAGAAAGCACACGTATAATAGTTCTGCGTAATTAAATATCTAACTGTTATCTGCCCTGCACACCTCCAAAACTTCTCTCCTCAACTTTTTGCCTGGCTGCTTGCTTATGCCCATGATAGGAAAACACAAAAACATAAAGACAGAAATTTATTTGATTATTAATAGCTTTTTTCTGTCTTTTTACTACATAGTAGGGATATTAAGTTTAACTGTTAAGGTTGACTGTGTTAACTTATACAAGTTTCACTTATTTTAACTTTTTACCTCATAATAGTTTCACCTTGACAGATGATGATGATGATGATGATGGTGATGATGGTGATGATGATGATGATGGTGGTGATGATGATGATGAAGAATTAGAGTGGTTGTAAAATGAGTTTTGTGCAACATTTTTATCATCTAAAATACTATTTTTTTCAGTAGGAAAAAATAAGAAATTTAATACTTTCCTCATGATTCTGTGGTCAATGAATAACTGATCTGATATCAAAGGCAATAGTTTTCTGTTTTTCACATTTCCTCAAAATTTCTGCCCCAAATAGCCAAATGGCCTCTAGAATAAAACATAAAATTCCCTCACGGTAGATACTGAGATACAAAATGTTTTAACGGTCTTTGAGAAAAATCCATAGGTAAAAGAAAAATAGAAACAACCTCTTCTTTCCAATTTATTTAATATTTGTTCACTTTTATGTTTTAGGAGGAATTATCTACTTTACAAAGATGAGAGAAAGGGAGATGAAACAGTCAATTTCCTTTTAAAACTATCTGAGATTGTTCAATTTCTTTCCAGGATAATGTCTCCGGTAGATCGCATTCTGATGTAGGCAGCTGTGAGTGGAGTGTGCACACCACCTATTGTACTCACCAACCCAGAGAAACATTATGGCTTCAGAGCAATTGTCTAATGATCTGCGTGTCCACAGAGTAGGAATGTCCCACCCAGGCAGCTCCCACCTCCCGAAGCAGAGGATGCTTGACTCAGCGAGCATTATCCATTATCATCCGGTATTTTGTCAATGCAAGCCGAGCATGTCCACGTCATCTTCCGTTGTATGTCAGCAGATTGGCTTTAGCCCACACCCATTCCCTTCTGTTCTGTCCAGAAGCTCCAAGCTATAGCCCTCCTTTTCCTTATTTTTTTAACATGAATATGCTTTACAATATTTATTGACAGAAAGATAGCAGAGTATAGTCCTCCCTATTCAACCTTCTGTTACACTATTAAATTTTTTTACTGTGTACTATTCTTTTCATCATAGGGAGACAATTTTAGTCTATTCTAAGTGAAATAGATTTTCAAAAGATTTCTTTTATCTTTGTTCATGAATGTGTGTGGTCTGTCTGCATATGTATGCCATGTATGTGAGTGCTAATGGATCCCTTGGAGCTAGAGTTATGAGCGGTTGTGAGACCCTAGACGTGGGTGCTGAGACTGAGACTGATCCTCTGCAATAGCTTCAAGAACTGTTAACTCCGGGAAGTCTCTCCAACCCCATGACAACCTTTCTCCTGTTAAAGAACATGCTGTAAGATGAAGCACATGGAACAATTCCATCAGCACAATAACAGTGCCTACGCCGGTCACTTTCTCCGAGTCTTAATCTACGTAATCAACTCTTAATCTAGAGCTCTTTCCTACAGCTTCTTATTGTTACTATTTATATATCCCAAGCAAACTGAATTACAACTTTACATAAATAAAATCTACTTACTAACTTATATGACACATCTTAAAAGATATATAATATAGGTAGGTAGATAGATAGATAGATAGATAGATAGATAGATAGATAGATAGATAGACAGACACACATGAAAAACAGATATGATTGTTCTGCTACAGGATCATAGCAATAAAATAACTCTCAACAGTATTCTGACATGCTCATAAGTCAGTGCCTCACTCAGGCATTATCAGAGAGGCTTCCCCGGAAGTGCAGAGAGTGATGGACTTGGAACAGTCAGTCCTCATTGGATGTCTTCATGAAACACCTCCTGTGAGGGTTCGGGGTTTACAGAAGAAGAGGTGGAAAAATTTTAAGAATCAGTGAGGATAGAAGACACCAAGTAATCCAGGCCCTCTAAACACAGCAGAACTGGCAAGAACTTGCAGCATGCACAGGCCCCATAAGACCCAAGACAGACAGGGTCCCATCGCTGAGACAGGGAAAATGGACACAAGCTCCTGTCTCTACCCAAGAAGCTATCTCCAATTGATAACCACTTACAAAGGAAAAATTAGGTTTCTCCAATGGAATCTCACTGGGTATATAAACCATACTTTAATGAGGCCCCATGGCCACCATTAAATGGATGACAGAAGATGAACTCAATATGTTCTTGTAGAATTTTTTCTCATGTTACTTTGTTTGGGTATTTTCTATTCTTTTGGTTTTTGTTCCTGTATCATGTCTTTTGATTTGGTGTTTTTATGAGTTTTGCTTGTATGTGTGTCTGTCTGTCTGTGTGTGATTCTTGTGCTTTTTGTTGTTGTTAATTCTGATTGTTTGCTTATTTGCCTGTTAAGATGGGTGAGGAAGTGGAAGGAACTGGAAGGAGATTGACTAGGGGGAACAGTGATCAGAATATACTTTATAAAAGAAAATATTTTTAATAGAAAAGGAGTACCAACAACCAAAATATTTATCATTTTCCTTGTGGCAAGGACATTTTATGTCTTCTTTTTTAGCATTCACATCTATTGCATTTTCCTTTTCCATCTAAGAATCCTTTTTGGTTTAAATGGCGAAATTCTCTGGTGAAATTTGCATATCTCTGTCTCATTCTTTCACACACACACACACACACACACACACACACACACACACACACACACACACACAAGTGACAGACATCTCCAAAGATGGAATCCTGATGAATTGAAATTACATTTAAAAGGTCAATTAAAAAATGATGATCTAGAAGCTATTTACTCCATGTAAGCTATAACCTTCATTTCCTGAAGAATTAGATATCCTCCTGTGCAAATTATCCTGCCTCACTAAATGGAATGCCATTCTAACATCCATCATTCAACCCAAGCAAACCACTGGACTCTGGGGGTAGCTACATCATCATGGTGTATGTTGAGCCAGGAGAATGAAAACCATTCCTCTCCTTTGCTGACTTTTCTTGTATTATGTCTTTCATTGCTGACATCATGAAGATATTGCTGATGGACTGAGCTCCAGTGGAAACCATGTCTCTATCATCTCTCTGATTCACTTTTCACTCTTCTGATATATTTGGAACTCTTTTTTCTTAGAGCTCTTCAGAGCCTTGTCAAGCACTCTGCTCTTAGACTTAACATTTTGCAGAGCAGCTTTTGGAGAGGTTGTGAAGCGTTGTGTTTTCTCACCGCTGTCTACTTTAAAGAGAGCTGTAACTGACATCCTGAAAGCAAAATGAAACACAGAGATTAGTTGTATTTTGGAATTTGACAAATCTCTTCTTTCCCTGACTCATAATTAGTTCAGTTTGATATAAAATGCAGAACCATTTATGCACCTGCAGTAACTGTTTTTGTAAGTAAAAACTCTTCACCTACTCCAAGGTGGTTTAAAAGGGTCAGCTTTGACCATGTTAACTCACAATTTGGCCTTCCCAGTAAACAGTTTAAGAGCTGAGAGTGCAATTCAGTTGTATCTGCCATCATTCTTTGATTAAAGAAGCTTTGAGATGGAATTTTTTTTTAAATTTTCTTCTCTGGAGTTGCTAAAAAACAGTAAAATGATCTGAGATCCAGGGAAAGGTGTTTATCATTCCTGAAGACTTTTACTCTCTCCACCTCACTGACTTTGAGTCTCTAAGTCCTTCCAAATATAACATGAATATACTTACTGCTCATCTCTGCTAATAACGTCCCAATCTGGGTTGCCAACACTTCTGAACTAAAATACTTTAACAAACGCCATCCTGCATACCATTCCAACCCTTCATACTAAAGCTCAGCAGTGCCTTCGGATGCATTTCAGATGAAACTCTAGCAGACCTTTTTTGTCTCAGTACAAAATCCAATCACTCAATATAACACCTCTCCAGCAAGTCTTATTTCTGGTTACTCACTGCTATTTGTGAGTTCTACATGCAAGAGTCTAATCTCTATGGTTTTCTTACCCTATTACCTTTGTCTAGAATGTCACACACACACACACACACACACACACACACACACACAACAGGCACACAAATAACTACACACCTGCTCCAGAACAGAGCATAGTTATCTCAAATACCAGGCATTTATTATTAATATATTATCTTGATTGATTTTGATTATGCATTAGAATCACCAGGAAGTTTTAAAGATCTCATTATCCAGTCCACAGTAAGACCCATTAGGTTAAGCTAGAGTATAGATATTGGTAGTTTTTAAGCTTTCCAGAGGATGGCATTGAATAGTCAAGGTTGATGTTCACTACAGTAAAAGATTTATCTAATTATTTCCTTTAAAAATCTAAGCCATTCACTGCTATATTAACCAGAACTTCCATTTGCAAGGACATATTTTTCCACCACGGTCACAAGACTATTGTCAATATTTTTTAATCCATTGTCTTATTAATGTGCTGTGTTTAAAATAAGAGTTGCTGATCTTAAATTGCATCAAACTTTCCTTCATTCCACAACATACAATGTACATACAATATTTTCTTTTCTTTTCTTTTCTTTTTTTTTTTTTGGTTTTTCGAGACAGGGTTTCTCTGTGTAGCCCTGGCTGTCCTGGAACTCACTCTGTAGACCAGGCTGGCCTCGAACTCAGAAATCCACCTACCTCTGCCTCCCAAGTGCTGGGATTAAAGGCGTGTGCCACCACTGCCCAGCACATAAAATACTTTCATTCATTGAAAACTGTATTGATATTCACTAAATATGAAATGTATAATATAGTTATTACAATTGCTAAATAAATTCTGTAATGAACTTTTTGAAGCAGTATTTGAAGCATATGTAAAAATATGCTTTTCTGCATGCATAAATGTATGCTAAGAAGTTTTTTATTCTCAACATGACACTCAAAACTCATAAAAATGATAGCATCAGAACAGGCCTCATATAATCACCATTTCAAGTTTAAAATGGTTACTCTTATTTGTAGTTGATAGAACATATATGTATTGTATACATGTGTACAACACACACACACTATGGAATTACTCAGTGGAGCTAGTTAATAAATGTATTATCTTATCTCTTTAAATGGCTCAGTTCAGTATTTCAAAAATAGTTTTCTTTCTTCTTGATTTTCCTTTTCAGATAATGATGGGTGTAGTATTGCATTTTGACACATGCTCTCATGTGTAGGGAAATAGATAGAAATCATAGGTCAGACAACCTGAATTCTAATTCCATGTATACTCAAGATTGGAACACAGTATGACCAACACTTTGGGCAATGAAGATTAACGTGTGAGCTGGAATTTCTAATTGTCTTGTAAGATTTCTTCATACAAGAGACAGATGCATGTGGACGGAGTGACTGAAAATAATTCAAAGAAAGGTCAACTGACAAAGACGTGGACAGCAGAAAGACCAACAAGCCTTCTCAAGAACCCACAGAGCAGTTAAAACACAAAGGATTTGCCACCACTAGCTGTCCGTGTACCAGAGAAAGAGCAAGACAGAGCTTAGAGCCAAGACTGTGGAAGGCAGATGCCCTGTAGCCATGTAGAATAGAGCCACCATTGCCAAAACTATAATTTGACAGGAAAGGCACAGAAAATAAACACTTTCCTCCCTTCTTCCACCCTATGATCTTGTTCTGGCAACTTTCATAGACCAAACCCTACTGTACAGTTCAGTAGAGTCTCAATAATGCATTCTACAATGGCTATCATCAGGGGAAACGAGGACCGAAATAAAACAAAAGATCTGGGCAAATGGTTGGAGAATGTCAAACATATCATGAAATGTAACCCACAATATGTTGTGGAAATTATTTTTAAATATTAAATAAAAAATATAAGAGTGGACACTGTCACCTATATGATATTGTAATCACTGATACACATCACTATGATTTGTTGAACCCCACAGAATGTACAATATGACCCTAATGTAAACCCTAATTTCAGTAAATTAAAATGTGTCTAGATTGACTTATCTAGATACGATCCTAAGAAATTTAACATGCTACTGCAAAGGTATTAAATTAGGGAAAGTGAATGACGGGGATCAGAAGTATGAGTTGCATTCTTTACTTTGTGTGTGTGCAAATTAAAATTCTGTTCTTGGTTTTTATTTTGTTTTACTTTTTACAAAATAGTCTGTTGAGTCATTTTGATACACAGTTCCACCCAGCTGGAAAATCTGTGGTGAGCTGAAAGCAGGCAACACCCTGTAACACTTAGCTAGAAGTAGATGAGAAGCTGATAAACACATTTTCTAGTTGCATTTCAGTGCAAATTCCCACCACTATGAGTTAGTCAGGCTTCCCCTTCTAAAATGCACAATTCTCCTTGCTTTAATTCACTTGCACAGAATGGCAGTGCCTTGCTTTGTCTCTCAGCATTCTCAAATCCCATTCAACAAACTCATAGCCCTTTGAATGCTTGATTTTTCACTTAAAGTATAAACAACCTTATTTTAATAATAATTTAAGTGTGAAAGACTTGTTCTTTGTAGACACTGAAGGTATATACTTGGAGATGTTTCTGTTGTCGCTATAACAATGACTTTTCTGCCGATGAGTGTTATAAAAGCACATGGAAACTACAGTGCTCCTACAAAACTATCAAATATGGGGAAGGGAGATTGTTCAGTTAAGAAAGCATTTAAAACTAAGAATTCAGACCTGAGTTTGGATCCCTAGCACCCAGGTAACAAGCTAGGAGCAGTGGAACATGCCTTTAATAACAGTGCTAGGGGTACAGACAGGGACGCAGATACAGTGCTAGGGAGACAAACAGATCACTCAAACTTTCTGGCTAGTCTAGTAGAATAAATGAGCTTCGTGTTCACCGAGAGACCCTGTTCCAAAAAATAAGGTCAAGAACAGTAAAGATACCAGCTATAGATATGCACATTTACATGAACATGCAGATTCCATATACATGCCATATGTGTGTGTGTGTAAACACACATATATACACACAAAGAATGTGCAACTTAAAATATTCTACTTTCTTTTACATCTACCTTATTTCAATCTTGTTTTTCTTAATGTAAGTATTTTAAAATATATATATGTTGTGCAAAAATAAAAATATTTTATGCTAGGATATCTAACATACAGATTTGAGCATTTATATTATTTTTTATGAGAATGACAAAACTGTGGGTCCCCTGCTCCTGACTGCTGTTCTTTCACACTGGTGGTCTCAGGGTGAGGAGAAACTGGGGATCAGGGTCTCGGGCAGTAGAGAGTATGGCGAGTCTGAAGGATCTGGGGAACTATGTCAGAAGACAGCTCATTTATTGAAGTGGCTGAGCTAGTTTATATAGCTTGGGTCAGAGGGAAAGGGGTGGCAAGAGCAAGGGAGAAAATGCACATAATTTGCGTATGCAGACCTGATTGAAGACAGGCAAACATTAATAATGAATTAGTTCAAATACCAAGACATGCAGGAGGAGGCAGGAACTTTCCAACCATCTCAGTTAGATTTGCAGCCTGCTGGTCACATGGTTTCTGAGAGGCAAGTTCTCTGGCAGGGAAACAGAAGCCTAATTGGCTTTATCATGACATGGCCTTTGTGTCTATGGGGTTGAGTAGGCCCCAACCTTATCTGGGTAGGGAGTGGACTCACTGTGCTCTCTGGGAGCTGCCCTGGGTATGGGAAGTGTTCTGCCATCCTTCATCTGGCTTGGGGACCTACACAAAACCATAGGTGTTCTGAATCTTGCCACTCTTCTGCTTATGTAAGAGCTTGTTCTTTATGCAGAAATAATAGATGCAATCTTAAAAACTTTCTGTTGCTGATGAGTTTCATATTATGTACCCAGCCCCACTCGCATCTCTGCCCTTTGCCCTTGCAACCTTGCCCCAAAATGAACAAACAACAACAAAACAAAACAAAAAAAAAAAAACCAAGTGTGGGAAACATCTCATTGTGGAAGCTATAGTGTGTCCCATGGTCTATCCCTCTGTTCACACATCTTCACTTGCACCTGCTCACTGCAGTGAATCATTAGTCTGGTTCAAGGCCTCTGGCTTTTGTGTGTGATACCATTAATATTGGTCCTCAACAGGGCTTCTCCTGGTTATCATGCCGTTGCCCTGTGTCATGGAGATCCTGCAGCTTTGGAATAGCAGGATTGGCCCTTTCACACATCTTACCAGTTTGCAGATAATACAGATTTTGGAGTGGGTCAATTCAAACCTACGATCTGGGCCTAAGTGGTGGCTTAGCTGATCAGCCCACAGGCTCTCCCATATTGGCACCACTAGGGTAAACTCTCTAGCACTGCTCTAGCAAGGCCACACAGCAGGGTCAGCTCTCCTGCTCTCATTCCTTCAGGCCAGGTCACTCACACCCATGCTTTCAAAGCCAGCTTCACTGTGCTGCCCCGTCAAGGGTTGAGGCCTAGTTTCCCAGGTGCTGCAGCCTGTGAGGAGCTGGGTCAGTTCAGCTCTCACACCCTAGGGGCTGGCTTACCCGTGCCTTCACCCGCTAGGGCCAGCTAAATGTGTTGCCCAGATGAAGTACAGAGCCAGTCTCCTGAGTGCTACAGCCAGGGAGGAGGCAGGGCTAGGCTATAGCTCTCATGACCCAAGGGACAGTCTCCTGACTAGTGCAGGTGGCAGGGGGGAGGGACAGGACATCACCCCCACACCCATGCCACCTCACAGAAGATGAGTAGGAGGGCTATCTCTCCTGTGCTCTCGTCCTCAGGCTAGCTCACCTAAACCCCCTCTACCAGGCCTATTCAGTTCTGCATGGCCCTTGTATCTCCATGTGGTCCCAGATGACTACCCCTACCAGAGACATCTCATGTTCTGTAGCAGTAATATGTACCACAGACATGAACTCTGAAACATGCTACTGCACAGCTACAGACTTAGACATGGCCCTCAGTGGCAGCTCGGACTGGGACCTCACCATGGCCCCAGTTGGCAGGCCTGGCCACTCACAGTAGGCCACTTCTCTCTACCCTGGAGTCTCCAGTTCCATCTCTCGTCATAAATTACTCCATTTCTTTCTTACCCACCTGATCACCACAGACTAGCACATTGTGGTGGCTCCTTTTGCAGGCTGGCTATGATGTTGGTGGGCCCCGGATGACATCCTTCATCTACGCCGGGTGGTGTGGTGCAAGAGGTAGTTCTGAGCCACTTGTGCCATGCACTAGAGAGCAGGTCTGTGGGTGACATGGTGGTCCCCAGGTCTCTGTCCATCTTCCTCCTCTTTTGCTGTGCTGTCTAGATGTGATTTGATTTGATTTAACTTTTATGAGTCCTAAGTGTTGGCCACCAAGCCAGGCATCAAGCTAGGATGAACGAAGGACTGCCATCTTCGTTGTCCCTGAATGACTGATACATAGCACTACCACCAAGGTGTCTCTTTGCCCATTGCAGGGAGGGGATGTAATTTTTAAATCGCATTAGGGAAAAAAAATCAAAAAGCAAAATATGACAGAAAAACAAATGAATGAACAACAACTAGACCTTACCTCTCAAATCAGATGTAGAGTCAGAATTTAGAGATGGTTCCTGATGCTGCCTACAGTAGGAAGGATTGTGATTGTGGCTCTTTCCTAGAGAACAAGGTGTCTTTGTCTTCTGTCCCCTTCCCCTTCTCTCTCTCAACAACAGCCCTGTGCTTCAGCCTAAAAAAATTCTTCTTCTCTATGAAGATGAATGTAATAAATGATACTGTGCAATAGGTCTGGGTTTTGCCTTCTGTGGTTGTTCACAGTAGACAGATCACAAAGCCCCCCCCCCACGCTGCTGCAGTATAGCGCTGACAGCTGTGCTTCAGGATTGCCCCTAAGAGATTCAATGAGGGTAGTTTATACCATTTATGGCTTTGATGGTAAGACTAAGATATCAGCTATAGCACCATATTTGAGATGTGCTCCATGCCTACACTTTGCTCACTCATGCGTAGAAGTGCAAACTCCATTAGGATATAAATGACTCTGTCTGCTCTTATCAACATTGTTTGTGTGCACACTGACGCGGGGAGGCTGAAGAACAAACTCTCACCCAGAGATATGGATTGCTTTTAGATTTGCAGCTGCAGCTGTTGTTTGCAGTACTTGAGGCCTTTCATGGGCCTTTTTCTCTCACCCATATCTACCCAGCATCTTTTCCTGGCAAGCTCATCCCAATTACTGACCTAGTTCATGGAGCTCTGAGACTTCCCAGAAATACGTGGCAGGTTCAGTCTTCTACAAGACTTTAACAGAAAAGCAGTAACTTTGCTACTGCTAAAAAGGACAGAGAGAGGGAGAGAGAGAGAGAGAGAGAGAGAGAGAGAGACAGAGAGAGACAGAGAGAGACAGAGAGAGAGAGAGAGACAGAGAGACAGAGAGACAGAGAGAGACACAGAGAGATTCCTTCTACTTCTTTATAAATCTATTACATTTTAAAAAGGAGTATTTCAGAAACTTGAGCCAAGATGCAGTGTACTGGTCAAAGGGAGGCTCTGATTACAAGAGGCATTATTTAAGGAAGTACTTTTTTTTTGGCTCGAGTTATGTATTTGTCAAACTAAGATGAACAACATCTTAGTTGGTAATGAATTCAGAAACCACTTCACAATTTGTTCTTGGCTTGATGACCAGAGGTCCTAGGGCTCTGCAACACCCTGGGAAAGCTCTTCAGAGAAATCATGGAGGGCGCAGCATGAGAACAGACCACAGCTCCCTTAAGCGAGGAAAGGAGTGTTGCGTCTCCCACTGCCAGTTTTTGTGTTTGTGCCTGTAGATCTTAGAAGGAACCGTGGAGGACTTCCAGCAGTTGTTTTGGAAATGTGCCAATGACTTTATTTTCCCTGCAAGAGGAAGAGTGCAGAAAACAGTAAAAAATGTCATTTAGACCTAAAATAAAAGCACAGCAATATAAGGAAGAAGATGTGGGCCTGGAGCTCAATGGTTTTCTACTTGCCTCATCTGTGTGAAGCCCGAGGTGTGATTCCGACCATAGCCCCAAACAGAAAAGAAGCAAGGAAGAAAATTCATGCGTCTGTCACAAGAAATCCTCTCTTGATAGTGTATAAATACACTATACGTATTGCCACCAGCACAGCACACAATGTATACAAGCACAGGCAGGTAAAATGTGATAGAGATAGATAGAGAGATAGAGAGATAGAGAGATAGAGAGATAGATATCCCACTAATGTTACTGAGATTTTTAAATGTTGATAATTTTTAAAATGGCACAATGGAAAGCTTAATTGTTTAAGTTCTTTCATTGGTAATGTGTCCTGAATGATATGTTTTTAATTTTAGCATTTTACTATTTTAAATTTAGCATTTAGCATTTTTCTTCAGTCATATACTATATATACAAACATATATATGCTATATATATGCTATATACATATACATTTACATATACATATATGTGTTATGTATGTGTGTGTATATATATATATAGAGAGAGAGAGAGACAGAGACAGAGAGAGAGAGACAGAGAGAGAACAATAGCAAACATTGAAACTGGGATGAGATTCCAACAAGATTTTATAATTTCCACATATCCCCGACTAGTTTTTGCTCTCTCTGTTAGCAAATTGGGTTTGACTCTTTTTAAAAACTAGTTTGGTGACCAAAATGTTGTTCCCAAATGTTGCCAAAGATGTCAGCAGCAACAGGGAGAAAAGAATCAGTGCCTCATATTCCCCAGAGAGTCTGGACTAATCATCATGCAGACAGACATTTACTCCCTAAGGTCAGTGATCTGAGGAGCTCAGAGTACAGTTGGGGAACTCTCAGTCTCTAGTAGAACAGAACCAGCACGTTAGTCCCAGACTTCAACATTCTGGGAATGGGAGAGAAAACTTGCAGGGAAGAGACTCTGCACTCCAGCTTCCAATTGCAGGATCCACACATCTCCCTTCAGATTCCGACGCAGCCTGCTGCTATCAGAGCAAGCACTCTATGTTCCAAGGTAGTCCCTCACACTTCCACGTTTCCATTTGTAAGGCTTGACTTTGTCCTCCCAACCAACAACCCATTGTTGTTTCGTAAGCTGCCCTCCATTTTTCTTTGGACAATGGCTTCTGGGTGATGATGTCCATTGAAAGATTAGTCTTAGGCGTTCAAGTCACTGGTTTTGCTGTAAAATTAACTGTTTTGGTCAGAAGCCACATAAGTTGGGGTAGTAAGATAGAAAATAAGGTATTCAGTAAATATGCAGGTGGCAATGCTGGCAGAAGCATTGTGGGGAGGAAAACAAAATCATATCCCAAGTATTCCTTCCAAGATGGCAGTAGTCCAGTGTAATCATTCTGCCACTAAATGGCTCACTAGTCCCCTAAGAAATTCTTGCTCTGCTGGAGGCTCAGAGTTGGTCTATATTATTGGTTGAATAAGCATTCAATGTGGTGTTGCCATATGAACATAAAGAGGGAAACAAAAACCTTCATTTGTCCAGAATACATCCTCTTCTGCCAGTGTTATTCACAAGTCCATTACAGGCTTTAAAATATCAGAGATGACCTAGGAAATAAGTGAATTTATTGGCACTAAGCAGGTTTCAACAATCACACAAACTCTGAAGTGGTTTAAAGAATATTCACATATACTTTGCAAAGAAAGCTGGATCATCAAATAGTCTACTTACTCCATTCATGACTGTTCACCCAGATTTTCCACGAGCCTTTGCCCATTAACTCTCTCTGCCTCTCTCTCTCTCTCTCTCTCTCTCTCTCTCTCTCTCTCTCTCTCCCCCTCTCTGTCTCTGTCTCTTCTTATAACGTTTGCAACTCAATATGGTACTATATGGAGTGATAACTCTTTATTTTAACATGTTCAATGTATCCCATGTCATACCTAGAAATATCTGCTAAAATCTGAATTTTCAAAAGAATTGTCCTCACTCTGATGTACATGTATCCTACCAACACATCCATAGTCACTGGCACTTCAAGCCTTCAAGGTCCAACTGGCATGATGTCCTCAGTCTAATGAACAAGCATAATATTCTGTGTGATAATTTCCAGAAAATCTATTCTGACAGAAACCTGAGCTGATATCATCATCAGGTAATATGATGAAGATGTAGTGACCTCCTTGAAAAATGAAAGAAAATTGCTTTCTGTTGCCGTTGGTTAATTACTCTAGAGGAGGAAATGATCCAGACAAAGAACTGCATGCTATATGCTAGACACTAAATTGATTTATGGCAGTGGAGATAAGACATCTGGAACAGCAGCTGAAATTAGAGTCTCTGCCTGATTAATCACATGGCAATAGTCATATTCTACCAAATTCACATACTGTCTTCATAGTACAAAATAGTTGGGTAAACTGCAAATGTTGTTTTAACAATTCAACCTGAATTTTCAAATATTTGTTAGACTTCACAGTAGTTTTTAACTGTGCAGAATTTGACAGTTAATTGTTATTTATCCTATTGGTTTGTTTGTGGTAGTGGAAGGTGAACCAACTATCTCGTCCATCTTAGTCAATTACTCTATCACTAAGCTATCTATCATAGTTATTTAGCCTCTGTGTGTTTGTATATGCACACAAGTATGTCACAGCACATGTGTGCACAGACACAACTTGCATCTCTTCTAACATTATGCCATGTAGGTTTGGGGAATAAAACTTCATTCATCAGGTCTGGCAGCAGGTGTAACTTCAGCTGCAGATTCTCCAGCGCCTATTCATTCATTGCCTTTAATTTCCATGGGAATAAAGTTGCTAATAGACTGAACAGATTGGTCTTAACTTGGCTCTGTATCTCAGGTAGTTCTAGACTGACCACTCAGTGTTCTGAGATGGAATTAGAAGGCTGAGCTGGAAGTAAGCTCTTCCTCAGTTACTGCTTTTCACTCCCAACTAGGATATTTTCTGCACTGCATAAAACAAACATGGAGACTTTCTCAGCATACTTATGTCTCTTCCAACATAATAGATATTCTTGGCCAATGTCCAAATTTAAAACATTCAGTTTTGACCAATGTCTCCTGACAGTAGATATTATATTATTATTATTATTATTATTATTATTATTATTATTATTATATCCTGTAGTTATAACTAGATAAATATAAACTGATTGTCAAAACAAACCAAATAAAGACAAACACTTGCCAAAGCTAAACGTCTTGCCTAATCACAATGAGACCAAACTTTCTAGGCCTTTATTGAAACATTGTGTATTAGTCTCAGTTCCATACAGGAGTTCAAAAGGCATTGCTCAGCTGGGCAGTAGTGGTGCACACCTTTAATCCCAGAAGTTGGAGGGCAGAGGCAGAGCTCTATGAGTTTGAGGCTAGCTTGGTCTACAGAGTGAATTTCAGGAAGGTCAAGTTTACACAAAGAAAGTCTGTCTCAAAAAACAAAAAAACAAACAACAAAACAATCCATCACGACCACCACCAGTAGCAACAGCAAAAAGACGACGACGACAACAACAGCAACAACAACAAGCTACCCTATTGCTTGTATTCAGTTCATGCCCATATGTCTGACTACTATATAACAGGCAGAAATAACTGTACTCATCTTTGAGAATTTGCTGAAGTTTTCTATCCTTGTCCAAAAGGCTCTAAACCTATAAATGGGATTAAAGCTAAAATTGAGAGAGAGGCTATAGTACTCATTTCAATGACTCAAGTACCTATCATTAACAGAAGGTTTTTAATCATTATATCAGATGAATATATGTTAAATAAATCAAATACACGTTTCCAAGACTGCTTCTCCATCAAGATTCATCTTCTCTCAGTCAAGCAACTCTGTCTCTACCCTTCTGCAACTGTTTTTAGAAGGCAGATGTTGCTTCTTGAGCACTGCGTTCTAAGAGCTTCGATTGCAGAAATGCACCTGAAAGCTCACCACTCAGCAGTCTTGAGGTGAGAGGTATGTGAGTTTAAGGAGAAGCTGTCTCCAAAAACAAAAATGGTGACTTATAGTGGCATTTCACAAATATAATCCCAGGCCTTGAGAGGATGAAGCAAGAGTCTTCCCATGTAGGCCAGACTAGACTACAGATTAATGACGCTACTACTTAGATTTAACAATGAGGGTTCACTTCAGTGGTTGTCACATTTTCAAGCACAGGACAGACACCCCTGTGCTTTCCATTGGCATGGACTCCTTTTACAGTTATCACTAAAAGCTTTGGTGAAGTGGGGCTGCTCTAGAATCCAGATACACAGGCTAGGGAAGTGAGTGAGAATATTCTGTGATAAATCATTTTCAACGTTACTCCTCTGGGTTTGAGGTTTGCTAATGTGCGATATACTAAAGATGTTGTGGCAGCTCAATAATATTGAAGTCCAGGTTGCTGTGTTCAGAGTTAAGCTAATATATTGGGTAAAACAGTGGAGCCACTCCAAGCTGTAGCAGGTAGCACGTCATCCACAGAGTCTCTCAGCAAGTACTCATGACAATCATCTAGTCTAACACAAGCTACTTGTTGTCATCCTGCCATAAAGCAATTAGAATCATTCTTACTCATATATTCTCCTGATACTTCTTAATGTGACTTTGGAGAATATTGTCTTTGCAATGGTTTGTGTCATTTCCCCTAGTTAGGCAACATAATCACAGTTTCTCTGCTAATTTTCTAATTGGGCGTCTGGAAGCAATGGAAGCAGTAGCGGTCAAGCCAAATAAAGTCAGAATTGCCTTGTGATGTGATTTCCATGTAAAATGCTCCCTGCAGGGTCACTTTTTCCAACACTAGGCTATTTGGAAGGTTGTGGAACTTTCAGGCTATACCTCTTCAGTCATCAGTATTGAGCTGTTACAGGGCCAATGAAAGCCATATCCACTTCCTGTTCTGGCTAAGCTCTCTGCTACCGGGTCTGGGCACCACTTGAGAAGCAGCAGTCACTTGCTTCCGCTGTCACGTGGATGCTCACAGGTCAATTAGAAACTGTAGAAAGGGACGCTGGTCTCCCCAGTACAGAACATGAGCTGTTTCTGGTGGGAAACTAAAGTTCAGTGGTTGTATGTAGGCCAATGAAAATTTGCAGTCTTCCATCCAATATTAGGATTATTATTTTCCTTAATCAATATCCCAACTTTTACACAAAAGACCTAGCATTAGACCCGAACAGTTTTCCTTTTAAGTTTGCAACTCACACAATCAAACATTATTTTTGTTGTTGTTGTTTTAAATTAGTAGTATCCATATCCGCAAGTCAACATGAATGTATTTTTAAGAACACGCAGAAGTGCTAATTCTCACAAGCGCCTGTCCTATCAGCTCTGTGTTTCTCTGTTAACTCACCAGTGCATGTCTCCTACTGGTGTTTAATTTCTTTGAAGGTGCATTTGTGATTTTATCTTCTGGTAACCAGTATTTTATATTCTGCTGCAGATGTCAATATAGGACTCCAAAGCCAATCCTTGTGTCCTGCCTGTGACAGTCTGAGGTCAATATGAGACTCGAAAACCAACCCTTGTTCCCTGCTTGTGACAGTCTGTCAGCAATATGGAGCTCCAAAGCCAATCTTTGTTCCCTGCCTGTGACATTCAATATGGGGCTCCAAAGCCAGTCTTCCCTGCGGGTGAGAGTCTGAGTTCAATATGGTGCCACAAAGCCAGTCCTTATCCCCTGTCTCTCACAGTCTGAAGTCAATATGGGGCTCCAAAGCCAGTCTTCTTCCCTGCCTGTGATAGTCTGAGGTCAATATGGGACTCCAAAGCTAACCCTTGTTCCCAGTTTATAAAAGTCTGATTTCTGGTCAACATTTTTATTATCTACCATATTATCTAGGATTTGGTGACCAAAATATAAGACATAAGAGATTTGACAGAGAGGATGAGAACCTTGTAAAACCATCAGAAAATCTGACTTAGAGGAGGCAGCAAAAATATACTAGATTCAGGAAATCAAAAAATAAGTGATTTTAAGGAAGCAATTGCCAATTTCTTCTCTGTATAGCCCTGGCTGTCCTGGAACTCACTCTGTAGACCAGGCTGGCTTCGATCTCAGAAATCCATCTGCCTCTGCCTCCCAAGTGCTGGGATTAAAGGCATGCGCCACCACTGCCCAGCCAATTTCTTAAACTACTGTCAGTACCAAAGTGGGAAACATTACTCAAATCCCCATCAGCTGACTTACAATGGTATTGCTTACTCCTTTATTTTATTATCACCTAGGACACAATTCTCCACATGTCCCTTACATTTCTGTACAGGTTACAAAGGATGGCATTTACTAGTACTTTTCTAGATTATATAGCAGGTAACCTTCGAAGAGAGAGATAATGTCTTCCTTCAGGGAAAGGTTTTATATAAAATGACTGTAAGTCAATATATATATATGCAGATCTAGAGAGTTGGCTCAGCAGTAAAAGTACTAGCTGACCTTCTAGAGAACATTCCCACCACCCACATGGCAGCACACGACTGTCTTTAACTCCAGGGCATCTATACCCTCTTCTGGCTTCCAGAGATACCAAGCACACTGATAGTAAACAGAAATACATGTATACAAAACATACACACGCACACACACACACACACACACACACACACACACACACACACACACACACACACAGATGCAAAACAATGCAACAGTTGGCTTCTTGACTGATACTCTGAATAGGAAATCTTTTTAAATGTCTAGCCCAATACGCACATGCACACTTACACAAATAAAAAAAAAGAATCTTTCAAAAACTTTTTAAAAAGTCTTAGTCACTATTTAGTTTTCAGTTTTAAATCATGAGTGAAATGTACAATGTCTCTATTCCATATAACTTTTTTCTTACCTTCTGAATTAACTATTTGAAATATTTTAAGACTATGAGTTTCACTATATTTTTTGCTTGAGGCATTCTTCTTTCCTCAAATTTCAAGATAGCTGTCCTCTATAATAAGACTTATTCTCTGAAGCAGTTGATTCTTAGGAAGTGTTTTATAATTTGCCCTTGAATTCTTAAATTGGAAGAGTGTTTGTGCAAAGTGCCTATTATGCTAAATGCAGAAGCTCATGAAGCCAGCTCCCAGAAAGAACTGTAAAATGCATGTTTGAATAAAGCATAATTGGCTAAATGCAAAATCCATCAAAATGCAGAACACTGAAAACGGAGGTGCCTCTAGGACTTTTAGTTAGTCCAAGTCTGTGTGATGTCCTATTTCCTTTCTCTTCACAGCCTTCGTAGTTTCCTTGGTACACAATTTCTCAAAGATGATTAAGTAAAAAGGAACATATATGTTTTGTATCAGTTGATTAAAGAATCCTGCTTCTGATAATACAAACAAATAATTATGCATTTTGAAAAAGATATACTCAAGCAAATTTTCATGGTAATGTTATCTTATTAGTGAAAACGTTGGAACCTCCCACAGATACTCATTGATAATCATTTGGGTAAAACTATTGATATATATACATATTGTAATTCTATGTATCACTGTAAACAAGTATATACTAGAACATCATTGAAAATGTTTATAATATTAGGTTGAATTAATATGATAAACAGCTTTGAACAAAGCGTTACAATTAAGATTTGTGTGTGTATGTTTTAAATTTATCTATATATGAGAATTATGTAATTCTGAGAATTATGAAAACTTTTCTTGTAGGTAAATTTTCTTTTTTTGAATTAGCTCTTTCTAGTGAATGTCTATAGAGTGCACAATGTGAATATAAGCCTCCATTTTTTCAACATGTAGGATGTTTCCAGGGGTTACAGAAGCTAGCAAAAGGGAGGGTTTAGAGACAGAAAAAGTGTAAATATAAATGTCACTTTTGTTTCCTCAGATAAAGGGATGAGAGTCATACCCAAGCATTATGAATATATGGCTTCGGCTGAGCCCATAGTATTTCTATGTAATTGCCCCTAGGCCTAGGCCTGGAAGCTTCTAGCTTCTGTACAATCTAATCTTCTGCAAGCCCGGACCTGAAAGGCTTCCGCTTTTAGCATCCATCTCCTAACCTAGGCCTAGAATGTTTAAGCCTCTGAGACTTACTGCTAAATAAACTCACCCTTTCTAGTTATTTCTGTACTATGGCTGGCTGGTTCAACTCAGCTTTTCTTGCTCAAACTCCTCTCCAAGCTGACTGATTCAAATTGACTTCTCTTAGCTTCTGACTGAATTTCTCTGCATAGAATTACTGCCTCTAAACTCCACAAACTGAACTGCTCTGAACAGAACAGAATTGAATTCTCTTTGCCTCACTGTTCCCTTAAGCAGCCTCTCATTTCTGTCCTCATGAGAGTTGGGTATATCTCACCTCTGACTCATTTTGTCAAATCTTTTTTTGATTTATTACTTTGTCTGCCCCTCAATTAGATGTCACTGTTTGGGATTAAAGGTGGCCCAGTGGTGGCACACGCCTTTAATCCCAGCACTTCCGAGGCAGAGGCAAGTGGATTTCTGAGTTCAAGGCCAGCCTGGTCTACAGAGTGAGTTCCAGGACAGCCAGGGCTACACAGAGAAACTCTGTCTCAAAAAAAAAAAAAAAAAAAAAAAAAAAAAAAGGTATCTACTAAAGTCATATCTGTATTCTAGCCAGAGGATTAAGGGTATGTCTGTATTACAGCTGGATCATTGTTGGAGACCAAGGCCTTGGCCTTTTGCATATCTGCTGGACAAAGATCCCAGGTTTGTCTAAGTCTGCTAGCCACAGTGTCTCGGATCACTCAGCAGGTGCCTCCTCTAGGCCCTGACTTTTAGGCTGGGCTTGATTAGCATTTCAAGGCTCTAGCAGGCCTCTCCTTGTTTCCTCCCCATTGTTACTGCCCCCAGGTAGGGATTAAACGTCCTGCCTTTAGCTCAGGTGCAACTATGTCATAATTGATGTCTGGTCGCATTATGGATTCTCCCCGCCCCTGCCATTTCCCGCCCTAATGTGTTTAAAACATTGTACCATTAAAGATTTCTTTTGAGCTTGATCGGATTCCGTCTTGCTCCAACACATTCCTTTGTTTCCTGCTTCTTTCCATTATCAATGGCTTCCTTCCACAGCATTTCCACAGCAC
>CM052700.1:139000610-139026471 GCA_028551405.1 Uromys caudimaculatus
AGTTACAGATCATATCTTTGGATGTGATCCCTTGCCAGAGAAGCCATGTTGCTGGATTAAAATTCCTCTACATCTTCAACCTTTCTGTTTAAGCTAAAAACCATACACAGTTTAACTATTACAACAGAAACAATTATCAATTCCACAATCTTAACAGTCTGAATGTCCTTATAAAGATCATTGATGTGATGATTCTTCATAACTGCTTTCAGCACCAAGTTCTCCAGTCTGCCAGTCTGATAATGATCTGTCCTCTTTCAGCCAATTTGTTGAATTGCCCTGCCCCATACTGGGGGCAGGTAACTGGGTATCAGCTTTCTGTATTATCTGTATTGCTATCTTTCTGTATTCTTCCTTCTTGAGTCATGCTTTTCATGTGGAAGATTCTCTTACTCAAATAAGATCCCAAATTATCACCTGTAGAAATATAGACAAAGCCTTTCCCCCCAATATAACACATTCCCTGACTCCCATTCTGATATTAAAGCATATTTAATGTATACGTGTTGATCTAATTCATCAGGTTTTCTACAAACCAGTATCATTCAGGTAATCTTATTCCCCATTTCTATTTATCAAAGTACAATTAGATTTTTATAAGTCCACAGTAAAGTAGACACTTAAGCACTTACATTCTATTTCCAGCTCCTTGCCAGAAAGCTGGGCTTCTCACCCTTTTAAACACAAAAACAATCAAACCATATTATATATGATGCAAATATACAGTGTCAGTTAAGATAGGTACTTGTTGTCTGAGATTATTAATCTGAGCTCCCATATGGTAGATCAGCATACCCCCCAGAGGTTTATGGCTATATCTGCCACATAAGGCTTTAATTTTCCTATTTGACCTTCTAGTCCCACATATTTAATTTGTCTTTCACTTTGTTTTACTTAGGATAATGTTCCAATCCCCAAAACTATATAGATACTTTGTGAAGGGATGTAGACTCCAATATTATCATGAGATTATAGTTATATCAGCTCCTTTGTCCACTAGACTATAAATTTCAATATCATTTAATTTTAATTTTTGTAAAAGAAACTTTGTAATTATAATTTTGGAGACTTACTTTTGAATAAGCTCACCCTTTTTAGTTCTTTCTGAACTTTGGCTGTCTGGTTCAATGCAGCTGTTCCACCTCAGTACTCAATACTGTCCCCCAAGCTGACTGATTCAAACTAGCTTCTCTTGGCTTCTGACTGAATTGCTGGATGTAAAGAGAGTAGCTTTAACATCCATGAACTGAGCTACTCTGAACTCATCTGCTCTTCTCTGACCTGCACTGCACACAACTATACTCATCAGAATTTTGGGGGTCCAGGAGTCTCCCACAAATATCACAAATGCTGATTTCAATTAAACAGGGATGGTTTATTGAACATACACTCCAAGACTGATTGTCCAGGGCAACAGCTCAAAGCTGTGTGCTAAACATTTCTCAGGGCCAGCTTATAAATGCTAAAGATGCAAAACACACTGTGAGCTCATACACAAGTGCTGGAAGTGTTGCCCAGTGGTCGGTCCTGACTCAAGCCATTTTAGACATAACAGTTCATATTGATCTTTAATTTGATAGGTCCTACGTGAAGCTTATAATTAAGGAATTTCTTAAGATTAACAAACATCAGAACATACATAACATAATGAGATAACCCTAGTTAAGATTCATTGCAATGGAACCTGAAAGGGCCATCTTCTGTAATTAAGATTTCCCATGGATGGATTGGGATACCAACCCAGCCACAAACCTTAGATCCATAATTTATCCTGCCTACAAGATGTTCTGGAGCACAAATGGAACAGAAATTGAAGGAATGGATAAACAATGACTGGCCCAGCTTGAGATCCATGCCATGAGAGAAACCCCAGTTCTGACACTACTAATAATATTCTTCTATACTTGCTGACAGGCTCCTAGCTTAACTGTCATCTGAGAGGCTTCATTTAGCAGCTGATGAAAACAGATGCAGAGACCCACAACCAAACATTAGGTAGAGTTCAGGGAATCCTGTGGAAGATAGGAAGGAGACTGAAGGCATCAGAGTGGTCAAGGACACCTATAGAATGGCCAAACAGACCATGCATGGGATGGACCTAGGCTTTCTGCTAACAGTTGTGCAGCTCTGTGTTCCTGTGGGACTTCTAAGAGCAGGAGCAGGGACTGTATCTGGCTCTGTTTCCTGCCTTTGAATCCATTTCCCCTAACTGGTCTGCCTTACTTAGCCACAATAGTCATACACATAGTCATACAGCAACTTGATATGACAAGGCAGGTAGATACCCATGGGAAGTCTCCCTATTTCTGTGGAGAAAAGGAGCAGGGAATGTGGGATGAAGTAAGAGGAAGGGACTCTGAAGAGAGGAGGGAGGAAAATATGCAATTAGGCTATAACATAAATTTTAAAAATTTTAATTTGAAAAAAGAAAACAATCCTAATAGTCATAACTGGGGTTCCTCACACAGGATATGTACATAAAATCGCATGAATGTTTCTTTTCTTGAAGGATAAATTACCTTAATTCATCAAAATCAAAGGCATGTAAAAATTTCCAATTATAAATATAAGTACCTAATTATTGGGGCATTTTTTTGTGGCTCTTCTTTGTCGTCGTCTTCTTCTTCTTCTTCTTCTTCTTCTTCTTCTTCTTCTTCTTCTTCTTCTTCTTCTTCTTCCTCCTCCTCCTCCTCCTCCTCCTCCTCCTCCTCCTCCTCCTCCTCCTCCTCTTCCTCCTCTTCCTGCTTCTTCCTAAGGAATCCTCATGTGCTCACCTTGAGTGCTACTGGGCTAAACTTTAGTGGCAACAATATGTGTATTAAGAAATTATAAACTCCAACAAAACATTTTTACCATCGTTTCTCAGTTAAGTCTTTCAAAGATTGGACATTGGTTTTTGGAAAAGCTGCCATTGAATTTCTCAATGTTTCCTCCATCAGTAAATATTTTCTGTGTTTCCACTGCAGTTAAATTACTAATATAATTCTCTCATCACTATCTTTTATTAACTTGATACTTCTCAAAAACAATAAACAATAAATAACAACAACTAAAAGCTTACCTTGAATCTCTTCACATTGATTTACTAAACAGATAAAATAGCTCATTTTAATTCAGAAATGAAATGTTACATGGTACATTTTTATTATTGGTTTAAACAAAAGAGTAACCAAGCGTGGAAAGCAAATCACATGACACAGTGTCTAACAGAACTGTGTATCCTGAGCTTCCTTCTTAGGCTATAGCAATCAGATGCTTCTAGTTCTAGGTACCACATGATGGCAGAACAAAAAATCATTTCTTTTCAAGATTGCTCTAAGTCTTTCCATCAGCCTTTCTGTGTAGATACATTCAAAGGAAAAACAAAGTCTAACAATTAAAGTGGTAAAAGTAGAATTTACAGAGACACTATAGGGGGAAAGACATGTGTGGTTGTTTGAATGAAAATGGCCCCATAAGCCCACAGGAAGTGTATGCCGTAGGAAGTGTTGCCAAGTGAAGCATAAAACCAGTGGACTTAAATGTTTCAGATGCTTAGGCTTGGCCAGCCCCTTTTCTAGCACCATGTCTACTGACCATGCTTCCTGAGATGATGACAATGGGCTAAACCTCTGAGTTCTAAGCCAGCCCAATTAAATATTTTCAGTTATCAGAGTTGCTGTGGTCATGGTGTCTCTTTACAGCAATAAAACACTAACTAAAACAACACCTTAGTACAGAATTGAATTAAATTCTTCATACAAAGAAGAGAGTTAGAGTCACTGAGCAAAGTGGGGCTAGATGAATAGAAAAAGTTTCTAAGAAAGGTGTCAGAGTCTAGGTACATTTTTTATAAATGAACTTTAGGAATACTATAGTAATTAAGCTCTTGGAAAAACACTCCATGACAGTGCTTGATGAATCTGCCTCGGCCTTTATACTGACTAAGTTTGGTTGTTAGAAACATTCTTGGTTTTTTTGAAAAAAAAAAAATGTATGTCCACTTCTGATTCCATTGCCAGTTTCTCCCTAAATACCAGTGGAACCATCTGTTGGAACTTGGTAAAACAGGAGATTTGATTAGTGAAGTTAGAAGTTACACATCATGAGCAGAATTTCTGAAAATGAAAAGAAAAACTAATATGAGAAGTTAGAGTTGCAGTTCCTAAGCCCTGAGGGCTGGCGTTGAGAATATTCAGAATGTTTGGCGAGAGGATGACTGGGGCAAACTGGTTGAGTTCCCAGGATGTGTTTTGAGTGTCTCTGCAGAAAGAACTGGGTGTTCTCAGCTAACTGCCCGTGTGGCCTCTACAGCCCCAGGCAGAAAGTTGTCCCACACATAACATAACCCATTGTGTGGATTCTTCCAAGTTTCTATTAAATTATCAAACTTCAGTCTGAAGAACTTCAGAAAAGGAGTCCAAGTCAAGCTAATGGGAAAAATATAAACTTTAGTTTGGAGAGTTATGATCATATATGACAGATTACTAGAAGTACTTAAATCTGACAGCTGGGCATAGACACCACTTGAATTCCTTGACACAAGGGTGAATCTTTTCTTATGAATTCCCAAACACTTCAAAGGTTTTGTTTGTTTGTTTGTTTGATTTTTACTGGTCAGGAAGTAAGATTTTCCTTTTGTTACCTCTGATAAGAATACCATAAGCCAAGGGCTAGGGTTGTTTTTCCAAGACTGGTTTTTAAATACTGTTTCCATAACGTCAACTTCAGTTCCTAAAACCAGATTTTATGCACATTATTCTCCAGTATGACATTTCAAAGCCTTGGTAATGTAACCAATGTTCCCAATTATGTCTTGTTACAACAAGAACAGATTCTTATTGAACTTATGCCAATAGCTAATTGCCATGAAAATATGAATATTCAATAAGATTTTCCAAATCCTAAAGGCATTGAGTAGGAAGAAGGAGAAAATATAAGTGTTTAATTTCTGTTTACAACAGTACAGTAATAGAAGAGAGCAGAGTAAAGTAATCTGTATATCTGGAAAGAAAAATGATCGAACTAGTGTGTTCCAAACTGCCACCCCCAATGTTGGATCAACATTGTCAGAAAACAATCAAGCACTGCATTGATGGTCTGCATTTCCTACTCAGGTCAGAGGTACATTCTCAAGGTTTTATGAGCCATGTCATGAAAAAGCTCAGTAGTCCTGACATTAGTAGTAAATGCTTACAGAAGAAGATCACAGCAGGGTAGAAGCTTTAGACTGTCCATGCTTAAAATTTTCATGTGAATTGCTAAGGAAAAAAAATTATAAGACTTCTCACCTGTAATTTTAATAATCATAATGCTAAAATCATAAAAAATGTGTTTAAAGGATTATTCATCTTTCTTTATTAATAAAGATTTTTCCCTCACAGTGACTATGGAGAATTTATAAAAGTTGCCACTAAATATCCTGATTAGGACCTGTATATAAATCCTTTCAAACGCAAGGTTTGTTTTAAAAAATTACTTCTAACAGATATACATGCTAATAGGCATGACATTTTCAAACCTTCTATATGTTAATGTACACATGGTATCCAAAGTTTCCCCAAAACATGACTTGATTTTCTGTCACATAAAAAATGTTTTGACTTTTAACCAAGCTCTTCATAGAAGTCATCAGCTCCCCTCAATTTATCCATGTGTCTGTGAGACAAAATCTCCCAAAACTGAGGTTTCTAGGAAGATGTGCTGGGTAGTGCCTTCCTGAGATACAGCTTAGAGAAAGGAGAGTGGAGACAAATCTGAGGCTACTGTAGCCACCCCAGCTAGATCTACCAGGAGTTCAAGAGCTGACAGGAGCTTTCACAGTGTCTCAAAGGTCAAAGAATTGGGTGACATATTTGTAGCCATAGCAGTCATTATTGATGTCCACTGGAAAAGAGAATAACCTTGCAAGAGGCACAGTGACAAATTTTGGAAGCCCCTGGGCAGAACACTACAAAACAAGGCATACTAGGTACCAGGAAGTCTCCAAGTCATCCCAGAATCAGATTGAGCATTCCCTTTGATACTCTATCTTGGATCTACTTTCTCTGATATAGCTGTTTTCTGAGTTTTATTAACCATTTTTGATCATTGCAATATGTATTATTATATAATGTTAAAATAAACTTCTTGTACACTGTCACATTTTTGTTGTTTCTTTTTTTAACGTGAAAATTTGGAGTGATGTTGTGAGTTTCATCCATTATTGTATCAATCAGATCCAGAAAACAGACTGGCATAGAACAGAACTCCATTCATACTAAATGTGTAAAGCAGTGAGCACTGAGTGCTTACCTCATCTTTTTCTGTTCTTTGTTTGCACAGTGTTTCTTTTCATGGCGTCCAGCGGCAAAATATATTTGAATGGAAAATAATTCCTGCAATACACTTTAAGGATATCCATTTTTTAATCACAGCCTGTACTTGTCATAAATTTTAAGCATTCCTTAAAAATCTCCACTCATATTTTAAAATTAAATCCTTGATTCAATAGAAAAAACATTTCTCCATGTCTGTTCAGCTTTCAGCTATGCAATTACCAACCTGCTTTTGAGGACACACAGACCCAGGGAACAGTCTTGAAAATATTTTCAATCTCTTATCTCTTTCAGGATGTTCTAATTTTCTGACTTTCTTGGTACAATTACAAATTTCCCTCGGAGCATTGATAACTTATCTGAAATTGTGTAGCATTTATATCTTCTTAGGGGAGTGTTTACTTTTAATCTTCTCCAAAGATTTTACTTCCTGCTGCTGAATCACTGGAGATAAATAGTCACAGCGGTGGTTATTTCTGGTTTTTAATCAACCTGCAGAGTTTTAATGTCTTTCTCCTGTTTTAAATATGTTTTATTTTTCCCATTTATCTCCTCTTATGTAATTACTTATAACTCTGGGACTTTCTGTTTCTTTTGCAGACCACAGTGCCTGCTGAGCCATTTGAGTTCTATGGGGCTCATAAAGCAATTCTTTGTTCGCTCAGTGTTGGCCACACAAACTAATCATTAACAATTTCTTCTATTTTATTGAAGTGGCATCTACACTTTTGTAGATCATTATAATATTTCTACTAATATTTTATACTCCACACAAAATATTTTTACAAACTTTTTTAACTTACAAAAGAAAACTTTATCAGGCAATTGTATATAATCAAGACACAAAAACAAACAGGAGTCAAATGCAGCTTACTGATATATGTAGGCTATTACAATGCCACACAAGAATGGCTTTCCTTCTTCAGCTGACACTCTCAAACCATAACTCTATTGACCCTGTAATTTCTATAGCTTTACCTAAATATACGATTAGAACAAACAGAATAGTATTGTGAGGGTTTTGAATTATTTCCTGTAATGTTAACAAGTGAGAAGTCCTTTCTGCAGTGTGACTATTTTTGAATGTAGGAAGACCGTTTTAGATTTTTAAGGGGAGTCTTCTAAAGTGAAAAGCACGTTTATAAATGCATCTACATTCGTTTCCTAGACTGTAGGCAAATGTCTTGAAATTAAAAAAATAAAGAAAATATGATTGACCAATATAAAGCACCTTAGCAATCCCCCAATCATAGATTATCTTGATTATCAACTTAATGAGATTTAGAATCCACTAGGAGACTGAACCCCAGACATATCTCTGAGAAAGTTTCAACAAAGCTTCAACTCAAGTGAGAAGAACTACCTTGAATATGAGTGGCACCCAGTCTGAATAAAGGAGAGAAAGTCATCTGAGGACTAGCAGCCATCTTTATATGCTTCCTGACTGCAGATGCAATGTGCCCAGGCCATCTCAGGCTCCTACTGCCATGAGGTCCCCATCATGACCAATTGTACTGTCTGGAAACTTGGGAGAGTTTGAGGTCCCCCAGATAATTTCTTCTTTTCTTATTTTTTTTTTTTTTATTTTTAATGTTGTATTTCTTTCATTTTTAAATCATTTTATTTATTTTCATGTGTATGAGAGTTTGGCCTGCCTGTTTGGTCATCTGTTCATCACTTATATGTCTGGTGCTCAAGGAGATCAGAAAAGGACCAGAGTTACAGACAGCTTGAAGCTACTGTGTAAGTCCTGGAAATCAAACTCAGGTCCTGTAGAATAGCACTCAGCACTTTACTGACTGAGCTATCTCTCCAGCCCCACAAGACTTTCTTCTTTAAGTTACTTTTATGAAATATTTTTGTCTCAACCATGAGAAAAATGTAATGAAACTACACATTTTATCATAACACTGGTGGAAAAAATACATTTTTGATACTTCATTTACATTTCAAAAGTTTTCCCCTTTCTAGGTCTCCCCTTTGGAAGGCCCCTATCCCATCCCCTCTCCCCCTGCCTCTATGAGGGTGCTCCCCCACCCACCCACCCTCTCTGGTCTTCCTTCCCTGGCATTTCTATACTGGGGCATCTAACATTCTCAGACCCAAGGGCCTCTCCTCCCACTGATGGCCAACAAGGCCCTACTCTGCCACATATGTAGCCAGCACTATGGGTCCCTCCATGTGTATTCTTTGGTTGGTAGTCCAGTCTCTAGGAGCACTGGAAGGCCTGACCAGTTGACACTGTTGCTCCCTACATGGGGCTGCAAATTCCCTCAGCTCCTTCAGTCCCTTCTCCAACTCCTCCATCTGGGACCCCACACTCAGTCCAAAGGTTGCTATGAATTGAATCTTGGGTATTCTGAACTTTTGGGCTAATATCCACTTATTAGTAAGTACAAACTGTGTTCATTCTTTTTTGACTGAGTTACCTCACTCAGGATGATATTTTCAAGTTCCACACATGTGCCTGTGAATTTCATGAAGTCGTTGTTTTTAATAGCTGGGTAGTATTCCATTGTGTAAATGTACCACATTTCTGTATCCATTCCTCTGTTGAGGGACATCTGGGTTGTTTCCAGCTTCTGGCTATTATAAATATGGCTGCTATAAACATAGTGGAGCATGTGTTTTTATTCCATGTTGGAGCTTCTTCTGGGTATATGCCCAGGAGTGGTGTAGCTGGGTCCTCAGGTAGTATTATGTCCATTTTTCTGAGGGTCTGCCAAACTGATTTCCAGAGTGGTTGTATCAGCTTGCAATCCCACCAGCAGTGGAGGAGTGTTCCTCTTTCTCCACATCCTAGCCAGCATCTGCTGTCACCTGAGTTTTTGATCTTAGCCATTCTGACTGGTGTGAGGTGGTGTGAGGTTGTTTTGATTTACATTTCCCTGATGACTAAGTATGTTGAGCATTTCTTTAGGTGCTTCTCAGCCCTTCGAGTTTCCTCAGTTGAGAATTCTCTGTTTAGCTCTGTTCCCCATTTTTTGATAGGGTTATCCAGAGAATCAAAAAAATACATTTTTAAAAATGATTTTCTGAGTTGCATTGTATTCAAGAACAACTTTTCGCGATCTTTTTCTAAACTCCTGCATAGAATTACTCTTACATCCCAACGGTCTATAAGCCTTTGCTCAATAAGCAATATTTCTTTAAATGATGAATGATTCCAAACTTAAGCAAAATACTATATTAAAAGCAAAATAAAGCATTTGAATTTTGATTGGAAGCAGAAGGAATTTTCAGGTTTATATGGAAGAAATTAAATGAAAATAAAAAATCTTATTAGGTAGTCAATTGTTGTCATCTCCTTACAATTTACTTTGAACATTTATACTGCTAGTGGAAGACAGTAGAGCTAAGTGATGCATAGGTCTACACAATGCCAGCTTTCAGGGTACTGGAGGAGGAGGATTGCTTTAAACTCAAGGTAAACCTGAGTTGCATAACTCGGGCTATAACATGAGACCCTGTCTCAAAAACGAAAGCAAAGCAAAATACGTAAACAAACAAGAAAACATGGAACTAAATGCAAACAGAATATGTTCAGTCTGAAATAAACACTAGGTTCCTGATGTACTTCTCAAGCATGCTAAAACTGTGGGAAAGGGATCCATTGTTTTCAAAGTCTTACTGAGAATATAACTATTTTGAAAGAATACTGATTATCAGTTTATATTACTCAAAACTTTGAAATTGAATGGAAAGCTTAATTATGTCAACTGAAACTCTAAAGTTCATTTGGAGTGTAATATATGTGAGAGAAAAAAATTCTCAGTATAAAACCACTCTAATACTTTATGAAGATGGAGTTTTAATCCTATATAACATTTTAACCTGTAATAGAAAATAAACTATTATTTTGTATATAATTCCAAACTTTCTCCTTATGAACAAATAATTCATGTAAATTGATAAGCAAAATAGCTAACCTTATACATAAATACTTTCAAAATATTTTTGGTCAATTAATAGGCACAGAAAAGAATCTAACTCACATTAATCATGGAAATGTAAATAAACATGGCACAACATAACTGCCAGAATAGTACAGTACTGATTATTGCTACTTGTGCCTCGGTAGCATCAAAAGGTAGCACATAAGACAACAAACTATGCGCTTACATATGCTCCCCAATGATCAGGCAACAGGCAACTTCCTGAACTTAAAAAGAGTGGCTCTGTCTGCATCTCCACCATTACTTCGCAAGAAATACAGTCAACTTCAAGACAGAGTCCCCCTGAGACGGAGAGATATTGGAAGGGCAGGTAGACAATATCTATAGTATGCATAATATAGATGCACATTCATAGACATATGCAATGCTTACAATTTTATGATTTCAGTCAGAATGTAGGCATCCTGATTATCTTCATTTATTATGTATAATGAAGGTATTATAATAAATAAATTCATGCATATTCTTTGCAGCTATAATCCAAATAGGACCCTTGCATGTGAACTTAGTTTTCTCTTCTTGCTTTCTTTTCATCTTTTATGTATACCATTGAAATATAAAATAAAGATTACGTGTATATTTTTAATAGATTATTTTATTTTCTAGGTTACATTTTCACCAATATCTTTGGTTCTCAATTGCTTGAATGTGTCGCAAAAGAATGAGTCACTTTAAAAGGAGATTTTTTGAATTTCAAGCACAATGTGCATGTGTCTAGGGTAAAAAATAAAAAGAAGGAAATCATTTTGAAAAAACCAGATGAGTAAGTTAGGACAGCCAACGGGCAGTAGCATCTGATGTGATGACAGCGTTTGCATGCTTTGTGTATTAATAAAGTTTCCATAGCAGCTACCACATCACATGATAGTTCAAAGTAATTCCTAATTGTCAAGAAATATTAAAGGGAAAACAGCCAACCCTGATAAAAATCTTAAAATCAAGGAAATGCTTTGGAGGAGCACCCTCCAGATCTCTGTCATGACCCATAAAACAAGAATAAAATCATTTCCAGGCCACTTTACTGGATCAGTGGATGTCACCAGGCTTTGGAAAAGAGTGACGTGATGTATCACTAACACCCTGCATCACAGATTATTATAACTAGAAAATGTCCAGATTGTTGTACTTCAGCCCTTCATCAGTGAAAGAAACAGTGCTGCATTTGCTCCCAGGGCCACAATAGGTTACTACTACGGTGACTATGAAAGCCTGTGTCATACAGCTCCATGCCCAGCTCCCTGTGTTACTTTTTGGTGGCACTGGTACTAAGTTTACGAGGCAAACAACTTGAGAAAATAACGATTTTTGTATGTTCACAGTTCCAGAGACTTTAGTCTGTGCTCAGCAGGCCTGGAGCGAGTCAACAACACTGGCAACGGTATAACAGAGGAAAGATACTCCCATCATAGAAGTCAGGAAGCAAAACACCAAAGGAGGGAGCTGGGAACAAACTGAGTCCCTCAAAGATCTGACAAGTGGGATCTCCTCGGTCAGGGCCTGCCTCCTAATGGTCCGTTCTGCTATGAAGAACATACATGGATTAAAGATTTAACAAATGCACCCTTGAGAGCATTTTATGTCCAAACCATAAAAACACGTGCCATGTCCCCATGGTGAACTCCATCAGTGCGAGGTCACCACCTGTGACTTCCTTCTACCCCACAGTGGTTCTCTTCCCTCCAGTCTTCAGATGACAGAGTATTCAGATATGGCATCTGCCCATTACCGTCTCCACCTTCAGGTTGTTCTTTCTCATGGCTAGGTGCCTTTCTGCGAATCCCACAGGAGCTATAGCATATCTTTAAGTTCTCCTCTCCTTTTATAGTGTTTCATAGTCACCTTTGCCACAAGACAAATTTATCATAAAAACTGAAAATGATATAAGTGTATAGGGGTTATGGAAATTGAGATGAGAAAAAAATTGTCATTCTGAAGTAGTTTTAATCTGATCATTTGTAATGTAAATAATAGCAAAACAGCCATTAGTTTTTAATGTATATGGCTTTTCCTAGTTTGGGGATGCTTGGGTATACATTAAAGTTCATCCTCAGATACACTTCTCTTGAGAAAGCATTTTTTCTGTCTTGCTGAAAAAAAAAATGTTCAGAGATATTAACCTTTTCATGATGATACTAATATTGGGGCCACATTTTTAAATTTAGGCTTTGTTTCTTTGATTTTGTCTTTTAGTTAGCTTCTTTTTCTGTTACTTCATGACACACACTGTCAGGAAAAGAGTTTGTCTTGGACAAGTTATGTCTTGTCCATAGTCCCAGTGTCATATGCCTTTTGGCAAATGACACCTGACTCAGAAACAAAGGTAGGATTTTGTCTTGAAGGACTTTGCTCCTATGGTAAACAAACAATGGATTTGGTTGCCAGGAGCAAGGCTTGACTTGAATGGCTATAAAGGAGCCCATGGGAAGATTAGAAGCAAGGATAAAATCCAAAGTGATAAGGAGGAATGAGGAGACCGGGTGACAGTCACCCACATTCAGCTATAGCATCTCAAAGAACACTCTGGGTTCACTGTTCACTTTTATTCATCTATCATATAAGATCCAGAAGTGACTATAAAATCATCGAACTTATGTTAGGGTTACATCACAGTATTCTCACAGTAAATTGAAATTGTCTTGAGTCAAAAACTGCATCTAATTACTACCGACCTATTGAAAATCATAACTTAACCCAGACTTACGTAACCTTACTAAGAATACTTCAGTTAACCTAGTGTGAGTTAACATAATGTAATTCAAAGCTATATTATAATAAGGTGAATGTCATATAAAACTTACCGAAAATTATACTGAAATTGAAGAATTGCATGGCTTATACTATTTTAAAGTGAAAAACTTATCCCTTGGGGTTCTTCTACATCCTTACTAGTTTTCACCTGTATATTACTATTACTGAGAGTGATATTTAGTGTATAGAGAATATACAGGGATACATATTCTGAATGAAGAAAGAGATGAATGTTGGTTACAAGAAAAAACACATGATAGAAAATTAAAAGTGGTCATCTCTGAAAATATAGTTAGCAGATATCAGTATTAAATTAGCATTTTCCTCCCTATCTCTTCATATCCCTGTCCATTTTGAATGTGTTTGGTTTATCAGTTGCACTTTAGAGAAGAAAGATGAAAGTTGGAATAGTGGGGTACAAGTAGGTTTATAAAATAGATCTCTTAATTTATTAGCTTATCCAGTGCATAAAATCATTATCACAGCTCTATATTGAACCTGTAATACACAAAACTTGATGTATAAATATACATAAATCATTTCAATGAACTTTTCTCATCTGGGCTTATGGTGCTCCTTCCAAGAGCGAAAGACCACCTTATAAGACCCCCAATATTAGAATGAGCAGCAGCCCTCTTTTGAATTGTTGTCCAGAGATGTCAAAGAGACTCCTAAAATATACAGCTTATTGCTGGTGCCCTTGGTTACCAGTCAGAAATAGAAAGTAAGTCCATTTTGCTGAAGAAGTCAGGCATTTCAGAAAGAGAACCCAGACACCCCTGAGCTTGGCTAACCTTAGTACCCCCTTCCTGAGTACTACCTTTTGAAGTACCAGAAGGTAACATGCAGGCTTCCAAAGATGGGCAGCAATCAATACTTTCACCCAGCTATACCACCCATAAACCACAACAGTAACCAACACAGCACAATAACCCTAAGGGTGTACTAGGGAGTTGCATGCCCTGATTGTAACCAACAGATCTTGAATTGGGTTTACAATCTGCTCAAGAGGAAATCCATACTTGGTCTTGGAAACCTAGCTAACTATTCAGTCCTAGTGAAGTTCATGGTACTTGGAGAAGAGCTTACATCTTCTTCCGCAGGCACAAGTCCCAGAGAGTTAATTGGAAATGGAGTGAGCTATTAAACTCTCAAAGCCCACCCAAAGTGGCACATTCCTACAATAAGGCCACACCTCCTCCCCACACCGCTAAATCTTCCCATATTATTCCACCAACTGGGGACCAAGTGTCCAAATATATGAACCTATAGTGACCATTTTCATTCAAACCACCACATTAGGGATCATAAATATAGGGGAACATTCTAGATTGCTAGCTCCACATTACTAGTTTCAATATCTAATGCTTATCTGGATTTAGGTAGACAAATGGATATACAGATAGATGATAGATATATAATAGATTAGATAGAAAATAGGTAGATGATGATGATAGATAGTCAGACAGACAGACAGACAGACAGACAGATAGATAGATAGATAGATAGATAGATAGATAGATAGATAGATACTTGATGGATGGATGATGATGGAAGACAGGTTCTTCTAGTATCATATCGTTTTCCTTGTTTGACACATTAAAAGGCAGCACCAAGTAGCCATCACTCTGTGCTAGTGTTCCCATGCTAGTATTATGCACCTGGAAGAAGTCAATAAGTGGTCCCTCAGTTATTTAAATTCACTATTTTGCATAGATATAATATTATTATTAAAAGTTAATATCACCACTCCAACTTCTTCACATTATCACTCACATTCATCTTTATTAGGAAGATCTCATACCAGTATTTGCATTACAAGAACTTCAACTCTAGTAAGGGACTGGTCTGGAAATTTTCAGTCCACCAGTTTTATGATTGGCAGCTATGAGATCCAGATGACATCAGATTACCCAACCTGCTTGACAGTAAAGCCTTTCAAGGTCAGTTCTCAATCAATACTTTTTAGTTAACAAACTCACTCAAATAATAACATTAATTTGTTCTCCCTTGTTAACTTTTATCTTTCTCTAAAATATACATTGAGAACACGAAACCTGAGGCTAGAGAAATAGCTCAGCAGTTGAGAGTATTCACTACTACTCTTGTAGGATCCGTGTTGGACAGATCATGACTGCTCATAACTTCCACTCCATCAGATTTAACATCTTTGGTCTCTGCAGGGGCACACACACACACACACACACACACACACACACACACACACACACACACACATGCACACTCTCACATACAATTGAAAGATACTTTCTATAAAGCTTACAAAATTACACTATATCTAATTAATCTTATCCCATCTTACTGGAGTATAATCACTGAGCAAAAAAAATCACAGTTTTGTCCATCTTCAAAGACAGAAAAGGCATTTCAAGTGAATGTGGCATGTCTTAGTAAACCACTCAGATAATACTGACAGACCCAAGGATGCCTGGATCAAAAGTATTGGATTTATGTTTGCAACAAGTATATTTATATTTATACAAGAATGGAATTAATTACCTGATATTCATATTATTTTGAATTTAATGCTCCCACTTCTAGCTTTTTTTCTGCACTCCCTTAATCAAGTAATCAGACAAACTATGCTTTTTAAGCAATAACTCATTCCTTTTGGTCTAATTCTGAGTCTCCTGAGCTTTCAGTAAATGCTGATGAGAGACAGTGAATATGAGCATAGGGAGATATAGATCATGGAGTCTAGCTACTGGAACACAATCTCCCTACATGTAGTTTTGTAACTATTTATTCTTTGATCCTTAGTTTCATTGTCTTAAAGAAGAGCTAATGATACCACCAAGGGTCGTTGTGAGATTAAATTTAATACTACAAGTAAAGTACTTCAGAAATGTTTGGCAGGAAAGGACCACCCAAGAAATGCTAGCAGTTATATACAGTCCATTCACTGACAATTTCTTCGTCATAGATAAGAAGCAAGTGACAAATTCTGAGCACTGTTTTATGAACACAACATGCATCTGAGTCTCAGCTCCATCTCAAATGAATGGCTTGGTCCAGTATGTTGGCATGTCTCTTTCCACTAATTTATTTTGTAAATAAGGATCACAATATTTGTTAGTTTACATAATAGTGTGGAGTTTAGGTAAGTCAATATATGTACATTTCTAAGATAGTATTTCTCATATTGTTACCACACTGTATAGATTTATTTATTATTATAAATCTTACATATACTAAAATTGTAGTGTGGTTATATTAACCTAAGATTTTCTTAAATGTGAAATTTAAAAGGTGTGTTAGCTATTTTCACTATTTGAATCAAAATACCTTTCCTCTTTCTGTACAAAAAAATATTTTTCTGTCTGACAGAAAATGGTTTGAGATGATAATAACTATAAGTCACACATTGTCCCCAAAACTGTACTGTTGAATTATCACATTTGTTTTTAGGAGACTGTGTTAAATTAACTGAATAATACAGAAACCTCTCCACCTCCTAATCCTTACCCAAATTCTCCATGGATCTGTGGGTTAATACATAAAAGAGATCTGGTGAAATTGCAAAAGCATACAAATCTCATGATATTTATTGCACAAGCAACTATTCCCCCAGGTGGATATTTTCAGGCACACTGAAGGACAAATCTTTATAACCAAGGGTCTGAAACCCTTGGCCACTGAGAGCAACAGACAACAGCTGTGGTGGAGTTTGGAATAAGAATGAGACACCGGAAATGGAATCATTTGGCAATATGGTTCAGTGGATTTCATTTTACTGTTTGTTTCCGGAATGTCCTTACTGTGGTTATTTTTGGATTCTCATACAAAAGGTCTGTTTGTGTATGTGGTGTGTCTACAAAGAACAAATAATTTGACAAAATATTGTATAAGGAGCATTAAGAAAGCTACAACTCATCCAAATAGCCTCTCTTTATTTTCCCATTTGCTTATGTGTACTTTGTTATAACACTGAAATTTTATGTGCATTAAAGTGCTTTTACCCTTCCAATACAAGTGTTCACATGGTAGAATTTGATGAACACTAGGCAGGCTGTCCCTTGCTCACAGTATATAGTGTGGCTCAGTGCAGCTATTACAACTGATGCAATTATTCCTGTTTCCTATGTAGAAGGAGTTTATTCTTTTAAGCACATTGAATCCCTGACACCTTGGAGATTATTTAGCTCTCTCCTGTAAGAGTGAGAGGAAAATAGAGCTACTTATTCACACATTGCTACAGTCCTGCACTGAGAACAGAACAATTGAGAAATAAATAAGATTGGTGTGCCAGCTGTGAGATCAACCAAGATTGCCTCTGCCCTTGTCATTCAGGCTGGGTTCAGTCAGTCCTACATGCTTTCCTGAAAGTCAAAAGAAACAGGTATTCGTTTCCACTTCCAAAGTAAAGACAAAATCCTGTCATTGTTCAAGGAAACTAACCAAAAATGCCATGCAATCTATCCTTACGTTTCTCCATCTCTGAACACCTACTCACTCCATCGTGACCTAATGTAGACATAACTCACTTCATAACATTTTCTTTATCCAAGCAGTATGCCAAAGAATCACTGTGTTTTAATTGTTGAGAAACCAACTATACCTATATTATTTTCACAATCTACTATTCTAAGATAAAAGAATGTGCTCCAAAACTAAGTTGATTCTGTTTCGGAACACTCTGCTGCCTGTGGATAACAGTGAAGTAGTACTGAGGGAATGCAGGAACAGCTTTAATTTCCACGAGGATTCTCTTTGTTGTACAGTTGTTGTGGCTGTATATAAGCTGGTGTGCTACGTGGGCTTTCTCAAACAAAATGAATGTCACAGGATCTGCTGTATCTCCCAAATAAGGAAAATTACTCCACCTAGATCCCAGTGGTTTTAGGATGGGTGTAACCCAGCATGGTCATGAGATCCTCAGTTATGTACACACACTTAGCAAGAATCAGGAAAAGCTTCCCAGAGTTAAGGGCATGCCTGCTGCCACTAGAAAGGTATTTTCCAAGTCAGCTTTCCATGGAAGCTGGAGTCTATCTACCATCATGAACACACAGCTCTGTGGCTTCCCCTTCTTTAGAGAAGAGTAGCTGTCTCAATGGCACAGGCCATTCAATAACTGCCTTGTGTCAGCTTGTTCAGCGTCAAAAGGTTGTGATATTTTGATTTTCTTTAAAGGTTGTTTGTTTTTGTTTCTTTTATTTTTAAGATTTGTTTTGTCTTCTTGGCATTAATTTCATTACATTCTGTAGTAAAAAGATGACCGTCTCTATGTCTGAAATCAGGCCAGAGGGCACTTTCTAGAGGGAGCAGAGAGGACAGTTGCCGTACTAGGGGAAAGAAATGCTGAGATGGACTGATCATGACAAATTGATGGCTTCCTCATGCCTCTGCTCTCCCTCTGATGCCACCTGGATAGATGGCTCACCTCTAAAAAAGCAGTGTCTCACAGGAACACAGACACACTCCTTCCTCAGAGTTCTACATCTTTAAAGTCCAATGTGACTGTGACATGATGTAGCATTCTACTGAATTCCATTTAAAAAGAATTAATGTATGTACCTAGATTACTCTGTAGACTTCTACTCTGGAGAAACAATGGTACCAACTCAATATTGTATTTCCATTCTTTTTGAATAAGCAAAGCTATGAATAAAATTAAAGGTAACCTCAAAGAGTTAGAAACCATAGCAACCATTATTATCATTGGGTATTTCATGTCAGGTGATCCAGATACTGCCAAATATTTCTGTGTAGATATGTGTGCCCCTATACACATACTCATGAATAGAATCAAACATGCTCATATTCTACTTAGCTCATTGGCATTAACTATGACAGAGTCTCGTCTTGAATATGGAGAAATATAAATTGTTAGATCTCTATTTTTTTAACATCCCCATAGCTTTAGATGAAAATGGAAAAGGCTATATATTAAAACAAAAGACCAACCAAGCCAGGATTGTGTTAATATACCCAACTGTCCCAACCTTACTATTGTGTATAGTCACATTTCTCTAAAATGCAGTAAATGCTTACAAGAGAGAAAGAGAAAATAGAAAGGGGGGGGAGAGAGAGAGAGAGAGAGAGAGAGAGAGAGAGAGAGAGAGAGAAATGGTCAAATACCAACAGAATTGTAAACTGATGTTATGTTCTTGGTGCCTGGATTCACAATCCATATCTTTGAGGATTTAATTTGTTGTTTTGCCTTTCCTTTATATGCTTTTGAGCATTTTGATGAAGATGCTTTACGCGAAAACCTTGAAAACTGCCATGGAACAACTTATTAATCTGCTTGCCTGGAGTGTTTGCCCCAGGAGGTGGAAACCTCAAGAGCTTGGTTTGTAAACTATGGATCAGAACCTCTAGATCAATGTTCCAGCAGATACCAGATGCCTTGAATAGGTGCAAATAGACTATCATGGTGTAGAAAAGCGAGCAATGCAGTACATGGATAGTCATAGACTTGCACTGAAGATGACACTGCTGATTTAGTCTAAGCCTACTTTTGGACCAAGTACAGATGAGAAAGCAGGTTGTCTTGCTGTGCAATAAGAGATTGCTGGTTTGGTCAAGATCCACATCCAGAATCCAAAGGGTTCTAAGTATGGTGCAGCTGGACATCACTGAATACCTGGACATGGAAAGTTTTTGGTTCAGAGATATCATGAAAATATTTGTTTCTTACCTGAGCTGGGCCTATAACCTTCAGACAGTATACTTCCTCAGTATGCCTCCAAGCACATATATCTCTGAGTCACAAAACAAGTGGCATTTCTGAATATGTGCTGCTCATTTCCAAAGTCTGGGCAATCTCTGGAGATTTAAATGACATCTTCTTTCCTAAAGGAAAAATACACAAAATACTTGTGACTTGCATTCGTGTGGAAACTCTCAGATTGACATTCAACCTGCTAAAGGAATCAGACTCAAAGCATCTGAGTGTTCAAACTCTAGTCAGATGAAGTAACTAGGTTTGAAAACATCTACCTGAGAGGGTTCAGTTCCAAATCCCTCTGAGCTCTTCCAGAGAGACAGGCACTTTCAGACCCTTCTTTTAGACCACCACAGGAGCACTGACTTCTCTAGTGTTGTACCATCCTGCTTGTCCTGATCCTCTGGTTCCAACTCAGCACGCTCAGCTGCTTGGGAATTCCATGGCCATTCTGAAGAACCTGCTGTATTCCACTACCAGGCTGAGCCAGTAAATCAGAGTATTGCATCCTGTATCTTTAAAGAGCCTTGATGAAGGTTTCAACTGTTGTGCTGAGCAGAAGTTTTCCCATATTTCTTTCAAGTTGCAGCAAGTACTGAGGTACCTAAGGCAAGAATGTAAGGTCTGCTCTGTGCCAACTTCCATGAATCTACATAGTTCCAATATTTAATTCTGGGAGTCCAAGGGCTACTTGGAACTTACTTTAATGGAAGAGTTATTTACCTGCAATCAGATTCAGGCAGGAAGATCTAAGGTCAACCCCAGCAAAGGATATATAGGTAAATATCTTCACCATACACCTCTAAGAGAAGATCAGAAATAAAGTTCTTCTCCAGTAGAAAAATAAATAACAATATTGATTGGTCTGAGTCTGAAGAACTGAGAACTACAATGGGAGAAGGCTGGTGATACATAATCTAGTTCAAGCAACAAGTACCAATGTTTAAAGATGTGGAAAGATGTCTGTGATATCCTAGCTAAAGAAGAAAAGGCAAGTTCCACTATCTTCCGTGATTTTGTTCTGTTCAGTCCCCCTGACCGTGTGTTGAATTTTACATCTAAAATGGTACCAGTAATGTTTTTTGGTTGACCTACTTATGAAAATGCTAGTCTTCAACACTGTCTCAGAAATATTTAAGCATATTTACAAGTCTGCATTTCTTTGACCTTGGTCCCATTGATTCATAAAACTTATCATAATTCATTTAAACATACCAAGCATTATAACAGCAGATTATTCTAGGAAATTAAGAGAATTATAATTTTAGAGTAAAAGGCATGCTACACGGCTTTTAAAAAGTAATTTTGAATTGAGGATGGAATGGGCATGAGTGATGACCAACAAATATTTCATATTTGAATAAAAAGACGTTATGTGTAAAATGTTAAATTAAAAGAACCACTAGTTAGTTAGTTTTGCTAAGAGTTTGTCTACCTTGTTGATTTTCTCAAAGAACCAGCTCATGTTTTTGTTGATTCTTTGTATTGTTCTCTTTGTTTCTAATTGATTGATTTCAGCCCATAGTTTGAATATTTCCTGCTATCTATTCCTCCTGGGTGTTTGCTTCTTTTTTCTAGAGCCTTCAGATATTCTTTTAATTCATTAGTCTGAGAACTGTCCAATTTCTTTATGAAGGCACTTAGTACTATGAACTTTCCTCTTAGCAGTGCTTTCATAAGTTTGGGTATGTAGTGCCATCACTTTCATTGAATTCTAGAATGTCTTTAATTTATTTCTTCTCCACTATGTTTCTAGCAGATTTATTTGTAATAGTCAGAAAGTGGAAGCAACCCAGATGTCCCAAAACCAAAGGTTGGATATAGAAAATGCAATACATTTACATATGGAATACCCTTCAGCTATTAAAAACAAGGACATCGAGAATTTTGCAGGCAAATGGATGGAACTAGAAAATATCATCTTGGGTGAGGTAGTCCAGACCCAAAAGAATATGCATGATATATACTCACTGATAAGTGTATATTAGTCAAAATGCTCAGAATACACCCCAGAGTCAAAGAAGTTAAACAAGAAGGGCAAAGTGAGGATGCTCGAATCACTCTCAAAAGGAGAAACAAAATAGTCATGGCAGGCAGAGGGAGGAAAGGACCTGAGTGGGTGAGGGAAGGGCTAGAGGAAGAAGGGAGCAGGATCAGGCATGGGTGGGGGATAGACTGGAAAGAGTTCCAGAGGGCCAGAAGAATGAATAGAAATATGCAGCTGCCAGGCGTCAGGGATGGGGAGATTCTCTAAGAAGTTCCATTGACCTGGAATGAGGGAGGCTCCCTGGAGTCAAAGCAGGTGACCTTAGCACAAATGCCCAACAGCTGGGATATGGAACCTGAAGAGACCACCTCTAGTAGCCAGACAAGAGCCCCAATGGAGGAATGAGGACACTAACCCGCCTGCAAAACTTTTGACCCAAAATTGGTCCTGTACAAAAGAAATGCAGGCACAAAAATGGAGCAGAAACTGAAGGAATGGCTGACCAGTGACTGACCCATTTAGAGACTCATCCCATGGGCAGGCACCAATCCCTCACACTGGTACTGAGGCTATGATGTTCTTGCAGACAGGAGCCTAGCATAGCAGCCTTCTGAGAGGCTCTACCCAGGAGCTGACTAAGACAGATGCAGATATCCACAGATAAACATTGGGCAGAGGTTGGGGACCTCTGTGGAAGAGTTAGGGGAAGGATTGAAGGCCGTCAAGGAAAACCAACAGTGTCAACTCACTTGGACCTATGGGACCTTCCAGAGACCAAACCACCAACAAAAGAGCATACACAGCCTGGTTTGAGGCCCCTGACACATATGTATCAGAGGGCTGTCACGTCTAGCCTCAGTGGGAGATGTACCAGGGTGGGGGAATAACAGAGGGGGCTGGCCTCTCAGAGCCAAAGGAGACAGGGACGGGCGGAAAAGCTCTGCTAGGGGTGATAAGGAGGGGAGCCAACATTTGGGATGTAAATAAATAAAAATGTTGTCTCTACATTCCTAGTCCAGTGTCCTTCTCCTTGGTCTCTCTTAATAATAGGAGCAGAAATGGTATTTTTAATTTAATTTTGTTTTTGTTGTTTTAATATAGATTTTCACTATGTTTTCCAGGATAACATTGTACTCATCACACTCCCGCCTCAGCATCGAGTGGGATCCCATATATGCTGCATCCTGCCTTACAAAACAACATGGCGATCAGTAGAGGAAGAAACTTGTCTTAGTTTTCTTTCTACATCTATGATTCAATAATATCACCAAAAGGGAGGAAAAGGTTCATTTCAAATTACAGTATATAGTCCAACTTGAAGAGAAGTCAGTACATAAACTCAAGGCAGGAACCTGCAGGCAGAAACAGAAGTCAAGGTACAGAGGAGCTTTTCAATCCATGGCTTGCTTAGCTTTCTTTCTCATACATCTCAGGATTACCTGACTAGGGATGGCACTGCCCCAGTGAGCAGGATTTTCCTATGTCAATCATTAATTTTAAAATGCCCTACAGACAAAATGATAGAAGCATTTTCTCGGTAGAAAATCCTCTTCTAAATGATCCTCACTTGTGTCAGATTGATAAAAACTATCCACAAAACCTATATTTGAACAGCACCTGGAAAATCTAGAAGAAATAGATAAACTCCTGGGCACATGTCATCTATTACAATTAAATCAAGAAGTATAAACAACTTAATTGATCTATAATAATCAATGAGACTGATTCAGCAATGAAGCCCAGAACCAAGTGATCTGAATGCTGAACCCTACCAAGGCATTAACAGGGACTAACAAAAAGGAGTCGCTCTTCGTTATATAAAGACCAAGCTGTGCCACTGCAATGGGCTGCTGCTTCTGTTGTCTGGGACAAGCTGACTTGAACACCTTCTGGCACTACTTCCTTTGTCCACATTGAAATGATGCTCAGGAACTTTCAGAGTTGTGTGTTTTAAGTTTGTTAACACAACATCACCTATTAACTGCAGTTTCACGTGGTGCTGATGACACTGCATGTCATTATTCTTATGGAAAACAAGCACAGTTGAAAAGATCGATGTCTTATTAGGCTTTAACTCCTTATACTTAATGGTTTATTTCATTTTTTTAGCTAAGCATTCATTCAAATTCTTACACTCTTTTACAATGTGTACAACTCCTGGGCTTGGTGGTGCATGTCTTTATCCCCAGGACTCAGGAAGTAAAAGCAGGTCAATGACTTTCAGATCAGCCAGGGATACCTAGAGAAATCATGTCTCAAATAAAATACATTAATATATCTAAAATGTCATGTCTTTGGATCATGATCACATTTGTACTTCCTGTTACCACCACTATGATTATAGCGGCTATGACAGTATCTAGAAAATTCTCTGTATTATAATTACCATAACTTTCCTCAGTTTTCTCATTTCTATAAACTGAATATCTTTCCTATGTCTGTAATTCAAAGATAAACCCTTAGCAGGTCTGATTCCCTTAGCTTATCAGTTTCCATTTCAGATAATACGTTATAGAAATCGTGACTTTTTGTAAATTTGCCAGTACATAGTGACCAAAGTTATTTGTCCAGAGTTCCCCCATGATGAATGTACACTGCTGAGTTTAAATATTCTGTCACCATCTTACTGCTATGGTATGCAAGTTGTAGTCACGGTTATAATTATGAGATGCCCCACCCACCTATATAAAACAGCAAAACTTGATTCCAGTTTGTGTGTATGAACACTTGCATAATGTGTTAGCAATAACATGCCCAAAATTCCAAGTACATATCAAGATTAAAGATCTTGGTCCAACATTCATTTTCTATAGCCAAATTTAGTTGGAAGGTGAGTATATAGAAAATGTGATCAGCCCTCTCACAAGAAGAAACTTAAATTTACTCATTCCTATATGAAGTATATTGATTTCTCTTCATAATATTCAGAGAATGATCAATAAACAAATCGCTTGCAAGTCTTAAATGGTGATTCTTTATGAAAATAAGGCTCTACACAAGAAATGAGATGGTTACTACACTGTGTTTAAGTACCTCAGGGCTTGTTATCTTTAGTACAGTCCAGGCGGCTTAGCAACAGTCTCATTAGTGTCAGCATCAACCAGTATTCCCAGGCTGCATCTGTTGACCATCTCAGGAGTGTGCTACCTTTCATGTATCTCTAGCTGACAATGATTATGCCTCTGTCTTTCCAAGATAAAAAATAGTAATATTGGATAAAGACAATGAAGAAGAATGGTAGAAACAGAGGAGAGGGGACACAAAACCCCAAAATTTTTAGAAGTTTCTGTCAACACCTCTGTAATGTCCATAAAAGACACTTTGCTTTATTGAAGTCACGCCACACTTATTGAAACACTAAGTTGGACAGGCTCATTATCGAGAATGACTGGATGACTCCTTCACGCATTTGTAAAAAGTCCTGTCAAGTTCTTTGTAAAAATACAGAGACTGATAATTGAAGATTTCGCTAAAAAATGAGAACTCTGGCTCAGTTCTTAACCAAGTTTATCAGAATCTATGTTAATGTATTGGTAGCTTATAAAAGTCTAGACACTTGTAAACTACACAAAAAATTTAGAGAAAATAATTATTGGCTTGATAGAATCCTATTGTGCACTAAACTAGACCACAGGACCTGTAGTTTCAGCAGTTGGTCTTGGTGATGCTGGGTAAGGAAAATGTAGAAACCGGAGAAGGGGGGGGGGGAGGGAAGAGGGAGGAAAAGGACCATAAGAGACAGGCTTTTGAATGAAACTTCGAGTCTGCTTCTGCCTCACTTTATCCAAAGCTATAGCTTTTTAGAAGATCACTTATCATTCAGAGTCAAATTTTCCTCTCTGAGTCTTATTCAATGCTCCTAAGGCTTTTTCCCTAGAACTATTCAAAACAGTTTCATCTTTAAAAGTTATACCCAAGTTTCACTTTACAGTAACTGCTGGACTGAGAGTGAGGTCCCAGATGGAGGAGTTGGAGAAGGGACTGAAGGAGCTGAGGGAGTTTGCAGCCCCATGGAGGGAGCAACAGTGTCAACTGGCCTGACCCTCCCCCCCCCCCCCCCGTCATCCTGGAGTTTGGACCACCAACCAAAGAATACACATCTATGGACCCATGGTTTGGACCACATATGTGGCAGAGGAGGGCCTCATTGGCCATCAGGGAGAGAGGAGAGGCCCTTGGGCCT
>CM052700.1:139034384-139108194 GCA_028551405.1 Uromys caudimaculatus
TTACGCAGGTAGCTTGGGAATCCCGAGATATGGTTTACCACAGGACGTGCAAGATAGGACCAACCATAAAAGATTCCATTAGCAAATGTCACCCATTGTCTATGCCCAGTTACTGATTTACCCCTTCCCCTACCCTCCTGACTCCAATTCTCTTTCTTTTTACTCTTTATAAGCAGTAGCTTTCTAAGAATAAAACAGACCTTGACAAGACTCTGCTTGGTCTCCCTCCTTTCTTCCTCTCGCCCATTTCCCCTGCAGGTTTGGATTCACCTCGACCCACGAATAACCAGGTCCTGCAGGGCGGGACACATGCTAATGTGGTACCTAGAGGACCAGAGGGCTTAGCCAATAAACTTCTCTTCCCAGACATTCCTCCCTACAAAAGGTATTTAATCTCAGGCCTACCCTGAGAAGTGGGTATAGTTTTATGTAAACATTTTCCACCATGAACAACCAACAAACTTTAGAACCATGGACTATCTCTTTCATCAAAATCCATCATGGAGAGGCATGAAGAAGGCATTCAACTACAGAGCTGCAGCTTAATTCTCCCAAAGAAGTTCTCTCAGCCATAGCCACCCCCAAGCCTGCCTCTGCTAAGCTAAGGACAATCACTGATGTGACAAGCCTGGGCTCCCCTTCCCCCACCCCACCCCCTCATCTCTGGGTTAGATGCTGTTCCCAGCCCGCAGCCCCCAATTCCATTTTCTGCTCTTCTGCAACTCCCAGTGGGGCTTGTATGTCCAAGAGATTGAGAAACCCACAGTTCTGATCTCATCGCTGGCACAGGGACCCCCAACCAGCTCTGGCTTTCCCACATCTCAGACTGTGCTTTGCCACCTCCCTGGAGCAGTGTCTAGCCCTCACCAACAGCCATAGCACCCACCCCGGGGCATGGGGTAAGCGCAGTCAAACTCCCTGTGTTCCACCTCTCCAAGAGGCTGTGCCCAGTGGTAGACCCACATTTGTCTATTCAAGGATTTCATCTGTTCAAGACTGGATGAGATTCAATCTCATTGGAAGGACAACCATCCCTATAATGATTTAAAGATGAATATCCAGGAAGACCCTTTTAAATATGTTCAGAATAGTATTCAACTACATATCAAGGCACTCTAACCCCATCAACTGACGCATAAAATGAACCACCTCTCTCATCCTGTGGGAAGCATGACAATTGCAGTTACAGTCCTCATTGAGTTTCTGTTCTAGTGGTGAATAAGACAAAGATATTTCATAATAAATACTATGAGAAAAAGCAAACCAGAGTAACAGGACACAGAGATGAGAAATAGATTGAGGTAGACTACAGTCTTAGATAGGGTGGTCTGAAAATACCTCTTTAACAAGTTGATATACAAACAAATACTTGAATAAGTTATGGTAGCAAGCCATATGACTATCTTGGGGAAATTCATTCTTGGCAAAAGAAGCATCAACTAAAAAAGGATAAGAATACTATTCTCTTTGTTGTTGTTGGTGGTGGTGGTGGTATTTTTTTGTTTTTTAGAGATCTGTACAATTAGATAAGATGAATCACTTTCTATTCTTCAGTCATATTCAACTGTTAGTATATGCAATAGGTAAAGAGATGGATTGAATTAGGGCTTTGATCTGATCAAGAACGGGGTGTAGGTTTTGAGAGTACATGTAAATGAAATAAGTAATGGGGATCAGAAGAAAGTGGAGAGTGCTTAGAGATTGTTTGTTGACTTGAGACCTTAACAGGAATAAAGAAGTTAAAAGGTAAGGGCCCTAAAACAACTATATTAGAATGATGTGAGTGGGATTTTATGCTAGAATGCCTGAAATATTAACTTTGGAATTCAAAGACAGACTATGTAGACATTGTAATGACAAGGAAACAGGGAGCAGGGACCTTGGAAAACTGAATAAATTGTTCAAAATAAAGAGCTTACCACCCCAGGAAGCTGGGCAGATATCTACAGGTCTGTTTACATTATCAAAAATGAGGGCATGGGTGGTGTTGAACAGAGCATCACTGGGCCCTTTTCAAAGTATTTTGGGTAATTATGACCTTTTCTTGAATATGCCACATTTTTATTGATATTTGCATATTCCATGTTTGTTTAGAATAGGTTTTTGTTCATTCTTCCAAAATACATATCACTTTCTGTGTAAAGCCTGTCCAGACTCAACCTTAAAGTTTTGTTTTCCTCTATGATCCTATTGTGCTTTATAAACACTTCTATGATGACACAAAATAGAAGAAGTCATAGATCCTAGATTTTTCTCTTTGTGTAGACAGTGATATCCCAGATGTGGAGATATACATCTTTGCACCCATATAATAAACTAGATAAATTTCTATTTATCTTTCTATCAGAAACTTTCTATTAGAAAATGAGCATTTAAGGGTGTGATTATATATCCCCAATGTATATACAGTGTGCTGCTGTCTCAAAACATTGTTATTAACCCAAAAATATCTTATCACATAAAAGTAGAAAACCTAAAACTACTACAAACAAACTACTAAAGTTAAGATAAGCAATTTAAACATATTCATAGATCTCAGTGAAATGGAACAGTATCTTAAGAAAAAAGCAAAGAAAGGTAAGTAGGTAGATAGTAAAAAAAAAATCACAGGGACAGATTGATTCAGTCCAAATTCTACCAGGTCTTCAAAGCATTAACTTCAGAACACCTCAAATTGTTCCACAAAAGTGGCACTGAAATAAGGTTTTCTAATTTTTTTTATTAAGTCACAGTTATCCTGATACCCAAACCACAAAAAGACGCAATGAAAAAAAAATTGTAAACCAATATCTCTTATATTTTATGAAAATAGATGCAAAAATTCTTAAGAAAATAGTTGCAAACTGAATGTAAGAGCATATCACAAAGATTTTCTACCATGATCAAACTTTCTTCATTCCAGAGATGCTGGGATTGTTCAACATACATGCATTGATAAGCATAATCCATCACACAAACCAACTAAAAGACAACATCCACATGATGGTCTCATTAGATTCAGTAAAGAGCCTTGATAAAATCCAACACCCATTAATGATAAAAGTCCTGGAGACAGTAGGGGGAAAAAGGATATACTTCACTGTATTAAAGGTAATTTCAACAACCCCACAATGAAATCAACTTAAGCATAGAGAAACTCAAAGCACTTTCATTAAATCCAGAAAAAAAGATAAGAATATCTATCTCTTCTTACCTCCTTAATATAGCACATAAAGTCTTAGCTAAAGCAATAAGACAATGGAAGGAGATCAAGGATATAAGTAGGAAAAGAAGTCAAAGTATCTTTATTTGCAGATGATATGATCTCATATAAAAGAGCTTAAAACTCCACCTTGATACTCTTACAGCTGATAAACAGTTTCAGTAAAGTAGCAGCTTACAAAACCAACACATAAAAGTCAGAAGCCTTCCTATTTACAAGTATCAAACACATTAGGAAAGAAATCAGGGAAACAATACCTTTCCTAATATCTTCAAAAATGTTAAAGTATCTTGGGATAACTCTAACAAAAGAAGTGAAAGATTTGCATGATAAAATCTTTAAGACACCTAGAAAATAAATTGAGGACACTTAGAAGACACTAGAAATTGAAAACTCTGATGCTCATGGATTCATAGAACTAATTTTGTAAAAACTGGCCACTTTACCAAAAGTAATCTAGAGATTCAATCCCAGCATCATCAAAACCCCAACACAATTTTTCACAGAAATTGAAAACTATCCCTTCAACTTCATATGGAAACTTCTTTATCTCTATCTCTGTTTCTCTCTCTCTCTCTCTCTCTCTCTCTCTCTCTCTCTCTCTCTCTCTCTCTCACATACACACACACACACACACACACACACACACACAAGCACACACACATGCATGCACACAGATACACAAACACACAACACAGGCTAGCTAAATCGATCTTTAATAATAATGGAAATCACCACTTTAGATTTCAAGTTGTACTAGAGAGCTATAGTAATCCTAACATGATACTGGCATAAAAACAGACATATTGATCAATGTAATCAATCAAGTCGAAGATTCAGACATAAATCCACACAACTGTGGATACCTGCATTTGACAAAGAACTAAAAGAACACTGTAGAAAACATGCCTTCTTCAACAAATGGTACTGGTCAAACTAGATTACAGAATGTAGAAGAATGAAATCACCCTGCACAAAACTCAACTCCAAATGGATCGAGGACATCAAGAGAAGACCAGATACCTTGCAACTGACAGAAGAGAAAGTGAGGAACAAGCTTAAACTCATTGGTACAGGAAAGAAGTTTCTTTATAGGATTTTTATAGCACAAGCCTTAAGACCAACAATAATCAAATGGGACTTTATGAAGCTGAAAAGCTTTTGTATGGTAATAGATATCAACTTTGGGCCAAATGGCAGCAGACATAATAGATAAAGAATTTTGCTAACTATACATCAGACAGAGACTTACTGCCTCACTCTGCCCACTTTAGAGAAGTTTCTTGTTACAGTAGACAGGAATTAAGAGAGAGGCACATAGCTGGACAATGTGTAGAGAGTGAGAAACTTTGGAGCATTCAGTACTAACTACATAGCTCCTCTTCTGATGGCTCAGGGAGCTATGCCGAAGAGGAGGCTGAAAGATTGTAAGAACCAGAGGTGATGGATGGCTCCAAGTAAACCTGGACACAACAGGACTGGTACAAATATGAACTCAAGGTGACTGTCAGCGCACTCAAGAGCTAAGGATCCATACAGATTCAAGCCAGAGCTTAGAGGAGCAAGTAGACACGGATTCCCTTTCCTAAACCACCAGCGAAAGAATACACATGGAGGGATTCGTAGTTCCAGCTGCATGTGTAGCAGAGGATGGCCTTATCAGGCACTAATGGGAGAGGAGGCCCTTGGTCCTGTGAAAGCTTGATGCCCCAGCATAGGGGACTGCTAGTATGGTGTAGCAGGAGTGGGTGGGTGGGTGGGAGAGCACCCTCATAGAAGCAGGGGGAGGGGAGTTAGATAGGGGGTTTTTGGAGGAGAAATGGAGAAAGGGGATAACATTTGAAATGTAAATAAATAAAATAACCAATAAAAATTAAAAAAAAAAAAAAAAAGAAACAGTCTGCAGTTGATACTCATTGATAAAAGAAGACACCTGCTAACTTCAATGGAATCTCACTGGGTACATTAACCACACTTTAGAGCAGACCCTATGTAATTATTTGACTAACTTCTATTCACTGAGCATTAGCAAAACTGTAATAGAGAATGAACAGGACCGCTAATGAAGAAAAGCTACATTAAGAACCAGGATTAAGGTTTTCTGGGCTACTATGATAGCGATGAGTTTCGAGTGGCCGTGACAGTACTGCTTCCTGCCCTTCTTTACATTACAGCCGAACGTGGACACCCGGCAGAAGCAACTGGCCGCCTGGTGCTCCTGTTCTGTCCTGCCGCCTGCACAGACAGTCCAGCATGACGGTGATGGAAGCTCAGGAGAGCCTGTTATTCAACAACATCAAGCTACAGCGGAAACTTCCTGTGGAGTTGATTCAGATTGTGTTAGAAGAACTGAGGAAGAAAGGGAACCTCGAGTGGCTGGATAAGAATAAGTCCAGCTTCCCGAGGCCAGAAGAATGGGGGAAACTCATTTACCAATGGGTTTCCAGGAGTGGCCAGAATAACTCTGTGTTTACCCTGTATGACCTGACCAGTGGGGAAGACACAGAGGAGGAAGAGTTTCATGGGCTGGATGAGGCAACCCTGCTGCGCGCTCGGCAAGCCCTACAGCAGGAGCACAAGGCTGAGATTATCACTGTCAGCGATGGCCCGAGGAGTCAAGTTCTTCTAGCAGAGACGTGTCTCCTTTACTTCTTACCTCCCACCTTTCCAGGGCTTTCAAAAGGAGACAGACCTAGTGTCCCCACAGACTGGATCTGTTACTCCACCAGACTCAAAGGGCTCAAGTCCTGAAAGCTCAGACTTAGGGATGTTTCCCATGTAACCCATTATTTCTGTCCCTGGGATAGGGTAAGCCCACAGTGCCACGGAGAAAGGATGTGTTTCTTGCCCTAGCTCCTCTCCTATCCTATACTGTCCCTGAGCCAGGGTCTATAAACCTGACACTGTACATGTGTTCTCACACATAAGTACACACCCACCCACATGCGCCTGCACAAGCCTCTTTCTCCTCCTCCTCCCACTCCTTTAGCTGCTGTTGCCTCCCTTCTCAGGCTGGTGCTGGTTCCTTCTTAGGGAAGGGGGAAGCCCTGGCTGCAGGCAGCCTTCCAGGCAATATAAAGATAGGAAGCCCCAGAAGGGGCCTGGCAAGGAGAGGCGGGCCCACTCTGATTTATGATATTAAAATCTCCACTCCCCCCCCCCCAAAAAAAAAACCAGGATCAAATAGAAAATCTCATCTGATCTCCTGCATTTTCTTCTTCCTTTTGTGGGAGGCACCCCGTTTGAGCTAGTTGTAGAACAGGTTGAATGACAGTGGCTTTAATTCTGCAGTGCACTGTCTGACATTCCAGCGATCATATCGTACCATAAGGTAAGTCGGAACCATGTGTGCAGATCAAAAAGAGAGAAGAAAGGCGATGACCTCTGCTAATTTTATGGAATATTAATTCATAATTATAACTCGATTCTGTCACAACTCATACACTTCTTTCATGCAGCCTATTTTGTGTTTGAGCTTCTGTGTGTTTAATTATTCAAAGGCGGTAACCGAAGCCCTGAGTTTTCGCTATCCCTCCCAATCTACTCACACCTCATTTGCTCCAGTGCACTTGAACAGCGACCCTGACATCCGCAGCATCCCTTAACATTTTCATATGCTCTCTTACATCATTATCCTTCCGCGTGTGTATTTTAACCACTCAGTTCAACTACAAATAATCCAAGAACAGGAAGTCTGTCTACCGAGTCACTTATTGATAAACAGTTCAGGTATCTTCTGTTTGAGTCATAGTTGTTATGGACATTGTTATGCATGTGCTTATATAAACATATTTTTCTACTTCTCCTGGATTAAATGTTCAGTGGAATGGATAGTTTTTACTGTATGTGTCATAACACATTGAAGAAGATGAGTAGATGCCTTGGAAAGTGATTGTGTTGTATACAAGCCAGCCAGAAATGCATGTTTCCCTAACATGGATCCAGCACGGCCTCCCTAGCATACAGCTAATCATGTTTTTGTGTTCTACTAGGAATCTAAGACTGTCTCAATATAGTTTTAATAAGTGAATCTCTAATATCCAATGTTATTAAGCATATTTTATGTACTGTTTCACTTTAGAAAGGTCTCTCTTCAAATCTTTTTCCTGTTCGTATTGAGTTTTGTGGTTTCTTCCTATTTTTTAAGACAGTCTCATGTAACTCAGATTCGCCTCAGAGTCACTATGTGTCTGCGGATGAATGAGAACTCCTGCTTTTTCTGCATCTATCAGCCAGACCGCAGTGTCTGGAAAGCAGGAATGTAGCACCATATCCTCTGTATTCGGGGCTGGGTTTCAAACTAAGGTCCTCGAGCTTCTCGGGCAAGTATTCTCCCAAATTAATTACATTCCTAATAAATTTTTAGAGATTTCCCTATATTTTGGATATAACAGTTTTCTCAGGTGTGTACTTCTCTTCAGGGAGTGTGTAAAGACATGTCAGCTTGCTTCAATGGAAAAATGAAAATTTGAATGTTCTGGGAACAGGGAAAATAAAATACAGAAAGAAAATACTAACCTTGAGTATTTGCTGGAAATATATGCAGCTATGTTAATGCATTTAAGGATATAAAGATATGCTATGACATGCAAAAACAAGCCAAAAAGCCAATGAGTCGTATATTATGTCTAGTATGCGATACATCGGACAGAAGTACAAAGCAGCTGTAGTAACAGCCACCTCCCCCATTGCCTTGTTCTGGCTTTTGTCTCCCCTCACTCCTGTGACTGATCATGGAGAATTGTCTACAGTTCAGTTCATTAGCTATTAATGACTGGGTTAAAATTTCCTGTTGTTCAACCCACACAGCCTTCTAAAGATCCATTTTAAGCTCCTATTAAAGATTATACAGGAAACAGATTGACTATTTATGGAGCAACCTTGAATATATTTTCTGGCAGGCATCTTCCAGGGCAGATTTACCTCCCCTGTGTCTCCTTAACTTTGGTGCTTTACCTCACTAACTGCTAAGCCTGTGAGGATACAGGCAAGTCCAGCCATTTTAATGGGAAAGGAGGGAAAAGGATCTGAGAGTTGTCAGTTTCTTGCTAAAGAAGCAAACAACCCTTAAATCCTATCAGTAATACAGTGACCAAAGGATAATACATCAATTCAGAAGGTTTTAGGAACATTTCCTACCTAAAATATAAAGGGACAGGTGAAGGAAAGTTTTTACTGGAAAAAAATGTAAATAGTTTGTAAACCATGAAAAGGTTTGTGGAACCTAAAATTGCGTATAATTACCCAGGGAAAGATGGATAGAGATAGTTCAGGTGTAACAGTTGATATTTATAAGGCCTTTAGTTTGAGCTTCAGAATGCAAACTGGGAGAAAAAGTAATAAAAAGAGAGACTTAACCATTGAATGTTTAGCCTTACAGAGGACATGTCTGTTAATTATGAATATAGCATCCCTCCAAGGCTCAACAACTGCTGCTGAAGAGGGCAGCAGGAGGTGATTTAAAGGAGTGCTGTCAAACACTGTCTCTTAAGCATGACATGGCTACATGGCTTCTGGACTCATGAACTCACAGCACCTGTGACTAACAACACAATGCCTATACAAGATGGAGGCCATCAAAGTTCCAGCATAGATGGGAAAAGAGTCATGAGGCCCCATCCTTCTCTGAGGAACTAATGACAGTTAAAATTTCCTGGAAAAAGAAGAGTCATTCACTCTTCTTCAAGAAGTGGGTTGCCCAGTTCTCACCTATGGATTTGGAAAAAGCCAACCATAGTTAAACTAAGTGGGTCCCAATATATATATATGTGTGTGTGTGTGTGTGTGTGTGTGTGTGTGTGTGTGTGTGTGTGTATGTATAGATGAATATACTATATCATATATTATATATATTTTACATAACTATATATTGAAAAAACGGATGTGAAAGTAGAATGAGGGGTTTTGTGGAAGCAAAGGAGGTTTATTGGGAGATTAGGAGTGAGAAGAGATTGAGAGAGGGCAGCTGAGAAAAATGCATAATACAAATGAATGTAATTATCATATTTAAAACATGAAAATGAACAAAAATAACAGCTTCTATTGAATCAGTCGCACACAATTCTCATTGTTAAAATTAAGAAGTTGCAAGTATTCATTCTCGTACTTCATAATAAGGCTTGTATTGCACTTTACTCTCTATGGTTTCACATTGAAGGAAGAAATTAAAGGCAGGAAGGCAATTTTAGCATGCTTGTCACTCCCCCAATGTAACAGCTACAAAGGGTGTTTGGCATGTAAAACTGTCTATCACATCTCCAGCCAACATTCTGCTTCTTAATCCTCTCTAGATTTAACTACATAAAACAATGAAAAGTAAATCACCCAGATGCCAGAATTATCTGTACTTCATTTTCAGCAAAATCTTGATATCAAAACATTTATCATGTCACCTTAATCTAATATTGTCATCAGGCTGACTAAATGAGTAAATATTAAATGGACATTTTACAGAACATATATGCCTAGCACACATTTTTTAAAATCCATAAAAGAGCTGAAATTACATCCTTCCTTTATTCTTGAAGCAGCAGTTCATCTGTGGCTAATGGCCCTGAGTCCCACAGCCCGACCTTGATCTTTAGAAAAAGGTACTGGTTAGTTTCAGACAAATATGTTTGCATTTGAGTTTGACTGTTTGGGTTCTGGTGTTGATTCATTTAGAAGAAAATGTCCTTATATTTTGACATCAGAATTATTAAATATCAAAGCTAGAATTAAATCTATGTGGTAGCTAATACATGTAATAACTTATGAAAGCCAGAGTAAACATGGAGTTCAAATAAGACATGTACCCGCCTAAACATTAGTATTCACCATTATGGTGTTATTTCTTTACTTGGAAAAAGTAAAGTAAATATGAATTCACATTAAATGGAAAAGTATTGTACTCTGTGTCCAATTTCTCAGCCCCACCTTAAAAATGAGAACTCCGTGATAAATGTCCTTGATTAATAATTAAACCCCTTTCTAACATGACCTAAGAGCAGTGCTTCCTCTTACCAAAGCTTATTTTATACGAGGCAGTGTGTTCCCGAATGACAGAACAGAATGCTAACATTTTGCAACATAATATTCTTTTTTCAATCTAGTAATTTTGTTTTTACTTAAGATGGTTATACATACCACTTGGAGGTTAAAAATTTGTGATATTACCCTAAGATAAGAGTCTTGTCACTGAGTTTCTTAGAAGGACAAACAAGTGGGCTGTTTATAGTATCACTCTGGAAGTTGTTCATAAATATTTGTTGAAGGAATGACTCACTAAGCAACAAATCCCAGTGAAATGATGACAATCTAAATTAACCTTTAAAGTATTTGTGCTAGGATCAAGGAAGAACATAGACTAGAAAGGAAGTTTAGATGCCCGTTGAAGGTCAGTCATTGAGCATGGAACATGGAGGGTGCTATGACTCAATAAATAGGGGAAAATCCAATGGAAACTTGCCTCCGAAAGAAGCTTCACCTCACTGGCGACAGTAGGGTGCTGCCAGAGTAGTTTGCAGAGCTGCTTCCAGAGTGATCAAGGCTTGGCTTGCAATGCCTACGGCACACATCTGCCATCTTCCCAATCCTTCCCTGCTTTGCTTCTCTGCTCTAATCTAATACATTCCCATTCCAGCTGTGTGTCCAATTCTGACATACTTGTTTACTGTATACATAAGAATAATGATAAATATTTTATTTCATAAGATAAGATTTAAAATAGGTTCTTAATCTAACATAAGTTTTTCAGTAAGAAGGACGGGTATCTATTTCTTGAGTGAGAAAGAAATTTTATTGTATGTATCTAAGTAAATCACTTGGACACCAATTTGGGCTTTCTTCTTTGGCAGACACAGTTTTTCCTGTTGGTGAAGATAAAGTAGGTACTGTGTGCAAACTCACACTAGCAACTGTCCTTTCTGATCTCTTCAGAGTCCAAGTTCTAAACTTTGCTCAACAACTTGAATTTGTTAAATGCTTTATCTGGTGTTTCCTTCAGTGTGTCTACAAAAGGACCAAATAATTTTTCTACAGATCTTTGGCCCAGCCTCACTAGGCTTAACTGAACTTGCTTTCACATGTTTTTGCCTGTTGAGATTTTCTTCACTGATGGAAAAGTAAATGTTTATGAGTTCATTCTAAAGCACTGTCTCAACATTAATCCTGGTCCAGGAATGTAAGCTGTTAAACCTGTTCAAAACTCACCTCAAATCCCATCTTCCAGATCTGTTCTTTCCATGACACTAGTCCTCTATGGTCCCTTCAACATTTTTGTCTTCTCTCTAAATATTGAAAATGCATCAACATTTAATAAATAGAACACCTGGAGGGGAAAGAACTTCATTTACTTACTTCCATCTACAGTGCACTGCCTATAGCAGGTGATAAGTTAATAGTCAAGAAGTATAAGAATCTAATTATACCATAGAAATTGCAATACTCAGTATATTCTAGCCCCATGCAATATGTATTACTTAAGTTTACTTTTAAAAAGGAGTAAATTAGAAATTTGGTTATCAACAAGAATTGTTTGCAATGATGAGGTATTACATATAAACTTTATTAGGGGATTGTCAATTAATGAACCACAGTCCTCTCATATACTTTTACTATTGTACCTGTCATATCTTTGTCATTCATGGACAAGCTAGTGGTTAAATACAGGAAAGCAAACTAAGCTGAGGCAAAGCAAAATTACAAATAGTACCTGAATTACGGTGTATAATATATTAGAGTATTAAGGGTTAACAATTTATTCTTTAACAAAATCTGCATGAATTCTTTTTATTAGAACATTATCAGTGATTTTTATTTCCTTAAACTGTACAACTTCCTTTATACAGAAAACCTTGCAAGCCTCCAGTATTCACTTACAGAAAAACTCACATTAGCTGTAGACATTGTAGACTGTAAACAAGTTCACTGCACATAAATAAATGCTAAAGCTTGCACATATTGTAGATTTAGGATCTGTAGGTTCAGATGCCATAATTTTGAATAGATAACTACACAAAAGTAACTACCTACCATATTCACACAGGAGAAAAACTGGTATACTGTTAAGATGTGACATTTGATATGTTTCCATGACGTTCTGGGAAACTGCTAGGTGGAGTTCCGTTTCTGACTGACAATTCATTAGTTAGGCAAACACAGTTTGGAGAGCCAATATTCTAAAGGTCATATGGCGTGTTAGGGGAAACAACAATGAGTAAAGCCTACAGTTTGGTGTACATATGGACATATCATAGATCTGGGGTTGTGTCTCAGTAGTAAAGGATGCACACTTGCCATCGTAGGCTCAATGGCTCATCCCACCACAAAATGTAGAAGAATTGGAAACTCCACATATCATGTCTTCATTCAAACTTTCCATTATGTGTTTGGTGAACGTATAAACTACTTAGTGCCTATTCAGTATCACATCTCTGTGGCTCTGCTTTCCTTCACTATGATTTGTGCCGCTACCCACTTTTTCATGTGTTTCCTGGGCATATTATCTCTGGAGCAACGGCTATTTAAAACATTTGCCCACTTTTAAATGAGCATTTGTTATTGTAGGTCATGTGTTCTTTTTATCCTAAATACAAGTTCCTAATATAATTCATGGTTTTTAACCATTTTCTCCCAATCTATAGATTGCTATTATCTTTTCTAATAGTGTCTGTAGCAAAAACAATTTTAACATAAACTTTAGTTACTCTTAAGAGAACAAAATTGATATAGTATTTTGTTTTCAACTAAAATAGTAGAAAAGGCACATGTGAATTTGAACACCAGGAAAAAATCAGAGAAATTTTAATGAAATGGAACTCAGGTAAATTCTGATATTAATGATAATAACTATCAAATCAAATTAACCAAAAAGAAAAAAATCATATATTAAAATAAATAACATGGTAAACTGTGCTGGTGAGAATGTGGAGCAATGGGAATACTCGTCCATTGCTGGTGGGAGTATTAACTTGTACAGCCAAGTTGGAAATCAATATGGTAGTGTCTCAGAAAATTGGCAATAGATCTACCTCAAGATGTGAGAACTTCGCAAAGGCCAGAATAGTCTACTGGAAATTATTTGGGTATTTGGAAAAACAATAAGGGTTACTTGATAAAAATCTACCCTAAAACCTCATGTTTGAACTAGAGCGCTAGCCCAGTGGGTACTAGAGCTCACAGTGCAAGCATTAGCAGCAGAGTGTATGTGCCAGCACCCATACAGGAGCTGGCTGTAGACATGTGTGCGCACACACACAACGTTGACATTCATATGTAAAGTTAGTAAACAAGCAAAATTAAAAAATAAAATGCTGAAACAGATGCAGTGACCTACAGCCAAACATTAAGCAGAGATTGCGGAAGCCTGTGGAACAGGCACGGGAAGGGTTGAAGGAGTCAGAGTAGTCAGGGACACCCCAAGAAAACCTATAGACTCAGCTAACCTGGACACATAGGGGTTCATAGAGACTAACCTACCAACTAGAAAGCATGCATGGGACAGATTTAGGACCTCTGCACATATGTAACAGTTGTGCAGCTGGGTCTGTCTTCATGTGGGATTCCTAAAACAGGAGCAGGGCTGTCTCTGACTACATCGCCTGCCTTTGGATCTCTTTCCCCTAACTGGCCTTCCTTGTCTAGCCTCAATAGAAGGTACCTATGATATTCCAAGGTTGATCGATAGTCATGGGAGACCTCCCCCTGTCTGAGAAGAAGGGAAGAGGGACGGGGGAGGGAGGTCAGAGGGAGAGACTGGGAGGAGACTAAGGAGGGAAAGCTTCGATCAGGATGTAAAGTAAATGAACAATTAATTAAAAATGTAAAAGAAATTAAATGATGTCTTATATTTATACAGTCAGAAATGTTTTTGACATTACAAAATTCTACTGAGTTAGTAAGATATCTCTGTGCATAAAAGCACTTGCCACCAAGCCTAATGACATGAGTTCTGTTTCTGGGACTCTCATGAAGGAAGGAGAGAGCTGACTCTTTCAAGTTGTCCTCTGACCTACAAATTCGGACTGTGGCATGTAAATACCTCACCCCCTTCCATGTAAGTATATAAATGTAATTTTAAAAAACTAAATCAATATTTTTTCCACTTAGAGGTAAATAGTCTAATAGACATGAACTTTGCAAATACATTGAACAAATTTACAAGTTGTTTAAAAGAATCTTTAAATACTTTGGCAGCTATAGGAAGAGGAAAAAGACGGGCTCTGTGGGAGAAAGGGATGACTTTGCTGGAAACTGGATGGAGCCATCTCAGTAGAACATGACAAGGCTAAAAGAGAAAATGGTAGAAACTTATACTTACTAAGTAACATTTCTTTTTCCTCCAAAAACTAAAACCCAAAGTCCTACATTATAATTTTGTCTAGAGCATGGCCTACATAAAATCTTGAGTCTTACAACATGCTAAACACCACCGAGGAGTGAGTCAATTGTCCTTTCTCTCGAGTCTCTGCTCTTTGCTCAGTATTCGCCTCTAATTGAACAATCTAAAAGTAGGTACTGGAGATAAGGTGTGTTTGCCTCATGCTGAGTACCTATGGCTCTTTTCTGAGAATCATAATTCCTGTCCTAGATCACATATAATTACCCAAGTACCAAGCCCAAGAGCATATCTCAGAAGTCTGTTGGGATCATTTCTGCAACTATTCTGTATCTAAAACCTCACCCTTTGGAAAGGGATTTAAAGGCAGGCAAGTACTCACAAGTCATCTGCAGGTGATAATCTTATCTTTCATTACAACTAAGTGATGAAGTTAAGTCTGATTCTTCCTCCCAGATCCATACTCTCAGAAATAAGACTCAGACTCAAAATATCTTTGCAAATACCTTGGCCATATAGCTAGGCTCTTCTCTGACTAGAATCATAATTTAAGGGCTACTTTTAGTTTAATCTACATTCTGCCATGTGGCTGGTTATCTGTGCTCAGGTACCATGTGTCTGTCTCCTCAGATCTTCTTGGGTGGGTCTCCCACCTGGCTCTGACCCACAATTTTTTCTGCCTCCTATAAGTCCCACCTTCTATTTCCTGCCTAAACCATAGGCTTTTTAAATTGACAGATGATGCATCCACACATTATACAAGATGTTCTCTCTACAACTAATGCTCAGGGAAAAAAAGTGGCATGCCTTCTTCACCCAGTGACTATAGTATCGAGTGACTTGTTGCCTAAGATGAGGGAGATATTTGGGAGGAAGTTGATTGTTTCTGTTTTAATTATTGTTTTCTTTCCTACTATAGGGGTTAAACCCTGGAAGAAGACATGTTTTAAAGCTGTGCTTTTCAACTGTTTTTTTTTTTTCAATCAATATATTTTAGGCAATGTTTTCCTCATAACTTCTCTTGAAATATTAACACCACAGATTTATGTTTGTTGTCCACCATGTACCTATCAATGATTTATACATTCAAGTTTGATTACTCCGCTAAGAACCAATGTTTTGTCCCTTTGGAGATATATCACTCCAAGGAGATCGTATATTTAATTCACACCATTGAACACGGTCATATTTTGGTACAACTTACAAGTCCTTTACCCTAATTGCAAAACTGAAATGGGTCATCAAATTTTGCTTTGATCCTTAGGAAAAAGACTCAACATAGCAGCGAAACTGCTGTGGGGAAATCACTTAGATGAAGCAATTGAAGAGAATGAGTCAGTTGAAATTTTTCTGGCATGAAGTCAATAGCTGGAATTTTTTATCCTTCCCACTACTGGAACTTCTGAGAAAGAAAATACATGGTTTTAGAAATATGCTATATATAGTTGGCAGATTGTGGATATTATAATAACTCCCTTTTCTTATGATGTATCATGTTTCAAACAAAGGTTTGGAATTTCAAAGAAGTATACATCATAAAGGCACGTCTACACAAGACTGGATTGAATGGAATTTGAAGTAGATTTGCTTATCAGTTCTCATTAGTTATGTTTATGCTACTACATATTTTGAAATTAAAAACAGAAAATAATGCTCATAGCCTGCTATGTGTTTACATAGACACACAGGGGAAGATTTCCCCTTCCTTGATAAACCACTGTGTTCTTTGAAATTGTATATGTTCCATATTATATAATAGGCTGGTTGTGTACTTTACATGACCAAAGATTCTGGTTTTATCTGTTTTGCTTGAGGAATGAAGAAGCAAGATGCATCTTTTTTTTTCCAGCCATGCTCACCCTATTCATTAATAGTGTGTCTTCAGGACAACAGGATATCTGAGAGGAGTCCCAGTGAGGTTCCAGTATTGGTAGATTAGCAGAAGCCAGAAGCCTTTTACCAGACCAGTAAGTCACTGAAAGAAACAATTGCAAGCGAAGAAGTATGGACACAAGGGTATATATACTGTGGGACACACTGTGACACACCGTAGCTTCCACAATGACAATTTTTTTCTCTGCTGAGGAGGAGGTTGCAAAGGTGAAAGGAAGATACAAGGGGAATGGGAGCTGAGTGGGATTGTGATGCATGACGTAAAATATACAAAGGACCAATAAAAAGTAAATAATAATAATAATAATAATAATAATAATAATAATAATGTGTCTTTGTCCCACCTGCCTCAAGGTGAAAGTAAATAGCTTTTTGCCTCCATGATGTATCCCACCAGGTTTCTTAAAGAACATAAACATAGGCTAGCTCTGCATGTTTTATTTATTGATGCTTAGTTATTTATATCCATTATGTATTAAAATATGTTTATTTTTGCCTCTGCCTATGGAAAGAAATTCTCATGCTCCATGTCTTAAGAGAAGAAATCTGAAATGGAAATAAATGATGTCATGAATTTTTCCACTGCTATCCCCTGATGGAATGAGTGTGGCATAAACAATACACAGCATGGCTGCTGATTTCTACAAATATATCTGGAAACAGGTCACATGCCACCTGCAGGCCCTTACAAAAGATCACTCCAGGTTTCTATGTGTTTGATAGTACTAGCTTCCAAGTTTGCCTACAAAGATTGCAAGGCCAGAAAATAACCTAAAAATATTTCCAGCACATTGTAAGCATGCAAACATACTTATTATTGTTAACAATAAATCATTTTGTTTCTTGGTTCTCTGGAGATTAACTTTGAAGAAATCAGCTCAGGAACTTTGGAATATTCGACCAGACCCCTCCCCTCCTAGAAGGGAAAGGTCACAGAGCTTTTAGGTTGGCACCTCTCCCTTCTGGAAGAGAGAGGCTAATTACATTCCTCAGACCACAGGTGGGGGACGACCATCTGGCCACCTGCTGGTAGGGAAGGTGCCCAGAATATGTAAACACAGTCCCAGGACAGACCAACCATTGTTCACCTACAGACAAGGGGAGTCCTGACCACCTCATTCCCTAAGGACCAATTAGTTTAAATGTCACACTGTTTTGCCAATCACTTTGTGCCTATTGGCTGTTGCTCTGAAAACTGTATAAAGACTTGCCAAATGGGCCATGGGGGGGGCGGGGGGGCGGGGTTTCCGCGACCTCTCCTTCGAGTGCAGGACAGCCCCAATGCATTGGAATAATAAATTCCTCTTGCTGTTGCATCGATCCCGACTCCATGGTGTTCACTCGTGGGTCTCTGGGAAGCTAAAGGCTCCCCAGAATCTTACAACTGTTGTACATAGTACTGAAAAAAATCTTATATTTAATAGCTGTAAAGAATGGAAGTTATTTAGTATTCAAATACTCGTATTGAATTCAAGTGTTCATGTATTTAAAGTGAAAATCTCTAGGTGAGAATATAAACAAGTACAAGGAATACAAATTGTTGCTATAACATTCTACAATATAATTTTATAAGTTTTATAAGCCAAAAATTGGTAAAGTGATTACTTTTTGTCTCCCTCAAAATAGATATAAAGAATCTAAAAGTATGCTTTTCAAATTGTAGAGGTAAATAAGTACCCATGGTTTCTATTAAAATATAAGATCTGCTTAGTTGATTGTGTGGGCCATGTTCTCATGATGTCCTCTACCCCACTGTCTCTCCATCCTCCTCTTCTGTGGGGTTCCCAAGCTCTACCTGGTATTTGGCTGTGGGTCTCTGTATAGACCCCCATCAGTTGCTATATGATGTCCCTTCTGATGACAATTGAGCTAGGCACCAATCTATAAGTAGAACATGATAGCGAAAGTCATTTCATTGACTTTTTCTTTTTTAACCATATTTGATTCTGTCCTGGGTTTCTAAGCTGTTCTGCCTTTGGTTCCTGGTCATCAAGGCAGTTTTAGGCATGGGATCCCCTTCATAGAATGGGCCACAAGTTGGGTCAGTCATTGGTTAGTTACTCCCACAAATTCTGAACCACCGTTATTCAAGCACAGGTAAAACAGATTGTAGGTTGTGCCCTTCCCCCAGCCTTGAATAGGCTAAACAAACCCACAATGGTTTTACAACCTAGTTTGAGTTGTCTGGCCTTGCAGCATTTGCAATTTCCTATAGGAGCCCTGAGGAGTTGACCACCTACTGAGCTTGCTTTGCATCTCAATCCAGCTGAAACAAAGAATGGGGGTCTGTGGGCTTTCCCTATATATGTGTAGTGCAGAATATTAAATTTTGAGCCTTGATCAGAAACCTTGTCTTGGCTTCATTCTTTTCTCCTTTTTTATTTCCAGCCTTCTTTTCAGGTAGACCCAGTTCATCCATGGCTGCTGGACAGCAATAGTAGGTCAAAGGTTTTGTGGCTTGGTTTGATGTCCCAGTTCCACTGTTAGAACCCTTGCCTAGTTATAGAATATGGTTTATTCAGGCTTTGAATCTCCCCTAATACTAGGAGACTTCACTAGGGTTACTCTCATAGATTCCAGGGAGTTACCACTGCACTAGGTTTCTACATTGCCCCTGTAAAGCACCTCCCAATTAAAGTCATGTCTCCCAGTATTTTCTCCCTCTGCCCCTCCTATCCCCCCTCCAGACTGATCTCTCCCATTGCCCTCTCCACTTGTCTCCAGCCCACCCACAAAATCTATTCTATTTCCCCTTCCCAGGGAGATCCATGTCTTCCCCTTAGCTTTCCTTCTTACATACACTCTCTAAGTCTGTGGACTGTGGCATGGCTATCCTTTACTTAATAGCTAATGTCCACTTATGAGTACATGACATGTTTGTCTTTCCGGACCTGGATTAGTCATGATGATCTTTTCTAGTTCCTTCTGTTCACCTGCAAATTTCATGATGTCATCATTTTTAACACTCCACTGTGTACACATACCACATTTCCTTTATCCATTCCTCCGGTGAGAGACATCTAGGTTGTTTCCAGTTTTTGGCTGTTATGGATAAAATTGAGCAAGTCCTTGTGGCAGGATGGAACATCCTTTGAGTATATGACCAACAGTGGTATCGCTGGATCTTGAGGTAGATCAATTCCCAGTTTTCTGAAGAACTGCTTTAGAGGGGCTCACAGAAACTGAACTGACAAACGTAGACCCTGTATGGGTCTGAGAGAGGTTCTCTTCATGTGTTATGGTTGTGTAGCTTGGTGCTCTTGTAGGATTCCCAACGGTGGGGTGGGAAGCATCTCTGACTGTTTTGCCTGTACCTTGGACCCTTTTTCTTTAGTGGGTTGCCTCATCCAGCCTTGATATGAGGGTTTGTGCCTAGTCTTATTGGAACTATTTGGTAGAGATCCCTGGCAGAATTGCTCTCTTATTTTGAAGAAATGGAGGAGCAGATCTGGAGGAGAGAAGAGATAGGGAAAGGGACGAAGATGAACGGAAGGAGGGGAAACTGCTGTGAAGATATGTTTGAGACAAGAATAAAAGAAAATGATAAATATATTTTTAAATGTAGATTCTGATTTAGTCACTCTGAAAGGAGGACCTCAGACACAGATATATAAGCTACACCAAAGCTGTTATCTGCAAACCATGTTTTAAATGAGAGTATGCGCAATTGTAAAATACCTCATATTGCTTATAGTAAAGGATCTTGTCAACATACTATGCCAGAAACATAGATAACCCACTTATGTCTCTCCAAAATTGCAGAATTTATTGAATGGCAATTACTCCATATGTTCTGTGTATGTTCTTGATGCTGACAGATCCATGCAATAAAGTCAAGAAAATGCAAAAACATTACAGTAACCAGAATACTCCAAACCCTATAAAACAAAACAAAAGCCCAAAGTTCAGAACTACAGTGAGAAAAATAAAATTATTTAATGATATTGAAAAAACATACATTTCATTTAACACTTTCATTGAGACATTATAATATTCCAATAATCTTGGCATTAAGTCATTGTATGTGTTGTAAAACATAAGAAGCATGTAAAGAGTAGTGAGCCAACACAGGTGATTGTGTGCACAGTGAAAATAGGGGTATAAATGTTTTTAAATAGTTATGCATTTTAAATAATAGGATGACACTTGAGGACTGTTCATATAGATTAATGAACAGGAAAATACATATATTGACTTAAAGTTCTGTCAATTTATTGTATGATACATGTATTTAATGTAATTGGGAAAAACTGATATTCCAATAAATGATGTTAAGGAAACCAAAGAGGATCTCTTCCTCTATTTTTAGTATCTTTTAAACATTAAGTCAAAAGAAATTACAGACATTGTAGAAGAAAATATAAAATATTTATCAACTCACAATACACAAACAGAACAACCACAAGCACCAGAACTGCAGAAAATGTAGAAGATGAAATCATAAAACAAAAGTTAGACAACTGTAGAAATAATTCAATAGGAAGAAATAATCCAATAAAAATAAAGAATGTTTACCATTGACTGACTGAAAAGAAAATATGTATTTAATATGAAAATACGCTTGACTGACAAAACTGGGAACAGTATACACATTTTCATTTATTTTTATAGAAACAAAAAATTTCCCAGTGGAGAACGCTAGCAGAAACCTAGCAAAACAGGTGTTCTTGTGCATTCCTAGTGAGAGCAAAAACTGTCATAACCATTTCTGAAGGCAATTTGGCAATATCTACTAAAACTTTAATCGGATCCACTCTGGTACTTGACAGCACTGTTTTCAATAATAGAATTTCGGTCCATGGATCAAGGTGCATTTTCCAATTATAACAAAAACTGGCAGAAAACCATTTCCAGATGAATTGCTATATCAGAAAAATAAAGACACAGATACATACAATCTGAGGATTGAAATTTTATATTTGTATATGGCATATTTATAAATGCCTACATGTTTAGAGATTATGTAGAAATGATATTACGTATTGTTGCATAAGCCTCTAATAGCCAATCAAATGGGGACCAGAAAAAATTAATCATCCCTATAAACCTTTTGATATTTTCTGAACTTTGTACTAAGCAAATTTATTATGCAGAAATTGTTAGAAAAAATACAATTATTTTCATCTTTGTCATTACTATAGCTGTAGTAAAAACTGAAATCATATTTTTGATATTTACGTGTGTGTGTGTGTGTGTGTGTGTGTGTGTGTGTGTGTGTGTGTAGGAAATTAATCTCTGTTGGAACATTGGAAGGACTATATGGGAGTTTGCACAGAGCAGCATCCCTAACCCTAAGCAATTTTCTGCAATGCCACCTAAGATTGTATCATTTAAATAAATAACTATTTAATCATGTCATTATTGACCACATTTTTGTAACTGTTGAGTGTACAGATTCCCACCTGTACACAATTGCTTTTCTCTGTTATGCCTCTTGCAGGAAAGCTGTTTATTTACTGATGTGTGAGCCCTGAATAATCATACATCTGATCTCTTTCCCATAAGACCCTTGGCATGCATTTTTCCTGTCTCCTTTCCACTGTGAGCCGAATGGATCTTATATAGACTTTTGTTGTTGTTCTCAAACACCAGTTCTTTATTTATTTTTAGATTCTTATATGTATGGTTATTTTTCTAAGTCTTTTTGTTTCAACTGTAAAATGGTAATGTCAATATTGATCTTGTAAATGTAAAATAAAATTATTTCAGTTGGAAGATGTTTGTAATTTCAGCAGTTGGGAGATTGAGGCAATAGAACTGTTGAATTGGTTGAATCAAATTTGTGCTATAGAGAGAGACACTGTCATAAGAAAGGAAAGATTAGAAAAATTATTAGCTGAGTTACTTTTAAACACCTACAGTTATAAGTTAGACATTTTATGTAATGCTTACATTTTATCATAGTTATCATGTGCTATTAGTTACTGTTACATTAAACATTATTTGAGTGCCTTTGCTATGTTTATATTACATTTTATCCCTTCAGTAGAATACTGTTTTTAAAATTACTCATTGTTTAGCTAAATATTAGTTATATTGACCATTAATAACACCGATAGAGCTATAACACTCTTGATTGATTGGAACATTTGGAATGATAGATATAAACTATTCTATAAAGAATTTTTTTAACATAGATATCAACATGTAAAGGACAGCCTATGGCTTATTTCTATTTCTAAAAATGCTCAACTGTAGAAACTCCTTTCATGACCAGCAACCCCTTAGTCCACCAGCAATTCATAGGCATACACATTGGATGGAGACTGATGAGCCAACTCTAAAATGTAATTCGAATCACAGTTTCTCCAGAGACCAGCCAACCTCTTGCATACAGAGTCTTCTGTTTCACCTCTATGCTTTGTTTCCACTGTTGGCCTATATAACTGTTTGCATGCCTTTTCTTCTATGATGTTGTGACTGAAAGCAGCAGCTCTGATTTTTCAGTCTCATTTCTCAGACTCTATCACAGGTCCTGAAACAGTGTTTATCAATCTTTGTTATGTTATAATTAAATAACTTAAAGAGACTAAGCACATGCTTCATGTCTACTAGATTAGAAAGTCTTAGGAAGTAAACCTTATCAGGGCAATAATATAGCGATACAAGTTTTCCGTAAGTTTTCATGATAATTTATGGGGTGAAATTAATTAGAAGAGTCAAAGATAATACCTTACCATCAAGTATAGAGTTGAAGATAAAGGGAGCTGTACAGTGCTTGGTTTGAGTGTGCCCTTTCAGAATTCTGTCCTCAGCATGGCAGTGTTACATACTGAGGTATCTGTGGCATGGAGCTAGATTCCTCATGATTTAATAAGGGATTTAATCCCTTGCTTGTAGGAAGAATCTAAGTGTTCTTTACCTCTTTGCAGGCATTGCCTGGCCCTTTCACTGAGGTGAAACAGCACAAAGCCCTCACTTTTTCCAGGGTATGGGACTTGCCCTCCATAACAGTGAACCAACACAAACTTTTCTTTATAAACTACTAAGTGTTGAGTTTCAATTTTAACATCATCCACAATAAATATATAAACAAACAAATGACCAGGACACATAGCAGATACTGAATTTGTGTCAGTCAATATGTTCCTAGCTCCATTAGCCAGTATTCTGCCATATATCAGTGAATATGTGTTTCTGGTACCTACTACTGGCTGATGTTCCTCCATGAAGAATAATTTACTAGACTGTATTTCTTATGATACTTCTGTTTTTCTCTATATGTGGTATATGAACTTAGCCTCTATTAGCTCTACCAATTAAGAATATACAACATTTGTCTTAACCATTCTACTTTCTTGTTATTTGAAAATAAAAAAAGAGATTTGATGTAAGAGAAAAAATGAACAATTCTGGACTATGCTGAGTCCATGCTTGTTGACTTTCAGATCACTGACAATGTTTAATACATACCAAACATCTGAAGTAAGATAGAGTAGAGACTAAATGTGTTATTAAAACAAAATTTATTTGCACATACATTTTTATAGTTACATGTGTGTATACATTTCAGATTCTGGATGTTGGTTATAAATTAGCAAATTTTTAAAACTAGAAGAATATTGCATGATTAAAGGGTAATGTTTTTCTGATAAATAGATCTGTCCTTGCTTTCCACTTTCGGCATTGTGTCTGATCAAATCAGGGGTGCAGTGTGCTGGAAAGAGCAACTGATGAGAGATGAAAGAACTTGGTTCCTTAATTTTCTCCCTTTGGGGATGCTCTCTAACCACATTATACACTACCACACATGGCATATGTTCTTTTGGGGACCTTTATTTACATATAGATGCATTATGTAACTTATAGTTGCAAGATTGTAGACTGAGCACTCACATAGGTACAAACTGACTTTGTCATCTTTCAATTTAGGGGTGATCTTATTAAAAGTTTATGATACTGACATTAATTAATACATGGCTATATTAAGAAGAGTTGAATACCATGGAACCAGATACAGGTACTAGACAGACTTTTTAAAGAGTATGATTTCTAAACAAATGACATCATCAAGAAGGTGACTGTGCTGACAGACCATGCTCTACCAGAAGCTCATCATCCAAATCACACAATAGTATGAAAGCAAAGCTCACTCATCACCTGAGAAAAGGCCAGAAAATGAAGCAACATATCTGTGAATCAAATGTATAATAGCAGAGAGATAATATCAAAATATAATAATATGAATAAGCATAGATATGGTTACTATTTTCAAAGAAATAAAAGACACATTCATTATACATCAGGTCCTGTCTTGCATCCTTTATCAATGACATAAATTCAATAATTACAAAACAATAATTTGGAACTGTGCAGAAAAAATTTGGAGAGCACAGAAATTTCAAAAGAGAGGAGAGATTGGGGTGGGGGTGGGAAGAATGGGACTCAGGTTTCCTAAGTCACTGGTGTAAAAGTAAAGCATTGTTAAGTGTTGTTAAGTCATGTTAAATGCTGTTGGGAATTAAGAGTTTTGTGCTGAACTTTCTTTAAGTCCTTCTTCTATATGCATTCTATGTGGATTTTTGTTTTTATGTGAATGAATGAAACTAGTTCATGCCTTTGAATGGGAAAATCGACCCTTCCCTTCTGCTTAGTAGCATGGTTTGGGAACTGTCAGCAAGTGGTTCCTTCTCTGGCAACCAGCCACATTGCTATCAGATCAACCGAGCTATGTTGGACACTTTTTGATCACTGTGAGAATATGCCAGCTGGAAGGAAGATACGCTGAAACCTTGTTCCTGATGCATCAGGTCTTATTTAAGTCACAACCACTCCAGACAATAGTGTAAGTCAGCATTCTAGGGAATGCAAGCTTTATTTTAGATGACCCTGCAACTACTGTCACCCAAGAGGGAATGGTAGCACTTCTCCAGTAAATATGCAAGGATATCTAATTGGTACAGCAAGAAGCCATGCTGTGATTGGTATAAATTCTTTCCTCTATTTACATACAATACATCATCTTAAATATATACCCAAACTGTTTTGCTTACTTTTTCAACCCCTTGGGAGCCATTCTCTCATTCACTACTTTGCTGTTTCCCACGACCCTCAATAAATGGCTTCTGACTAGTGGCGTTTGTGCCTACTTGGGATTTTTATCAAAAGCACAGTGAGCTTCAGCAGTATCTTAAAGAGGAGACAAAGTCTTAAAGGAGCAAGGACAGCCTCTGCCAAGGGACTCTGGAAGAAATAAGAAATAATTTATAAGAGAAAGGAGTCAGTCAATATGAAAAATGGAAACATGGTAGATGATGGACTACAGTTGTAGTTGTTGAAAGCATTTCTGTCAGTTACCAAGCCTTGAAGGCTGAGACACCCAATATCTAAGCTTGAGGGCTAGAAAACTAACTGGTATGATTGCTACTAAATACTGATATAATTGGCTGCTACTTGAGACCAAAGATTTCACTAGCTATCCAGTGCCAGGATACTGACAAACATGCCCAAGCACAAAGAATCTAACAAAAGCAACTAACTATACCCATGAAAAGTTAGATAACATCTAGGGCCTGGGGCCCTGAAGTGTAGGATGCACAGAAGTTCTGGTAGACACTTACTGGTAAGCATTATGGAAATCAGAAATATTAAGTATGCCTGCTTACCTCTTCAAAGAGAAAGATGTATAACCTGCTTCCTACCCAAAAGGTTTAGAATATAGGTAGTTTATAACCTCAAAACCTTTGCACTATCTGTGTGAGCCAGATCATACCAGCCATCCCCAACCTTAAGATGTCACATGTAGTCAATCTATAGAAGATGTCACATGTACCTTACAAAGAATTTCAATGTAGTCATGTCTTAAGCTTTGTATTATTAATTGTATTAAGAATTGTATTAATTATCATTGGAAAATTTTGTCACCAAATTGTGCTGTGCTTAAATATGCCTAAAACAAACTACTTGGGGTCAATGATGAGCTCAAGTTTCCAATGAAGGACTGTATCTCACAAAAGCAAAGTAGGTAGCTCCAATGGGAAGAAACCCAATGTTGACTCCTGATCTCCAATGTACATGCATGCACATGCCCACAAACATGAACTGAATGTGCACAAACACACACGCGCATACACACACACACACACACACACACACACACACACACACACAAAAAAATCTGTGTGTAAAAATACATGTTTTATATTGTATTGACCTCAAAATGTAATCACAAGTTAAACTTACCTGGGAAAAAGACACATAACAGTTTCGTATGGAAAACAGACTACACCAAGAAAGCCCAGAAGTTGAAATGACTTCATGAGTTTTTCTCCTTTTGGAAGCACAGGAAATGGTGGAGTTAAGGTTCAGAGGTTCCCGGTAGAAGGAGACAGAAAGAGATCCAGCTGTGGACAAAGGGAGAGCCGCCGGTGAATGAGTTAACGCAGACACATCCTTGGTTATACATTTTTTCAACCTTGGCCAACATTTCTTGACTCCTCATTTGAACTTCATGAATTATTCTAGACTTCTTTCTTGTATTCCCCATGATAGCCACTCTTTTGTCCCACTCATATTAAAAATTCTATTTTAGAATGTTGGTTTAAAAGAAAAGGAGTATGTGAAGATAGAAGACGTTAAGTACAAAAAGGAAATATAAAGAAATCTATTCAGATTAAGTCAACCATTATTATATTACCTTTATGGTTATGAAGACCTATTACTTTTACTTTTTCTACAAATAATAAAATTCTAATAATTTACGCAGTAAAAATAAATGCACATTCTTCTTGCAAGGAATGTTAAATTTTTATAAATTTTTATATTTTTATAAATATTATATTTTTATAAATTGAAATTTATACTTATCAAAAAGAAAACAATTAAAATTTGGAGGTATGGAAATATTATTATCTGTGTATCTTGAATGTCTTTCTCTGTTTTATTCTCTCATTTGGAATTCAACCAATGATAAATGAAAGATTAATCTTTATTAATACTGCTATCATGGAGCTATTTCAATTTTTAAAAATTTAAATTTGTTCTACATTATTTTGAGCATTAGTTCTATAGTCTTTCCCCAGGATTTAAAATGTTTTCTGGTTCTAAATACGCCTTAGCAATAATCAAAATTTATTTCAGTTCTAAAGAATTTTATTTCTTATTTAATTAAAGCCTGAATTAACTATTCATCTTGTTCTCTTTGTATCACTATGTTCAGAATAATGCTTTATCTTTTAGAACTTTCCTGCCTACCAGTTCAATCTTCGTCATTCTAAGAGTTCTCCCTTCTCCACTCGTGAGGTCATGGAATACATAAACGGGAGCTGAAAACAGGCTTTACTGTAAGACTTCCAGTCATTTAATTGGTTTTGTGAAGACTGTCACTGGAGGAAGCACTGCAGTACTACAACTTCAGTTCAAATACATTCACACAGCTGTTCACTTGTCACACAAGCGGATCCATTGGGCAATTTGGGGATTTGGTTGAGTTGATTCCTGAGGAAAGAACGTAGAATGTATAGGCTGAGCTGGCCTCATCTGCCCATGATCTATGGCTGCAAGTCTGTGCCACTCCACATGGAAAAGTTGAGCTATCTGTAATTGTCTCTCTAATACCTTGGCTATGGCAAAATAAATCATTTCCAATCTTTCAAAATATTTATCCACAGATCTTCTATATATCAAATGATCTTTATATCACTGGGATTCATTGGTGATCAAGATATGCTTCATTTTTTTCCTTCCATTTTAATGGGAGGAGGCAGAGAGTAGCCTATAAATAAGATAATGGCAATGTGATGTTTATCAAATCAGTAGGGTGATATAAAAATTAAATGTAATAAAGAACAGACAATTATAGGTTTAATCTCCAGGATCAGTTTTCTGAGGTTGCCTTAGAAAGTACAGATCATTTCATGAGTTGGACCAAAAGTAATTCAAGTAATGACACTAAGAAGAATAATGAGAGTAGTGAAGGACCTGGTCTTAAGGAAAGGCCAAAGTCCTGGCAACCTGGTGAGGAAAAGGAGGAAAAATATCACATGGCAGTAAGATAAAAGTTGGAGATAAATGTTCAGGGCTTTGTGGACCATAGTGTGTATAATTTTTAACTTTGTGTTGCTCTGATGAAAACACCATGACAGAAGCAACTTACTGGAGAAAGAGAAAGTGTCTATGCTGACTCATAGTTCCCGAAGATACAATCCATCATGGTGTGGAAGGTACCACACCAGACAGCAAAGGCCTGGTGGCAGGTGCAGGACGCCAGCTATTCACACTACATTCAACTCAGGAATGAACAGGAAGTAGGGCCAGGCTACTAAATGCCAAGGCCTGTCTATAATCGGCAGGGTGGCTTGAATGAGAAATGTTACCCATAGGTGCAAGTATCTGAACCCTTGACTCTCTGACAGTTATATTATTTGGTGAGGCTATGGGAATTTTAAAAAGTATAGCCTTACTGGAAGAAGTACATTAGTCAGAGAAGGTTTTGAGAGTTTATACCTTACCTCAGTTCCAATGCCTGCTCTTTCTTTATATCTGAACTTGAAGTTGTGATTGCTCAGCTTCCTGCTCTGACCTCCTGCTGTACCACCTCCTGTGCCATTATGAATTCTCCTCTATTGCTATTTCCTTAATAAAACATTGAGCAAAAGCAAGTTGGGGAAGACACGGGTTTGTTTCAGCTTATATGTTATAGTTCATCAAGACATGAACCTAGAGAAAGGAGCTGAATCAGAAACCACAGAGAAACTTTGAGTACTGGCTTGCTTTCCTTAGCAAATTTGGCTACCTTTCTTATACAACCTAAGTCCACCTACTCAGGAATGGCACTACCCACAGTGGGATGGTCTCTTCCACAGTAATCAGTGTGTGGCCTGCACTACCACCTGAGGCTATGGTGAGGTCCAGAGGCCAATGTTGCTACCTTGGGGCTGTGGAGTATCTGTGGCCTGTGCAGTGGCAGAGGGCAGGGTTGATGGCTATGGTCTATACTGCTGAAGATTTTAGACATGCTGATGCTGGAGACCATGTGGAAATTCACTGTCTGCTCTGTCACCAGAAACCATGTGTAAGGACAAGATCCATGCTTCACCAACTCTAAAGGACAAGGAAGTTACTTTTGCCATGGTATTGATGACTGCAGACTCACTGTTGAGAAAGGGACAACAAAAGATTCTGTGACAACCCCTCTGCCTACTCCATTCCATTCCCCCAAAGTAACAGCCTAGACAGAAAGCCATCAAAGAGAGCTCTTTAAAAATTGTGATAAGGATGCCTAAGCGTTGCTCTCCACAATTGATGGCTTCTGGTGGCAGGTGTGGGTAAAGAAGGACGTGGTTATCTTTAAGGGATTGGCCATGGGTTGTTTGATCATGCTCCAGTGAGTATTTGGAAAACACAAATTGAACCTGGCTTTTTGTTTGTTTAGGTGGGTGGGTGGGCGGTTATTTTGATTTGCTTTGGGGTAATTTAGTTAACTTTGGTTTGTTGTTGTTATTGCTGTTTGTTTGTTTTAATTTCCTTTCTCTTTATTGTTTTGGGTGGGAGGAGAGGCCTCAAGGGTGAGAGGGTGGATCTGAGAGTACTGGAAAGTGAGGGTTCTAGGAGCTCATGTGTGAAATTCACAATTAAACAATAAAAAGGTTTACAACAAAAAACGAATAAGAAAGAAAAGAAAAATGCCCACAGACATGCTCCTAGGCCAATCTGTTGTTGGCTCATAACCAATTCCTCAGCTGAGATTTCTTCTTACAGGTATATGTACATCTGTGTAAAGTTGACCAAAACTAACTATGATGCTTAGCATTACTGGAACTTTAATGTCTGAAAGCAAGAAACTGGAATAGTACTGATGTAGGCAAAACTCTAGCCAACCCAATCGTTCCTGACTTCATTCCTGCTTCAGTGGCTGAACTGAACACCCTGATTGTAGAGAGATGAACTGTTATAGCTCAAAATCCAAAATTATCTTGAACTATCTTCAGTCCCTTGTAGTAGCCATTTTCCCTGGCTTTGTATCTGGCCATAAATATTCTTAAACTTTAGACAAAACTCTTACATGCAAAATGAATGTGCGGTACCTAAGTTCCATCATCCCTAAGCCAAGAATGTGACAGATTACATCTTTATACTATCTAGTCTTATTGTAGCCCACTAACCCAAAAGCTTTAAGAAACATATTCATTCTTGATTATCTTCTATGACTACAAAGTTCATGCAACCTTTTAAAATATTGCCTTTCATTTTGTTTTTAGATTATCATATAATGGCAACATTCACTCCTTTCCTTTCCTTCCTCTAAATCCACCTATGTACGTCTTCCTTCTCTCTCTCTCCTGAAAGTTCATGGCCTTTTAAAAATTAGTTCTTGCTACAGAAGTGTGTGTGTGTGTATTCCTAAATACATAGACTGCTCAGGTTGTATGTTGTTTGTATGTATATGCTTTCAGAACTGACATTTGGGTAGAATAACCAACCGGTTTGTTCTCTCTGAGAGAGGAAGGATTTTACCCAACCTCAACTAATCAAAATGGAGAGCTGTGGAGCCCAGATTCAGCGGATACATCTACAGCGCAATTCCTGCTCCTAAGGCTGAGATCATTGTAGAAGAAGTAAAGACTGTAAGATTAAAGAGAAAAGAGTTATATTTGCAGTGAGATTGTGTCTCCTAGGAATATCAGAAGCTACGCCCCTAGAGTCTCAACAACATGACTGCCATAACAACAACTGCACAAGGATGACACCAACAGGTGTGCTAATGTGGAGAGGGGAAAGTTCACAAGGCCTCAATCTACATATACAAATAACTTCATGAAATGGATGAGGGATTTATCCTTTGAAGTAGTTGGGACTCACATTCCGAGGCCATATTTACTTACGTTTGGCTCAAAATATGGAAGAGTTAATATATTTACATTTATGCTTCCGAGGTACACAATTTCTTCATGTCTCAGACCTAAGCACTAAGATGCCTGTTTCTTGCAATTTTATAAACATTCTTGCTCCTGCTAGGCTCTGAGACTAGCAGTTGCTCGCCTGCTGTCTAGTCAGCTCCCATGGCTAGCTAACACTTTCCCGAGAACCCAGCTCTGCCCTGAGAAAAGCCTCTACCATGTTGCTGGCTGTTGGATTCCCGAGAGAGCACTGCCCATTCCTTCTTGCCTAGTGCCCGCAACTACCATGTCACCCAGCTCCCTTTAGCCCCGAGGAAGGAAAACACTAGAGACTTTTATATTTTAAAACTGACCAGATAACTCAAAGGCTGGGCGAAGAATATACTGTCCCATCCTTCTTGGCCTCTGCCCTGGGGGAGGCCACAAACTACCAGTCCCCAGACCGACATGTCTGTGCTTCCTCTCTGCTCCACAGCCTGGTCCAGCTCCCCAATCCTCTACGCCCCTTCCTCGTCCTGTCTGGCCCAGAAATCCCGCCTTATCCTCTGCCTAGGGATTAGCTTCTGCCTTCTTTATAGACCCAATCAAGAGACAATTAGGGAACCTCAACCTACAGATGCCTAACGCATCTTCTAATCTAGAAAAATCTGTTCGGGCATGAAAAGCTAAAGTTAGTAGCTGTGAGTGGTAAGCGATTGTGTGTGTGTGTGTGTGTGTGTGTGTGTGTGTGTGTGTGTGTGTGTGTGTGTGTGTGTGTGTGTGTGCGCATTATTGAAGCATAGTCCACTATCTTTAGCCCTGGCTGAAATTGCATTTACTGTGTAGCCTAGGCTGGCATGTGCTACCACATCTAAAAAGAACAGCTTCTCTGACACTTGCTGTGCTTATTCCCATAATTAAAATGTGAACTCTGGTACGTAAGTAAAATGTTATAGAATATGCCTAAAACTGGCATTTTTGAAAACTAAACAGTGTCCTATTTCATTTCTATTTATTTCCTGGTTTGTTTTCTGGAACAATATGTGAGTTTTTGGCCCTTCAATGTCCAGCTTGCTTTACTTTATCTGTGTTTTGTGTATATCTTCTTACCTTCGAAAGTGTATTTATTTCATTGAAGTTTCTGTTTTCTTGCAATCAGTTTTGGAGCATTTTGTAAAGGTCAGCCTAGTCACTGCTTTTCTAAGACAAAATAAATACTGCTGCTCAAAGGAGTCTTCACTCTGAGTTGGAAAAAAGCAAACACTTGTCATTGAAAACCACTTGCCAAAGAGTCCAACTATAATCTGAAAAATAAATGTTCTGAGTCAAAATCTCAGACCACAGAAATAGATATTCATTTTGATTCCCTTAAAAATGTTGGCAATGGAGAATGAATCCTTTTCAAATCAAATCAAACCAAATCAAATTAGCTTATTTTATTTTGAAAATAATTTTGTATTTGTTATTTGGAGTAGGACTTTTATACAAAAGATGAAAAATTGAAAATATTTGTACTGGGATTCATATAGCTATCCAATCATACAATAAAAAGAATCCTAGTTGGAAATTGAAAATACATGGTCTAGTCACAATGGTAACATTTTAAAATCTACTAGATGGCTATAATTCTCCCTGGCTCACTTATGACTAATTTAGCCTTATAAACTATTAGAACACTTCACAAATAGAAAATGCATATAGTTTGTAAGTACTATTAAAGAAAATCCCTTCAATTTAAATAGCATTAAAGTATAATAATAATCATATTGTTTTATGAGTTTGGAACTATTCTAAGCAGTGTGTAGTGCGTGTGTGTGTGTGTGTGTGTGTGTGTGTGTGTGCGCGCGCACGCGCATCTGCCTGTCTGTGTGATGAAACAAACATAGAAGGTTGTATTTAAAAAATCCTATAATGTTTGTATTTCTGTCTTCATGTTTTTGGATGAGAAGAGTGAAACAGAGAAATATAATCGATAAAAGGCTTTACATTTTTTCAATTTTTTTTGTAAGTGTAAATACAACAAGAACATATAAACTTACAGTTTAGATTTGGCCATTGCACTATATATATATATATTCGTTTTATGAAATTCAATGAGATGATTGTGTATAGTGTATGTGTTTGCCTCTGTGTGTATGCATACATGTGCACATATGTATGTGTACATGTATATCAGTGAAACTAAGAGGACTCAGTACTATTAGCACTTCCTTCCCACATCCTGGGTTTGGAACCTGTGATTCCAAACTGATTGCCTGCCCTTACCCAGATGGTAAAAATAGCCAACTCTGATGTCTTGTAATTGTCGAAATTTTAATTGGTTTAGAAAGTGAGGCATAAAATAGTAGTAGAGCTAGAGCCAAGATTAGATTTAAGTCAGTGACTATTTACGTCTGTGACTTATGAGCTGTCTCTGCAGTGTGTGCGCCTTCTTTGGCACCTTCTGCTGAGAGCTGCCACCTACGCATTTCCTTAATCGGCCTAAAGTCTCCACTACTGGCATCAGTCTACACTACATCCTACTTGATCAGATTTCTTCTGGCTTAGAACAGGAACGTCATGCTCATCAGGAAGCTCTACAGATTTTTTTTGCTGTTGTCCTATCAACCATGAAATTATGCCACCAACAGTTTGTATACCAACTATTGTTATATACCAGTCGTGATTAAACTACAGGGAACAGATAAAGAAACTTTAGAAAAGACAGCTGAAGGTGTAAAACTTGATATGTGCTTCATTTTTCCCTTACGATTAAAAGTTGTCCCAACTGGCTGAATTTTGGGAATTCTCAAACTCATTGGAGGAGAATTTGAATTTCAGGGAGGCGTTTGGCAAGGAAGGAAAGAGAATCTTGCTATGTTTCTGTCTCCTAAGAATCTGCCTACCATGACTTCTCTGTGTGCTTTACGAGTGTTCCTCTGCAGAAAATATGGCACCGGGTTTCCAAGACAACGGTGTAATCCCCAAGGACAGAACAGGATGTGAAGGCAGCTGGCAGCCAAATGAGCATCTGGAGCTAGGGAGAGGCCCCACCTCCATGGGGAACTGAATGAAAACCTCTGGGCACCTAAAAGTTAGTGTGAAGAGGAGGGCTCTATTCAGGAAGCTAAATCGCCGGGGTCCCAGTATTCTATGGTGCTGGAAAATATCAAATTGTCATTCCTACAAACTCTGTAAAAGGACTTTCATTTCTGTCAGGTGCTTTGCTCTGAAAGGTAAGCCCTTTCCACATTTTAGTTGAAGTAGTCATCCTAACCTCTCCAGTCTTTGGCAAGAATGACTTATCTGAGCCACCTTTTCCTCTCATATGGAAAAGCCCTTGACCTGTTCATGACAGCACACACCAATTTATCTATAGAATAAAATATTAGTCAGAATCAGCTACACATCAAGTCACCTCATCCAATTATATCCTATCATGAACAACGTTATAAAATTTCACATTTGTCTTCTGGGTAATCTTGGTCAATGCTGTATTTGAGAAATGAAATAGATAAGATCTGTTTATGCTTGGAACCCCTAATAAATCCTTGCTATACTCTAAGTTTTCTGTTGCTGAAATGACAAATAGCCACAGCCCCAACACATTTAACCATACCAAATTTATTGTCTTTTCCTTTCAGTAGGTCAAAAGCCCAGCACAGAGGATTAGAAGCTTTGCTTAAAATCACAGTGGGCTGGCATCAAAGTGTTGGTTAAAATCATAGATATCAAAGTGCAGAGTCCTTGCCACAAGAACTGATGTGATTTTGCCAGAATTTATTTGTTCTTCTTGCTTCCAGAAGATACTTCTTCCATCTTCAAGTCAGTAGCAGCTCATAGAAGTCTCTCCCACTGTGGGTTCCTCCACACGCACCTCTCCCACCCTTTCCCACTACTGGGTTCTAGCCACAGTCTGCCTTGAAGTTCTTTCTCCATGTTTCTCTCCAACTCCCTCTTCCTTTCTTTTCTTCAGAAAACCTTTTCACAGTGTAGACTATTCTGGCTTAAAACCCCATCTTGTGACTCTCCTGCTTCAGCTTCCAGGAGGATTGGGTATCCCTCAGTTCTGGCTAACTTTAACTTTTTTAACATTTATTTTTAATTTTTAATTATGTGTTTGCATGTGAGCATAGGGGTGCAGTAAGTGCACATGAGTGTAGGTATTGTCTACAGAGACCAGAACATGTCAGGTTCTCTTAAACTGTAGTTACAGGCAATTGTGAATTACCTTCAGGTTCTGGGAACTGAAATCTAATCCTGTGCAAGAGACATCCATGTTTTTAACTGCTGAACCATCTCTCCAGCCTTTAGTTTGAACTTTTAAATTCACAATGTGGATGACTTTACATAATTCAGGATAATTTTGTCATCTTAAATTCAACATAATAATTAACTTTGCCCTGAAATCCCCCTTTAATATGTATGACAACATAGCCCAGAGGTATAATATCAGCAGGTAACATTCACCAGAAACAAATTTTTGTTAATTATTACACTTAGATAATAATGTTTTTATATTAGAACTAAAAAAGTTGAAATTCAGAAAGGAAACATTAAAAGTGCATTCCAGAAGTCACATAGACAATGAACAAAAGAGGTCTAGAAATCGGATTAAGAACAAATACACTGGATTGCAAATAGATGCATGCTGTGACCCTGAAATCCATCTGCCCATATCAGAAGTCACATAGAGAATGCACATAAGAGATCTAGAAATCAGACTAAAAACAAGAGCACTGGATTGTAAGTAGATGGATGCTGTGCTTCCTACCTATGAATGACTATATTCATGCTGGACAAGAGATTCAATTTATTTCTAACCAAACACAAAGTTGGGGTACCTTTCTGTAGAACAGATGGAATGCATAATCTTCCTTGCCAACTCGATTCAATATAAAATCACCACAGAAACATGGCTCTGGGCATGTCTTTGAAGGGTTTTCCAGCAAGGTCTCACAGAAGAGGGAAGACTCACCCTGAGAGGTCAGTGCTATCGCATGGGCTGGTTTCGTACCCTGAATAAAATAAATCAGACAATAAGTAGTTGTGCTCCCTAATGGCATCACTCAGGAAGATACAGTTTCAATATATGAGTGGCAAGCACAGCTATCTAGACTAAAGCTACAAACGGTCTTCATAAATAGCTCATTCCACCCCTACTCACCTCATTAGCCTGAGGACTAAAACATCTTCTTCATAAGTTTAAGCATACCTGCCTTTCCTCTTCCACGTTTATTGAAAAAATCATCTATGGTCTCCACTGCAAAAAGAATTCTTCCTCTAAATCTTAAGGTTTTATTGATTTCTGCTTATCAGAAATAGATCCATCATCAATGTGTGTTTACCTTTTTGTACAACATTCTCATACTGTCAAACTATGGCCGTCTTCGTGTCCTTCTTAGGCGAGGGATGTTACAGATGAGTCTCACTACAAGGCTCTAGCTGGCCTCACTCTCAGAAGCATCCCCCTTAGCCTCCAGGCTACAGTCATCATCCTACCACAAAGCTTGATGACTTGTTTAAAGCGAGGAAAAGGGTTACTTGATCAGGCGTGGGTGTTTCCGAGTTCTTGGCTTCGTGTCCAAATCGTTGGAAGTAAAAGCTCAAACAAATTTGAAAATTAGCAACAAAATTTGATTTGGAGAAAATTTAAATACAGAATGGAGAGGCATACACAAGGGGTACACAGAGGGTACACACGGGGTACACGGAGGGTACACAGAGGGTACACAGGGGGTACACATGGGGTATGCCGAGGGTACACAGGGGGTACCCAGAGGGGACCCAGAGGGTACACGGGGGTACACGGAGGGTACATGGAGTGTACACTGAGGGTACACGCAGGGTACCCAGGGGGTACACAGAGAGTACATAGGGGGTACACAGAGGGTACACGGAGAGTACACAGGGGGTACAAAGAGGGTACCCTGAGGATACCCAGAGGGTACACGGGGGTACACAGGGGGTACACAGAGGGTACACAGGGGGTACACACAAGGTACACACAGAGTACACAGAGGATACACAGGGGGTACACAGAGGGTACACAGAGGGTACACAGGCGGTACACAGAGGGTACACAGGGGGTACACGAGGGGTACACAGGGGGTACATAGAGGGTACACAGGGGGTACACAGAGGGTACACAGAGGATATACAGGGGGTACACGAGGGGTACACAGGGGGTACACAGAGGGTACACAGGGGATACCCAGAGGGTACACAGGGGATACACAGAGGGTACCCAGGGGGTATACAGAGGGTACCCAGGGGGTACACAGAAGGTAGACAGAGGGTACACAGAGGATACCCAGGGGTTACACAGAGGGTACCCAGGGGGTACACAGAGGTTCTGGTTATTGTTTGAGGTTTCTTTTTGTGGAGTTCAAGACAAGTAATTAGGTCAGTAAAGGATATAATGAGGGTGATTCTCTGTTTTGATTGATAGATTAGGTTATGTAATCTTACTTTACTATGTCCAGACCTTCTCATAAGTTCTTGTTGTTCACTTAATTTTTGCACATAAGTATAAGATGGTAAATGGACGAATTTTTATTTTTATTTGTGAGTCTGTTTGACTTATTGAATATTATTCCTAGTTTTCATACATAGAAACATTGGAAATGTATTTCAACAAGAATTCTCAAAGTTTAATTGTTGTGAGTGGTGGGAAATCGTATGCCCTTGTTCAGCAAGTGGTGCAAATATACCATGATGCAGGTAGGGGTCCATATCTTCAAGGTATGTTATTTGTAAAGGTGTGTGTGTGTGTGTGTGTGTGTGTGTGTGTGTGTGTGTGTGTGTGTGTGTGTATGTGTGTGTGTATGTGTGTTCAGTTTGTTCAGGGAAAGCAGAGATGTGTGTAGCCCAAATCAGGGAAAGCCCCAAATTACTAAACTGTTCCTTATGTTCTCCTACCTCAAACAAACATACAATGCTTATGAAAGATAGGAGTCTTACTCCCTACGCATCTTAACCAGATTAGTACGCCTTTCTTCCTGTGTTACATCTTAGTCAGTTCCTTGTATTGCTCTCATTATTGACCGACTCTCTTCTGAACAAAGTTTCATACTTTTTTCATCACTACCACTGGTTCAGATTTCATCTAAAACTCAAGACAACATAGGTAATACTTATTTTCTAAAATTACAACCCATGACCCCGCTGTTCTACACACACATAAAGCCATTTTCTTAATATCAAACTAAATATGTTTTCATAAGGGCCCTCTGCTTCCCAAGTTCCCAGTAAAACATCAAGTTTTTATGGGGTTCCTGGTAAACTAGGGCTATACTGGTTTTGGACTAATGAAAATACTAGGGATTCACCAACCCTATTACCTATTGCGCAGCTCAAAAGCAATCATACTGATAGAAAAGATTGTCCTTTTAGACTCCCAAATGAGAGGTCAAGTTGCAGAAGGTGTTTTGTGAGAATGGGTGCCAGCATCCACAGCATCACATATAATATAACAGCAACTTTGGAACCACAGTCATAATAAGCAGAGTGGTCAGCCTCTTTCTCAGGGACCCAGTTGGAGACATTTGTGTTTTCCTCCAATATTTGTAGATCTCCAAGGTCCTGCAATTGAGTACAACTTTTGACACTGTGACAAGATGTTGTGAGACACAAACGTGACCCTTGAGAGTTGTGCAATCGAGTTCCCAACACCATGTACAAAAATTATCTTTTACGAAAGCTTCTGACTTTACATTGAGTCGCATCCATAGCTATCCTGAGCAACTTGCAACCTATGGCTGATAGAGCTTCCATTTTTTAATAATAGCAGCATTAAATCATAGAATACATTGAATGCCACCCTATCTCCCAAGGGAGCCAAGGGAGCTGCCAGGAAATAAGCAACTATCATCCAAGTAGAGATAACCAGCCCAGTCCTCAGGAGGCAAGACAGCCACTATACAATGAGAAGAGATGGTAATAGATGTGTCCCTCAGGCAATCCACTGGGAAGTGTCAGGGCTGCTGTACTGGTTTGATCCTAAGGTACAGCATGTACATCCCAAGAACAACACAGCAACAGCCGCAGGTTCAAACGACCTAAACCAGTCAAAGAAGGGGAACCTAGATCAGGTGGTGGAGTCACGAAATGGTATCATAGAAGGAGATCAGCTGCAGCCTCTGGATGAACAGTCCATCCCATTAACTCTTCTCTGAGAATTTTCTGGGAAACGAGACCAACCAGATTCTTGGAAAGGGTTTCCCTAGTGGAAAGAGGTTATTTAGAAAGCAAGTAGTTGTGAAACTTTCCCAAGGGTGGTTGCATCAGAGTGTGTTACTTCTCCCCACCTTCCTCTGTACAGCCAATGTCTTCCTCCTACCATACAGTGGACCGGACTGGGATTGCTGCTTTATATTTGGTCTGATAAGAACACATTTGGAGCTCACAAAGTTAAAAGAAATCTGCATGGACACATTGTAAACAGGTCAGCATACACACATTTCTAAACTGTGCTGGGTTAGTTTGTAGCTCATGTGGTACCTTGGGCAAACCTGGATTCACAGAGATGATAATGGTGGACATTTAAGTGTAGGAGACAAAAGGAAAAAGCATCAACCTAATGAAGTCCAGGGGCAAGGCTGCCCACCTGTCTATGGGAGAAGATTAAACTTTGAAAAGGCTACTGCCTTTGTTTCCATTCCTTATGAAGTTTGTTGTCTGGAGATGAGATGGAAAGCAGATTCTAGAATGACCCACTCTTCTTAGATCATCATTTCTCTGAATAAAGTCAATTTGAAGATTGAACTCCTGCTTGTTCATTGCATTTGTGGTGACAGAAACATGCATTTGCTGGTATACTGAGGCCATTCATTTTCTTCTCTGGATATTGCTATCACCAAAGGCAGACTTTGTCCATGGCAAAAAAAAAAAAAACAACAAAAAAACAAACAAACAAACAAAAACACCACCACCACCACCAAAAACAATAACAACAACAAAACAAAACAAAACTGCCAAGCAAAGTACCCCAGGCCACTTACTGTCTCATGTGAGGATAGTAACCTCTGGCACATTGGGCTTACCTGAAAGAATTTGGTGCTTCACCACAAAATGCAGTAAGGTTTGAGACGATAGATCTCTTCTGCCTTACTGCTTAATCCTGCCACCCCTTCTAGGACTTCTAATTCCAAAGAGTCTTTGGGCATCAATTCTGTTTCTGTATCTGTTCAAATGGACCCAGAGGTTCCATGGAAGCTGCTGTTAGTAGACGTGTGGCTGGGGGAGAAAGACCCAACAGCGGACGTGGACAGCTCTTCAACCAAAAGCTGAGCCCTATCGTAGCAGCTCCAAGAAGCTGGCTGGGTTTGGAGATTTTTCTCTTCTTATTCTATGGTATGTAAGTTAGGAAAGGTTCCAGCATGCTCAAGCATTGATAGAAGAGAGAAAGACAACAGAGAAGAGGAAGGTGACTGAGGTCATGGCAGAGTGTAGCAATCAAGGCTCACGTGGAAAGTTAACTCGGAAACACATTTAATCTATGGCGTAACTTGTGGATGTGACCAACTGCTCCGCTGGTGGTCGGCCTTGGATAGGCATTATTCCTTCTTATCCCTTCTTCACGCGTTAATAAAAACTTCTGCTTTTAATACAAATTAAATCCTCACATATCCATGAGTTTTCATTTAGATATGTCTGCTTAATGGTTTTCTCATTCGCGACCAATATTAAGTGGATACAAGATCCTGGAGTTTCATGTGACATTTTGATCAACAGTTGGGTGAGGTTCTCTTTCTCAATACCCTGGTCAGGTAAGGTTTGCCACTATTTCATATATATCACATGTTCTCTCTGGTTTGTTTTCATGTTGATCTTTTTGTTGCTGATTATTTCACCCTATTTTCATCTTTGATGACTGATATGGGGAGACTCTACATTTTATAGTACTGGTGTTCACTTGGTTCCATGTGGAATTCAGATGACATATTACATTTTCCCTTCTTTAGGCCCATGTTTCCAAGTAGTAACAATTTATGTCTCTTTTCTTGCTTATAGCTAATCCTCTCCTGTCTCATTCTATTGGGTGGAATTTACTGTAACATTCCCCAAGAAGGAGAATTAACTGAGAAAGACTTGAGTGGAGCATCTTGATTGCACACCGGTGGGAGGGGAGTCGGAAACAGGCTTGCACAAGTAGGGGGAAGTGTGTTCTCGAGGCTTAGAAAGGTTCATTCAGAGCTTGGAAGCTTAATCACTCAATAATTTCAAATTCAGAGATGTATCCCAGGTGACCAGTGATTATATTCAGAACCTGGAAGAGGTGACCTTAGCACCAGGTGACTAATTTCAAATGACGCAAGTTCTAGAAAATTGCTGAGGGTGTTCGACTTGAGCCACACCGAGCAATATTCACTGAATACAGCTGAGGACATCCATGTCAGTCCCCAGGACTTTTGTGGAGTGAATACCTAAGAGGGTGTCATATCCCACAGATGACACTATCTAATGACTGTTTTTCTCCACTTGATTCCCCTATTGTGAGGCAAATGCATATACTTTTACTTTGGTCTTTTATAGAGATATTATTTTTCTTATGTACCTTTTGTGTCAAGAATTTCAATTTCTGCATTCTTTTTTACATTAGTAGTCTATATTTTAATGTTAATTTTATATTTCAATAGGTTACAAATTCATAAATGTTACTATACACAATGTCTTTTAATTAATAAATAATATATATGTATAAACATGCCAAATGTTATGGGTTAAGTCCATGAGGCCTCAACCCTACACATAAATATATAGGCTGCTAAGAAATATAGGCAGCAGGGAGCAGGAGAGATGGTCTTCTCCAGGGAAAAACACATCAATTAGATGTCCAGTACCAAATGTCATCCCTGAAAAAAATACATACAAGTAACATTATATGTACTTAACAGGTTATATTTATGAACATATATGTTTATTATATGCATTAATAACAATTAGTGAACAGAGGGACCATGAATTTGAAGGAGAGCAAGGAGGGGTGTATGAGTTGATTTGACAGGAGAAAAGGAAAGGAAAACCGTAATTAAATTATAATCTCAAAAATAAAAAACTGTTAAAAAAGAATACCTGTATTATGTATATCTTGAGCACTTGCTCATTAAAAGGCATAATTTTCTGTTGCCGTGGGTTTTATAAAACAAATTATTCTCTGTTTAACATTTATTACAATTCTTTTTGTTATTGTTTTTGAGATGGGGGGTCTCTTGTTGCCCAGGCTGGCCTCAGTTTTGTTATGTTACTAAAGAATGTTGTAAACTACTGACTGTCCAGCTTTGCCTTCCCTGTGCTCAGATCAAAAGCATATGCCACTATGCTCTCCACTTTTTGCTTTGCAATTTCACCTATGTTTAAATGAGTGATAAAATCTATTTCCTTCAGTAATGCAGGGCATCTATTTATCTTTATTCAGAGTAAAGAGCACTGCTGTTTCATCTTCCTAAAACACAATTAGGAATTCAAGAGAAAATATTCATTTCTTTGCTATTTCTTAAATTTTTACAGTCCAGTCATTATCCCCTTCCTGGTCCACACTCCAACATTTCCTCATCCCTTTCCTCCTCTTCCTTCTCCAAGAAGATGTTCCTACACCACCCTCCCACCCTGCCAGGCCTCTCCACTCTCTGATGCCTCAAGTCTCTCAAGGGTTATGTGTTTCTTCTCTCACTGAGGCGAGACCAGGCAGTCCTCTGCTGTATATGTGTCAGGGCCTCATATCAGCAGGTGTATGCTACCTAGTTGGAGGCTGAGAGATCTCAGGGATCCAGGTTAGTTGAGACTGCTGCTTTTCTTATGGGAATGCCCTCCTCCACAACTTCTTCCAGCCTTTTCCTAATTCAACCACAGGGGTCCCCGGCTTCTGTCCATTGGTTGGGTGTAAGTATCTGCTTCTGTCTCAGTCAGCTGCTTGATGAGCCTCTCAGAGGACAGCCATGCTAGGTTCTTGTCTGTAAGCACATCATACCATCAGTAACAGTGTCAGGCCTTGAAGACTCCCCTTGACATAGATCCCAATTGTGGGGAATTTTCCTGAACAGAACATTAATGACTTGAGCTCTAAGATCAACAATTAACAAATGGGACCTCATAAAATTGCAGAGCTTCAGTAAAGCAAAGGACACTGTCAATAGGACAAAATGGCAACCAACAGACTGGGAAAAGATCTTTACCAATGCTGCAATCAATAGAGGGCTAATTATCTAACATATAAAGAACTCAAGAAGATAGACTCCAGAAAACCGAATACCCCTATTATAAAATGCGGTACAGAGCTAAACAAAGAATTCTCAACTGAGGAATATCAAATGTCCAAGAAGCACCTAAAGAAATGTTCAACATTCTTAGTCATCACAAAAATGCAAATTGAAACAACTCTGAGATTCCACCTCACACCAGTCAGAATGGCTAAGATCAAAAACTCAGGTGACAGCAGATGCTGGCCAGGATGTGGAAAAAGGAACACTCCTTGATTGTTGGTGAGATGGCAAGATGGTACCAGTCTGGAAATCAGTCTAGCAGTTCCGCAGAAAATTGGACATAGTATTACCTGAGGACCCAGCTATACAACTCCTGGGAATATACCCAAAAGATGCTCCAACATATAACAAGGACATATGCTCCACTATGTTCTTAGCAGACTTATTTATAATAGCCTAAAACTGGAAAGAACCCAGATGTCCTTCAACAGAGGAATGGATAGAAAAAATGTGGTACTTTACACAATGGAACACTACTCAGCTATTAAAAACAATGACTTCATTAAATTCTTTGGCAAATGGATGAAATAAAAAGTATCATCCTGAGTGAGGTAACCCAGTCACAAAAGAATCCAAATGGTTTGCACTCACTGATAAGTGGATATTAGTCTAAAAGCTTGGAATATCTAAGATACAATTGACATGAAGGTCAAGAAGAAGGAAGTCCAAAGTGTGGATGCTTCAGTCCTTCTTAGAAGGAGGAACAAAAATATTCATGGGAGGAAATACAGAGAAAAAGTGTGGAGCAGAGACTGAAGGAAAGGCCATCCAGAGACTGCCCCACCTGGGGATCCATCCCCTATACAGACACCAAATGTAGACACTATTTCGGATGCCATGAAGTGCTTGCTGACAGGAGACTGATATAGTTGTCTCCTGAGAGGCTCTGCCAGAGCCTTACAAATACAGAGGCAGATGCTGGCAGTTAACCATTGGACTGAGCTCAGGGTCCCCAATGGAGGAGTTAGAGAAAGGACTGAAGGAGCTGAAGGGGTTTGCAACCCCATAGGAAGAACAACAATATCAACCAACCAGACCTACCACAGCTCCCAGGGACTAAACCACCAACCAATGAGTACACATGGAGGGACCCATGGCTCTAGCTGCATATGTAGCAGAGGATGGCCTTGTCAGGCATAAATGGGAGGAGAGGCACTTGGTTCTGTGAAGGCTTGATGCCCCAGTGTAGGGGAATGCCAGGGCAGGGAGGCAGGAGTGGGTGGGTGAGTAGGGAACACCCTCACAGAAGCAAGAGGAGAGGGCATGGGATAGAGGGTTTCTGGAGGGGAAACCTGGAAAGGAGATAACGTTTTAAAATGTAAATAAATAAAATATCCAATAAAAAATAATAATAAATTTTCTTATTACTCAAAAAAAGAATTTAAGAGAAAAATGGAAAAAAAACAAGATGTGTTTGGAAATCTGAAGCCTGCTACTGTGATAATGTGTGTATTGTGTGTGTGTATGAGAGAGAGAGAGAGAGAGAGAGAGAGAGAGCTTGAGTTATGAAAATCAATGAAAACATCAATGTCCCTATTGAATCACTGATATAAAATAAATATTTAATACCATCAATAACCTGTTTTGTTTCCAACTTCTTTGTCCCTTGTTTTTGTTCCTGGTAGTGCTGGAGCCCTGATCTGAACCATGCATATTGAAATAGCTGCTGCCTGTACTTTCTTATACTTCCCCACCTGCTTACTTCTCTGGTGCATGCGCATTGGACAGCAGGATCCTCTTCTCTTTCGTGTCCTCTGTTGTAGCTTGCCCCATTCACCTCACACCTCTAGCTCTCCAGCACAGATTTGCTGTGATATCTTTCTGCTTGCGATGTCCACTCTCTAGGAGTCTTCGAACATCCATGTTCAAGTGTCCATGTATTTTGTGCTATCTATAATTGAGCTCATTAAAAATAAGTCTAGCCCCACCCTTCAAATCAACAATGTCCTATGACTTCAGTCAGGGATCATGTTCTTTTTAGCCTGTGTTAAGCATACGTTTTCCATCCATATTACTAGCCACTGTGTTCAGTCTAGTCTCATGCTGATTATTCCCACCCTGAAATATTCTTCCTCTCTTTGACATGTCTATCATTTTTGCCTCTATCAAAACCTTCTTGTACATCTTTCTGCCGTTTGCTTTGGCAACTGAACACCAGTTCCTATTTGGCTCCAGCTAGAGTCATACTCATCCACTGGAGCAGATAGAACTTGGAGAGTCTATGTGTCTAAATCACTACCAGCAGGGCCCAGGTTAGGTTCTACTGAACACAAACAACCTTGATATGTGGGAGAAAAGAAATCTGAGGGTGTACTACTTAGACCAGTGTGTAAATGTTGACTGAGAGACTCCTCTACTAAGATTATTAGTATAGAATAATCTATCCTCCAAGTTCTCAATGTGACATTCTTGAAATATCAATTTCTTCTTTAAAGCACTATTATCTTCTCTTTGGGATTTCAAAGGAAAGGAAGGCACTTACATCTGAAAACTGGGTTATGAAAGAGCATGCTCATGTCACCAAGCCATTAAGTCACACACTGGTAATCTCAGTATATGAAAGGTGGGGGTAGGAGTATCAGAAAGTCAAGGTCAGCCTCAGCAACATAGCCAGTTTGAGACAAGTCTGGATTCTCTCAGATTCTATGAAAAAAGAGAAAGGTCAATTTGCCAATTAGGTACAATATTCATTTTGAAAAAGAATGCATTCTATAGTTGTCTGTTTCCTGATATTAAAGGAAGTGACTTGTATCACAAACAGTAGTTGCTTGTCGAAATTATAGATGTCTAGATCCATTCAACAAAATCTGTGGTTATTAATGGACACACTAAAATTTTTAACCATCATTAGGACATCTAGTTCATATTTCTTACACCAGAATATGCTATCATCTGTCATCTGTGTTATCTCTATGTGCAGAATAAATATGATACTGAATATATCTATGTACCATTCATATATAAGCTCTGAGAATCAAGTTGTTAGTGAACAAAATAGAAGTGTTTAAATATTTGATCTTGGATGTTTCTTCTGTTTCAAAGTATGATAATTAAGTTACTTTGAAAGTACTGTGATTAAATTACTTCTTTATCAGCTTTTATACATAGTCACTTCCAGGAATCATAAATGATGATTAAATGTGTTCCTTTGAACTCCTGTTTGATGGCATTTATTGCATTGGCTACAGGAAAATACTTAAAATTTATTAGCCCCGTCAGTACAAAGCAAGCACAAAGGGGACAAACAGGAATGCTCTAAATATTTTGTTCATACTTTAAGCCAGTTACTGCAAATCTGCTATTTGCGTTTGCTAAAAATATTTAAAATAACAATCAAGTCCATGTACACTTACTGAAGACTGAATTATATTTTACTCCCATAGAAAAGGATTAAATACTTAAAATATCCCAAGCCTATATTGGAAAATATGTCTTGTGGAAAAAAATCTTGTGTTTCCACTGCTTTGGCAACTTTTAATTAGGAAAAGTATGTCTTGGCTGATAATCTCAAAGATTGCATCATGGTTACTTGCTCTTACTGTCTGTGAAAAGGCAGCCAGTCATAACTGGGAATCAGTTGTTGAGAAAGAACACCCTTTCCTGACAATATTCCCTATCCTATCTCCCATGGGTCCCGCAGATCTTCCCTCATTAGCGTTCCTCACCCCACTTGTTGTTTCATCTCAAACCCCAACTGTAGCGAGCATCTTCTACTAACCCAGGGCAACGTAGACTGTAGGCAGACTCATACCTCTCCTACCTCTCTTGAGATCCTCCCCATGTCCCCCACATCTGCTGCCCCGTTCTTATCCTCAGCTCTGTATCAGGAAACTTACTGTGATCTCCCTTTCCTCTCTAATGTCATTTGTAAGAGATCACAAAAAAACTTCTTCAACCTACCCTCCCTCAAGTCATCTCAATATCCTATCATTCAACGCCAGCAGACATTCCCTGTGAGCATGCCTGCTGAGAAGGCCAAGAGAACAAGAATCACACAACTACCACATACTCCACAAATCCAGAGAGGAAACAGAAACCAAGGAGCCACTCATCTAAAACAAATCCAGAATTCAGCACCTAGACCTATAATCATCCCAAACCATGATGCCTACACACTAGAATAAAGATACAATCAATAACAGCCAGGGAAATATGTCCCTACTAGAGCACAACTATGCGTCCAAAATATTTCAACTTAGCTAAGGTACAAGGGAAAGGACTTAAAAACAACGATATGAACATCCAGGAAAAAAAATAAGCAAGGAAAAATGGAGGAAATGAATAATTCACTTAACAAACCAAGCAATTGAAGAAAACTGCTCAGGACCTAAAAATGAAAAGAAAATCAATAAAGAAAATACAATGAGGGAACTCAAGAAGTAAAAAGTTTACAAATTTTAGCAGGAACTACAGAGGCAAGCTGCATCAACAGAATACAAGAGATGAGAGAGAATCTCAAGCATTGAAGATAAAACAGAAGACATGGATACATAAATCAAGTTGTGCTACAGAACTGTAGTAATAAAAGCACTATCGGAATTCCATAAAAACAGATAAATACGTTAGGCAATGGACTTGACAGAATTAACTGAAGACCCATAACCTCATGCATATAGACACTTAGTTTTGTATAAAGAAGCCAGAAGAACACCCTGGAAAAACAACAGCATCTTCAATAAAAGGTATTGGTCAAACTGTATGTCTTCAGGTAGAAGAATGCAAAACAGACCCTGCGCAAAACAGACTACTGTCCAAGTAGATCAACAACCTCAACATAATGCTAGCTAGATACATTGAACCTGATAGAAATAGCCTTGAAGGCATTGACTCAGAAGACAACTTCCTGAACAGAACGCCAATAGTACAATCATTAAGAGCAACAATCAATAAATGGTACCTCATGAAATAGAAAAGCTTCTGTAAAGCAAAGGATACCATCAATAGTACAAAATGACAGTCTACCAAATGAAAAAATATTTTTTACCAACTCCACATTGATAGAGGACTAATATCCAAAATGTAAAAAGAACTCAAGAAACTAAATATCAAAAACTCAAATAATCCAATTAAAATGGGGTACAAATCTAAAGAGATAATTCTCCATAATGGAAACTCAAATAGCTGAGAAACATTTCAACATTCTTAGCCATTTGGAAAATATAAAATGACTTGGAGATTCTACCTTGTACATGTCCTAGTAGCTAAGATCAGTAACATAAGTGACAGCTCATCCTGGTGAGGAGGTGAAGCAAGGGGAATATTCATTCATTGATGGTTGGAGTACACACTTAGAAATCACTATGGAAACCAATATGGCAGTTCATTAGAAAACTGGGAATTGATCTACCTCAAGATCCAGCTATACCACTCTTGAGCATATACCCAGAGGATGCTCCATTCTACCTCAAGGACACTTGTTCAACTATGTTCGTGCAGTTTTATACATAATATTCAGAAACTAGAAACAACCAACTTGTCTCTCAACAGAAGAATGGATATAAAAATAGGGTGCATTTACACAATGGAGTATTTAGCTGTTAAAATAATGACATCATAAAATGTGCAGGCAAATGGATAGAATTAGAAAAAAATCAACCTGAGTAAGTGAGGTAACAAAGACCCAGGAAGACAAATATGGGATGTATTCATTTATAAGTGGATATTAGCTATTAAGTAAATGGTAACAAAGCTACAAAGTGTAGGTTCAGGGAGGTTAGTTAAAGAGGAGGGGTCTGGAGGGACTCAGGGATCTCCCTGGGTGGGGGAAATAGATTTTTATAAATGGACTGTAGGCAGGTGGGACAAGAATGGCAGGATCAGGCAAGATGAGGTGGAAGTAGGGAGGGTGGGTAGAGAAGAAGGCCAGAATAGGGGGGCATTTGGGGAGTGGCGTGGATCTAGTGCAGTGGAAACCTCCTGGAATTTATGAAGGCGATCCTGATAAGGACTCCAGGGACATAGGGTCTCAACAGACAATCCCTGTCGCAGCCAAGGTTTCCAGTGGCAGGACTGGGTTGAATTCAATTACCAGGCCCCATTGAAGTACCCAAACAACCTGGCTATTGCTAAGACAAAAGGTTGTTCTCTGCGAACTGCAGGATCCCATTACTGAGGACAACACCCACACAACTCACTGTACATGGAAAAGTCAAGCTAGTACCTTCACAGAACCTTCACCCTATGTTCTAGCCTCTTTAGTGTGGAAAGGTACTCTAAAGTCTACCAAAAGAGAAACATAAAAACCAACCTGACTACAAAACCTTTGACCTACAATCATGACCTGCCTGAAAAATATGCCTGGGCAATGGTGGCACAGAATTTATGGGATTAGTCAACCAATGGGCAATTCGACATAAGGTCCACTCCATGAAAGGGAACCCATACCTGCTGCTGCTTAATTGTCAAAGAACCAGAGACTAGATACCTAGGGTAAAACCAAACAATGGTAGTCACAAAAAAAAGAAAGAAAGAAAGAAAGAAAGAAAGAAAGAAAGAAAGAAAGAAAGAAAGAAAGAAAGAAAGAAAGAGAGAAAGAAAGAAAGAGAGAAAAGGAGGAAGAAAAGACTCCTAATGTTAAAAAAAGAAAATTGAAAAGTACAATCTTTTAACATTTTATATGTTAAAAATAACATTTGATTACATATAATTATTTGCATTTCCTGTTATGGTTTCAAACAAAAGTCTTGTTTTTAATATAATGTAATTCAAGCTGGCCTTGACTTTAGCACCCTCCCATTTCAGACTCCTACATACTGAAATTACTATTGCCCATCACTGTAATAAACCTTATAATATGTCTTTTCTAATTATAACATGATTACATTAATTATAAACATTCTATACATTTAAGTAAAAGTAGACCTGTATTACTAAGCATCTAATTTACTGTTTTCTTTGGTACTATCTAAATATACTTGACTGGTGATAAAGAACTTCAATAATGACACAATAATAATGTACTAAACCCATTTAACATGACTTAAATAATAAAGTTTTCTAGGGCTTTTTCATTATTTCTGTCATAATGGAATTTTGAAAAATATAATAATAGTAACTGTCATATGAAAGAAGTATATACATCAGGAAAAATTGGGGTGAAGATAAAATTGATCAAAAATAGATAATTTTCTTTATAGTTTTTGTGTCGCATGGTAATAATCTGCAGTGCTAAGTAAGTACAGAGGGATGGTTCATTCACAGTTCCTATGAGTTCTTAACATGCTCTGCTAAGCTATTGTAATAGTCACCTTAGTTTTGACATTTTCCAGAATTATAAAGTGAAGTGCTATACATTAAAGACAAGAGAAAGACAAAGTCATGGCTAGTGGTCAAGGTCCAACAAAATCCAGTCTGTTGGCCTGAGGCTAAGTACAGAATCCATCAGTTAAGCCAGATTTTTCCTAACTGAGGAGAAAGCAACTAACTGGCTGGGTCCAAGTTTCATTGTTTCATCTGACTTTGCTGGCGTAATATTATTCTTTTGGCATGACACAGTAATGTCTTTATTCACTAACAGCATGAAATACTGCTGTGATATAGAGAAAGAGTAACACTAAGAACTAAGCAATTTGACATTTAGCATAATATTTTTAAACATGAAAGTTATTTTATAAAATTTATTAAAAATAATTATACTTTTGATCTAAATTATTCTTGATCTGATTAAACTATGATCAGTCTGTTAAAGTAGATTTTAATATTAATGAGAACTTTTAAGTGATTTGTGCATACTAAGAAACACTCCAGACTGGACTACAAAATTGAGTTTTCCTTGATAGTAGTTTGCTCCAGGAAAGGGGACTTTTCATAAATTAACCAAGGTTACTGGAAAATCAGAAGGACAGTAATGAATTAGTTAGACAAACCACAGAATATTTAACTTAAGTGTGTCTCTGAATTATGAGACTCAGCTGTGGCAGTTATAGGATTCTATATTGACTTACAGAGAAATGTGAGTCAGGCATACTACTCTACTGAGAATGGAGAACAAGTCTTTTGTAAAAAATAAGAACAGTGGTGAACCTTCACATTCGTTGTTTTGTATGTTCTTTCACTTCAAAATATTGGTTTTATCCTCTATTTGAACTAAAACAATATATTATTAAAAGAAGACATTTCAACACCAAAATAAGTTTGAAGAAATGTATTTATTTCTCAAATCTTTAATATAATAAAATCATAACCTCTCCATTTTTGTTTCCATTATCGTGATTTTTTGCAGTTGACATGTGTTTGCTGTGACAAAATATTTTATGAAAGCAACTTAAGGAAAAACAAGTATTTATTTGGTCTCACAGTTCCAAAACAAGGAAAGCAATGTAACAGGAGCTTGCATTATTAGTTAGGCATAGAACAATGATAGTCTAGAGGCAGAGAGATAAATGCTGGATTTCTCATTTTTAATCCACTCACAATCTTAATTTGAAGATTTTCACATCTCAATTATCACAGTCTAGACAAGCAGTTCTTAACCTTCCTGGGATGCAAACTTTTAATATAGTGTCTCATGTTGTGGTGACCCCCAACCATAAAATCTTTTTTCTTGATACATCATAACTGTAATTTTGCTACTGTTATGAATTGTAATGTAAATGTCTGTATTTTCCACAGGTCAAGGACCATTGGTCTAAACAATACCTTGTACACAGAAGCTTGTCACCTAAGTGTTTCTAGACCAGGAAAGAGCTATGCTACTGCTCTGTTTGGTTATGTGAACCTGGGAGAGTGGAGCATAAAAATGAAGACTAAAGTCTCATGCAATAGCCAGTTTTATTCAGGGCATCAGACAATTTATATTCTGAGAGTCATATGAGCAAGGTCATAAGAGCAAAGTTACTTGAGTTCAAGTTGTATACAGCTAGAAAACCAAGGTCACATGAGTTTAAGCTTATACAGTCCAGAAGAAACATCCTTTTGAGTAATAACGAGTAATCTCAAGTAAAACCCACTCCTATTATTACACCTGGGAGGGGAACAAAAGCACATTCCAAAAACAAAGTTATGAAGGAACATAGATTGCAGACTCTTGTTGTGTTTACTTGAAATTTTCTTACAAGGTCTCAGAAATCTTTTCACACAGCTTCATTCATGGGTTGTGTTCTTAAATGTGTCTCCCCTTAAATCTTAAGCACAGCATGCCTAGAGTGGTTTGGATTCAAGATGTTGATGACAAATCTAATTGTCACTTAATGCATGAGTATCCTATAAGTAAGCAAATTATTAAAAACAATGAATAATATTAGACCAGTGAAAGCACTTTGTATCATACTGTGTAACCAGGTATGAGGGTCCATTCCTTCTAAGTCTTTAGCTACTCTATAAGACGTACCCTTGTAAGAAATGCCTCACAAGTGATGTGGAAAATATATCAAAAACTTCTTGCTGTAACTGCTTAACACAAAAACTCAAATTCTTTCACAAATCTTATAAGTGGTATTTAGTCTATTCCCATGTGTAATTATGAACATGCCACACAAATGACTGATTATAATTAAGCAATTGACTACTATCCAAGGAATGGTTAGAAATGAATCTTTGATGAGAACCCCAATCAATTAACATGATCACCATGTTGAATAAATTTTCCCTTTTCATTTTGGTATCTTCTACTAGGAATACAAATCTTATGATGTCCTACAGAAATAGAAAGTAATTCATATCCCAAGGAAAAATTAAACACAGTCCCTACTTCAGATGGTTTAATGAGTCTATTATAGTCTGAAGGTCCAAGGAATAAACACAGAGTCATTGGTAAAGATAACAGGAGTTGAATGGATGTGTTCAGAGGCATTTACCACAGGTGCACAGGTCAAAGAAGCTAACATCACTGGAAGAAGATTCTCAGGTGACACAGGACTTTCTTGGGGCATTAATTTGGCCCCAGAAGGGCAAAGTTGACTTTAAAGGATATGGTTGAGAGACCCCTTTGCTCTTCAAGTGGAGTTTTGCTACCTTTCTGGTGACTTCGACTGTCTCCATGCCATCCGCCAGCATACTTGCTAGCCCAGGGCCTGTTATTAGACCCCTTCTACATTTACAACCCTTCTGTAGCATTCCTTTTCCCTCTCAGGTCAGTTTCCATGAGTGCATCTCTATCCTTCATGTGCTAAGTTATATACGAGGTCAGATATCGTCGAGCCTCAGTCTTCCTTCAGGACACCCATTTTGAGTATGGATGTCCAAACTGGGTTTCTAAAGCTATCTACTATGACAGGAAGACACTGATTCTTCTTTAGTCTAGCCAATAAATTGTCTCTGAAGTTAAATAAACAGTAGAGTAGTTAAAATAGTCAATGATTGAGAAATATAAAATAAAAGTTTATTGATTACAAGTTGCTAACCTGTAAAAATTAAGTATGAGTCCAACATTTTTGTGTGAAGCATGTGGAATTTGTATGTAAAATGCATGCTTCTTATCATTATGTAGAGACATTGTTAATCCCAAAGAGCAAGGAGAAAGGCTGCTGACCCAAACCACAATGGTCAAATTAATTAGATCAAGCTTTTAAAATACATTTGCAAAGACTTTCTCCCCCTAAGGCTTTCTCCCCCAAGAGTTCAGCTTTGGATATGAAGAAGATAAGGTTTTTATAGCTCAGGGATAGGGGGTCTCAAATGGAGGATTTGATAGGTAAAATAGGCAGGGTTACAGGAGCAGAACATAAGCATATCACATCAGTTATAATGACATCGTGGACAAAAGACAGGATTGCAAGGTGCTCACACCAAGGGACAGTCATAACATGATAGCGGAAACAATCCTTTCGCAACAAAGGTAGGGTTGCAAGATGGCTATTAACTTTTTGAAACAAAGACATGATTGTCATTCCTGGAACAAGCAATACAGAAGCAATTGTAGTTAAGGTAACAGACAGGACATAACCAAATCCTTAAGAAATAGAGGTAAAGTAATAAACAGCAATGAAGCTATAAGATGGCCTTTAAGCCTAAGATTGAGGCAGGATGGTTCTTCACCATCTATGAAAGTATTAAAAGTAATCTCTATAGGATTTTCGGACTTAATTTTAGGCAATCTCGATGTTCCGTGGAACTCAGATGTTGCTGCTTTGCACTGGTGAGCCTTAGACAGATAAGGCTGCAGGCAACATGCAGTTTTAGATCTCTGAGCTCTGAGCTCTGGACAGATAGTGAGAGAAAGGCACACCTCAAACCTGAATATGCCTGGCTTCACAACTTGGAAGCGCGAGCAGTTTTGGAGGTCATTCTGCCCTCCCTCCCAAGATGTGTTTGGCAGAAATCAATCTCTCTCTCTCTCTCTCTCTCTCTCTCTCTCTCTCTCTCTCTCTCTCTCTCTCTCTCTCTTTCTCTCTCTCTCTCTCTTAAAGTGGCCAGGTCAACTGCAATTGAAACACTTTGCTGACATCTGTCTTTGAACAGAGATTTCTAAAGCAGTTAGTTTTGCTCTATGTTTGTAGGTCCCCACATTTCTACATAACTTTAAAAGTGAAAAGTTGGAACTTGGAGCTCAGATTACATTGAATAAAGTTTAAATTTGGGTACCAATGGGTGGGTTTTGTGAGCCTCTCTTGCCCACCTTTTCCCTTGTATACATTTATGTTTGTGAGCCTCCTGGGAAAAGAGGTCCTGATAATAAGATTACTGAGATTTTAACTATGTAAAATCATTGGAGGGCTAGTGAGCCAAGTAAAGTGTGACCTCAAGCAAAAGGAAATTCACCTGGGAATAAAGTTGCTAGAAATCCATAAATAAAAACCACAGAGTCTCTAAGGTCAGAGGAAAGTGACTTTTCAGGCATATTGGGCATTTATTATAGAACTCCCTAAGCAGTCACTCTGGAAAAAGAAATCTTAAACACACACACACACACACACACACACACACACACACACACATAATATAAGCACATACACACACAGTATATACATGTACACACACATACATACCACACACACTACACACATACACACACCAAATGAATATACTTATATCACACACATACATACACATACCACAAGCACATACACTCATATAACACACATACATCACACACATACACACTACACATAAACACACACATACCACAATACAAACATATACAATACACACACACACACACACACACACACACACACACCTATGAAAGCCTTTGAATCCTAATGGAGATAACAAGAGTGCTTAAGAACTCTCAAGTATCATTTTATATGGCAAAGCTCATCCTCTTCTTTCATATTATGTACAAATACAGAGGTTGACACAACCACCCCCCTAGGATCCAGACCTAGCAGAGCTCATCTCAGTAAACAGTTTCCCTCATGAAAGATTGTAGTAGTCTGAGTTTTAGACATGTGACCCAAGCAGGAATTTAGTCCTTCATGAGATTAGAGTTATACTGATTGAAAGATGATGTCTTTTATTTGGTTATAATCATACTGACCTGAAACTGTAAGAATGATCTATCTTTCCTTCATGTAAAGAGCTTGCATAAACAAACTTGGGCCAAACATAACCCAGCATTGATACGGGAGGTTGGTATGAAGTAGCTACTGGCAATGAATAGTGAATGAAAATTTGAACATGATCACTCCAAGTTTTGGTTGAAGAGAAGGATTTTATTGTAGATATGAGGGAGAGTATAGCCAGTGGTATCTGGAAGAGTCCAGACTGAACAAGGCCATGAGAGAAGGTTGGGTTGGGGGTAAACAGAGAGGAAGAAAGGGACGAGGAGAGAGAGAGAGAGAGCAAGTAGACCAAGAAAGGAGCTGACAAAGAGGACAATAAAAACAACAACAGCAGACCTAAATGGCACATTTATATAGGAAAGAAAAGTTGGGGGAAGGAAAGCAAACTCAGGGGTTAGAGAGGTTTAGGAAAGGAGGTTGGGGTGAGAAGTGCTGAGAAGAGCCAGGACTTTGTAATAGATATTTGGACTCTGAGAGAGCCTGGAGGCCATCTTGTGCTTTGGTATGTTAAATAGGTATCATAGCTAGCCATTTTTCCTGAGTTTGTTTTGGGATCTGACTGATAGTGGCTGTGAGAGGGAGGGTCAGTTTTCTTTAAGGGTGTGGTCTCTGGTGGGTTGATCATGCTCCAGTGGAAAGTCCTGTATCCAAGACTACAGGGGTAGTGCCGACTGTACTGGGTGTTTTTGTTTGTTTATTAGTTAGTTAGTTTGTTTGTTTTTAAGAAGACACAAAGTTCAGTGGGTAAAGAAATGAAAGTAGACCTGAGAAAATTAAGGGAAGGGATGAATATGATCAAAATATATTTCATAAAATTCTCAAAGACCTAATTAAAAATGAGATAGGTGAGGGGAGAAAAGGAATTATGTCATGGACCAGAGAGAAAAGACAGTAGTTAAGAGCTGTCACTGCTCTTCCAGAAGACCTGAGTTCAGCTCCAAAGACCTATGGAGGGTAACTCACAACTTTGTAACTGCTCAATTGGATCCAACACTCTCTATGGGTACCTATACATGCATGGCATATCTAGTCACATACATTTAAAAGAAAAGAGGAAAACAAACAAAATAATGAAGTCATCGCACAAAAAAGACTAGGTGGAGTATCTTTGCTAACTCTGATCTCAAAATGCCCAGAATTTACCCCTTGTCTAAATTTGTCTTACTTTAAAAAGTAAACAATAGCTACATACTAAAGAATACCAGATCATTACCGACTTTTTTGACCTTGTGTGGATTTGTATTTGGTCTCTTTTGTTTATCTAATGGATAGGCCATCTTGTTCACAAGGAACCACCAGTGGAGCCTAAGTCCTGCATGGAATTCAGAAGGGATTGTGTGACACAATTTTCACCCCTTAAGCAGAGCCAGCAGGCTACAGGCCTCCAAAAGTGTTGATGGTTGCTAGGCATAAGGCTTGTTTGTATAATAATGTATATATTTTTCTTTATGTTCCTCCTTCAGGGAAATGTCCTCTCTGCCAAGGTTAATGACTCTATGATAATTGTAGTCCCAGAGGTGAGAATATGTTCTTCACAAAAATGGTAATGGTGTGACCTTCAGGAAAGCCCTTAAGGTTGTGGAAAAGAACTCTGGGAACACGAGTTCAAGAATTCATAAACCAGTGTAAGAGCTGTTCTTTACAGGATTTATCAACTATGCAAAATATAAAGATGCAATATGAATTGTATGAGAGGCTTCACAGACTTGAAAGAACAGAGGCAGCTGCACTAATGAGCCAGCTTGTCAGAAAGATATTAAAGAAGGAGATAAAAAGCTTTAGGGAATGGTGATCTCAAGGCAAGATCCCACACAGCTGAGTTTATTCTTTGTGCTTACAAAGACAGACAGATATCTGAGTTCAAGGTCAGCCTGGGACAGACCAAGTTTAGGTCCAGGTCTGGGGATCTCAGCACTGGACCCAATTAGCTTACTGTTTGTGCTTACAAAGCCAGGCAGATCTCTGAATTAATTTGCTATTTAAAAAAAAATGTACTTGCTACGTTTTTCTAAGAATCAAGGGGCTAAAGTCATGAAATGCTCATTCATGGGATAATTGAAGGGGTTGGAACCTAGGGCAAATGACTGGATTGATATGTAAATAAACGACTGGGCTTTGTTCTGCAAGAGCTGTCTGGAGAGCAATTGCAGTTCTTTGGAATTTGCCTGGTAAGCTTTCTGACTTTGGTTTGAAAACCCAAGAAATTTTTCTAGCAGGTTTTTTGTCAGAAAATCTGATGGCTGTCTGGAGCACAGAGCTATCTCAAGCAGAGAGCTGTCTCAGGCAGAGAGTTGTGTCAATAAGAGAGCTTTCTAGAACCATCTTGAGCAGACTACAGAGCTGTCAGTTTACAACCCACCATTGATTTCGAGTCATTTCTTCTGCTGCACCCAACACCCCTTTCCTCATGAACCCCTACCTCCACCCCAACCAAGTCAAGGCTGACCCTTGGCAGGAGCCATGGATAGAGAATAAGTGAGACACCATTTAGGATAGGTGAATGGTGTTCAGGTGAGCTACAAACTGGAGGATTATTAAGGCTCCCAGTCAAATTAATGGGGACATTTTATGACTAATATTTACCAATGGAAATAACAGGATAAACCATAGTCTCAGAGACTATGATCATTCATAGGAAGAAAAGGTACTAGGAGTAGAGTTTGACCTCTAGTAGATTTACTTGTGGCATTGCTTCCTTGGAGTTAAACAAGGTAAGAACAAGGAGATATATTTCTTAATTTTCTACAACGGAATGTTGAAGCTTCTAGAAAAGAAAACTCTTATGCCTACTGGAATTTATATAAAATTAGTGAGGTATTCCACTGCAGTTTTTAAAAATACAATAGTTATGTATAACTTCTCAGGCTATTTATATTAAAGGAATAAAACAAGGTCATTCTAGGGAAAGAAAAGTGTTGACAATGAATATAGCCATTTACATGGCTTTGAGAAGACAGATCTGGTGACAAAGTGTGAAATCTTGGAGAAGGTTGTGAGAAATAAGCCTGGCTAGCTATAAATATAAAGTAGGATTAGGACACAGCTTACTAGAAAAGCTTGAGTTGGACTTAGTATGAAATGGAGGCAAAAGTTGGATTTTCACATTATTTACTGAGACAAATTTAGCATCTCTTGTCTAACTTGCTTGCTGTAAAAATATAGCATACTCATTTCCATCAAATGTTTAACTTCTCTTATTTAACTTAAAGATTCTTTAAAATATATGCTTTTTCTCTGATCCCATTTTCCACTGAGTGGTCCAAGAAGCAGAAAACTAAGTCAATAGAAAAATATTCTGTTTTCACATTCCAGAGAGAGAAATAAATTTAGCCCCATTCGGTGTGGGACAGTGATCTATGTCAGGAAGTCTAACGCCCGGTTGAGCATAGGCTGGAAGCCCTGGGAGACCCGGTGGAAAATCCACGAACAGTGGAACCTCCATGAGGGACCAGAATTCATGCTTCTGGTCAACACTCCTGGGAGATTCCCATAGCTCTCACGACCCCTGTATAGAGAGAAGCCTGGTGTGTGAGACTTGTGTCACATAGAAAGCAACCCTGAGTCCCAGGCAAAACAAATGAGGCACCAAAAGGGTCCCCAAGCTGGCCAATGGAAAGTATCAGCTACCAAGCCCCTGTCTCCTCTCAGAACTATAAATAGAGCACCTTGACCCGAGTAGCTCTCTCTCTCTCTCTCCCCTCCTTCTCCACCCACCTGCCCCGTGAGTGCTGCCCACCATCCAGAACGAATAAAGATGAAAACTATTTTGGTGTCGGAGAACTTTATCTAAGGGGCTATGACACTTGGGCTCTTGAGGAGACCCACTCTACGGTGTCAGAGCGCTCTTAATGGTGGTGGGTACTGCAGGAAGTGTGCTAAGGTCAGACTTGGAGGCACTGCGGCCAAGCAGCTAGGGGCAGCTTCGGTGGCGGCAGCTCGGGCGGCAAGGTGAAGGGCGGCCACAACATTGGGGGCCGGGGCTGCTCAACCCTGGCGTCTGACCCCCACAGCGTCGGGCCCCACGGACGCTACACAGTGACGAGTAGGAGGGCCGCTGTGGTGAGCCTTGAAGCCTAGGGGTGCAGGCCTAGCACCGGAGCCAGGGGACCCCGCCCGTGCCTGCAGAAGTTTCTCCCTGTGTGAGAGAGTGCAGCAATTCGGCTCACAGTCTGACAGTTTTTCCTCCTGTATTGCATTGGTGCTCTTGCCAGTGCAGACACCTGCAACAAGATGGAATGATTTCTAGCTTCAAGGAGACAGATCTTACATAAATATTTATTCTCTCAGGCAAATTGCTTTCTATAACAGGATGTACATCAGACTGGCTGGGTCTGAACTCCAGTTGAGTGTCCACAAGCAACACAGATGTTCCTAGAGGGTCAACTCTAAATTCCACAAGCTCTGCCTCTTAGCAGCTGTTCATGGAATAAACTTTGTAGCTCCGTTGTAAATTGGCTGCAAGCTCAACTAAACCAAGTGTTCTTGAAGCTATGAATAAACTTCAAACATTTCGAACAGTCTTCTGTCTAGTGAAGTCCAAGGTGTGTGAGTATCATGTGTCTACTTATTATACTGCCAGCCTATCTTCTGAAGAGGAGGGTGTCCACAGCAAGATTTACCAAAGGAAAATGAACAAAGTGTTCAGCAGTGAAAAATTACTAAGTAAGTTGGTACATAAGCAGAGGAGAAATTTAGATTTACCAGTGAAAATAAGTTAAGAACAGTATGTACCAACATGGATAAATTTCACAGTGTTGAATATCTACATAAGCAAGTCACAGAAAGAGACCAAAAGCTGGGGCTATTTGCCTAAAACTAAAACTAAATATGTGGTTAAAGTGTGTGTGTGTGTGTGTGTGTGTGTGTGTGTGTGTGTGTGTGTGTGCGCGTGTGCGTGCGTGTGCGTGCGTGCATGTGTGTGCGTGCGTGTGCGTGTGTGCGCGTGTGTGCGTGTGCCTGTGTGCGCGTGCGTGTGTGTGCGCGTGTGCACGTGTGTGCGTGCGTGTGTGCGTGCGTGTGTGCGCGCTTGTGTGTGTGCGCGTGTGCGTGTGTGTGCGTGTGTGTGCGCGTGTGTGCGCGTGTGTGTGTGTGAGTAAAAAAGTACAAAGCATTTTGGCCAGGAACATTAAACATCATAGCACTAGTCAGTCATAACGGAGACAGAGTTGTGACCTGGGACGGAAAACAGGGCCCCAAACAGAATGCAACTTCATGTCACATGAAGGTGTGATTGTTTTATTTTTATTACATAATTCATATATGAGTTCATATATACTACCTACATCATTGCATTGGGCATACTCACTCATAATACTTAAAATTATAGTAATGATTCACCTCAGTGGGCTCTTAAAACTAACTTAACTGGGAGACTAGTCAGTCACTTTTTAGAGCTTCTTCTAGACTCTGTACCTCAAAGAACTAGAGACCTGAAGATTCATTCATGCAACAGTCCTGAGGTTTCTTGAAAAAGAAAGAACAACAACAACAACAACAACAACAACAACAACAAATCAGCTTTTCCCTAGCCTTGTTATGGAAATAACTGTGGACAGTTGTCACCATAGCACTAAAACCTGGACAGTATGACTTTTGACCATTCCAGTCAGTGATAAGACTGGTATCTTCTTTCACTGTAAACCATCTCCCTGTGGGTGGGTCACTGTTGTGCCAGAACACAGCCTTTTAATTACCCATCTGCCCTACATTTCATCGACATCTCTGCTCTCCCAGCTTGGCTACACATCTTTTCCCACCAGCTTTCTCCCCTCCCCTTCATTCTCTATTTGCCAAGTTTGCTGCTGTTGCTGTTGTTACACTCGTTTGTGTGTGTGTATATCTGTAAAGTCAGATGACAATTTGTGGTCAGTTTTCTGCCTCTACCATGTAGGTCCCAGGGATTAAACTTGGGTCATCAAGCTTGGAAGCAAATGTCTACACCTGCTGAGTCATCTCACAGGCCTTGAGAGGTGAATTATTAAAAGGTGCTTCAGAAACCTCAAGCTTTCTGACATATTCTTAAAATAACAACTCTTTATGGCCATTCCATGAAAGCCAATTTGGAAGTCAGTCATGTTCTATTACTTACTATTGTTATTTTTTAAAAAGCATGCTAAGGAAGTCGACTTTGCTGTATTCTTACTCAATTACAGCAGCTCTAAAATTGTCACCTACATTTTATTAAACATATGGTTGCCCACATATTTTCAGAATTTGAAGCTTAATTTTCCCAGAAAGAAAAAGCCTGCACACAGCTTCATTTTTCATTATGTATTATGGATTCTTTTCTCTATTTTAAGGTAATTCAGCTTAAGATCCTTTTCATTCTTGTCACACAATGAGGACTTCCAGCAGTGGATCTCCTAGCTTAATCATACATCTAAAGACTTGACCTTCTGAACTATAATTTTCAATAAGCTCCTGATTCTGGTTTTAGAAGTTGCAGTTAACTGACCTAGCAAGTGCACCGGATTAGTAGAATGATGAACCTTTCATCTTGCAGGCTTTTGTTTGGCTCTGAGTACCTCATTTTTGATCCTTGGGCAATGAAATGAGCCTCTGAGGAAGGCCAGATAACGATAACGACCCTCCAAAATACTTGTGTTCTCGTCTTAGGAACACTGGCTAGCTAACTTTACATGGTGGATGGGAGTTTGTGTTGAGGGAAATATTAAAAACGAACCCACCAACTCTGCAGCCCCTTCCGGCCACAGGGCTCCTGCCCTGTGCTCTCAACTCTGTGGTCTCTCCACCCGCCAACTCTCCGGTGGGTCCCCCTCCCCAAGTTCCTCTCACTTCCACACAACGGCCCACACACCACACGGTCAGCCTTCTCAACAACTATTTACCCGGTAAAAACAACACTCTTAAAGTTTTCAGTTAACCAATCAGATTTATATATCAATAAATCCTCAATACACAAGATGCCAACACAATAATTTTAGAACCAATTGATAATGATAAAAGCTGCCCATCTAGATTAGACAAATTATCCCAATACTCTAACCTTTATCATGTCATAGCCACCTGTAGCTAGTAAAAGCCACGCGGGTTCACATCTGCTTCCATCTTGCCTTCCTCCTTCTCTCTGTCCTGAGAATTTCTCCCTCTCTCTGCAACTCTTAGCTCCGCCTCCCTTTCCCCTGTCCAATCACAGCCCTCCCGCAACAAGTTTGCTGATGACTTAAGTGAAAAATCTCAAAATGCAATCAGGATCCTGGATTATCCAGGCAAGAGCAATGCTATCACAGAGAACCTACAAAGAAGGTGGCAGAAAGTTCATAATACATATGACATATGTTGGGTCAGAACAAAGGCTATAGAAAAGATGAGAGGATGCAGACCGAGGCAGCAGTCATGAGCCAAGAATGGTGGACAGTTTACAGAAGCTGAAAAGAGACAAAGAAGCAAAGTTCTTTGGAGTCTCCAGATCATGTGAAAGTATGTGCACCCATTTTTATTTTTTTTAATGTTTTGGCAGGGGCCTGGAAAGAAGGCTCAGCAAGTAAAGTGCCTGCTATACAAAGACTCAGGACTGGAGTTCAGTTCCACAGGATGCACATAAAAACAAAACAAAACAAAACAAAACAAAACAAAAAAAACACAAGAGTGGCAAAGCCCACCTGTAACTGAAATGGAGGAGTGGGGGGAGGGAAAAGAGAGTAGGAATGCTGGCGCTTACTGGCCAGAGGGCTTAGCAGAACTGATTAAGTTCTAAGTTCAGTGAGACACTCTGACTCAAAAGGAAGAAGAGGAGGAGGAGGAGGAGGAGGAGGAGGAGGAGGAGGAGGAGGAGGAGGAGGAGGAGGAGGAGGAGGAGGAGGAGGAGGAGGAGGAAGAGGAGGAGGAGGAAGAGGAGGAGGAGGAAGGAGGAAGAGGAGAAAGAGGAGGAAGGAGGAGGAAGAGGTGGTGGTGGTGGTGGTAGTGTTGGTGGAAGAAAACAGAAGAAGAAGAAAGTAGAGTGATAAAGGAAAGAGACCCAATGTTGGTCTCTTGCTTTGACACAAACATATACATAACAGGTATATAAGCACTGAACACACAGAAACACAGACACACAGACACACACACACACACACACACACACACACACACAAAACATCTTTTTGTCTTTTTATATGAATTGTACTGCTGAGGCTGGAACCCAGGATTTTATGTTTGAATCTATTTTAGATTTCTTATCCACATAATTTATAAGAATAATTATCAATTTAAGCCTCTAGTTTTGTGTGCATTTTTTACTGCATAAATAGGAAGAAAATAGAAGCTTCTTTGATTTTTTTCTGTTTTTTTGATTGACTGAAAACTCAATAAAATTGTAGCTTTCCACCTGTCTATTCCTTTCAGGGCCAGCTTGGCAACGAACAGAGAAATGCTTTTCTTCTGCCTCTGTTCGTTTCAAGGGTCACTGAAAAGTCTTTTCTTTATGTAAACTGAAGTCGCAGACCTAACCCTACTGCTTTTATTTACTGTAACTACAAGCACCAGCTGAGTGTGCAGTGATGTTAGCAGTCATGCTGGCACAACAGGAATGAACCAGACTGGACTGGCAAAGCTGCCGTTTCCTCTATAGCCCTATTTCCTGAATCCCAATTAATTGTCAACATCATCTGCACCCTGTCTTTCTCCCTAGCCTCTATTCTTCATGGATTCACCCCCATCACAATCATGAAATTGCAGTAGCTAGAACTGCCATACTTCTTATTGTCTGGTACATCATATGATGAATTAATCCATTTAACTCTGACAACTACAAGGGGATGTCACCTAAGTTATGTCACTCATGCTATCAAGGGAAATACAGTGTCCCAGAGAGATCAACCCACTCAATGGACCGGAACAGGGCTAGAGTTGAATGTCTGAGAGTCTAGCTTCAATATTACTGTCTCTACTTTACCTTCCCAAATGGACCCTCTTCACTGAGGAAGTGCTAAGAAGTCATGTACAAAGCAAAAGCTAAGCACTTCTATAACTGATCCTAAATACCGGAGGAAAAGGAAACTTGCAGCACAGGCAATACCAACCACAGAGTAGCTTACATCCCATCCAAATTTCTGTGGCAAACTAAGAAAGAAAAGCTTGATGACCTTGCTTTTATCTAACCAAAATTAAAATAGTGTAATTGATTAGGGGAAGTACGTGTTATTGGAAAGAACGTGGACTTTTTAAAATTGCCTTTGTGATCAGAGCTTAGCCACATAAGTGGAGCTGGCAGCTGTATGTTCCTCACCAGGTCAACGTGTCCTTGATAGGAACCAAACAGAACTGCTAACATTTAATTAGAAAAAAAAGAGCATCTAGTTGGCTTTAAAAATATTATTGTGAATGTACATGGTGTGTGTGTGTGTGTGTGTGTGTGTGTGTGTGTGTGTGTGTGTGTGTGTGTGAGCACACACGTGTGCTCACACTCAAGGGCAACAGAGGTCTACTTTGTGGATTCAGTTCTCTCATTCCACTATTACATGTGCTCTTGGTAATGAACTGAGGTCCCAAGGCCTGCACACCATGCATCTTTAGCCATTGAGCCATCAGCCCTCACACTATATCTATATGACATTCTCTGTTTCTCTGTCTCTGCCTCTCTCTCTCTCTCTCTCTCTCTCTCTTTCTCTGTTTCTGGTTGGCTGATAGGTTGATTGGTTTTTTCCCTCTGTCTGCTTTTATTATAGTTGGTGTACTGATATCCAGTTCAATACATGTTATTATGTGGAACAAGACTTCATTCCTTAGTTTGGATGAATAGTACTCCATTGCATATCTATCCCACAATGCCTTTATCCATTAGTCATTTGATCAGCACCTAGGTTTTTTTTTTCTGGAGAGATTAACACAGTCAAAGTTATAGAATGGGCTCTAGCAGGGCCAGGGTTGCCCTTCAGAAAGTCTGCCTTCTTCCTCAGATGTCTCTGCTTTACTTTCCCAAACAGAACTAGTCACTGAGGAAATGTTCAGTTACAGAGAATTAACTGTGCTATATGGGTGTGGAAGCCAAATGTCTCTATGAAAAACTATTAAATATGGATAAATACCTACTAGTGGAAGTCCTGGACTGCACAGGGTTTCTGTTTTCAAATTCTGAAGGCACAAGCACATTGTTTACATAATAGCTGTACTCATGAGTTCCTAACAGCATGTGAAGGTTCTCACAGCTCCACAGCCTTCCTAATACTGTTGTCTCTGTTCTTTAATAATACCTTTTCTTAGTGGATTCAGGTGATAAATCTTGCTGTAGCTTTGATGTACATTCACGAAGTGGGCCTTTCCATAGACTTTTGGGCATTTGTACACTTTTTGTAAATACCTACTTAGGTACATACAGTGCCCATTTATAACCGAGTAAATTAGGTTTCCATCACTTTAAACAATTTCCCTAGAAAATCAACATAAAGGAGGAAAGATTTATGTTATTTCATGCTTTTACTTCATAGTTCTTGGCTACATTTTTCTGTCCTGTGGTAAGACAACAATCTCTTGTCACAAAATGAAGCCTCACAGTACTGGCACTGGGCTACATCTAATTGAGTTAGTGGCCAAAGGGGCCACATGAGAATCTTCAAGCAGCTCAGGCTTCTGTCAAGATTAAATGTTGGTCTCCACAAACTGACAGCAAGACTCCATTGCTGAAGACAATATCCACACAACTCACTGAACATGGAGAAGTCAAGCTGGTGCCTACATAGAGCCTTCTCTCGTATATTCTAGTGTATTTGGATTTGGTATAGGAAGGCCTTCTGCACAATACTAGAAGAGAAATATAAACACCAATCCAGCCACTTACTCATCGATTGACAAGGGTGTCCTGACAGTGAGATATGCTAGGGCCATGGTGGCACAGAATCTGTGGGAGTAGCCAACCAATATCTGATTTAACTCAAGCTCCACTCTATGAGATGGAATTCATACCCAACACTGGGTGACCAAGAACCTAAAACTAGGTAGCTCAGGGACCTGGAGCAAAACCAAATACCATAGCTTTAAAAAATAGTATCAGTAAAATGACTCCTAAGAATCTTCTGCTATACTAATAGATCAGTGTCTTGCTCAGTCATCATCAGAGAAGCTTCCTACTGTAGCAGATGGGAACAAATGCAGAGAGCCACAGCTAGACATTATACAGAAAATGAAAGACCTTAAAGCACTAGCCCTGAAAGAGATATCTCTATCAAATCTCTTTTTCATTAGTATTGTTACATAGATACATTTGTGTGCACAAATGTATAAATATAACCTACTGCCTGTTTTTGTTGTTTGTTTATATATGACATCAGAACTGAATACTTGGTATTGAATAGCCAATAAGGAGACTCATCCTCGGGAGAGGCTAATTCTCCCCTTCTCATGCTCATTAATCCCATGTAGTTTTTAATGTAGGTGTGGACCATGTAAAACTTTTCTCCTGCATTAACATACACATTAACTTTGCCATTGTTCCAGTCTTTCTTCTGCAGACATTTCTAGGAGACACTGTTTCATCGCAGGATCTTACAACCTTCCCTTTCCTTCTCCTTCAACACTCTCTGAGCCATAGACACTGGAAGATTGATGTGTATGCATCTACTGGGACTAGGATATCAGGGATCCCCCATTGTTCTCCATAGATACTTGCTCAGCAATGTTCCTTGCCACCCAATTCATAGTAGCTAGGAAATGCAAAGAACGTAAATATCCTTCAACAAATAAATATATAATAAAAATGCGGTACATGTGCACAATAAAATATTCACCTATAAAGAAAACTGAAATTTTCAGATAAAGGTATGCATCTAAAGAGGTTAATTTAGAAAGGTAACCCAGACCAAGATAAACAAACACCACGTGTTTTCTCTAACCTGAGGTTCCAGGTAAGAGCACACGACGTGGAGTGAGCACAGAAACCAGGAAAATATAAAGGGACTCTGGGTGTGTGAGTTCTTGAGGTGGGACTAGAAGGACACAGGAAATAAGAAGTGGGAAACATAAAAAGGTGGAGACGGGCTTCAACTGATGGGAAGAAAGTTAATACAGAAAGAGAAAGAAGGGGGGACAAATAACACCAATATTTGATAAAGCCTTAAGGGATCATGTTACTTATATTCACCAAATAACACACACACACACACACACACACACACACACACACACACACACACACACACACACACACAAACGGGTTGACAATGATCCCCAGAAGAACCATAGATTAACAAAACACCAGTACCAGGCACAATAAATATCCTTTAGAGTGGCTGGGCCGGTAATCTGAGTGACTTTCCAAGCTATACAACTATGACTGTCACCCTTGGTTGCCTCTCAGAAGTTGAAGGGAAGCTCCTATTCCTGAATACACCAAATGCTTAAGCCACAAGACTCACATGATTAGAGCTGGATCCAACTTGGAAGCCTATACTATGCATGGTGTCAAGGGAGGGAAGTAGTTAGTAGTCCTATTCAGCTGGAACACCTAGGAACCACAGCAATGATCGTCTTGGCACAGATCCATAAAGGTACAATAAGTAACACACATATGCTGGTGGGGACCTATAGCTGTCTAATGGGACTGAAGGCCCGCCCAGCAGTAGGAAAGTCATACAGAATACTAGAAACCTAGCCACCTTCCCGGGATGAGAGACGTCATGTACCTTAGAAAATAATGTACTAACTCTACTTTACTAGACCAGTGTTCTTCCTTACTACAATTTAAATCTTACCCTTTTATTTGGCAGACAAATAGAGCTACCACTCCTCATCAAAGAAGCCCCTCTTTACAGCAAACGGAAACTATCACGGAAAACCACAACTAAAATGTCTTGACAGTTTTAATAAATTGTAAAGGAAATTATTGATATCTTCTAATGTATGTGTTATACATAGTATTTAAGTAAAAAGTCATCATAGTTCTCCTGGAATATTTATATATAATACACTCTTTTGCTTAAACATGCTTAAAATATGCACATAAATATAGCCTTCTGATTAGTCTAATGAACCTAATCATAAGGGAACTCTGTAAATCTGGTAAGCTTCAGCCATACAGATTAGACTTTACTGGCTATTAAAAGTCATTTGTGCTCTTCTGTCATCTCAAAACCAAAGCTGTTCATCTAGCCCCTGAAGGGATCTGGAGTCCTGCTGATTTCAATCCTTGGGAGCTCTAGCTTCTGCCTTCCTCTTCGTCTTCTGGAGCCACTTCTTCTGAACTAAGTAAGGATGCTTTGCCTGCCATGAATGCCTCGTCTAACTTTGTGCTGTTTTGGAAATAGGAAGGAGCTTGTCTGGAGGAGTAGAAACATAATTTTTAAAAACACAAAACAATAACATTAAAAAGCAGAACTCTACTCTTGTGATTTAGCTACAGGACAGTTGGAGATGGGTTGTAAACCTGTGCTTAGTAATTTTCCAGTATCCTAAGTGCTTGCTCCCAGCATCAGGACTAAAAATAATTCTAAAGCTCACTTTTGGAGCATGGACTTTCAAATGTGCACTTGTCTCTTACGTTATAGATTTGAAGTGAAAATTGTACTTTCCCTCTCTCTCAGCAGCAAAGGGCACATCTCAGCAGGCCAAACCACAGCACTTTAGAACTGAAATAGTCCAGTCTGGTACAAAGGCTTGTCACTAAAGTAGTATTTTGTTGGAGATCCCCAATACTCAGATCTTTCATACCTAAATTTTAACACACTTCTGTTCTAAAACATTTTCATGGAATTCAATCAGCATTGCTTTAGAACTAAAACAAAACAACAACAACAAAACAATGTGAGGTTATACTTTTGAATGAACCCCGCTACTGTAACATTTCCAGAGGACTTTAGAGCCATAGTCTTTGCACAGCTTGTATGGAGCTCTCAGAGAGGAGACAGGACCTTGTGTACTGACTCTAAGCTTTCCACTGTGAACTCAGCCAGGGCAACCCGTAAGACACTGGCCCAGTCCTTGTGAAGAGTCAGTTAAGATAGGGAACTTGTTAACAGAGCATACTATGACTCGAGTATGAGAATTGGAGTTGTTCTTAGAACAAGTGGGTTGCTTGTAGACGACGGTTCTAGACCTGATCACTTACAGATGGGAAACAGAGCGCTGTAAGTGAAGAAACTGTGTTATACTTGTGGAGCTCTGAAAAGCATGTCCGACGTACGTCGTATTTAAGAATGTGTGATGGGGAACAGTCAATGTGAACAGGCTCAGCTCTGAGAAAACCACAAATGGCATCTAATTCAATGAACCTTAAAGGGACAGTTTTGAAACTGCCTTAGCCGTAAACAGATGGATTCCTGTAAAGTTTCCAAGGACAACGATTATGATCCAAGTGTGAAACTCAGAAAATTTTAGGTAATCAAATTACACTAGTTCATTTTGAAGATTCAGAGTGAAACTGCACAGTTATTTGTCAAATTCGGCAACTTAAACAAAAAAGACAAAACAAAATAATACAAAACTATGAATCTAATGAGGCAAAATAGAAAACCATGCTGAAATCGTGAATACGCTTGGTATGTCTGAAAAGTAATGAAATAATATGAACCTCTTTTCTCTTAGTGCTTTCTGCTGCTTTAACGGAACACTCAAGGCTAGGAAATTTAGAAACAAATATGCACACACACATGCAAAGACACACACACACATACACAAAGATATACTTCTTATAGTTGGAGAGACTGAAGGTCTAATATATCAAGAAATTGCAAAGACAAGCAATGAAGGTGCACATTTTGAGTTTGGAGCTCTCTCTTTCTTCTTACAAAGCTACAGATTCCATTACAGGACCCGGGCCTCATCAGTCTGTCCAGTCATACTCACCTCCTAAAGTCCCAACCTCCCAACACCACAACATAGGAAATTTGGATTTCAAAGGTCAAAATATGAGCATATGGATACATTCAAACCATAGCACGCTTCAAGACTACAGAGGGAGAAGTCATTTCTTTAGCCTCTATGTACTCAGGGTCTCAGTCTATGTATTTCCTTAAAGAGACAGTGCATTGTAGCATTCAAGTAAGAAGGACACCATGATTAACCAGTACTGACTAAATGGTACCTGCTCAGATTGCTCTTCTTTGCATGTTTTCTTCAACATCTGATTTTTAATCCTCTATAATTTTATTATAAAAACTCTCCCTTTACAATGATAGCATGTTTCCATTCTGAGGACATAGGTACAGCATTGGCAACAAAAATCACAAAATCTGGAAATGCTTGACTATCACATGGTCCTCGGATCTGTATACATAGCTAGGTTGTCACAGTCAAACTTCCCAGCACTGGCCTGGGTAACTCAGCCAATTCCTGTCTGCAACTTGGGCATCTCTAGTCTTGATGATGTGAGTTTCATAACTTTTAATATAACTAAGAAAATGGAAGTAAATTAAAAAATCACTACAAACACCAAAGCAATAAGGGAAAAATGCCTGGGAAACAGGCCAGTGGGATTGTGAAATATAAAACTGGATATAAATGTATGTATACTCTTAAAGCAGGGTTATGAAAGGCAACTCAGAGAAAATTCCCAAGCTCACTTTAAAATTGCAAATCTGCTCTAGTTTTCACTATATTATTAAAAGTAACAGGAGTCCAAAAACCAAGGCTTTTCCCCCTCTCATTTGAGTCTTCCAGTATCAGCCGCAACATAAGACACGAGAAGGGTTTTAACCATAAAGATGAATTATGTAGTTAGTTTTTGAGACATTTCACACAAAATGTTCATGAATAACCATTTGGTTATTGATAAGCACTGATTATGATATAAATTTACTGTAATGTGGGGTTTTGAGGAGCAGATAGGATTTAAGAGTGGAATTGTGTTCCCAATACACAAATTGGGAAGCTCCAAACAGTCTGTAACCAGCTCCAGGGGATCTGGTACTTCTTGACACTATGGACATACACACATGCACAAGCACATGCACGCACATGCACACACACACACACACACACACACAAACAAACACACACATACACACACTAAATAAATAAATAAACTCTAAAATAACATAGTCTTTATAACCAAACAACAGCAAAGTTTCTCGAGGACTTCCCACATGCTGTGCTCTCTTCTAAATGGTTAAAATTCCCATGAGCTTTAGAGTAACAACAGTCATTAAGATGAATGGTCTACTTAGTACCACTTTCTTTCTTTTTTTTTTTTTTTTTTTTCTTTTTTCTTTTTGAGACAGGGTTTCTCTGTGTAGCCCTGGCTGTGCTGAAACTCATTCTGTAGACCAGGCTGGCCTCGAACTCAGAAGTCGGCCTGCCTCTGCCTCCCGAGTGCTGGGATTAAAGGCGTGCGCCATCACTGCCCGGCTCAATACCACTTTCTTAAAATGATAAAAATGACTCAAGCAACCAGTTAATGAGGAAACTCAACCGTGAAGCCAGACTTCTGTAAAATAACATATTAAGCAATCACTACATTAATGGTTGCAACACTGGCCACATTATTAAATAAGTGCATTAAAGATACTAAGAGTAGTGGGTCATTCTGTAGACCAAAACATGTAAAAATGTCTAAAAATGCATTGTGCTCTGCACTATTTTTATGGGTGTTGACAAAATAGATACAGACAAACTGGTATCATGTTGTAGGCATACATCTTTTGCAACCTACTTTTAATAAGGGTTCAACCTCTCCTCTAGTCCACCACCCACCAGAAATAGTGGAAGAGAAAAGTTATTAGGATATGGGGGAAGTGGACCTGTTCAGCAATAGTTCTTTGGGGGTGAGCTCGATCTTATTTGGCAGCAATTCGGTCCCATAGCAAACACCAAATGAGACTGAGCAGCTGCACAGCAGTTCTTTAAGCAGGCAGACACCAGACATAGACCAGCAACTGCACAGCAGTTCTCTAGGCAGGCAGACACCAGGCATAAACCAGCAGCTACACAGCAGTTCTCTAGGCATGCAGACACCAGGCATAAACCAGCAGCTGTAGTTCAATATTGAAGAGACCACCAGGCTTTCCATCTGGCCTGAGTTGAGGTTGCAGAAGCAGAAAGTTGCTGCAGGAACCTCAGGAGCAGTTCTTGGGTGTGTTTCTATCAATGAGAGCACTACCGCAAGTTGATACATGTATGTCATTAGTGAAGGACAGTGAGGCGGAGCAAAGCAAATCAAAGCTCAGTGCTCCTAACTCACTGTCGGTGAGGTCATGTTTATACTCCTTCATCACGGGTCCTTTTATGTGTTTGCTATATCAAAAAATCATCTCACTTGTGCCTGCTTCAAGGAAATATTCTTTTCCATGTCTGCTACAGCAAAACATCATTTGACATAACTGACTTTCAAAACAAACCAGAAGTTTCCACTTAACCATATTTTTGTAACCTAAAAGCTCAAGTCCAAGTGGATCAAGGACCTCCACATAAAACCAGATACACTGAATCTAATAGAAGAGAAAGTGGGGAAGACTCTCGAACACTTGGGTACAGGGGAAAAGTTCCTGAACAGAACACCAGGGGCTTATGCTCTAAGATCAAGAATAGACAAATGGGACCTCATGAAATTGCAAAGCTTCTGTAAGGCAAAGAACACTGTCAATAGGAAAAAACGGCAACCAACAGATTGGGAAAAGATCTTAACCAATCCTATGTCCGATAGAGGGCTAATATCCAATATATACAAAGAACGCAAGAAGTTAGACTCCAAAAAACAAAATAACCCCATCAAAAAATGGGGAACAGAGCTAAACCAAGAATTCTCAACTGAGGAAATTCGCAGGGCTGAGAAGCACCTAAAGAAATGCTCAACATCCCTAGTCATCAGGGAAATGCAAATCAAAACAAGTCTGAGATTCCACCTCACACCAGTCAGAATGGCTAAGATCAAAAACTTAGGTGACAGCAGATGCTGGCGAGGATGTGGAGAAAAAGGAACACTCCTCCACTGTTGGTGGGACTGCAAGCTGGTACAACCACTCTGGAAATCAGTT